>CM062346.1:15291910-15966910 GCA_031216105.1 Dalbergia cultrata
AACAATTGACCAAGACTTTGCACGTTAGTGTAAACAGTCCTTGCTCTTATATTATTTTGATATTATATTTCATCAAAATATAAAGAAAATTACATTCACCTCCCCGAAGTTTGTCAAAATCCAATTCACATTTCCTTTAATTGCCCAGTGTACACTTATCTTCCCTCATCACATCCAAAACAAACCCTCTTGGCATCTAGATTTAACGCCATCAACTCAAATATTGCTTTCCATCAATGCCCTTATGCATCTCTATTTTCGTTCTTTTTCTTAGTTCTTGTTCTTTTCACCATGTTCCAAAAAATTTCAAAGACTGACTCCACCATCAAATGAACGTAGTAGAAGACTGACTCCATCAACATCTCCATGAAGGTTTATTGGTCTAGAAACGCTGGGTTTTTAATAGGTAATGGTTCTCTCTTTCTCACCACATCTTTTTTGCCTTCTTCTCTTTCTCGAGAAACATTTTATCAACAATTGACCAAGACTTTGCATGTTAGTGTAAATAGTCCTTGTTCTTATAATATTTTGATATCATATTTCATCAAAATATAAAGAATAAATTACATTCACATCTCTGAAGTTTGTCAAAATCCAATTCACATTTCCTCTAATTGCCCAGTATACACTTACCTTCCCTCATCACATCCAAAACAATCCCTCTTGGCAACCAAATTTAACGCCCTCAACTCAAATATTATTTTACATCAATGCCCTTATGCCTCTTTATTTCTGTTCTTTTTCTCGGTTCTTGTTCTTTTCGCCATGTTCCAAAAAATTTCGAAGACAGACTCCACCATCAAATGAACATATTAGAAGACTGACTCCATCAACATCTCCATGAAGGTTTATTGGTCTAGAAACGCTAGGTTTTTAACAGGTAATGGTTCTCTCTTTCTCACCACATCGTTTTTGCCTTCTTCTCTTTCTCGAGAAACATTTTATCAACAATTGATCAAGACTGCACGTTAGTGTAAACAGTCCTTGTTGTTATATTATTTTGATATTATATTTCATCAAAATATAAAGGGTAAATTACATCCTTAAGGTTTGTTAAAGTAAAATAATCCTTCATTCACCAAACATTTATAAATATAAAATGAAAATATATTCGTTATTACAATGGCATAAAAAGTATTCCATATTGTTATTTAATAATTAGAATAGTTGTGCATATGATTATTTTTTCACCTTAGCCAGTATTGTGTACAAGCAATAAGTCATAATTATAATGATTAAAAAAACACTAATGACGAGAATCGCGGTATATATAGTATCATTTCCACGTAAAACGTCAAATCAGGTTAATCGTTTTCCATGCAGATCTTATCTACGAAGATTCATGATTTATACAATCAATAATCACTAATTAATTATTTGCTTCACACATACTACCACCACGACAAATATTTATATGGTCTCATATCACTTTTAATACGTATTTTAGGAATAACAATAATTATTATCATTCAATCTTAATTTAAAATATTTGAAACTTATATAAAAATAAAAATTATGTGATTATAAATATTTCTGAAACATGTATTAAATGTACTCTAAAAATATGGGCCCCACTTATAAAAGTAGGTCTTATTAACTTTACTCAATATATACTCACTCATTTATGAATCACAAATGTCACTAGCTTTTATAAGAGTGTCTAATAATAGATTCTTACAACCGTATCTATACAAGAATTTTACATAAATTTAGATAAAATTTTTTAATGGTGGTCTTTGTTTTTTGCCTATTATTTTATCGACAATTGACCAAGACCTTTTTTTTTTTTTGGGTACTGACCACGGTCGAGCAAGACTTTGCACATCAATGTAAATATTCGTGTTCTTAGTATTATTATAAATGGAGCAGTGCTTTAAAGAGATGGATATATCTTTTTGCATATCATAAAAGTAATCTGTATTGTTGAGAAAAAAAGTTTTTTTTTTCTACTACTTGCTTTGAGCAATATAGAAAGTTCATCCAGAGAATTAGTAAGTAAAACTTGTACCTCCAAAAATAATTTGTATTGAATAATTTATCTTCAAAAGTCATTTTGCACACCTTATTTCCTTTCATATTATTTGTATTATTTAAAATTTTGAAAAAGCTATCAAATTAGTTCATGTTAAATTGTATATCAAACAAATTGATCTCTTATGAAAGCAAATATCCAAAGATATCTCTATCTATTAAAAATATCAGATAAATTAATCCCTCTTCTAAAAAGAATAACAAATCAATCATTCAAAAATGATAAAAAGATCAAATTAATCCTTATACGAAAGGACTAACTTGTCGAATATTTTTATTGATAGATACCCTTGGTGTTTTTGGTTTTAGAGACCAATTTGTTACTCTTTGAAAGTTTGGTTAGAGGAACATTCCACTCAATCCAAGGCTGGGCATTTGATTGAAGGTTGAGAAGATGGACCTTATCTCTTAGCCATGACTTTACCAATGAGATTATGTTTTTAACATTCTATGGTCCCACAATTTTAGATTGTTTTCATTCTAATCTTTTCACTTTTTGCTCCTTTTTTTTTTTTCCTTATCGTATTGTGTTGCTCTTGTATGAGTAATATAAGGAAACAAATGTCTTATTTTTATTTTGTTTGATATTTAAATTAGGTAAATTATATATTTTGAAAATAAATTTAATATATATTTTTTAAATACAAATTTATTATATTAGTTGATATATATATATATATATATATATATATATATATATATATATATATAGTATTCTCAATTTGATTATATTCCTATTGAACTTCTGGTTAAGCCGGTTGGCTTAACCGGCTTAACCTCTAAATCAGTATTATCCAATTCAATATGATCATACTCATGTTTTGTCGAGAGAAATAGCACCAACTCAAAGATGAAAAAAATGAGAAATATAATGAAAAATACTAGTCATCTATAATTTTTTTTAGAAGATTACCTTTAATTAAGTCAGTAGGTCCTATCACTACATTTAACCCACCCACCATCATATATTTTGTGTAATATTCTAATTATATTATTCTGGTTATATAGCATTATTCAAATATAATAGAATCTAACACAACTGTATTAAATATCAAAAATCTCTTAGCTTTTAGTATTATAGCTAGAATAAAGGTTTATTTTTTTCCTTGAAATTACATGCATATTTCACTTTAATCATTAAAATTATGAAAGTGTCAAATTTGTCTTTAAAATTATAAAAAGTTATTCAAATTAAGACTTTTGTTGATTCAAGTTGGTTTCCATAAACTTTATCATATGGAATAACTTGAATTATTTTTCATAAATCCAGAAATTAAATTGATACTCTATTAATTTCAAGAATCAAAGTGTAACAATTCTAGGGTCAAAATGAATGTATACTCATTATAGTTCTAACTTGTTTATTATATAGTGGGACTTTCAAACGAAAAAGTATGATACAATGTTCAAAAGATTTTCTATCGAAATAAACCCCTAAATTTGGATAAGACAGAAAACCTTTTAATATAAAAGTTTGATTTTGATATATTGATTCAGTTAAATCTCCTTATCTGCATGATTTTATAGATAGTGAGGTGAAAATTAACTATATTTACTGATGTGATCACATATAATAATTAAATTATAAAATTATATCTTATTGTTAGGACATTACAATTAAATCTTTAATATAATTAAATATTAGATTTTCCTAGGTAGACTATGAGAACAAACCGTAACACAAACCAGAATACACAGCAGCATCACAGTCTCGAAATCGAAGTAACCACTACTGAAGCTCAGGTAGAGGAGCTGACATAATTAAATATTATATCATCAAACTTAAGGTCCGATCGATCAACTGTATAAAGTCTTTTATAAATAGAAAATTAATAAGCGTCGTGTGGATCATTGACCCAGGCAGCTTAAAAATTGAGTTCTTTTTCGCCACTACAAGAAAAACTAATATTTTTAATTACTTAAAGTATCAATAAAAATATTATCAAGAAAAATAATACTAATAAAAAATAATCGTTAAAAATATTTATAAATTTTTATTGATAATTATTTAATATTTTTTACATGCAATAATTATCGATAAAAATTTATAAATATTTTTCGCTCAAAATTATATTTATTGAAAATATTTTTATTGACACTTCAAATTTCTAAAACCTATTAAAAATTCTCATTTTTCTTATTGTGGTCCATGAGAAATACTATTCAAATTAAGAATAGTAAATTTGAGAAATTGGAACCCAGACTTCGGAGAAAGTTTATAAAGTGGGATAAGGAGGACATTTTGAAAGCAGGTATATGCAAAGTGCTTGTAAAAAAAAAAGAGAGAGAAAAAACCGAAAGGAGGCAGAATTCCTATGGAGACCATAGCAGTAGCAACGAACCATTTAGAAGCCCAAGGAGTGGAATCTGGTGAGAGTGAACCACGTTCTTCACGCCACAGCAGTGAAACTATCCCGCGTACTGATCGTGTGTTTTACGAGGCAGCGGTGGAAGGCAATTTCAACAGATTCATCGATGCCCAGAATATTGAGTGTCTACTCACCCCAAACAAAAACACTGTCCTTCATGTACACCTGACATCTACAACAACCAAAACAACCCGAAGTGGTCCACAACCATTTGTTCGACAGATTCGAGGTAAGCTTCATGATCTGCTACACCATAAAAATGAAACTTCTATTTCAAAACATTTTGTGGAACAGATTCTAGACAAGTGTGGAGGCCTAGTTCTACAGCCCAACTCCAAAGGAGAAACACCCCTTCATTTGGCTGCTAGTTACGGACACTCAACTGTAGCAAAGTTACTCATCGAACGTGCCAAAACTTTGCCTCGCAATGACATTGAGAGTGGAATTGGGATGGAGAAAAAGCTTATGAGAGCCACAACTCAGGATAATAATGACACTGCACTACACAAGGCAGTGCGCCATAATCACATTGAATTGGTGGAGATCTTGCTAGAGATGGATCCTGATCTCTCAAATATTGCTAATAAAGCCAACGAGACTCCGCTTTATCTGGCAGCAGAGAGACAATACACGCAAATTGTTCTGAATATATTAAAGAACGTGGAATCCCCGGCATATGAAGGCCCCATTGGCCGAACGGCACTGCATGCTGCTGTGATCAACGATGATCTAGGTACTGCATCTTGCCCTTTTTCATCTTGCTTAGGGCCATACTCACATACAGTTGGCTTCGTTGCAATTGCTGGATGATACAACGACACGTATAACAGTGGGGTCCACACACCCTCCATCTCACACTCTTTCCCCCAAAATACCCCCATTCACACCTTCTCCAACTCTGCATCTGCACACATAAACAGAATTTGTTCCCTCGTTGAAAGGAACCAAATGCCAGGGCTCGGGTCTGGTAAATGGATACGGTTGGAGTAGCTTACATAGTGCAAAACGAAGTTGCCGTAGATGTGAACCTTAGTGAATCCGACGCAGTTGCCGAGGATCACCGGCGAAGATACTGGTTTTGCGCCGTTGCAACACTGGTGGAGAAGGCAATCACTACAAGAAAAAATGAGCATTTTCAATAACATTCTCAATAGTTCTCGTCAATAAAAGCGTTGTGAAGAAAAGAAATTTCGATATAAAGTGACCATTGAAAATATTTATAAACTTTTATCGACAATTAGTACATGTCGTAAATATATTTTTTGGGTATTTTCGACAAGTACTAATTGTCGATAAAAATTTATAACGGTTACTTTATGTTGAAATTATTTTTCTTGACAATACTTTTATTGATAAGGACCATTGAAAATGTTCATTTTTTCTTGTAGTGAATTTTGGCATCGTCAACGTCGATGGCGATTGCGCGGATGGCAAGGCCGTGCTTTGCCGTGAAGGAGTGGCATTCAAAGGCCAAGAACATTGCGACAGCGACGATGACGAGGTCGCCAGAGATTGTGGCGGAGTAAGGAGCGAAGAAGAGGGAGTTGAGGTCACCACTGAAAGCAGAAGTGATCGGAGATGTTGGAGAGAAGATGTGCACGGGGTATCTTGGGGAAAGAGAAGGTGTGAATGGGGGGTATTTTGGGGGAGAGCAAGTGAGGTAAAGGGTGATGCCACTGATACATGTGTCGTCGTATCATCCACCAACTGCAGCAAAGCTATATGTGAGTATATCTTTTGTTTATATATATATATATATCTGTGTGTCTGTGTGTGTGAGTGGGTGCGACCTTGTTTTCAATTTATTGTAAAAGATCTTGCAGTTATATTTTCCTTTTTATTTTTTCTTAAAATGTAGCTAACTTCAGTTTAACTGAAATATTACATGGATGTCATGAAATTATGTCAAAATTGAACTTTATCCCTAAACTATGAGTCATATGTATTTTAGTCCCTAAATTTAGAAATGTTTAAATTAACTCCTAAATTGTTATAAATGTGCATTTTATTCAAAGTAAATGTGATATTGCTAGAACTTTAGAACATACACAAATAATTGACCCCTTGGATTTTCCTAAATATATCATCCAATGCTTTAAATTTTCTTAAATTTATGATTTTTTGTTAACAATTGTTAAAAATTAATAAAAAAAATCAATTTATATATTTAAAAAAATTCAGGGGCCAAATTACACATTTTCAAAATTTAGAGTTTAAAGATCATATAATCTATAGTTCAGTGGGATAAAGTATAGTTTTTTCAAAAGCTTATATGTAAATTCCTAGTTACTACAAGATTGAAGCTTTGGTTGGTCACGGTGGTAATGCACACAAAAAGACCACTGCCAGTAAATATATATTCTCCCCGTCAATCTATCCTTAAACTTTGTCCAAAAAGACCACTGCCACCTTTCCCGTTTTCTTCAAAATTGTATATCCTAAATTGTAATTGTTTAAGAAAAAAGCATTTTTATATTTATTACGTCCAAATAACTTAACAACTGATTGCGAGAAAATTTATCTATATAATTACATCCAAATATAAAATAATTTTCTACTTCTACTATTGTTATTATTATTATTTTTTTACTAAAACCCAACTTAGTCCATCAAGTTTATAATGGAGGATAAATTAGTCTATTAGATTTAAAAAATCTCATATTTGTCCCTCAAATTTCACAAATGGGGACAAGTTAGTCCCTCTGTAAAATTGTCATTTGAGATGTGTCTTGTTAGCTTACTTATGTATACTGTTAACTTGCTTATATATATTGTTAATTTTTATGGTATTCCTAACTCCTTTAAATGAAGTCATTTAGATCTTTTTCTTTATCTTATCTCTCACCCTAGATCTCTACTTAGAAGAAAGATTTTGAATTTAGATTTTCATTTGTTCTACGCAAAACAAATAAGTGGGGCAAGTTAGGACCCACCATAAAATCTAACAATACAAAGAAGCAACTTAACACTATATGTGGACATTTCAATTAACAGTTCAGACAATAATTTGATGGAGGGACTAATTTATCCCCATTTGTAAAATTTGAAGGACTAATATATATATATATATATATATATATATATATATATATATATATATATATATATATATATGATATTTTCAAATTTGAGGGATTAACTTGGCTTCCACTGTAAATCTAAGGGACTAGATTGAATATCTAGTCTTGTTTTTCATTCTACTTTTGAAGAATATCTTTCAATATATATATATATATATATATATATATATATATATGATATTTTTCAAATTTGAGGGATTAACTTGGCTTCCACTGTAAATCTAAGGGACTAGATTGAATATCTAGTCTTGTTTTTCATTCTACTTTTGAAGAATATCTTTCAATAAGCCTCTGCAAGTAGGTCTTATATTGTTGAAGATTAAAATATTATTACAAAAAATTAATTTTTAATTTTTTTAATATATTTAATATTAAGAATAATATATTTTTTCTTGTCATATTTTTTCAATCGAAATATTTAATTAATGCTTGTTAGAAAAATCCTTAAAAGAATTTGATAATGGTTGACCCAAAAAGAGGGTTAATTTCACACATCTTCTATTAGGAATGGCCAGAGATCTTCTGAAGACTGAACATTTGAGAGCAGCAATCAAACATCCAGACAAAGAAAGTATGATTCCTCTTCATTATGCGGTCGAAGCAAGGAGTGAACTTATGACAAAGTTACTGCTTGAACAAGATGAAAACAGTGCATACATGCAAGATAAAGATGGTCGTACAGCTCTTCACATTGCAGCTTGCCGTGGTCATTTATTTATTATGGAAATGATTATAAGATACTATCCAGATTGTTCAGGGCTAGTGGACAACAATGGTTGTAATGCTCTCCATTATGCTGTGAATCGGGTAACTTCCTCTATGGTGACTAGAATCATGTGCAATCTATCATTAAGCAACCTTTATAATGAGAAGGACGCAGATGGAAACACACCCCTCCATCATCTCGCAAATTCCCGGAATCGAAGTGGTAACAAATTGGTATTTCACAACAGAGTCGACAAATTGGTTGTGAATGAAAAAAATCAAACAGCTCTTGATGTTGCATATGCTACTCTTCAGGATTCGGATAGACCATTGAGAAAACAGGTAAATACTAATAATGTGTGTGAATTGTTTAGTAATCTCAAATTAGATTAATACAATTAGAGGATGCATGTTTGCATTGTTCAATGATCTCGTCGGGGAGAAGAAGAGCGCCTTCAATCAATGAGATGGAGGAGCTGTAGAAGTTTTGAGATTATTTTGAAGTCAAAATAGTAATTTCAGTACTATAGGAGGCTTTTTTTTTATTATTATTTACTAGTGCGATAGAAGTTAAACTAACCGATAAACATCATTGTCATGAACAAATATGGAGAAAAGTTTATTGAACCAATTTTAACTTTGAATCATGTGCATTTTAATCATATTATTTTAAATATTGTAAAATAGTCCTTACATTCATTATCAAGTTGTACGTTTTAGTAACAAGACCAAAGTGCATATGAATCAATGTTAAAGAGAGTTTTCTTCACTTTTCCCAAAAATATATGATGCGTTAGATATTAGTTTTATTTATTTTTTATTTATGTAATTTGAATTCATTTCATATGAGACATTTGTATAGGTTTATCTATCATCTATCGTTGAAAAAGATTACAAAATATTGAAAACCAAAAACTTATCAATTCAATGATAAATAATAAATGAGTCAATATAATATTTGAAATAACTACACCTAACATTTTTCTTTTAATTCTTTTAACAAGTAGCCAACCAGTAGGGGATGTGAGCCTGATGAAACCCATTTTATTGGAATGTAGGGTGTAATAAAGTGTTTGGAAATGGCTGGAGCAAAAAGAAGTCAACGATTCAATGTAATATCACATGATGGTACGAGTTCAGAGTTGACATTTACTAAGAAAGCAAAGGAGTCCCATTTAATAGTGGCCACTCTCATTGCAACAATAACTTTTGCAGCTGCATTTACCCCACCAGGAGGTACCTTCCAAGATGGCGAGTTTAAGGGTAGCCCTATTCTGGGACACAAAGCCTCTTTCAAGGCATTCATTGTGTCAGATACCATTGCTTTGGTTATGTCTGCTTCTGCAGCACTCATACACCTTTTCTCACCACTGAACAAAGCGAAGTGATTGGACCATTACTTCTCTCAAGTAGCCTTCTCATTCATTTTGATTGCAATAACAACAATGATTGTGGCATTTGGGACAGGCACATATGTTGTGTTGGGCTCCTCCTCAACTGGAATCGCAGTTATCATTGTTGGATTCTCATTCTTCCATATCTTCAGGCAAGTGATGAGAATGAGTTTCAAATTCAACTCTCTCCTTACACTTGTGGGAAACTTAATGAATGCAATATTGTTCTCGTTCTTAAGATTCGCCCCCAAATCATTATATCCCTTTGGTATATTTTTCCTTTTTTTCGAAAAATCAAGTCAGGATGAGGAAAGAAGATAGTACTGTCTAGATTTGTAATGCACTTCTTTAGAGCTCATCTATCAGTGAAAAAATTCTTAGTAGATGCTTTGAGGATTAAACAAAATATTTGTTTTGTCCAATTTAATTTTATGGGTCATTATTATTATTTTTATTTTCAATACAATAGATAACGTATCAATTAATGAATGGAAAACAAATTAAACATTTTATCTTACTCTCGTAACATTATGAATTCCTCCTATTAAAGTGTGTTTAGAATAAAATAATTTAGGAATTGAATTAAATTATAAATGAAATAGCATGTTAGCATGTTTAGAATAAAATATGCTTTTGGAATTGGGGAGGACACTGCTCTCAAGGATGAAATTCAAGCTATTTATGAAGGTCTTCGTATAGCAGTGAATCAAGGGATATCCAATATCATAGTGGAAAGTGATTCCACTTCTGCAATATCCATCATCAAAAACCCCCCCAATAATCATCCTTCTTTCACTAGAGTGGTGCTTAAGATCAACTCTATCATAAAGGCCTTTTCTTATGTTCATATTCAACACTCTTACAGGGAAGCCAACAGGATTGCTGATGGTTTAGCCAATTGGGCCTTGGACAACAATAATGATCTTCATTTATGGAGTTCTCCCCCTTTGCATATTCATGAAATTTTTGTTGCTAATGTTCTTAGGGCCACCATACCCTGTTTAATTCCGCTGTAATCTTCTTCTTGTTTCCTTTCGAGTCTTCGGGCCCCCATATATACAAAAAAAAAAATACAGAAAATCTCATCTTTTAGCATTATAGACAGAGTAACGGTTCCTTTTTGTCCCTAAAATTGTATATGTATTTTGCTTTAATCATCAAAATTAAAGAAGTGTCAAATCATGCTTAAAATTATAAAAGATAATTCAAATTAGAATTTTTGTTAATTTAAGTTAGTCTCCATAGATCTTATTACAAGGAATAACTTGAATTATTTTTGACAAACTCAGGAACTAAATTAATATTTTATTAATTTCAAGAAGAGTTAATTATTTTGAAGGTCCTTATAGTTTTATTCAATTTTCAATTAGGTCTATATAGTTTAAAAAATTTAAATGAGTCCTTATAATATTGAGATTTTTCAATCAACTTCTTACCATTATAAAAAAATTAGGGATCAAAATATTTCTTTTATGGGCAACAAATACGATGGATACAGGTATAAAAATAAAATATTTATGAAATATTCTATTTTTATAATAATGGAGATGTGATTAAGAAATCATATCTACTATAGAATCACATTTATAGATGTTTAAACTAAAGTGACCTAACTGAAAATTGAAAGAAACTATAAAGACCTATAAAATAATTAATAAACCTTTCAAGCATTAATTAAAGTGTAACATATACAATTTCAGGGTCAGAGTGAATGTTTATTTATTTTAGCTATAACTTTTTAATTATATAGTGTAACTTTCAAACAAAATACTCTAGTACAATGTTTAAACGATGTTTTATGGAAATAAATCCTTATATTTAGATAAGAAAGAAAACTTTTTAATATAAGAGTTTAATTTTGATGTATTGATACTAATCACATCTTTCTATTTTCATGACATTTTAAGTAGTCAGATAAAAGTTAATCACATTTGCTGATGTGATAACATATAGCTGAAATTATCACGACCCGATTTAGGCACGTGAAAAATCTTATTCTCATGCAAGCCTCATAACTTGTTTCGTAATTTTGCATGTATGCTTTGCTCTAACATCCATGAAAGATAAAAATTTTCTCTTTTTCTACATATAAATCATCTATTCTCAAGAATCAAAATCGTTATATTTAAAAATTTTGAAATAACCTTTCGGATCTCAAAATTGTGAATTATTTATACATATAAATCAAAATACGCTTTGTTAAATGTCCGTATCATTATATACAAATCAAAATATAATCATATTATGTCAAATGAAAAAAATAAAAAATAAAAAACGTTGTAGATCCGGGATCCTGCTTAATGTACTAGAGCACTCTAAATAGAATGAGAATGTTTCACTCAAGTGAAGCTTACCAGCTATACTTTAGTGATGCGGGGACACTGGTGGCTAGGAGGACAGTAGCTACAATACCTATAATAGAGAGGAAAGCAGAGGGGTGAGTTTTGTTACCAAAACTCAGTGAATAAGTCTTTACCTAAAACCCCCTTTCATGGGACGTCAAGGAAACAATGCACAAAAATCATAATAATATTAATAATACTAAGAAATCTCAAATAACTAAGTATACATATATTTTTAAAAGTCCTTTATAATCATCATGTTATAACTTAAAAACAATTTTCTCAAGTCACTTTCATACCTGAAATCATACAAGCACACGACATAGTAGCTCCTAGAGAAACAATAATCTCTGCTTTGGTTACGCACAATGTCTGTGACATAACAAAACTCTGAATATAAATCTCTGTTTATAAACTCTAAATATAAATTCTCTAAATATCTCTAGATATAAATTCTCTTAATATCTCTAGATATAAATTCTCTTAATATCTTTGGCCCGAGCTACTTGGTACCAAGGTTAACGGATTTACTGCTATTAACACGCAACCTGTTTCTCTATAGCTACCTTCTAGACTAACCAAATAAATCCATTAAAACCAAAACCTTTAAACCTTTTTAATTCTCTGAGAGCTCTGAATCTGTCTAATTCTAATAGCTTGACCTTAGTATAACTGTGATTATGAAATAATGCCCAACGAATCACCCTTTGTAGACATTTGTGATTTCATAAACTCATAGAATATGTATCCGCCAACTGTTTTGAATATCGTGAAGATTCAAGCTTTAAAACCCTTTTGATTCACTATAAAAAAAAAGGGTAAATTGCAACGGTTATTTCAGCAGATTAAGGCAGTTTTTGACCGCCATTATTCACAGTTACAGTGGTTTTCTTTTAACCGCCACAATAATTGCCACATTTTACTTATGCCCAATTATGGCGGTTAGGAATCGCCATAATTTTCAGTCAAATTAAAAAATATATTGTTAATTATGGTGGTTTAGAACCGCCGCAAGTTGCAATAGTATTGAAAAAAATTATTAATTACGGCAGTTTGAACTGCCATAATTTTTAGTCAAATTAGAAAATATATTTTTAATTATGGCGGTTTAGAACCGCCGCAAGTTGCAACAGTATTGGAATAAATTATTAATTACGGCAGTTTGAACCGCCATAATTTGCATTCCAATTGAAAAAAAAAAAAAAAAAAAAAATCAATAAGGCTATTTTGATGAAACATTGTTTGTTGAAGGTAAAATATCAAAGGGGCAACACAACTTTCTTTAGCTGTCTTTGAGCTGCTATACCTTTTTGAGCTGATCTTTGCCAAATACCATGTCCCCAGAAGGCTTCAACAACTCATTACTTGGCTGTTTATGGAATGGCGTGGCATAGCATGCAATCAAAACTTCACACCCCACTCAATTTCCACTCATAAGCTCATGCTTCAGAATTATCTGTCAGAAAAATGTTCATAATTGAATCAGTTCCAAAGATTTTGAGGAAACTATGGTTAGAGTGCTGCTCTATCAAAGTAAATTTGTGAACCCAACAATTTGATATGAACAATGAATGCTTTAGCAGAACAATATTTCTCCTAAATTACATTTGTTAATATCAAAGAAATAAATAACTTAACAGAAATAAGAAAGAAAATCAGGGTTAGGACACTGTGTGTGGAAAATAAGCAAAATATGGAAACAAGGGTTATGAAGATTAACAATAAAATGATCTTTGAAGGACGAAAAAAATAGGAAATAAAAAGCTAATCACATTAAAGTGGGGTGCTGTTTTTTTCCATGGCACCAAACACAAAATAGTAATGGTGATCCTGAAAACATTGGAACATGATTTTGACAATGTCCAGGAAGAATTATGGCAGAAACTAGAAAGCCACGTGAAAGGGAAACAAAGAAATTGAATGCATTGCATGAAGGGGAGATGCACATGGACTTTGCACAAAAACCATCCACGTCCTAAATTCAATGAACAATGTGATGAATGATGCATAAGTCCAAAATTGCAATCTTATAAGCCAAAAGTAACAATCACCACAATTTGCATACCTGAACTTTCAAGTGATTTAAGGATGTCTGACTTCTTAAAAGTGTATCCTTTGAAGTTGGTGTCTTTGGATGTCAACATCTGCAAGTGTGTCAAAATTGAATATAAAATAATATAACATTGCAGTTCTAAATAAATAACATCTGCAAGGGTGGCCATACAAGTAAAAAGATAAGACTAAGAATGAATGTGTTCTGAGAAAAAGTTGAAGTAAAACCTATTATGGAGAAGATGACAGAAACTTGCTTGAAGAATACCAATAAAGACTCTTGAAATAAAAATAGATCAAATGGCATATAGAGCAATTAAAAGGGGGTTAAGGACAACCTAAGAAAAGATTATGAGAAACCATTAAAAGAAGATTTTTCTCTTAGTAGTTTTGTGATTTAAGAGTCCAATGGCAGATTGATCTATGTAACTGACCTCACCAAGTAGGAAGAGGTTTTTGTTATTGTTCACAAGGGCAGCTTCAGATAGCAGTTGGGCTAGAAGAAAAGCTAAGTTGAATTTTGCTTCATCAGACCAACCATTCAGGCATTCTTGCCATTGAAGCACTACACTCAAACTATTTAAATTAAATTAACAGCTCAAACTCATTCTTGCCCCCAACACCACCACAATCCACGAACACTCCCTATTTAAATTAAATTAACAGCTCAAACACTAACAGTAAAAAAATAAATAAATAATAAAAACAACATACCATAATATGAGCTATAAGAACCTGAGAGCGAGCCCTTTGAAGGTCTTGTTCGAGCTGGGTAAGCTTTAATCTACTTGACTCTAGCTGCTGCACATAAGGCTGTTCCATAGACAGAACAAAGACGCAGTTACATTTTACATTACTAATTCGTTTGTTTCCACTTTCTGATACATACAATATTTGCTATTTGGATTGCTGCTATGTACATAGGACAAACCTTTTTCCTGAGACGGCTTTTCTTCGCAGTCTCTCTGTTTTGAGCTAAACGTCTCAGTGTCTGTGGCCAATTACAAAAATCTTGCCTTAGTTTCAATGTAAAACCATATAGTAGGAAAAGAGATAGAGAAAAAGACTCTGAAAAAAAAATTGTGAATATATTTCAATGCTAAGTTTCTAACCTTTGCATTAAGTTGTTTCTCAGATGTAGAACCAGCTCCCTTCCTCTGCAGCTGAAACAACCCAAAAACTGTAATTAAGGGAAATTGATGATTTCAGAAAGGAAAGGAAATATAAATAGACAGATAAACAAAACATGTTAATTTCCTCAACTCAGTGGTGCATTTGAGACTAGAAAACCATAAAAGCAAATTTTTAAACGTTACTAGACTGCATGCTACCTTGTGATTATGATGGTGCTGTACTTTTAGTCCAAAATGAAAAATAAGAAAAAATTGATTAGAGTGCTCACAGAATTTCTAGGAAGCATTTCAGACTGCTCGAGGCTCTTGGACCATTTCTCTTGAGGCACGCAATCATCAATATGATAAGGGTAGCAAAAAGCACCATTATCTGCCATTGTTTTGGTATGTGTTGTGTGGTTTAGACTTTAGAATTAGATTTCTAACTCCAAATTTTAGTACGGGAGAAAATTAGAAAAACACAGTTTTTTCTCCAAATTGAGCGAAGTGGGTAACAACTGGGTAAGTCACTGTGGCTTCAAATGAGAAACTGTGATACTTGATAAGTACTGAAAAGATTCTCCCTTTGTTTTTATTGTTAGTACTTGGTACACGTTCCTTTATACCTCTCTGAATCTATCGTTTCTCTCTCTATTATATTTCATGACAGAACATTCATCAGAAAATCAACAATTAAATAAGAACATGGAATGAGATAAATAATGCACAAATGAATTAGCCAGAAAAAAAAAGAGGCCAAAATGCTCCTTTTATGGTCCAAGGCTATCTTTTTCAAGCAAGGGATTGGGAATGATTCAACTAGAATCTGCTACTTCTAGCCTCCACACAGGTTAACCTTTCTCTCCCCCGTTAACAGAAGAAAAGAGGAAAAAATAAAAAACGAGGACCTGTTCATTGCTGATAAGTTGCTGGAGGTGTTCCTTGAAGGTGGGGCATGGCAGTCGCCGCTGCGGGGGTTGATAAAGACGACGATGGGGGAATGTGGAGGGTCGGAGTCCTTGACGTTGGAGCAGCGCAGATAGCGGGACTCACTGGCGGAGGGGTCCTGGAGGCAGATGGAATCGCACATCGTGGTGGTGGTTCCATCTTCTTCTTCTCTTACTTCTCTCTCTAACCCCAGCTAACACTTACAAACCAAGATCCAAACATGCCTTTTAATAGGCCCAAAAGAACTTCAGCAAAAATTAGCTAAAAAAAATGAAGAAATCAGTAAAGTTCCTATAGCTAGCTTCATGGAAAATCAAATCCACCATGCTAATCGAGTAAATTAACCTGAAAATCTGCATGCTAACACAAATAAGAGGAGGAGCAAGAAATTTGTTGAGAGCCATGGTAATCAGAGAAAAGAGAGGAATAATTGAGTGAAAATGAAATGAGACTTTATTAATTATTGTGAAAGTGTCTAATACATGAGAGTAAAGCCTTATATAGGCAATGAGTAACTACACTAACTAACTAACTAATACATCAATATTTCCAATAGACCCTGCAAACTGGAGCATGCGCGTTTTAGCATCTCCAGCTTGGAATGAATGTACAATACAACTGAAAATGAGAAAAGATACAATGAAATCAAACAAAGAATGTAACATGAAGGCAACAACGGCGGTGCCTAGTCCTTCTTTCACGTCTCCATGGCACTCGTTGCAACAAGAATCATCAATAGTCCACAATGGGAACATCAACAGCTTAACCACCAAGTAGAAGCTAATCAATTCTTCAAGCTTAACTACTTGGCAGAAGCAAATATTGAAACAGAGGTTATAGTCAATAAGACTGTAAATGAAAGGTTAACGTCATAAGACGAGCCATATGGCTAAAAACTGAACCTGAATAAATGCTTAACCATCTTATAAACAAAGGTAGAAGCTAAAAAAAAAAGCTTAACCATCAAGAGCAGAAGCTATATTTGATGCTTAACCACCCAAGACAGAAGCAAATCAAAGGAACAAAGGCATTAACAGCCAAACACCCAAATCTGAGATGTAAACTTAAATAATCCAGCGAAATTGAAACCAAAGCAGGAACCATCAATTGAGGCTCCAAGAAAATCCAATAACAAACTTCAAGAACAAGTAACATTCTTCAGTGGAATCCAAATTAGTAGCCAATTCTTTCAGAGCCAGAACCAACTCACTTTTCGAAGCAAGAGCAAGGAATTTGCAAACCCTTGCTTTCCAAACCAAATCTCGAAACCAGAAAATTCAATAGTAAAAGAAGAATACTAGAAAGTATCACCGACAATAGAAAGGCACTTGCAAGTACCAGTGGAAGAAATCTGAACTCACTCAAACAATTGATCAAACACATGATATCTAGACATCAACAACACACCAAATGTGAAGAAAATCCCAAACCAGCAAAGAGAGAGGCCGGAAATTAGCTCAGAACGGACAACAACAAACCAGATTGGAGCACTGGAACAGGTATGAAGCAAAGCAAGAACCGTAAAACAGAAAAGCAATCTGAAAAAAGGTGCTCGAACCGAGCTGGCAGAGGAACCAGGCCATCATCGAAGCAGAAGAAGGTGAGCTGCAGCACCGCCACTCCGGAGAAGGAGAAACGAACCAGATCGGAGAAGATGAAAAGAACTAGCTGGATCTGACGTCTGATAGACTAGATTGACGAACAACAAATAGAGAGCTACGATGATGAACCAGAGACGAAACAGATCTGATGAGCTGCCGAAGCATGATGCCGGAAAGACGAGCGGCTATGGCAATGCAAAAATCCACTCAGAGCAGAGATCGGCGAAGTTCGCTGGAAACGTGAACAAGAAACAGAACCAACGAACCACGAAGGAATGAAAACAGATCTTGGTTTTGAATCCGCGAACGAACACTGAGAATAGAGACCATGAGAAATGATTGAGAAAAGGAATTAGTTGAGAAGCTTCAGTGAGAACAAGAAAGAAGGTGCAAACTTAAATAGTTATAAAAGAAAACTTAGAAAAGAAAAGGTGTTTGGAGAAAGGGAAAATGTGAGAAACTGAAGGAAAAGTGAAAGAAAGTGAGGGAAAAGTAAAGGAGTTCAAAGAACTCAGGTAAGGCAGCAGAGGAAAATTCATGGAGGGTGGAATGGCTCTGATACCATGTTAAGAGCCATGGTAATCAGAGAAAAGAAAGGAATAATTGAGTGAAAATGAAATGAGATTTTATTAATGATTGTGAAAGTGTCTAATACGTGAGAGTAAAGTCTTATATAGGTAATGAGTAACTACACTAACTAACTAATACATCAATATTTCCAATTAGAGAAAGTGAAACCCTAAATAATAGAGTGAAAGGAAGAAAAGAGAAGAGGGAACCTCAGCAGTTAGGGAAGAGCTCGATGAACCAGGCATGGAGGCGGATGCCGTTGGAGGAGGCAAGCTAGACGCCATCATAGGAGAGGTGGACGAGCAAATCGCAGCACCGTCGACCTTCGGTGGCTGTCCGTCATCGGTTCTCGCCTTGCTCGAAGCTTCGTTTGCAGGATGTCCAATTGCCGGCACGTCGTCCTACCCCAAGCTCGGTAGTTGTCCATTGCCGGCTCCTTCGGTTCGCCTTCACCGTCATGCTTCTTCGGTTCGTGAGAGTGGAAGCTCCCATGGTTCACCTTCGCCGCCGTGAGAGAAGAGGGTGTGAAATGGGTTTGTTCTTACAAGAAGATCACTCTCTTAGTTTGCTTCTTCAACATTGTTGTTGCCCTCTTCTGCCTTCGCTTTCTTCTCTCTTGGGCGTGTGAGGCAGTGAAGGGGTTGGGGTTGTGTGGGGTAATGATATTTTAACACCCAAAAAGTATGTGTCTATTCAAACACCCACTTTATAACCATTGGACGTGATAGATGTCCCTATTTATATTTAACATCAATCACATTCAATGGTTATAAAGTGGGTGTCTGAATAGACACTCACTTTTTGGGTGTTAAGATAGCATTACCCGGGTTGTGAGGCTGTGAGTGTGTGTGAAAAGGGGTGGGAGAGCAAAGTAAGACTAGGTTAGTGTAGGTGAGTTTAAAATTTTTCACCAAAAAAATTAATAAAAATATAAAGGTAAATAAACGGCAGTTGTTAACCACCATAATTTACGGCACATGTGGCGGTTTTAAACAATTGCCCTATTTAATTGCCATTTTTTTCAATGAAATTATGGCAGTTTGCAAAACCGCGGTAATTTACTGAAAATTATGGCGGTTTTGGAGAATTGCCCTAATTTAAACTTTTTTTTTTATAGTGATTTATTCTCTAAAACATAATTTCATATTACCAATCTTTTCATAATCTAGAAAGCTCAACAACATGTTTTGAAATAAAGAGGTTAAAACCATAAATCTATTCATTCCTCTAAATTTCGTATTTAATAATAAAACTAAATGATACACATAAATTAGTCCCAGAATCGATTGAAACAATCATAAAAGTCTTTAACCATTACATGTACCATCATTTCTATATAAAACTAGTATAACAAGCATGGTCTCATGAGTTTTCTCAAAAACAAGTTTCATGCTCTAAAATCAACAGTTCTAGAACATATATTCAATAGTAAACCTGAAATCCTTATGTAATATTTCTCTAAAATCAAGCAGTAAATCATATATTCATGAAATAAATTTAATACAGAACATAGAGATAACATATATGAATCCACTCACTTGCAGGGGTGAATAGTGAAGGAATAGTACCATTAGAATCCTAGGAAGCAGGAATAGCACCAGTATCTGATATAGAAGAAATAAAACTCTAAATCAACTTCTAAAACCTCTAAATACTCAAGATTCATCTCTAGTAAGATTGGGAACTTCTACTCCTTGAGAAGTATAGAGAATCAACCTAATAACAAGGAGAAATTAGAGAAAAGAGAGCAAAACTAGGTGTAATACCTCAAGGTCCCCTGGGACCCATTGCTGTTGCCGGGTCCGGGTCTTCGCTAAGTCTGGAGCCCTACACCTCCTTGAAAGGCTATATGTTAGAGTTATATTCTTGGGATCAAAAGTCCCGGTAATTGCTCTCCAAAGAAAAATGAAGTGAAGAGTGATTTTTAACGAATTTTTGGAACCCTCTAGATATTTCGTTTTTAGGCTTCAAGTTTAGAAAATCACCGGAATTCCGAAATTTGAACTAGAACTCAAAAATGAGATTTTGATTGGTTGGGGTTTTGATTTTTTTGATATTTTATTTGAATCCAAATGGGGGGTATTTTCTTATTTACATTTATGTTTTAAAGTTAATAGGAAGTTAATAAATGATTTAATTTAGAATAAAGAAATGGAAATAAGTGAGTGAGTTTTGGGATAAGCCATATGCCTATGACAGCAAAATGATGAATCTAGTGTTTGTTGTCACCGCTATAGTGGTCTAGGACTACTATAGCGGTCACAGGAAGTATGTAGCACAGTTTTTGCCCCCTGTAGTGTATAGTGATGGGGCGGAGAATGGCATAGACCGCTGTAGCGGTCATTGACCGCTATAAGGGTGTCAGTTTTCCAGAAACAGTGAGAAACGTCATCGTTTCATCAAATGAACCCCTCCACCCCAATTTATACCCCAAGCTCGGGATTGCTCCCCCATTTCCGAACCCTACCACAAAATTTCATCTCCTCTTCTCCTTCCTCCCCTCCACTCTCATCCTCCATTAAATTTTCTTCCTCCAAGCTTCAAGGTTAGTTTTGTTATTGTTTATGTTTCCTTTCTCTCATTCCTTTTATATTCCATGGTTTGAGTTATGCTTTTCCTCATTGTTGTCAAAAGGGAGTGCTCTCCCAATGTTGTTAGAGTTAGTTTATGAAAATCTAGAGTTTTCCATAGATCGTTAATGAGTTTTATGGTTATAATAGTCGACATTGGTGTCCTCCCGGCTCCCCGGAGCTCAGTTGGTGTTGACGTCATCTCTTCCTCCCCTCTAGGTGAGTGGGTTCAAACTCATAACCTTATCTTTAGACATTATGATTATGTTTGACGCATGATGATTGTTAAATATGGTATTAGAGATGAACATATGAATATAATTTTTTTGCAAAGCCATGATTTTGAATATATAGCATGAAATGAAATTTAGAAAACCATGGGACCATGATTGATATGCTGTGTGTTATGAAAATGTTTTATTTGCCAATGAAATGATTTTTGGAATAATTCATGATTTAGAAAGTTGCAAATTATGCAAGAGTATATGATTTAATAGTTCTTATTTTATTAGATATGTTTTAAGAGTTTATGATATGCTATTGATTCAAGTATTGAGATATATATATATGATTTTAGAGTATTCAGTTGACGTAAGTATATATATTGGAAGAATGTTTGATAGAGTATGATTTAATTTGATGAATAGAAATGTATATCTTGGTTCTAGAGGTTTTATGATTATGAACTCTTTTATTTTGAAGTATAATAACAAAGTTATTAAGTTATGAAAATATGTTAGTTAAGAAATGGATTTAAAACTTTAGTTTCATGGTACCAAGAGGTACAGAATTCAGTATGATTGTTAGCAACTGCTAGATACATATTCTATGGGCTTGAAATTGGAATGCCTACAAGTGGTGAACCCTTGGGCTCAATTTTCATGGCCACAGTTATGTTAAATTCAGATTGTTAGAGTTATATGAGTTCAAAACTCTTAGAGTACTAAGAATTTAGGGGCTCTGCTTCGATAGGGACAGAGTACCACTTTTCAGCTATAGTTTTCTTTTTGTCAAACTAGTTTAGCCAGTAGAGATAAGGAAACAGACAGTTAGTTAACGGTTGTGAAGAGATCGTTAACCTTGGTATCAAGTTATCCGTTAGAGGACAGTTTCGCCCCCAGCAAAAAAAAAAGAGACCTAGTTAGGTGCCCACAGCTTGTCCGAGAGGGACTATTACAGATTCAGTAGGAGCTCTGATTCGCCAGGGACAGAGTCTCACTTTATAGTTTAAAATTTTATAACTTTTATTATTATGATATATTCATTATATTCAGCATACTATTTCCCGATGCTCTACCGCACCCTTAGTTAAAATGATTTCATGCTTGATTTTGAGTAAGAAATGTTTATTTATAAATACTTGGAATGAAAAGTGTTTCCTAGAGCAAGCTATGTGTTTAAATATGAAATGATTTATGGTTGCTGCATGTATATTATACGGTGTATATTCTTGGTCGTCCCATGTGGGTGATGGGTGAGAGCTCACTCACTGAGTCCGTTGACTCACCCCTCTCCCTTCCTCTCATAGTTGTAGGTACAGGTGTCCTTCCTCCTCCAGCCCTGTAGACGCAGTTGCTCCCAGTGGTGAGCCTAATTTGATGTAAGGCTTAGACTAGGTTTTTGTTAGTTTAGAGGGCTCCAATAGTTTTGCAGGCAGGATTCGAGCCACGCATGTATTTTGAAATACTGTAGTTATTTTCAGAATTTATGTATTTCACCATATATGTTTCCAGAGCTTAAGTATGGATTTCATCTACTTATTTTGGTTAAATTATGATTTCATCAACTATGAAGTTACGATTTAGCTTTGAAGGGTTAAACAAGCTTTCAGATATAAGGTTAATATCAGTTGATGAACTAGTTCACGATTTCAGATTAGTGATATTGATTAAAAAGGGTTTTCAGAGTTTGAATATTAAAAATGTTTTCAGTTTTATAAAATTAGATATTATGCTTTAAATAGATAAAGAAATGTTGGATTTAGAATCAGAATCAAGAATTAAGGATATTATTATTATATTGTATGCATCTAGAGAACCTCGTCACCCAGTAGGCTTACGTGGGGATAGGATTCCTCACGTGCCGGTCACGTTCCCAAGTCAGGTCATGACACTAGGAGAACAACATACCTTAGAACCTTAGGAACCAAAGATTGAAGTTAGAATTGAGAAAAATGGGAGGAAATAGAGTTTTAGGGGGTGAGAACCATGGTTTGGGAATGAGAACTCAAGGCTTGGGGTGAGGGAATCGTGTTTTGGGTTGTGGGAATGTTCTGGACCCCGAAATGAGGATTTTATAACTCTCTGTTGACTGCTTGGGTGGTCCATGGTCTCAGTTATTTACAAATCATTTATTGTATGTCTTGTTAACTTTTAAACATAAATGTAAATAAGGGAATACCCCTCATTTGGATTCAAATAAAATATTAAAAAGATCAAAATCCCAACAACTCAAAATCCAAATTTTGGGTTTTAGTTCAAATTCGAAAATTTTCATGGTTTTATGAACTTGTGCACTAGAAACGAGGCGTTTAAAGGTTTCGAAAAACTCATTAAAAATCACTCTTTAACTTATTTTTCTCTAGGAACAATTACCAGGACTTTTGATCCCAAGAATATTACTCCATCATATGGCTGTCCAAGGAGGAGTAGGGTCCAAACTTAGCAGAATTCGGGACTCGAAACAATAGTTAAGGATAACCGACACCCTTCCTGATTTGAAAAATTTCCTGAACTCTTTTATTTAAAATTGAGAGTATTACAGAAATACTCTGTAAATTTAAATTTATTATTAGTATATTAAAATTAAATCCTTAATATAATTAAATATTAGTTTTTCTTTGATAGACTAGAGAACAAACCGTAACACAAACCAGAATACACAGCAGCATCGCAGTCTCGAAATCGAAGTGACAACTGTTGAAGCTCAGGTAGAGCAGCTGTTATAATTAAATATTATATCATAAAAAATGCGGTCCGATCCACTGTATAAAGTGTTATATAAGAAAGAAAATTAATAAGCGTACAACGTATAGGTGCCGATCATTGACCCAGGCAGCTTAAAAAATTTCAGTTCTTTCTCAAGTAGTTGAGAAAGAGAAATAGTATTCAAGAGATTAAGAATAGTAAATTTGGCAAATTGGAACCCGACCAGCGTTAGAGAACTAGTTTATAAAGTGGGATAATTAACGAGGACATTTTGAAAGCAGGGATATGCAAATTAATTAAGAGCATGTCAAAAAAACCTGAAAAAGGAGGCAGAATTCCTATGGAGACCATAGCAGTAGCTAGCAACCAACAATTTAGAAGCCCAAGGAGTGGAATCTGGTGAGAATGAATTACTTTCTTCACGCCACAGCAGTGAAACTATCCCGCGTATTGATCGTGTGTTTTACGAGGCAGCGGTGGAAGGCAATTTCAACAGATTCATCAATGCCCAGAAAATTGAGTGTCTACTCACCCCAAACAAAAACACTGTCCTTCATGTACACCTGATATCTACAACAACCAAAACATCACAAAGTGCTCCACAACCATTTGTATTCGACAGATTCGAGGTAAGTTTCATGATCTGCTACTCCATAAAAATGAAACTATTTTTGGAACATTTCGTGGAACAGTTCCTAGAAAAGTGTGGGAGCATAGTTCTAGGCCCCAACTCCATAGGAGAAACACCCCTTCATTTGGCTGCTAGGTATGGACACTCAACTATGGCAAAGTTACTCATAGAACGCGCAAAAACTTTGCCTCAAGGTGAAATTGAGACTGGGCTAGCTTGGGATGGAGAAAAAGCTTATGAGAGCCACAACTCACGAGAATAATGACACTGCATTACACGAGGCAGTGAGACATAATCACATTGAAGTGGTGGAGATCTTACGAGAGATGGATCCTGATCTCTCAAATATCCGCTTTATCTGGCAGCAGAGAGACAATACATGCAAATTGTACTGATGATATTAGAGAAAGTGGAATCCCCGGCATATGAAGGCCCCAGTGACGGAACGGCATTGCATGCTTGCGTGATCAAACGGTGATCTAGGTACTGCATCTTGCCCTTTTTTCTGTTCTTCTGTTTTTCTATCAAAATTATCATTTTATCAAAATTAAATCATTTAAATATTAGATTGGCTGTTTATTTATGTTTTTAAAATAAAAAATAAAAAATCATGAGTTTCAGCTTATTTTGAAAAGCATATAAGGTGGTGCTACTTCCGAAAAAGTATGGGCAGTAGAAAAGAGAAAAAGGACGTAATAGATGCATTTATCTATGCTTCTTGCATTAGAAATGTGCATCTTTTTTTGAAACAATAATTTCAGAGATAGTATTTATAAAGTTTTAAATTTTGTTTGTTTGTATTTTAAAAAAAATAACTTTAGAAAATAACCCTTGTTTTGTATTTTTTAGAAGCTGGTAGAGTTATTTCTTTCCAAATGTAGAAGTTGTAGAAAAAAAAAGAGAGAGAATTTTATTTCTTAAATTTAAGAATATTACGATTTTATCCTTAAAATTTTTAAACTAATATCACTTCTTTTCACTTTTGTTCTCAAATTCTCTTTTCATCCCCTTGATTGTAATTTTGTGAAAAAAAATATATTTCTGTATTTAACGATCGAAATATTTAATTAATGCTCGCAAGCCAAGTCCTTAAAAGAGTCTTTTGATGATCAAAAAAGTGTTAATTTAACGCGTCTTCTCTCAGGAATGACAAGAGATTTCCTGAAAATATCCAGACAAAGAACGCATGATTGTAGAAGCAAAAAATGAACATTTGACAAAGTTGCTGCTTGAACAAGATGAAAACACTGCATACATGCAAGATAAAGATAATAGTACGGCAATTCATATCGCAACTTGGTGTGGTCATTTGTTTATTATGGAAATGATTATAAGATGCTATCCAGATTGTTCAGAGATAGTAGACAACAAAGGTAGAAACACTCCCCATTATCCTGTGAATGGAGAAAGTGATACTCTGTGGTGGCAAGAATATGTGCAATCCATCGCTAACCAACCTTTACACTAAAAGGGATGCAAATGGAAACACACCCTTCCATCATCTTGCAAATTCCCGGATCCGAAGCGACAAATTGGTATCTCACGTAGAGTTGACAAACTGGCCCTGAAGCTCTTGATATTGCATATGCTGTGTATTCGGATAGACCATTGAGAAAAGAGGTAAACAATCATGATGATGACGATAATTTGCGTGTGAATTGTTTATCATATTAATGTAACCTCAAATTAGGTTAATATAATAATTTGCGTTGTTGATCAAGTGATTTAGGGAGAAGAAGAGCGCCTTCAATCAATTAGAGGGAGGAGTTGCACGTAGAGGTTTTAAAGCTATTCTAAAGTCATAATATAGTCACTTAACTACATAGGAGTTAAACAAACCAATATACATAATTGTCAAAAAAAAAAATGGTGAACGAGATTTTTATTTGATTTATTTTTGAGTTGGGCTATTTGAATTCATTTTATGAGACATTATGTTGACTTACTATTATCTAGTAGGATTGAAAAAGATCATAAAATATTCAAAACAAAAAGTTTGGAGTGGATTTGGTTTCATAGAATAGTTTTTCATTTCCTATCTTCCTATTTCTTTAATTTTGTGAATAAAATTCAAAGATTAATTCCCCAAATTAGTTCCGAACAATATCATTAATAGATAAATTAGTCCTTGATAAAAGTAAATTAGTGTTAAGGTCCCTGACAATTATAAAAATAGAACACTGTAGGTCTCTGATATAACAGCATCATAGCACTTTGAATAAGTTAATATTGTTTAGATTAGCTTGCACTTTGAATAAGTCAATTCTGTTTAGATTAGCTTGCACTTTAATTTTGTATTTCGATTACTCTAGTATTAGTTGAGTCAGTAACTTCTATTTTATAGGAATTCTGTTGGTAGCTAAGTGTATATGTTGTAATTCAATTCCTAATCAATATATGCAAAAACTTATTCCCCTTATATGGTATCAGCAGTCAAAAGCTAAACAACATTTCGATCCTCATTCCATCATGGCCTCTATTGCCACCTCCAATACCTCTAGTGATCCTGTCTCTCCAGATTCAGATTCTAACCCTTCTGCACCCAACCTCTAAAGAGTTTGACGGGTAGATTAATTAATTATTGATGTGGACGATCATTAATTGATCTATATAGCATTAGTGAGTTTCTCAATATCCCAAAAAATATAAAATATTTACATCCCAACCCTGCCCTCCAAAAAAATAAAAGCTTGTAATGCCACTTAACAAAGAAATATCGACACTTGACTAGTACTGCTTGATCTGCTCAAAGATGACGTGCTTCAGATTCCAAATCTTCTAATCTTTTAAAACACCCATATTGAGTAGTTACTATCACCAGGTTTGGAGCATATGCTATATTCCTATGATGTTGGCAATTTAGCATTTTTCCATTTAATTTGAAACAATCATGCTCAACTGTATCTTGATCCCTTTTCAGAGTATCCCTCTAGATTTTGATGCCAAGCTGGGTTTATGGTCTCTCAAGAGGGAATTGCCTTTAAGTGCACTTAATAAAACTGTGCGGTTATTGCTTTGAACTTCAGCTTTTGAAATTCAATTTTTTTTTCTTGATATGCCAAAAACAAGTTTCCTGTCTTATTTATCAGGAAGGGCGCTATAAGTACATTGCTAATGGGGAATGGACGTGCAACAAGGATGAGCTTGTGGCCTCATCCAACAAAGACGGCTATCATGTCAATGATTTTCTTGACGTAAGTTCGAAGATTCAAATACCTTGCTAGTAGCTTTTCTATTGAGGAAAGAAGCTATAATCTGTTCTTGTGAATTTTTTGTTCAACTATAGAACACAACATATTGCTCATACACATGATGCTTCTAATGTTCTTAATCTTCACTTTGTGGAGGGACCTTGCAGAACATTATATATTATCATTTGAGCTCAATTTGTGATCCATTATACATTTTAAATGATCAGAAGTTTGTGCAGTACTTCCTCAATTCTTGATTTCACATATTGCATCATCCTCTATGAACAGGTCCTTGAAGATCCAAGCAGTGTTCATGCTTCGCTTCATGAGAGAATGACCGGTGATGATCCAGATCTCACAAAGGACGGGCAACTGAGAATAAGGGAGTTTCTTGAAGCTTATCCTGATGATGAGCAGTGATGAACCATCAAAGCACTTGGTTGTTGATATGTAAAGCAACTGATGCACGTATATAATGTATGCAGTCTAATGAAAGATTGAATCTGTAGAAAAATCAGACAGTATAATTCAAATGTCTGTAGCATAATTCACATAGTATAATAATGTTATTCCAACACCTAATTTTTTTAAACACCCTACTCATAATATATATGGGTCCCGTCACTTAGTTTTTCTCTAAGCTTATTCTCTCTCCATCACTCCTCTCATACCATCATGGGTGTCTACATCTATATGGGTATTGGAATATCATTTTCTTCGATAAAAAATGATATTCAAACACCCAAAAAGTAATTGTCTATTAGAACATTCACCTAACAACTATTAGATATGATGGTGGATCCCATACACTCTATCCATCAAATCACATCAATAATTTTTAAATAAGTGTCCTAATAGACACCTACTTTCTAGGTATTTGAATAACAACACTCTTTTCGGTCTCATATTATACATACACTTGTATTTCGATTGAATAAATGTGTGCCAGCAATGTAAAGTTGATATGATGTTTGAAGTCAATTTAGTCTTAAAAATATTGTTCATGTCAATTTGATGTCAATTTCGATGTTAAAGTTAGTAATTTTTACCTCCCCTCATTACATATAATAATAATAAGATGTGTAATTAATATATTCTTATTGTTCCCATAACATTAGTCATTTTTGTTACAATTCAATTTTTTCACACATTAGTGTATTTTTATTATGTTGCTTATATTTGTCTGTAATTTTTTATTAATGAGGGGAGATGGCTTTCACTTCTTCAACTTGGAATTATTATGAAATAATGAAAATTACTAATGATTTAAATGAAAAAAATTAAAACTAATGTCAAAATTTAAAGTGTTAGAATCAATTTGATGTGAAAATTTTTAGATTTACATGTGAACATGTGTCTTCTATGTCCAAAGACATAACCTACCCATGTGAATTAACTTATTTATCTGTATTAGTTTATGAAAATACAGGAATCCTTGCTTATTTTGCATTGCACTTGGGCACTGATATGGTGACTCTTGCTCATTTGATGCTGTGCTCGAGCCATGCAATGCGTTGCTTCCTGGCAACGACCTAGTAGTAAGGATCACATTAATATTAATTTCTAAATGTATGTTAAGATTAAAAAAGACATTTATTATGTTATTTATACAGTCCACTTTAAAGATAGATACTTACACACAAAAGGAAAGTCTTCATTATCTTATATATATCATATTGTCACATTATTTTTTTCTTTTTAATTTTTCAACTGCAAAAATTACAAGTCTCATCACAAATATATTTTTTCTTTAGTTTATGGGTAGGTTTTACCAAATGATCGTGAATTACTAGTCTTTCATTGCAAGGACCCACTGATAATGTTTATAAAAACGTTATAAAACTAGTGTAAAACTCATGTGATGTACAGGAATTCTAGTTGGAGTTTTTTACATACTTAAAATTAAAAAATAGCATATATATGTGTGTGTGTGTGCACGGAAATGAAAAGTTTTATATATATGTTCTATTTTTTATTGTATAAAAATCAACTTAAATCGATTTCAGTGGGGTTTCAGATTGCTTGCAACAGATTGTGGAAATCAATTTGAGTAATGTGTCAAATATTTTGTAATGTATAAATCGACTTAAATGGATTAATGTGTTAGATATTCTATAATGTGTCAGAGTTATTCAAAATAAATCGATTTTGAAATCGATTTCCTCCTTATGTGGTAGTTACTATGTATCACTTTTTAGTGTGGCCTTTGTATATGTACTGTTAGAGTTTGACAATATAAAACAAGATGCTTTTTATTTATGTATTTTTGCATATTATATTCAACAATTGTGCATGATCGACTCATAGAAATTGTGGAATGAAATTATATTCTAAGTTCAATTATAATTTCGTTGCACGGATTTTATATATGTTTATGGTAGAATTTGGCAATTATATGTCAATAAAAAATAATTGATAATTTCCTTGTGCATGAAGTCAAGCTACTCTAAATCAGGCGTAAATCGACAAACTTTAGGAGTTTGGATGACAGCCTTTGTTTTTCAATATCTCGATTCGAGAAGCGAAGAGCTACTCCTCTTGGGTTCTCCACCAAAAGAATCAAGTGTCAAACTGTCTTTTATGGAATGAGGATGGAATGGGATGCAATGTAGTGTGATTTGTGTTGTGCTTGTGTGAATGTTATGTTTGACAAATTAAAGAAGAAGAAGAATTTGTAGAATGTGAAGGAATTAATTGAGAAATGTAAGCAAAGGGCAAGAATTGTAAAGAAACTAAAAGCAGAAATTAAAGACAAACTAATCCTAAGAAAGCAATTGAGTAAAAATTCCAACCCCTTACAATTTGTACAGATTTGGTAGTTATAGACAACTTAAGTCTCTAGGATTTTGACACTTGGCCTTGACTATCTCTAGATGTTGTCCACGTTACTTTGATAGCTTCTTGGTTTGTCATTCGCTCTTTATCACCACTTTATCGCATCTTTGTCAATCTTCTGTCAATAACCACTGGAAACCGTCAATAATAACCGTCAATTGGTGAACACATGCAATGGAGTCATTATGATAGTATCTTCAATATCTTTAAAATTTTCTAAGTCTTCAAGTGACAAACCCCCATTTTGACTTGTCAAACCTTGAACCTGATAGTTAGTTGTCATTAGCTTCTGGTTGTTCTATCAACCTCCTTTGATCTTAAAGTCTTCTTAAGTCCCAAATGATAAATTTCAACTTCGAATTTTCAAACGTCGAATAAAAGAACTTTGTCAATGTCAAGTTGCCAAATTGGATACTCAAGCTGTCATAACTAGCCTCCCCTGGGTTTCGACACTTAGTCTGACAAATCAGAGACTTTGTCAATCTTACACAATCTTATCAGTCCTTAGTTGTGCCAAACCTTTGACTGATCTTCAAACTGTCGAAATTGAATGTTAGTCTGACAATTTGATAATTAGTGAAATTTGGTGCCAACAATATGTGTGATTGAAAGGTCTTTCAAACTTAAAAGTATTACTGTTACGATAATTAATTTTGAAGTTAGGCGTGCAAAGAATTAATATTTTTCTTTAAATAAATAAGGTGATCACAATAAGAGAGCTTCGTGTAGACTACACTTGTCTCTTTTAGTAGAATAGTTTTAATGTATTGTTGTTTAGTTGCTTAAAATTATAAAATTTTGTATAATTTAATTTTTATAGAATAAATGCGATGTTAATTATAAATTAAATAGAATTAATTTTATATAAATATTTAGTGTGTAGACTACACTGGTCTCTTTTAGGATAGAATATGTTTAATGTATTATTGTTTAGTTGCTTAAGATTATATGATTTTGTGTAATTTAATATTTGTAGAATAAATGCGATATCAATTATAAATTAAATACAATTAATTCATATAAATATTTAATGTGTAGATTACATGGTCATTGTTTGTAGAATATATTAATTGTCACTACAGAATGTCTCACCCTCTACTGTGTTTATAATCTCACTATTATAATGGATAAGAATATTAATATAACTCTTTGCCATAATATATCTCAATTTTTACACTTAAAATTTTTTTGGATACTAAAGCACAAATGATAGCACAAATTGGGATACTCAATTTTTGACAGCTCATCATTTATGCTTCAGTATCCTAACAAAATTTGAGTTTAAAAATTGAGTGATCTTATGGCAGAGAGTTATGTTAATATTCTTATTCATTATAATGGTGAGATTATAAACATAGTAGAACGTGAGACATTTTACAATGACAATCAATATATTCTACAAAAAGTGGTAGTGCAATCTACATACTAAATATTTATATAAAATTAATTATATTTAATTTATAATTGACATCACAATTATTCTACAAAAATTAAATTACACAAAATCCTATAATCTTAAATTAAACAACTAAACAACAATACATTAAACATATTCTATCCTAAAAGAGACAGGTGTAGTCTACACACTAAATATTTATATAAAATTAATTATATTTAATTTATAATTAACATCATATTTATTCTATAAAAATTAAATTACAAAAAAAATTATAATTTTAAGCAACTAGCCAACAATACATTAAACATATTCTATCCTAAAAGAGACAAATGTAGTCTACCCGAAGCTCTCTTATTGTTATCACCTTATTTATTTAAAGAAAAATATTGATTCTTTGCACGACTAACTTCAAAATTAATTATCGCCATAGGAATACTTTTTAAGTTTAAAAGATCTTTCAATCATACATATAAAATTCGTACAAAAAAATTATAATTGAACTCACAATATAATTTCATTCCACAATTTCTATAATTCGATCATGCACAATGGTTGAATATAATATGCAAAAATACATAAATAAAAAGCATATCGTTTTATATTGTTAAACACCAACAGTACACACGCCACATAAAAAGGCCACACTAAAACGTGGTACATAGCAACTACCACATAAGGAGGAAATCAATTTAAATCGATTTTTGAGTAATCTTGGTGCATTACAGAATGTCTAACACATTAATCAAATTTATTTCCATCCACTGCAATCAATCTGAAATCCCCACTGAAATCAATTTAAGTTGATTTCTGTGTAATTAAAAAAATAGGATATATAAGTAAAACTTTTCATTTCCGTGCATATATATAATATGCTATTTTTTTTATTTTAAATATGTAAAAAACTCTTCTAGTTGTGTATTAATATATGAGAACATATATATGAAATAAATCTTTTAACTGATGTTAATAAAATAAATATTAAGGGAAATTATATTGATCTGCCTTAACCATAGTTAGTATTATACTTAATTCATTATTTTTTTTAAAGTTACACTTACTTCCTTTATTTACAAATAAGTTATATAATTTCAAAATTATCCTTGAAGATTTAAAAGTTAAAACCATTAATTCCATCTTCCCACTCCAAGAAAATGAGCATTTTCAACAGTTCTCAACAATTAAAGTGTTAATAAATGTGTTATCAAGGAAAATAATTTCAACATAAAGTGACCATGAAAAATATTTATAAACTTTTATCAATAATTAAAAAAATTAAACATTTTCAACGGTTCTCGATAATTCATTGTCCCAAAAATTGGCCCCATCCCTCTGTACCAGGAGTCCAGGACCGATCCCAATTTTTTTCGTCCAAGTTCAAATTGCTTCAACAAACAATAGAACGTCAGACTGATACACCGATAGTTGATAATTGATATTTCACACGCCGACGGTGCTCCGACTGTCCGACTCTGGGAAACTATTGGCGACAATCTCGTTTTTTTAAATATTCTGATAAAGTATAGTTATTATCTCAAAATTAAATGTCTGATTAACAAGTCTTGGAGGAGCTGTAGTGGTCGTGGCTCTATATCTTAGGCATAAATAGATTATCTTATTAGCAATTGACCAAGACGCTGTACAGGAACGGATGCATCTGGTGAAGGTTCTGCCCCATCAAACTTTTCAAAAAAATTTCAGAAGTATACGAGTATATGTATATTTCATCCCTTAATTGGAATACTCTGACAATATAAAAAAATTTATATATTTATCTAATCATATATATAATATCATATTAATAAATATAATTACTTTCTATTTCTACTGTTAAAAAAATATGTAAAAGGTAAAATTAAAATATTATTTTATTAGGTTAACTCCACACCAAAATAAAAATTATATGAAAACTTTTTCTTGACCTTATGCATTGCTTTTACTCTCATTACCTAAATTTTATGAACCGGACATTGCATGTTAATGCAAATAGTCTTAGCTCTTAATTATATCATTTTGATATTATATTTCATCGAAATATGAAAGCCTTAGGTGTGTACCACTTAAATAAGAATATACGTTTAGATTCGACCGAGCACGTGGAGTCCTCGATAAAATAAAACAATCTATGTGCATAATATAGAGCGCCAATATTTATCCAACATTTTTAGAGGATAATTTATCTTTTAGGATGGTTTTAAATGATTTAGTATAATTTTTTTTATATTAACCTGAAGAAATTTTAACATTTTAAATATTTTTATGAGATATTTTTAAGGATTTTATTAATCAGTGTCCTAAAGATAATAATTAAGGATGCAGAAAATAAAAGATTTTAAAGGTTTCAAAATATTTAATGTATTAGAAACTTAAAAAATGCTTATGTCTTCAATGTAAATTTTCTTTCTTAAAATTTTAACTATTATCTTTAAGGTACTAGTTAGATAAATCTTATTTTTAAAACTTTAAGAAAGCAGATATAGAGAGAATTTTGAAATTTTATCTTATTTTTATTCATAACTCTTATTTTTGCCAAATTCTTCTCCTAACTACTCATCATTGGCTGTTGGTGTGTAACTTTTAAACAAAATAGGATGTTCAAAAGAAGTTCTATCGAAAGAAAGAGTTTAATTTTGGTGTTTTAATGGTGTAAAATTTTTTAATACAATCACTTAATCATATATATTGTTATATAAGATGACTCTCAATTCACTTCTTCAAAAATTATGAACATGAAATAATTTGATTGGATAATTATGTAAAATAATTTTACATTATCTATATATTTTAATCAAACCTAGAAATGAGTTCATATATTTAGGGTGTGTTTGATTGGGATAAATTTAGGACAGCTAAATAAATTTATGAGCAATGTGTTTATGTTTGTTAAATATATGGTTTCATGCATGTGTATGAAGTTCCAATATGGCTTTTGAAACTATGGGTAAAATAGATTTTGTTAGTGCATTCATGACCATGGAACCCTATGATTCCCAGTTGTGAAATCTTTAAAGTGCTATCATAACATGTAGGCATGAGCTAGTTTATTCTTTTGCAAAAGTTTGTGAATGCTTGGAAATTTAAAATGAAAGAAGAAGAGGAATAGGGACATGTTTAACTTACATGAACTTACAATAACTAGATACAAGCATTTTAAATAGTTCTGTTTGCCCATGGAAAACGACTTCATCTAAGATTGAATGTTTTAACAAGTTGTGTTTTGTTTGGGGAATGTATCCTTTTATGCTATGTATGCAAAAGCGTTGCTAATTTAAGGGTATGTGATATGGGTTAGAGCACTATATGCATGTAAGCCAGATGGAAAGAACTGAAATGAAATTGTCAAGTTTAAGTTACAGCTTTATAACGCAATAATAAGAAATTAATGGGCTTAGTGAAGTAATAAGAATACATGTTATCATGATAGGATGTTTCAAAGATCTTAGAGTGAGTTATGTTGTCTTTGGTTGATTTAAAGGAATGCCATGTAGTTTTTGCATTTTTTAATGTGAACAAATAGAGTAGTTGATTTTCATGCATGACACATGCATAAAGAGGGAGAAAATTCAGGGACTGAGGATTGGGAGTCCCCCTAGTATCAGTATATATCAGACATAAGAGAAAAGGAACCAGAGCAAGGACACGAGTGACGTTTAATGCCTATCTTCGACAGCTCTTGCATGCATGAGGCAGCGGAGTGTAGTTTTTCCCCTAGGACTTGCACTGTGGAAAGGGCTACCCTTAGAGGTGGAGCCACCCGGTGTAAGTGTCATGATTAGAGCCATTGTTGCCTTGATGGGAAAAGGCTGCCCTTAGTGGCGAAGCCACCCAAATATGATAATTGGCATCCTCAGCTAGACTAATAGAGCAATAACCTTCAAGATAGCACTATCTCCTAGAGTATCAGCTAATATAGTCAGAGTCTCATGTTAGAGTGTTTCGGGTATTCAAGCTCATTCTTGAAACCCCATGTGGGTTAAGTATTCTAACTCGTTGAACTTTTAGTTACCTCAATTTAAATTTAGCTATCAAATCTTTTAAGGGGGAAGATTGTAATACTTAGTGTACACACTACCAGCAGACAAGTTTTGTATGACATCAAGGTCCCCCGAGACCCACCCATGTTGCTGGGTCTGGGATATTGCAAAGTCCGAAGCCCTACACCTCCTTGGAGGGCTATATGTTAGAGCCACATTCTTGGGACCAAAAGTCCCGATAATTTCTCTCCAAAGGAAAATGAATTGAAGAGTGATTTTTAACGAATTTTAAGAAACCTCTAGACCTTTCATTTCTATCCCACAAGTTTAGAAAATTGCAGGAATTCCGGAATTTGAACTAGAACTCAAAAATTAGATTTTGATTGGTTAGAGTTTTGATTTTTTAGATATTTTATTTGAATCCAAATGGGGGTATTACTTTACTTACATTTATGTTTTAAAGTTAATGGAGAGTAAAATAAATAGGGACATTAACTTTTTCCCCACCATTTTCTCTCTTTTTCTTCAATCTCATTCCAATCTAGCTCTTCCAAATCATCAAAGTATGTTTATGTTGATAGATTTTGTCTTCATTCTTTCCATTCTTTCATATTCTTGGTATGGGTATTTATTTTCTCTTATGGTTGTCAAGTGGGGGTGCTTCACCAATATTGTTAGAGCTAGATTATAGTTATTTAGAGGTTAATAGAGTTTGATCTTGAGTTTCATAATTCTTATAGCAGACGTTGGTGTCCTCTCAGTTTCCCAGAGCTCAGTTGGTATTTACGCCATCTCTTCCTCCCCTCCAGGTGAGTAGGTTTGATCTTATTGTCTTAGTTTCCATATTATAATAATATGTTCTTGTATTATGGTTGTTAAATATGAAGTTAGAGATAAGATTAAGTATATATTATGATTTTACATGATTATATCAAGCTAGAAAAATTATGACTTATGATGATAGCATGAAAGAAATGTATTTTAGAGAACCATGGGACCATGATTGATAGATTGTATGTTATAAAAATGTTTTATGTTCAACTCTAAGAGATTTACGCAAGAGTATATGGTTTAATAAGTTATTATTTTATCATATATGTTTTAAGAGTTTATGATATGTTTATAATTCAAGACTTGAGATTTATATATATGATTTTAGAGTATTCAGTTGAAGTATATATATATTGGAAAAACGTGATCAAAAGTCTGGTTGAGCTTTTGAATAAATATGTTATTTAATTCCAAAGTTACATGATTTAGAACCTTAGTGTTTTGAACTATGATGTTAGAGTTATCAAGTAATTGCAAAAATATGTTAGTAAAAATATGAATTTAGAACTTCAGTTTTATGGTACCAAGAGGTACTGAATTCAGTATAATTTGTAGCAACTGCCAGATACATACTCTGTGGGCTTAAGATCGAAATGCCTACAAGTGGTGAGCCATTGGGCTCGATTTCACAACTATAGTTATGCTAAAGTCAGATTGTTAGAGTTATGAGTCCAAAACTCTCAGAGTACTAAGATTTAAGGGCTCGCATTCACGAGAGACGGAATACCCACCCTTTAGTTATGGATTTTGTTAAACTAGTTTAGTCAGTAGAGGTAAAGAAATAGACTGTGAGTTAACGGCAGTTATTCCGTTAATCTTAGTATACCAAGGCCCACGAGGGGTACTTTATCCACATGTTAGATCAGTCTACGAGGGGCGTGGTTCATGAGGGACCGTCAAGATCACAGTTAGGGGGTCTTGTTCGCAAGGGACTGAGCATCCACCTTACATCAGTTTATGATTTTTATAGTTTTATTGTTATTATATATTTATTTATCATGTTCAGCAAATACTGTTTCCCAATCTTTGCCGCACCTTCAGTTAAAATGATTTTATGTTTGATTATGAGTTAAAAATGGTTTTTTGAATTTATAGTATGAAAAGTGCTTTTCTAGCTAGCTATTTATTTAAATATCAAATGATTTATAATTGTTGTATGTATATTGCATTATATTCATTGATTGTCTCATGTGGGTGATGGGTGAAAGCTCATTCACTGAGTTCGTTGACTCACCCCTCTCACTTCCTCCCATAGTTGTAGGTTCAGAGGTGATCCAGATTCCGGTTCCACAGACACCGTTATTCTAGGGGTGAGTCTTACTTTACAGTACGTAAGGCCTGGAGTAGGACTATGTTAGAGTGTAGTGCTCCAGTAGATGTGTAGGCAGGATTTTATCTACGCATGTAGTTTGATATATTCTAGTATTTTCATATATAAAGCATGTAAATGAAATGTAAATTGTAATTAGAGACTTACGTGATGAACTAGAGATGAATTTGTAATTCAATTTTCAAATATCAAGGATTTTTAAGTTTAAGACTAATTCTTTGTGCTAAGACATTTATGAATCATAGATTAGCAAATTTGAATAAAAGTTTTCAGAGATTAAATTATTAAATATTTTTAGTTTATGAAATTGAGCATCTTGTTTTTAATTAGAGAAAATGTTTATACTTCAAAGAAATCATATTTTAATAATTATATTTATTGATAAATTAAGCATTTAGAGACACAAGTCACCCAGTAGGCTTACGTGGGGAGGGATTCCTCACGTGCCGGTCACGCTTTCAAGTTAGGTCGTGACAGGTGAGTCTCGCGACCAACGCCTGTGACCCCGCGACCTAGATCAAACATGACCTGCGACCCGCGACCCAACCCCACTATGCTCTTCTGTGACCTGCGACCAAGCCCCGTCGTGCTCCTCTGCGGCCCAAATCTCCCTCTCTCTTCCTCTTTCTCTGCTTATGTCTCTGGTTGTCCCTCTCTTTCACTGTTTGCTGGTTGGTGTTTGCTTGTTGTTATTTGTAAATTGGTCTCACTATTATTCTTTGTTGATGTTTGTTCATTGTTATTTGTAAATTAATCTCATTGTTGTTCTTTGTTGATCTTTGTTGTGGTTGCTGTTGTGTTGATCTTTGTTGTTATGATCTTGGTTATGATCTTTGTAAATTGCCAAGCAAGTTTTTGTTTTATCCATTTTAAAAGTCATTTTTTAAAAAATTATCCAAACAAGTTTTCTTGTTTTTAAAAATTGAATTTAAAATTATTTTGGAGAACAGTTTTATAAAACAAAACACTAAAAACAATTCCAAATAGGCCTATAGTTTTCAGAATTTTCAGTTTTTTTTTTCACAAATTCTTAAAAATTGAAAAACTGAAAACTAAAACCAAATAGGACTTTAGGTGTCATCTAGGAATCTATTGGCGACAATCTCGTATTTTTAAATATTATGATAAAGTATAGTTATTATTTCAAAATCAAACGTCTGATTAACAAGTCTTGGAGGAGTTGTAGTGGTTGTGGCTCTATATCTTAGGCATAAACAGATTATCTTATCAGCAATTGACCAATACCCTGTACAGGAACGGATGCATCTGGTGAAGGTTGTGCCCCATCAAACTTTTCAAAATTTCTTCAGAAGTATACGAGTATATGTTCATCCCTTAATTGGAATACTCCGACACCATAAAAAAATTTACTTATTCATCTAATTATATATATAATATCATATTAATAAATATAATTACTTTCTATTCCTACTGTTAAAAAAATATGTAAAAAGTAAAATTAAAATATTATTTTATTAGATTAACTCCGCACCAAAATAAAAATTATATGAAAACTTTTTCTTAACCTTATGCATTGCTTTTACTCTCATTACCTAAATTTTATGAACCGAACATTGCACGTTAATGCAAATAGTCTTAGCTCTTAATTATATCATTTTTATGTTATATTTCACCGAAATATGAAAGCATTAGGTGTGCACCACTTAAATAAGAATATACGTTTAAATTCGACCGAGCACGTGAAGTCCTCGATAAAATAAAACAATCGATGTGCATAGTATAGAGCGCCGATATTTATCCAACATTTTTAGAAGATAATTTATCTTTTAGGAGGGTTTTAAATGATTTAGTATAAATTTTTTTTATATTTACCTGAAGAAATTTTAACATTTTAAATATTTTATAAAATATTTTTAAGAATTTTATTAATCAGTATCCTAAAGATAATAATTAAGGATGCAGAAAATAAAAGGTTTTAAAGGTTTCAAAATATTTAATGTATTAGAAACTTAAAAAATGCTTATGTTTTCAATGTAAATTTTCTTTCTTAAAATTTTAACCATTATTTTTAAGGTACAATTTAGATAAATCTTATTTTTAAAACTTTAAGAAAGTAGATATAGAGAGAATTTTGAAATTTTATCTTATTTTTATTGATAACTCTTATTTTTGCCAAATTCTACTGCTAACTACTAATCATTGGCTGTTGGTGTGTAACTTTTAAACAAAATAGGATGTTCAAAAGAAGTTCTATCGAAAGAAAGAGTTTAATTTTGGTGTTTTAATGGTGTAAAATTTTTTAATACAGACACTTAATCATATATATTGTTATATAAGATGACTCTCAATTCACTTCTTCAAAAATTATGAACATGAAATAATTTGATTGTATAATTATGTAAAATAATTTTACATTATCTATATATTTTAATCAAACCTAGAAATGAGTTTCTATATTTAGTGTGCGTTTGATTGGGATAAATCTGGGATAGCTAAAAATTTACACCCCAAAACAACAAAACATGCCCTCAGAGGGCAGAAAAACTTGTTAAAAATATTAAATATTAGATCATCAAAATTAAGGTCCGATCATGATCAACAGTATAAAGTCTTTAATAAAAGAAAAATAATAAGTATGCATTGTACAAGGTGCAGATCATTTAGCCACGCAGTTTAAAAAATTTTGAATAAACCATCGGGAGTTGGGTCAAGTGGTACATGCTTGAGTTCTCTTAAGCAAGGTCTTAGGTTTGAGTTTTGTATATGGAAAAAATTTTTGCTGGGAGAGTTAGCCCCATCATGATGTGAATGTTCCCGACTCAAGTAGGACTGCCTCCTGTAGAGGATATTTGTGTCTAGGACAAAAAAAAAATATTTTGAATAATGTTTGGCGTATGATTTGTTGTCGAATAATAATATAGCAACACATAGAATATTATTTTTATTTTATAATACATTAATATTTATTTTTATTAAAAGATAAAATAATATTATAAGTATTATTGTAATATTATTGTATAAGTTTATTGTAATGTGATGCATCATATATTCTAGTCCCTACTCATTATATATATTCATCATATTTAATAATTAAAAATTGGTTTTATAGTAAACACTCACTTTTTGAGTATTAAAATATTTCTTATTTGCCAAAGTGAAACATGGTTGAAAATGAGTTATGTTGTTCCAATATATGAGATTGGGTAACTAAATGAGATACTCATTTCATCATTATTAAATGTAATAGATAGATAAAAATAACAACAATAATCATCACATGTAATTATGATGAAGTATTTTACTTAGATAATCAATCTTAAATGTTATAATAATATTTTTGTTTGAGAAATAGTACACAAAGTGGGATACAGTGGACATTTGAAAGCAGGTACATATAGAGTGTTTGTCAAAAGTCCAACCGAAAAAAAAAAAATGGAGTGCTGATCAAAAAGCCTGAAAAAGGGGCAGAATTCTTTTATGGAGTCCACAGCAGCAACCAACTATGTAGACGACTTTAGTGATTTCGACGACACCTCGTCTTCGCCACCATACCCATCACCCAGACCACCATTAATCCCAATACCGCCACCGCCACCGCCAGGGACAACACTACCACTACCGCCCGTATTTGCATTACTGACAAGACTGGCCCGCCGCAGCAACGAGAATATCACGCGCATTGATAGTGAACTTTACCAGGCTGCAGTCGAAGGCAATTTTAACAAATTCATTGACATCGACAATATCGACCGTCTACTCACCCCAAACAAAAACACCGTCCTTCATATACACTTGACATCTACAGCAGCTGAAGCAACCCAAAGTGTTTCACTTTCACAACCATTTTTTCGAAAGGTTCAAGGTAAGTTTCATGATCTAATACTCAAAAAAGTCGAAACAGCTGTTGTTTCAAAACCTTTTGTCGAACAAATCCAAGATAAGTGTGGGGGCCTAGTTCTTCTCCCCAACTCCAAAGGAGAAACGCCGCTTCATCTGGCTGCCAGGTACGGGCACTCAACTATAACGGAGTTATTCATAGAACGTGCCATGACTTTACCTCGTGATGATATTGAGAGTGGAATTGGAGCGGAAAAAATGCTCATCAATGCCAAAACTCAAGGGAGTGAAGACACTGCGTTACACGAGGCAGTGCGCCATAATCACGTTGATGTAGTGGAGGTCTTGTTAGAAAAGGATTCTGATGATATCCCAAATATTGCTAACAAAGCCAAGGAGACCCCGCTTTATCTGGCATCAGAGAGACAATATACGCCAATTGTGAAGAAGATATTAGAGAAAGTGGAATCACCCGCATATGGAGGCCCCGACGGCCGAACGGCCTTGCATGCTGCTGTGATTCACTCTGATCTAGGTATTGCATCTTGTCTTGTTCATCTTCCTTTCTGCTTGTTTAATTTTCTTTATCTTGAAATCGACAGTAGTTTCTCATATGAAGCATATACAAGTAAAAATTTTATATATATATATATATTTATATATATATATATATATAATGATTCTCTTTTCGTTATAATAAAATATACAAACATGTGTTTTTAGTTTCTTTGGGTGTCCTTAGGATATTTAAAGTCGAATGGAGTCACAAATCTTTTGACATATTGTAGTTCTCATTTAAGGGATAGTCACAAATCAATCTTGACATATTGTAGTTCTCATTTAAGGGATAGGTGCTGGCGATGAGTTTTAAAGTTGATAACTTTTTTTATTTTTGAAAATATAGTAAATTTTAGTTTTATTTTATATTTTTTAAATTTTAAGGGTTTCATTTCTATATAATGTCACAATTTTATATTGTAAGCTAATAAAATTTTATCAAAATTACAAATCATGATGTGTTGTATATGATAGGAAATAGTTATTCTTTATGATTTGTTATTTTGGTGAAATTTTATTGGTTGACAATTTAAAATTGTTTAAAATTAAATTCTTAATTTAATCCTTGTTTAAAAAAAAAATTGCTTTAGCCCATGTTCCTTTAATTTTGATCCTATAAATATTTAATAAATGTATTTAATACTTATAAATATTTAACATTTTGGATTTAATTTGATTGTTATAAATATTATAATAATCTTCTTTTGATCGTGGCAAATATCACCACTTAACAACTAACCTAATGCAATATGAATCAAAAGTAAACATTTGACAGAAAGAAATAGGATAAAAATAAAAAAATCATAAAAATTAAATTTTATTATATGTACAAAAAGTTAAAGCATATTTAAGATTAAAATATATACTCTCATTGCTAGATTTTTTAAAATGTAGTAAACTTTAATTCATCCGAAATAATACATGGGTATGTAATTAAAGAGTCTAGGAAAACCACAAAATTATGTTTGAAATTAAAATTACAAAATAATATTTTATTCTCATCAATAAAGAGCCCCTGCACGCTATTCCGCCGACGTCTTGCAACCGTTTCTGGGCGTGGAAGAATCTGGTGTTATGGTCCCCATGCTTCACCATTGTTCTCTGGATTTCTAATACCAAAGAATTTCCTCCTGCGAAAGCATGTCGAGAAGGCTCCTTTGCAACTCCTTTTCCAGCATGAATAAACTAGAGGAGGGTTGGTTGTCCGATTCCCTTTGAATGCCTTTCAGCCTATCCCGTTAAAAGCACTCTAAATTTATTAAAGCAATGAATATAACAAATCTTATAAATATAATACAATAGACAATTTTATCTTGTGCAGTTAAATTCTTTAAAGTAGTGTCTTTTTTGGGGCTAAGAAGTAGTGCATCTAACAAATATATCAGGACAGAGCTAGACTTAATTTTTAGGGGGGTTAGAACTAAAACACGTTATACATATAAAGAATAAAAATCTGTATTTTCTAATTTTTACTCAATCTATAAAAGTTTAAAAGAAAGACACAATATACAAAATAAAGTGTAAATCCCAAATTAGTCCTTGATAAAAATAGTCATGGGCAAATTGATTCCTAAAGGAAAATTCATTTTGTTATCTCTTACAATTAAAAATGTAGGCCAAGTTAATCTCTTCTCAATATTTTGATGGATTTATTTGTCTTATTTTCATTTTTACTAGCAATCAATTTTAACTATTCTATAAATCATTAAATATCAATATCCTATAATTCCTTCAAAAATACTTAAAAAAGACTAATTTTTCCTATATTTTTCAATTGTGAAAAATTGTAATTTTTTCTTTTCTTAAGGAACCAATTTGTCTAGTATAGTTTTTGTCAAAAACCAAATTAAATATGGAGGTTAATGATGTGCATACACAATGTACTATCTATTGCAATATTCAAATATCTAATTATGTAAAAGTTTTATAATGACTAAGTGTGCATTTGGATGGAGCAATTATAGGGGAATGTAATTTCTGAAAGGATTTAAAATTTATCATAATAAAATATCCTATTTAAATATTCACTTAGAAGAAATTATAGAATTCAAGAGATTTTATCTACCTAAAATAGAGAATTTTAATTTCCATATATTGAGAGTGAATTTTGGAAATTCTTACATGCATAAGTATATGTTTTTCTCATTTTAATAAGTCTTGATTTTATTATATTCCATTACAACTTATTTATATTTATGAGATTTTTGTTTAATGTTATTTTTAATTTATTTTTTTGCATTTTAAATTTTTTAATATTTAGTTTATATTACATGATGTTATATTTATGTATCATTCCATTTTATTTATATAACAATTACTAAATTTATAATTCAAATTTAAAATATTTTGTGAATGAAATTTAAGATAATTTATGAAATATGAAATCATTATAATTGATTTTGGATCGGTTGAATTTTGATTATTAATAAAAAAAAAAATTATTTTTCAAATAAAATATGTTAAAATCAATGTAATGTAATTACCCCACCTAAACAAAATATTTTATAAATGAAGAAAATGTAATTATCTATCCAAACAAAAAATTTAAAAATTGAAGGAAATTTAATTGAAGTATTTTAATTTCCTAACATTTTAAATTCCCTTGTGTTTTGGAAATACTCCATCTAAATGCACACTTAAATATTTGAATTGTATTTTATGATTTTAATAGAAACAAACAATCAAAAAATAAAACAAGAGTGACTAACAAAGTTGGACCAATGAGATGTGTGTGTGTGTGTGGATGCAAACATGAGCATGTAATATTATAATAATCATCACAGCTTATCACTTAATATTTTCATGTTCACAAACTTTATAATTTCTAAGTCCACATATTTGACAAAAATATGGTAGCATAATGGTTGAGAACAGAATTTTCCCAAATTTACTTAGTGTTCATTAATCATATAAATCATGCATATAAAAAATCCATATGCATAATCATAACATACTACAATTATCATTCATTGATCATATAGACAATATCTCATATCAAACCTTATATCAAATACTAGACATTTCATGATAAATCTCATTTCATGCTTTATCATTTAAAGTCAATAAGTCATGTATCTTAAGGTTCCTAAGGTCATGAAAATCTTGGTGTTTATACATTATGAATTCTTTCTCATTATTCTTAAAAAATTCTATTTTTTAATCCTCTTTGTACCCTAAGCATTCCATAAATACTTTTAAAGCATTTAAAATATGATCCTTAGATACCTGAGCTTATATATATATATATATAGAAAGTTAAAATTTACAGGGTTGATGCCACAACTTTTAATATTCGACTGTCCACCCATGAAATATATTATAATATATAATTACATATAACTTTGGGCTTTAGCTAGCCGTGCAATGTAAAAACAAAAGGAATGAATGATGCGGGAGAGCGAAATTGGGGAAAAAATTGGTGCCGAGAGAGTTCTAGGCTAGGAATGGATGATATCTTCCTAGTGTGTATTCTAAGTTCTAACAGCTGAGTAGGCTAATGTATTATTGTGTCTGATAGCAATAAAATAATGGAGGAGGTAACTATATACTTGTCGAAGACAAAAAGAAAATACTACGTAAAAAGAAAGTGACTTTTTAAATTTTTAATATATTAACTATTATAAAAATATTTTTTTTCTTGTCATATCTTTTTTAATCAAAATCTTTAAGACAAAGTCTGAAATTTAATTTTTGATCAAAATATCGGAAAAAAATAAAATAATCTTTCAAAATTTGAAAATTCACTCAAGGTCCGCATCATTTAAATTATGAGAACAAGCAAAATTAAAGAGACCAAAGTGTTTTATTCTGAGTCCTTAGGGACCAAATGTCTTACACTCTTTTATCAGTGAGAGACCCTTATTTGAGTATAAAATCATTAATATGTCTTTTCTGATTAGCTTAAGTTTTTAGGAGAGATAATTTTATGACATGATATCAGAGTCATTATGATCAAATGGTCAAGGGTTCAAACCCCCATTCTAATAAAAATATTCATCTAACCCCAAAAGAGATATTCGTGTGAGGGAGCGTATTAGAGTATAAAATCATTTATATGCCTCTATTGATTGACTTAAATTTTTGTGAAAATGATTTTATGGCAATCCTGAAATTTTTTTGATGTAATGTCCTACTATAAATAATTAGGGTTTACTCAATTCTTTAATTTATGCTTGTTAGCAAAATCCTTAAAAAGAATCTGTTAATGATTAACAATAATAATAATAATAAAAATTTAAGTTGATTTCTCACTTCTTTTCTCAGAGATGGTGGTAGATCTTCTGAATAATGAACATTTGAGAGTCGCGGTTGCACACCAAGACAACAAACTTTGGGTTCCCCTTTATTATGCAGTGGAAGCAGGGAACATATTGTTGACTGAGATGCTACTTAAACATGACAAAAACACTGCATACATGCAAGATAGAGACGGTTGCACGGCTCTTCACATAGCAGCTAAGTGTGGTCATTCGTTTATCGTGGAAATGATTATAAGATATTGTCCAGACTGTTCAGAGCTAGTGGATGATAGAGGCTGTAATGCTCTCCATTATGCTGTGGCTGCGGAATGTGACTCTGTAGTGGCTAGAATCATGCTTAATCTATCATTAAGCAACCTTTACAATGAGAAGGACAAGGATGGAGACACACCTCTCCATCAGCTTGCAAATTCCCGAATCAAAAGCAAGGATTTGATGTTTCATCGCAGAGTGGACAAACTTGCCTTCAACAACAAAAATCAAACGGCCCTCGATCTTGCATATGCTACCGTTGAATATTCACCATTGAGAAAGCAGGTATGTAGACTGTAGTAACAAATAAAAAAATATTTAATTACTATGGAAGTCTTTATAGTTTCACTTAATTTTTTATTAGATATTTATAATTTAAAAATTTGTAATCAGGTTATTATATATACTGTACAAAAAATTTCAATCAAATTTCTATAATTTAAAAATTTATAATCAAGTCCATGTAATGTATAAAAAAAAATATCAATCTATTCCCCATATCCACGCTTAAAAAGACGTCACATATTCAGTGTATAATCGATCACAAGAAGATACCTGAATGGTAAATATTCAAATGATATGTGGATGATAAATCATTGTTTTCTAGTAGTGAGATTAAAATTTTTTATACAATTTAAAGACTTGATCATAAAACTTAATTAAATTTTTTGTGTAATATAAAGATTTGATCACAATTATAGGTATTTGATTGAAATTTTTTTATATATAATATAAAAACTTAATTATAAATTTTCAAGGCAAGCACTCTATAAAACATGCCCTATAGACATGCTCTCGGGTATGTGGGTACCATATAGGATACACATGCTTGTCATTTTGAGACACATATGTACTTCATTGGTAAAGCTATTTTTGCAGCTTCATATGAGATGCCCTAATTTTTAAATTATAGGAATTTAATTAAAAATTGAATAAAATTATTGGACTCTTCAGACTAATTAAACAATAAAAAAGCACCTACCTTGATATTCTGACTAGAAAATCTATGGAAAAGGTTATGATTTTTTTAAAAAAATTGAAATTTAGAGTGGTGACTTTATTCTCGTATTCATAACTCAATCCACAATATTTAAAATCACATCTCAGTCACTCTATTCACTGTAGTTATTGGTATATAGGAGCAATTTTTTGAATATGAGTCTATTAAAGTGACAGGGTGTGCGGCAAAAAATTGAAGGGTTGGTTATTCTAGTTTGAATCAATAATTATTGGATAAATTATATTGATTTTCTATGAAATTTAGTATAATTATACTGGTCATCATTCTATTTTGTAAAATCACACTAACTTTCTCTTTAGATGTTAAGTCATTAATTTAAGTGATAAAATAACATGTGACATATATGATTATTTGTAATAAAATAAAAATATTTTGATAATATTTGACAAATATATTGAATAAAATATCCCTTTATCATAAATTATAATTATAGATTCCAGCTCCATGTGATAAAAATAATATGTTAATAATGACATAATTTATATATAAATTATTAATCAATTAAATATAGTATTAGTTAAGTGAAAGAAATGATTTCAAATGCTCCAATCTTAATTTCTTTGAAATTAAATGGCATAATTCACACAAGAATATAAATCAACTAAATATATTATTAATTAAGCGAAAAAAAATTGGTTTTAGTGTTTAAAGTATTATATGGAGAATGATAATTTTTTACATGGAAGAATGATAAAAATACCAAAATAAATATTTCCTTTCCTAATAAACACATTCAAGTGGATTTATTTTGTAAACGAATTAAACAAAAAAATATTAAATTCTTACTATATTTAATTTTTAATTATTATCATACTTTTTTTAAAATCCATAAAAAAATTATCAAAAAAAACAAAAACTAAGAAATCCTTGCAACACACGGGCATTATCTCTAGTTAAATGTTAAAAATGGAGTGTGTGCTTGAATTATTCATCAAATTAAATGCAATGTCAAGAACATAACTAAAACTATGAAAGTAGAAAGGTTTCTTTTTTCTCAAAAATGTTCTTTGCATTGCTTGAATCCTTGGTTTTGAAACATGAATAATTTATTAGAAGGGAGATGATCAAAGTTCAAATCACTAGACCATGTTGCGAATAATTTTGAAACATGAGCTTGAATACCATGTTGCGAATCATTTTTTCCAAAAATTTAAATTGTTGGGTTGAGACATATGAATTGTTTTATCTTGTATTGAAATTTAACATGAATGTGATTTTATGAAATGTTATTAAAGTCTCTATGATTACATGGTCTAGATTTTTATCCTTATTATCCTTTATTCTTCCAAATAGTTGTTATAAGATAAAATCATTCATATCTTAATCCACCAACTTGAGCTTTGGGGAGACATGGTTCCAAACAATAATAACATCTTAATCTTTAAGGAGGTTGGTAAAATTTATAGAACATTTAAGATATTGAATGCAATAGTGTTAAATTTCCGAAAAAGCCTATAGTTAAATATGTTACAACTAACGGATTACAAGTATTGGCTTATGCTAGCTATAACCAAACAAGTATAAATCATTTTATCCAAATACAGAACACAATACAGGGATTGGAAAAGGCCGGAGCCAAACAAAGTCAGCGAATACATATAGACCCAAAGAAAAAGAGTAAAATGTTGATGTTTACTAAGGAAGCAAAGGAGTCACATTTAATAGTGGCCACTCTCATTGCAACGGTGGCTTTTGCAGCTGCATGTACTCTACCAGGAGGTACTTTCCAAGATGGCGAGCTTAAGGGTAGCCCTATTCTAAGAGATAAAGCCTCTTTTAAAGCATTCATTATATCAAACACCATCTCAATGGTTATGGCTACTTCTGCAGCTTTCATACATCTTTTCTCGCCACTGAACAAAGTCAAGTGGTTGGACTATTACTTATCTGAAGCAGCCTTCTCATTCACTGTTGTAGCAATAGCAACAATGATCGTAGCATTTGTCACAGGCATGTATGCTGTTTTGGGATCTTCCTCAATTGGTATTGCAGTTATCACCCTTGGATTGTTGTTCTTCCTTGTCTTTAAACAAGTGCTAAGAATGAGTTTCGGAGCCTACCCTTTCCTTACATTTATGAAAAACTTGGCGAATGTAATATTGTTTCCATTCATACGATTTGCCGCCAGACCATTCGGTATGTTCTTCCTCTTATTCAGAAGATTTCCAGATCAGGAAGATCCGAAATATCGGGAAGATCAGATAGGTTGGGAAATATCTCATGCTCCTGTTTTCTAGATTCATAACACACTTCTGTGGAGCTCACTGCATATTATTATTGCATGGTGCATTCTTGGGTGCAGCCGGAAAAAAAAAATTGGAATGGTTAAGTAGTGATGTGTCACTTTGTACCGTAGATATTTGTAGTTGTTGACCATAAACTGTGACTGATTGCTGTCTTATGATCAACAAACCCAATGACTATGTTTTAGCATTAAAACCCCTTGTTTGAATTAGTTATTTCGTTGGGCAAAAACCCAAATTATCTTATCACATCACTGTTCCTCTACGGTGGATGATAATTTAGTCCTCACCTCTTTTGGACCTTTACACGATCCTTATTGTATTATATTAAAATTACTAAATTAACCTTGTACTAATTTAAAATTCCTACTTTTATCCCATCATCTCTTTTTTTTTTCCTTCATCTGTCTTCTTCCAGTACACTCTCCCAACCACCATAATTGATACCGCCACTGCCACTGTCTTTGTCGGAGCCACCTCCCCGCCAATGCCATTGCCATCAATTTTGTCTTCTCTTCCCCACAACACTCAACCGTCACAACTCTAAAACTCTTATGCAGTGAAACGAAGAAATGATAGACTGCACGAAGACACTCAGCAACAAGACAAAGAACCGATTTTCGAACTTTAATAGTCATAATAATGAATATATTTGAAGCTGACTAAAGTGACGTTGCTTTTTAGATATTTTTGTGGGTTTCCATATAGTTTCTGGCTTTTGACTTGCTTTTTTGCTATCCACAAAGGGACAACTGTTGTGGTGACATTGAACTTGATTGGTTCCCTCTTGCCTTTGGACGACCACAATAGAGAATGGACTTGTCATGGATTACATGGTGTTGGTGTCTATGACCATCAATCTCCGAATTTGAGCTCAAGAAAGTGAGAGTGGGGTGCAAAGGTTAAGGGCGCAATGCCATGGGTTTCCATCGCAATTATGGAGAATTGTGGCAAGAAGGTAGAGGTCAAAGGTTGGGGTGAGCGGTTGTGACAGATGAGAGTGGTAGTCGTGATGGTCTTTACCGATGTGATAGTGGCGGCAGTCTCTGCCCTGTGCCATCGTTGTCTGCTAAAAAAGATGGGGAGGGGTTCAGGGTTAATGGTGTAATTTAAGTTTGTATTATATTTTTAATAAATTATCTTATTTTTGTTAAATTATTTATAATATTTTCAATTATTAATTTTGGCCATTGATTTAATTGTTTTGAAGATCTAGTGGTTGAAATTATAGGATCATCACAAGGTCCAGAACCAATAAGGGACCAAATTATCCACCACCGTTCCTCTACAATATCCACTTTTTTATTTTCTAAACTTTATCGTCTTAAAAAACAAGACCGCGTCAACTGATTTTCTGAATTCTTTCTTTAATAATAATAATTATTATTAAAATACATAAATGAATAATTTAATATTAACTAAATAATAATAAAATTACATAATCACATATAAATAAATAATAATTACTCATTAAAATAAATAATTTATAATAAATAATATAAAGTAATAAACAATATTAATATAATATAATTATATACATTAAAATTAAAATATTGAAAAATAATTGACATAAAATAATAGTCTAACATTATTTTTTTTTTATTATTGATGATAGTTTTATTCAAACTTATTATTGTTAGTTAACTAGTATGGAACACATGGTTGCACGGGAGATTTCCAAATTGTGGAGATATATCATATATTTAATTCAAAGATTACAAATTTGAATATGGGATAAAAAATCAATTGATGATTTTTTTTCATTTTTTAAAAGTAAAATATTTATTTTAAAAAATTATATTTAATTTGAAGAAAAATCAATTAGAATTTTGAATTAATATTGCCATGCTAGAATCAGCTAGAAAGAATATTTGTTAAATTTAAGTACATCAAATCACACATAAATAACACATTTACAAGTTAAAAACATGAAGTTAAATCCAACCAAACATATCTACTTTGTTATTTTCATAAATTAAACTAAAATTAATTTAAAGAAATTGAGGGTGATTTTTTTTTATGAATAGGGTTTAGGGTTTAAAAGTTAATTTTCTTAATGGTCAAAACAATAATTATAATCTAAAAAAATATTTTTAATTTTTTAAATTTTGAACGAGTAACTTCTACAAAAAAATCTATTTTTCAGTTTTCTCAATTATATATAAAATTCAAATTTTACAATCATTTTTTAAAAGCTGAAACAAATGTACATTCACTTTGAAAAAAGACAGTAATGTTATAAATAGATTCAAAATACTAATATTGAACTTAAAAAATTATTTTAAATCAGACAATTTTTTAAGGATTAATACTTGATATAGAATCAATTAAAATTTTGAATAATTACCAAATTTCAATCAATAACAAAAGAATATTTTCCAAAAATTAAGTGCATTAAATTAAACGCAAATAACACACTTAGAATTCAGAAATATTTTCTGTTAAATTAAATTAAATATATTTATTTAATTATTTGTTACACCAAATAAGATATTAATTTAACTTGAAGACATTAAATTTAAAGATTAAAATTTGAAATTTGTATTAGCATAACCAATAAATTAGAGTGATGCTACACGGCCCCAAATTGAAGCCCAGATCAACACATATGGAAACTATTTATTGGAGGAAAAAGAAAAACTAAATCATGAGTGAGAGAAAACAAGTCAATGGCAACAAATTAGAATTGGACAAATCAGTCGGTTCGTTTATATTATGGCAGATCATCAGGCAAAGTGAGCATTTTCCAATAAATTATGTATTTTAGTTTTTTTTTTCTTTCTAAATCAGGTATTTGTCTCAAAGATTAATATGTTAAGTTGAATCAATTACTATTTGGAATTATTTTCATATTATAATTTATTAGAGAAAATGTTTGATTAGACTCAATTAGAATTTCAAATTATTGTCATATTAAAATCAACAAGAAAGATACTTGCTAAAATTAAGTGCATCAAATTATACAAAATTTATATAGTTGAAATCTTAGAATATGACTTTAAATTAATTTAAACATATTTATTTAATTATTTTATTAAATTAAATAGGATATCGATTACAATCAAAGATATCAATTATTAGAAAACGATAACCATCTTGTGAAAATATTTAAAATATCAGTATTTAATGTTTAAGGATTTATACTTGAAGTAGGATCAATTATAATTTTGAATTATTGCCATTTTAGAGAATTAATTATTATAAAGAATACTTGCTAAAATTAAGTATATCAAATCAAACATAATTTAATATTTAGAAATTGTAAAATAATGGGGTTGTTTGGTTAAAACTCAAGAAGAAATTGAAGTAGAAATTGAAAATTTATATATGTTTGAAAGTAATTGTAGAGGTATTTTTTTTATTATAATCAGAAGTTATTAATAATACAAAATATTTATATATTAATATACATATGTATATAATATAATTTTTAAAAATTTACTATATTAAGAAAATAAACTATTGATAGTGTTGTGACATGGTGAACCCAGAAGGCAGAACAGAGTGACGCAAAAATAAATATGTGGAAGCGTAAAAATAAATGATACTAGGAATTTACGTGATTCGGCTTAAAGCCTACATCCACGGGCAAAGATGGCAACCAAATATTTCACTATGAAAATATAATGGAGATACAAAAATGTGGACACACTCCAGTCAACCAAAATCCTAAATACACCTAGAGTATATCAGTATTTTTCTCATGGTGTATATTTTCAACTCACAAAATAGAAAAATTTATAAGTATCAAATAATTCCTCTTTGTAACACAAGAATGGGGAGATGAATTTGGTTTTTGTTGCTTGCTTCTCCGTTATTTGAGCTCTGCTGCCACAATACTTTATATAGAGGAAATGCATTGCAAAGCAAGCATTTATTACTTGTACTGTCCAGGTTATGTCCACTTGCTAACCATTTAATGCTTTGTAATCTTTGTCAAAGACAAGCACTTAATGATCACATGGGGTAGGCTGAAAATTTCTTTCTCCAATTAATGAAGCGTGTTACACTGTAAGCTTTTGGACTTTCGCATCCATAGGATTTCACATGTTAATGGCCCTACATTCAAAACTGATGATCAGATTTGGCGTATTAGCCATAAACTCAAGCCACCACCTAATAAATCTCCACCTTAGCTTGATTTTTCATAGATCTTCAAGTTTCTGAAGTTATCTTCTCTAATGTGCCCTATACGAACAGATTCGCATATTGCGAATGCCGACTAAGTTCAAATAATGCTTAAACTTAGTAATAGTGGTTGACTTTGTCAACATATCTGCTGGATTATTTGAGGTTTCAATCTTCTTCATTACAATGGCACCTTGAGAAATAATCTCCCGAATGAAATGATATCTAACGTCAATATATTTGGTTCTCTCATGATACATTTGATTTTTGGTCAAATGTATAACACTTTGGCTAGTACAATAAATAATTGCAATATCTTGTTTCAAACCCAAATTACTTACCAAAATTCTAAGCCAAATAGCTTCCTTCACTGCTTTTGCTGTTGCCATGTATTTAGCTTCTGTGGTGGATAGTGCAATAGTAGACTGTAAAGTCGCTTTCCAACTAATTGCACTACTGAAAACATATCCTATCAGAGATCTCCTTTTGTCAACATTTCTGATATAATCTGAGTCAACATAACCAATAATACTACCACCAGTGTTAGAACTTCTATCATATAATATGCCAACATCCACAGTACCTCGAAAATATAGAAGTATCCATTTCATTGCCTGCCAATGCATCTTGCCAGGTTGCCCCATATATCTACTAACAACACTAATGGTGTGTGACATATCTGGTCGAGTGCATACCATAGCATACATGATGCTTCCAACTGCACTAGCATAAGGAATGTGTGACACCTGTTCCTCATCTTTAGCGGACTGTGGTGAATGTGCAGCTGATAATCTGAAATGGGCTGCCAATGGAGTACTAACAGGCTTTGCATCTTGTATTCCAAAATGCTAAAGTACTTTTTCGATATACTTTTCTGTGACAAATATAATTTGCCAGCATGTCAATCCCTATTAATTTCCATGCCCAAAATCTTCTTAGCTGCACCTGAGTCTTTCATTTCAAATTCACTACTGAGTTGCTCTTTCGGCTTCTTGATCTCATACATACTCTTAGCAGCAATAAGCATGTCATCAACATAAAAGCAACAAATAGATAAACAACCCATCTAAGAGTTTTCTATGGTAAACACAACAGACAAAGTCACTCCTTGAGTAACCATGACTTAACATGAAAGTGTCAAATCTCTGATACCACTGGCGAGGAGATTGCTTTAAGCCATATAATGACTTGTTTAGGAGACAAACATGGTCCTCTTTGCCTTGAACAATGAAACCTTCAGGCTGCTGCATGTAGATCTGTTCTTCAAGCTCACCATGAAGAAAAGCTATCTTGGCATCGAACTATTCAAGTTCTAGGTCAAACAGTGCAACCATAGCGGGCAACACCCAAATGAAGCTATGTTTTACAACAGGAGAAAATACTTCATTAAAGTCTATTCTTTCGGCTAAAATCTTTTGCAACTAAGCGTGCTTTGTACCTAGTCGGTTCAACTCCAGGGGATCCTTCCTTCTTCCTCTAACTCTTTGAAATAGATTGCCATCCATTTGATCTACTTTTCTCACGAGAGCCTCTATTGGTGTACTACTTTGTGGTTCTGGTTTGATTAACTAAAGTTAGAAGACAATTTTAGTGAAAACTATATGGTTTTTTCGCTTGAAGCTTCATGTTTAATGGTCAATGCATTTTTTGGTTGAACTGTGATAAAAGATTTCAAATTATTAGATATAAACATTCATTTCACTTGTTATGACAGACAGCCTTATACGTATAGATATAATGTTTGTATTCAGCTAATAGTTCAGATTAACCAGAGGATGGCTCTTTTTACGGGAATATTCATGTGGTTTTTAGCTGTTCTTTGAATATTTAACACCATTAACCCTTGCTGACACAGTTTTATACAGTTCTGACTTATAGGCATGAATTAGGAATGAACTACAACTTCATCCGTCCAGACTTGATAGTGGGATCATGCCTACAGGTATTTATTTTCCCCTGATTATGAAAACCTGGTCCACTTCTGTCAAATCAAGTTTGATCATCTGACTTCTTTAGTTTTATCTGCAAACTTCTAGACTCCTGAAGATGTTGACAAGCTTCGTAGAATTGGAGTGAAAACCATTTTTTGCTTGCAACAAGATCCAGACCTAGAGTATCCTTTACAATTTATTTAATAAGGCGTGGTTTTAGCACTTGAGAATTGGGACAGCGTCTGCATATTGATGTAGAAAAGACCTGTTCTGTTTCTTTACCACTATTTCAGATATTTTGGAGTTGATATTAATGCCATACGAGAATATGTAAAGGCATGCAATGACATTCAACACTTGCGTGCTCAGATAAGGTTGGTTATGACATGATATAGTTATATTACAACATTAAGAAGCAACCCATTGTGAATTCAAATTGGCCTCAATTATTGCTATTAAGGTTAATTTGCTTGTTATCAAATCCTTCTTTTTAAATATAGCTAGAATAATTCCGTACCAAAAATCTATGTTGTTCTATTTTTCTGAATGATATTTTACTACTCACGGCTCATGGCCTGCATAGTAACAAATAGTTTAATGCATATTGAAGAACTAATTATGAAGAAGTTACCACATTAATGTATTATTTTTATGAATCAGTGGGACTGAGGTGTTATTATCAATCACTGTCGCATATGTTAACCTTCATTACAATCACATACTCTTCTGTTTCTTATGTTTTATGTCATATCCTACCCACGCATTATTTTTATGTTGTGAGATGCATCTATTTACTTTAAGAACTACTTTGTACCAACACTATGTGCAATATACCCTGATTCATGATCCTGGTCTCCATCTGGAGCTTGTTGGGGATAAGTTCCTAATTTTCCATCTGCAGATTAAGTTAGTCGTGATACTAATCTGTCCATTTGCATTTGAATAATCAATTGACTATGAAGATGACAAAAGATTTGTTTGGATGCTGATAATATAAACCTACAAATATCGATAAGTTTTCATGATATCTTTGAATGCTGTCCTGTGATATGTAAGCTAAACTCTGCGTTTCTGTTTTTCCTCCAGGCAGTTATTTCTTTGTAGCTTTCACATATATATTCTTAATTGTATATACTATATAGACAATACTGAGAATGTTCTTGATTATCAAATGTGGATTTGTCAGTTTTGAAGATTTAGGCTGTGAATGAACCAAAAAGTTGTGCAATTAGGAAGATTCTGTGGGGTTTTTGGGTAAGACTAGCTGGTAATGTCACCATGCATTAAATAGTTCCTTGTTTCCTTTTACCTTTAAGTAGGTTTTAGTCATTTCTTCACCACATGTATATTGTATACCTTTTGTGATTACTAGCATTTCTGTTTACTTATGGTATCGGTGACTAACCAGTATTTCCTCTGTTATGCATTATGCTGCCTTTGTATGCCTTGCACTTCTTCACATTATAGGGTGATCTAACATTGATGTAGCAGGGACTTTGATGCATTTGATTTACGGATGCGTCTACCAGCTGTAGTTAGCAAATTATACAAGGCAATAAATTTCAATGTTATTAAGTGTACTGCTTGGCTTGGAAGAGCTCCGGCTGTTGCGGTATGTCTTCTGGTTTCATTTTTTTATGTATTACTTTCAGAACTATTTAATAAAAGAAAATAACAGATGCTGAATGTATTAAGTGACCTCTCACATGCTGAATGCTTTCTGCAGTTTTCACTTAAATTTATTCGTGTGAAATAAGCACCTCGAAATAATTTAAAATGTAAAACTTTTCGTTTTCACCGTTTAATTTAGTTTTGTAAAACTTTTCGTTTTCATCCTTTAATTTAGGATTCACAAAACCTATACAGATCACGAAAGTGTCTGAGGATAAAGATGCCTTAGACACACAAAAAAGGGACCTATAGGTTAAACTTAATTTAGTGCAACAGTAAGGTACTATGGCTGTTGCCTCTGGTGGTCAACAGTTCAAGTTGTGGAAATAGATTCTCCACTCATGGGACTAACATTGTGTATATCTAACCCCCTCCTGACCTCACAGTAGTTGGAGCTGCACGCTGTGGGCCACCTATTTTATCATGTATATTTTTGCCTTGGACTAATAGAATGAATTCGGTTGATGTGGAAAGAGTGCTGACCAACCTGCTTTGTTCACTTCTAATTTTATCAGTAGAAGTTTTCTGAAGCTGTGAGCTCAGGCTGTCGTGTAAAAGAAATCCTTAAAATTGATATCTTGTTATTTTCTCCGTAGAGAAGTCTAAGCACAATGGATCTTTGTGGATTATATATTCATTATTAACCTTCATATTATTAAATTTAATGTAAATTTATAGTGCATCATAAGTAAGGAAATCCCAGAGCTGCTTAGTTATACATGAGGGTAAATATGTTAACCAATTCAAACTTCCATCAAGACAGAGATGCACAAGTTAGTGGGATTTATTATTCTTTTTCTCAATTACTTTGGCATGAATTCGCATCCTGCGTAATTTTTTTTGCTTTGTAGCTTAGGTACATTTGAAATGATATGTGTTGATTGATAACCATTAGTCATTAATTAACAGTTTACTTTTGTCTCAGCTCGCATATATGTTTTGGGTTCAGGGCTATAAACTTAATGAGGCTCATAGACTACTCCTGGTAACTTTTCTTAATACTTCTATTTATTGTTGCACATATTAAGGGCATTGGGTCCGGGTGGATAAATATACTGTTTGGGTTTGAGTACTCCTAACCGCTTGGGTTTAGAGAAGTCCCTGCATACTGATATCTAATTGCTATTCAGATTTTTTTTCGTTTTAGGCCTGGCAGAAGTGGCTGTTCCCTTAATTTCCCTAACTGAAAAAGCAACTCAATAGTTAGCAGAATTTTGTAATTTATATCCACCGATGATTGTGGAACACTTACCAATGCTTGAAGAACTCAAGTTGAAACACTGAAGATTGAATATAATATGTTTCTAGCCTTAGGTATTTGTGAATCATGAAGTTGGGCAGTTTATTTACAGATAAGTTGATTCTCTCACCTCTGCTTTACCAGCATTCTTAATTAATAGTACATACTAAATTTTCCTGGGTCCTTTAACTCAGTATTTGTGGCATTCTTAATTCAATATCATTTCTTTTTTTATCTGTTTTAGAATTCTTATTTGAACAGTATGATGGTTATAATTCTCATTTTCTTGAGCTTTTTATTATTGCAGAGCAAAAGATCATGCTTTCCAAAACTGGATGCCATAAAAAGTGCGACTGCTGACATTGTGTGTCAATTTGTTTTTCTACATTTATCTGGTCTTATGTATTACAATTTCTAAACAATAGCTTTTCATGTTATTTCATTACGGTTGTGATCTTCATGTTAAGTCATTACCAAATTGAAAGCTGACGTGATTCATTTATTGTGAAAAGCTGAAGTGATCATTTAAATGATGTCACCCTTCACTTACTTTTTTAGGCCTTTTTTTTTGGACTTGCTTCTAATGATTCTTTATTTATTTATTTTTTTTTTGCCTTCGCTCTCACAATAAAAAAAATGACCTTGGATGCACTTTTCTCTCTATCTGCTGATGAAACAACTCGTCACATTGTTGATGATACAAGTTGAATTTTCCCATTAAGATCATGGATTTAAAAGAAACATGAAAGAAAGGAAATTCTTATGTAGCTGGACCATTTGACTGCTTCATTCTACTGTCAATTGTATTATAAGGGAGTGGCTATTGCCACTCCTATTTGTCTAATACCACTCCCTTTTAATTGCATGTATTAATATTATTCCTGAAATGTCCTTTAGCTACTTTGAATTGTTAGCCCTTTTTCTTATATGATTTATTAATTGTTAATTTGTAACATGTTATGTGCTAATTTTTAACAAGGAATTGCTTGTTAATTCATAATGTATGAACGGAAATAAGACTTAACAAGAAATTATTTATTATTAGTGCTAATTATTTGTTAATAATTCATATAAACATGTTTGTTGAATTGCCAAACTGAAATCATAATTTCACAGATATGTTTCTCTTTTTTTTTCACCCAGAAAATATGTAAACCGTTTGATGAGGAAATTGACTGCAGTTTGGATAGTGGTGACTGTCTGATTCATGCCTTTTAACTAATTTGATTTGATTTTAGATTAAACTTATTATTTTTGAATGATTTGATTTGAGTGTTAATTTTGAGGGAAGGGACAAAGTTTTAAATGGCTTAATTAATAAGTAATAAGGCTGTATTCTAAGTTAGGAATTTTTTTAAGTTAGAAATTAGTATGAATTAAGCATGTTACGAATTAACAAGTAATTATCGCCTGTTACAAGCTAACAATCGTATATTTACAATCGCTAATTCCTTATTACAATTGCTAATTATTTGTTACATGGTAATTAATAAAGAAATTTTTTTCAATAATTTATTGATAAAGCTTGACAGTTGCAAAAGAGCAAGAGGAGCATTAAGAATACAAAGTTTGAGCCAAACGAATAAAATCCCCTAAAAATTATGCAAAAATAAAAAATTGTAAAACAACACCATACAATTTCTATTGTTTCGATCATCAGAAATATATCGAAAGAAACACCCATCAAGGCCAAGTTAGTCCCCTTCGACATTGCCATTAAGAACCAAAATGATAGCTTGTTAATTTGCAATGTAATGATAGAAATAAGGCCTATCAAGGAATTAATAAGACAGTGTGCTAATTAACAAGTAATAAGGTTGTTAAATATTATATTTAAGTTAGAAATTTTGCGTTATACTACAAGTTTAATTATAGTTAATTTCTATATTTAATATTAATTAGTACATTCATTAAATATAAATTTCAAACATCATAATAGTAATATATACTATAAATATGAAATAAGTTTTTAATTAAAGGCATTTAAAATGTCACAAATAAAAAAAATAGATAACCAGTGACAATAGATAATTGAAATTATAATATATAATTCTTAATCTAGTTTTGAAAATAAAACAAAAAGAGATAAACTATTAAATTATCTTAAGGGTATTTCAGGAATAATGTTGATATATGCAATTAATAGGGAGTGGTATTAGACAAATAGGAGTCCCGTATTCTAGACATCAAATGTTTCCCTTTGAATAGGCTTTGGGATTTGATCCATCTCTTCTTACTATATCCAGAGGCTTTGTTAGTCATAAACCAGCTAAAACTCTCTGGCAATGTTCTGATTTTGCTATTCTCCATTTCTCCAGTGTTTTTGGCTGGAAAGGAATGAGAGAATTTTCAAGGGTACCTCACCAGAATACATTTGGGATAGGGTTACTTTCTTATCTTCTTTATGGTGTTCTAAAAATTGTCTTTTTAGGGGTATATCTCTTTTGTAGATATGCAGAGAGATTTGCTTGCCATGTTATATGGCTAAATCTCTCAGGATGTGTTTGTAACTTTGAATTTTGAAGGGGAAGGAAGGAAAAGAAAAAAGGGCCTATTTGAATATCTTTTTTATATATGGGAACTTCTTAAATAGGTCCTTTATAAAAGGCATTCGAGTCTCTATATTTTTTAAAGATATTCAAGTAGGTCTCCCCTATAGTAGTGACTTAATGGAATTTCAATGGTGGGGACTCAATTATTATTATTTTTTAACTTCAAGGACCCATTTACAAGTTTTTAAAGTATAGGGATTTATTTTATTTTTTCAAAAAGGTATAGGGATCGTCTATGAAGTAATTAAGCCAAAAGACAGTATACTGTATGTTATTAACTGTCCTCTACTCTTTATATCAGCACAATTATGCGAATATTATGTAAATATATACTGGTTTTTTTAAATGATATTGTTAACCATAATTTATTTATGGTACTTAAAGCTTACAAGCCTCAGTAAGAAGTCCGTCACGTTATCATGGGATGACAGCAATTGCTCTTCAGTGGAAATTTCGAGGCTCGACATTGGATGGGGGCAGGTGGTGATTGAGCTTTCTCATTAATATTTGAGAATTGTTTCAGTTCCTCTGTAATAGAAATTGTAATGCTGCATAACAATGAAATAGACACTTGATCTCTTCTCACATCTTGCTAGCATGATGTGCTCAAAGATGATATGTTATGGATTCAAAATCTTCTGTTCTTTTAAAAGATGTGAATTAAGTAGTTTGATGTATTTACTAGTTTTGGAACATATGCTATATTTCCTATGATGTTAGACTTTTCCGTTTGAAATTATCATGCTTAACTATATATCTTGATCGCTTTACAGAGAATCCCTCTAGATTTTGATGACAAGCAGAGTTTACGGTTTCTAAAGAGGGAATTGCCTGTAAGTGCACTTATTAAAACTGTGCGGCTATTGCTTTCAACTTCAGCTTTTGGAATCCAATTGTTTTGGTTGATATGCAAGAAACAAGTTTCCTGTCTTATTTACCAGGAAGGGCGCTATGAGTGCAAGTACATTGTTGATGGGGAATGGACATGCAACAAGTATGAGCTTGTGACCTCACCCAACAAAGACAGCCATGTCAATAATTTTCTTGACGTAAGTTTTGAGTTTCAACTACCTTGCCAGTAGCTTTTCCACTGAGGAAAGAAGCTATAATCTGTACTTGTGAATTTGTTCAACTATAGAACACAGCATATTTCTCATAACATGATTGCATGTAATGTCCTCAATCTTCACTATGTGGAGGGATCTTGCAGAGCATGATGTATATTTTATCATTTGAGCTCAAATTTGACCCGTTATACATTTTAAATCATCACAAGTTTGAGCAGTTCTTCCTCAGTTCTTGATTTCACATATTGCATCATCCTCCATGAGCAGGTCCTTGGAGATCCAAGTAGTGTTCGCGCTTCGCTTCGGGAGAGATTGACCGACGATGATCCTGATCTCACAAAGGATGAACGACTGAGGATAAGGGAGTTTCTTGAAGCTTATCCTGATGACGAGCAGTGATGAACCATCAATGCACTTGGTTGTTGATATGTAAAGCAATGGATTTACGTATATAATGCATGCAAAATCTGGACCTAGGATAAGTTCTCTGTTACAAAAATAAGGTTTGGATGCAGAAGTATATTTCGATTTACATATAGAAATCAAATGTCTGTAGCATGATTCGGATAGTACACATACGCTTTCAATGTACCATGACATATGATAACTTTGTACAAGATATTACACTTACCTCGACATGGAAGTTAACTCAAAATATTTGTAAATTTTAACATTATCATCTACTGATCTCTTTGTGCATTACTAGATGTGTTAGAATTGCAGAATTTTTCCGATAGTCATTTTAAAAGTCAGATTCTTACTGATCAGACAACATGGTTAGATAATAGTTTTAAGAGGAAATTACAGTAACTTCCTCTAGGGATTAGTATCATTACACTTTATATCCTTCAATTTTACAAAATTATTACTAATTTTATTATGTTTACTAAAATTACACTGATCTTCCTTGTAAATACTTATCTATTAATTTAAGTAAAAAAAAATATCATGTCACATATTCACAATTACTAATAATAAGATTATAACATTTTAATAATATTTAACATATTGATTGAATAAGATATTTTTTATCACATGAAATTAAACTTATAATTTATGATAAATGGTGATGTTTTAGTCTATATGTCAAATATTATCGAAATATTATAGTTTTATCACTAATAATCATGTACGTGTCACATGATTTTATGTGGTTTTTTTTGTCATTTACATTGATGAATTAACTTATGTACGAGAGGTTAGTGTAATTTTCCAATATAGAGGGATGACGAGTGTAATTACACTAAACCTTAGGGGAGTCGTTATAATTTATTTTAATTTTAAGTTGTTTTTGTAACATCAATATATCATTATGTTTTAAGGAGAACCATCATTTTAACCCCCAAAATATCATATCATTAACAAAATAGCTCTTAAAAGAAACTATATTCCCTTGTGGCTCCTCAAGCATTGTCATGTTTCATAAATTCACCCAAATGTTAACTAATCTTTATTTTATTAACAAAAGTAATTCTTTCAGTAGTTGTTTTGTCAAATGTATGATTCTTTGCGGGCTAAAGTAATCATTCTATAATGTCAATTTAGCATCAAATAGTCTATTTTTTCAAAGATATGATCTTTTGAGATTAAAGTAATTGTTCTACTATATGAACTTGGGATGAAACATAAAACGTGATCATTTTTGTTAATAAAAATGGAAATTAGTTGAGATCTGCAGATAAATTTGTCAAACAAAATAGGCCTTTCAAGGAGTACGAATAAATATAATTTTTTTAGAGTTATTTTATCAGTGGAATAATTTTTCGAGAATTAAAATAGTAGTTGTCTTGTGTTTTTATTTGTTGGAGTTAATCCTTAAACGTGTGGACAAATGTGTACCATACACAGCCTCGAACTTCTGATGGGGAATATATCTCAAAGTTCAAATCAGTTAAATAGTTAGGATCTTAGAGTAGTTGCAGATTAGTTTATGTATCTCTAACAAAATTGGATGAGATAGCTAAGCTTAGCTTAACCAACTCTGCATGAAAAACCAATATAAAACTCTCTGTATCTTCATTAAGAAATCAATCAAGCATTACGCATTCAAGCAATCTCTTTTTCCCACTCCCAATATCTTTCTTTCTCTCAAGAGCTGTTGTTCTCTCTTGTATCAGTTTTTGATACCTTTCATGGTATCAGGCCTGAACAAGATCCATGGCCTCTGAGATATCCTCACCTGAGAATTCCGTTGCACCATCACACGCTTCAGCCATTGGTTTTGCAGCCAAAACCTTCTCCAACCCTATCTCCTTCAAACTAGATGAGGAGAATTTTCTCACATGGAAGCACCTAGCGCTGTTTGCAATCAAAGCGCATAAGCTGGTTGATCACTTGTCAGAAGATAAAGTTCCAGCAAGATTTGCCTCACAAGAAGATCAAGTTCAAGGCACTGTATCACAAGATTACTCGAACTGGGAAAATCAAGATCACCATTTGGTCACATGGCTCCTGGCTTCGATAGATGCAACATTTTGTGGCAAAGTAGTTGGTTGCATCCAAGCTAGCCGAAAGGTCAAGCAACTGAAAGTGCAACTGAAAGCCATGAGAAAGCAAGGTAACATAGCTTTTGAGTACTTGCTAAAAAAAAAATAAAATTGATTGATTGTTTAGCTACAATAGGTGCTCCTATTACTGTTGATGAGCATACAGAAGTTATCCTAGATGGTCTAAGTGAAGAGTATGGACCATTCATCACAAATGTGATGTCAAGAACTGAGCCCTTTTCAATTGATATAGAAGCACTCCTAATGGCTTAAAAGGAGATGCTTGAAAGATTTAAAAGACCTAAATTTGGGTTGGTTCAGGCTTATATGGCTCAAACATCGCTCAATGATTCCAAGAGTGATTCAAGAAATGGTGGTGATCACTATCGAGGTTGCTACAATGGCAGAAGGGTTTTTGGTCGAAGAGGAAGAGGTAGATTTTCAAGAGGATGAAGGTCAAATTGGACCTCTAATGGCAGAGCTCAGTGCCAATTTTGTGGCAGAGCTCAGTGCCAATTTTGTGGCAAAGTTTTCATAGATTTGACCAAAATTTCCAAAACCCTATGCCTTCTATATCAGGACAGCAAGTCCCTCATTCTCCCCCTGCCTCATTTCATCAACCTCGGGCTTATTTGGCAACACCAGCTTCACTTGCTGACACAGCTTGGTACACTGACTCAAGCGCCAGTCACCATCTCGCTTTTGATCAAAGGAATCTCCTCAACAGCATAAAGTTTGATGGAACTGACCAAGTTCAGATAAGTAACGGCCAAGGTAAGGAGATAAAGCACATTGCTAACGTCCAAATTATCTCGCACAGCTTTTATGCTTTCAAATCTTTTACATGATCCTAGCATTACCAAAAATCTAATTAGTGTATCCAAGTTTGCTAGAGATAATCATGTCTTTTTTTAATTCCATCCTGATGATTGTTTTGTGAAATCACAGGTCTCCGAGGAGACAGTGGTTCGGGGCAATCTTAGCGAGGGTTTAGGGTTTCTATTGATTTGATCATGTTGAAATTCCTACCAAAATATCTGGACCAAGTTTACATACTCCTAGTTTCAATTCTGTTTCTGTTTTTAAACCTACATGTATTGCACTTTCTGTTTCAGATAGTTTCTTGTTATGCACAAAAGATTAGGTCATCCCTCTATAAACATTGTATCTCACATACTAAAAGAATGTAATGTACCTTTCAATAAATTCAATAAAATTCCTGATTCAGATTCCTTTACTTGTGAATTTTGCTGTATGGGAAAACTTCACCAATTACCTTATCTTTCTTCAACTCACTCATATAACTCCCCTTTAGAATTGGTCTATTCTGATGTGTGGGGACTAGTCCCTATTGTTTCTAAATCTGGTTTTAGGTTTTAGGTTTCTTTCATTGATGCATATTCAAGATATACATGCCTTTATCTATCAGAGAACGTCTCAAGTTTTTCAGGCCTTTTGTCAATACAAAGCCATGATAGAACTTGTTACAGGTCATAAAATAAAGTCCTTGAAAATTGACAATGGCATGGAATATTTGTCCAATGCCTTTAAACAATTTCTGTCCTCAAATGACATAACTCATAAACTATCTTGTCCATACTCACATCAGCAAAATGGTTGTGTTGAGAGGAAACGCATGCATTTAACAGAAACAGGACTTCCCTCTATCAACACCAACAACCTGTCACCATTTCAAATAATTCATGGATATAAGCCAGACTATTCCTTTCTTAAAACCTTCGGTTGTTCTTGTTACCCTCATCTAAGACCTTACAACTCTCATAAATTTGACTACAAATTCCACAAATGTGTTTATAGGTTATGCCACTAACCGCAAAAGATATAAATGTCTCCTTCCAATAGCCGAAGTCCTCATATCTAGGAACGTTGTATTTGATGAAACTTCTTTTCCCTATACTGAACTTTTTCCTGTCACTAAACTTGAGCATAGTTCATCCACATTGCACACCATACCTGTTGTACCAGTTCCTTCACTTACGCCTACTATATCTCATAATTCTCATCCTAAACCTAACAACACCATTGTTACCGATTGTACTAAATCTCTTGCTGAAACTAATACTTGTACTGCACCTACTGTTAGTTCCACTAACCCTCTGTCTAGATATGAGATTTTAGAACTATCAACAGGTCAAGTTGCAGAGATTCAAACATGTCCTAGTATTGAGGTTCAGAAACACAAGGGTCTCATACCTGTCAATGATCATAAGAAGCAAACGAGCCAAATCAGGAAACTTTAAACCAAAATCCTATGTTGTAGTACTCTCATTACCCTCCCCAAATTTGGAAAACACTGAAACTCAAACTGTAAAATAAGCCCTCAGCTCCTTGCATTGGAGAAAGGCATGCAAGAGAAGTACGATGCCCTCATGAGAAATAACACTTGGAAATTGGTTCTTGCTTCTTCCACTATTAAACCAATAGGCTGCAAATGGGTATTTCACATCAAAAGGCATCCGAATGGCTCCATTCAAAAGTACAATGCAAGGTTAGTTGCCAAAGATTTTCATAAACAAGAAGGCATAGACTATGTTCAAATTTTTAGTCCTATTCTGAAGCCAGCTAAAATCAAGATCATTCTTACAGTTGCATTGCCGAAAAGGTGGAAAATCAGACAATTTGACGTCAACAATGCATTTTTAAATGGTGACCTGCCTGAAGATGTCTTTATGCAATATCCAGAAGGGTTTTCTGTTTCTAATGCACCTCTTGTTTGCGAGCTTATTAAAGCTCTCTATGGATTATAGCAAGTACCAAGAGCTTGGTTTCTAAAGCTAAGTACTGCACTTCAGTCATTTGGTTTCAACAATACCAAATCTGACAGCTCTCTCTTCACAAGTTCACTCCTACCTCAACTACATACTGTCACGACCCAACCTAGGGTGTGACCGGTGCATAGGGAACATGTTCCCTAGCAAGCCTTAATGTACAGACTTTCCTAAAAAACGGGCAAAGTTTCCTCTATTTTTGGACCTAAATACAAAACATGTAATATATATATATATATATATATATATATATATTTACAGCAAAGCCTCAACATAATCAGGATACTAAATAATTATTTATATATCTTAAAGTACAATTTTCTCATCAAATGAGATTTTCCAAATCTAAGCGAATCAAAACATAAAACAAAAATATTAGTTATCATATTTTAATCCTCATAAAGAAACATAATTTTATATAAAATCATCACATATAATCCACCAAAATAACTTTATAAAAAAAAATATAATCATATCCCTGACCCTGCCTGTGACACATTGGAGCTACAATCCTAACACATGAGCCACGAGATCAAAAGTGACTCACCACATAATAGATAAAGATCTCTGAACTGGAGAATGCATAAAGCTGGGATCGACACCTGTATCTGAAATGGGGGGAAGGTAACAGAGTGAGTTTGACAACTCAGTGAGTAGATAAAACATCCATAGCCCACATGAGACAATAGCAAAACCAAATAAATAACGCTTGAAAGCTATATAACCAACAAGGGAAAATGTATTTATAATCAAAATAGATAAACATGGGGAAGTGGTCTTGGACAGGGAATTCCATCAGGATTACACACTCGGGTGGCTATTCCGTTATGTGATCCTGCCTTTCATTAGGAACCACATACATGTGGACCTACACTCATCCATCATGTACCATTCTCATATAAAATCAACTTTATCATTCAATACTCAAATACTCATGAGGGTTAGATAAGAAGAACAAATTTTATTTGGGGAGTAATATCAACCTATTTAATCTCATTTTAAGGTGTCTCAAATAGGGTAATTTCATTCTTTCATCTAAATGAAAAATACTATGTACACATAGGCCGTTATATCTCTTCGCTACGGCAAGCGGAATTGTCATTATATCTCTTCGCTACGGCGAGCGGTGTTGCCGTTATATCTCTTTGCTACGGCTAGTGGTAATGCCATTATATCTTTTCGCTATGGCGAGCGGTATTACCCATAAATAAATTTTTAGTTCTAAAATCCATATATCCATTATATCCAAATCATTCTTCTTGAAACATTATGTAAACTAGTTTATTTGTCTCATGTGGTCATTAAAATGTGTTTATTTTCACTCATTTTCAATTAACAGCATTAAATAAATCTTCTTAGATACTTAAATCGTATAAATTTTGTAAACAGGGAACAACAGGGATTCAATAACATTCATAAATAATATATATATATATATTAAGAAATTAACTATAGATACTAAATCTACTCACAACAATGGTTCTCAAGGAACCGAAGACTACTCCTCAAAGCCACAAAATTCTTCGATTGACATCTGTTTGATCTATAACACTAGGAACAAGCCATCAATAACATATATGAGCTAACAATGTTACCAATTAATATAAATTAACTCCAAATTTCAAAATCCTCAATTATTCTAAACCTAGGGTTCTAAAAACCCCAAATCCTCCATAATAATTTATAGGAAGCTCAGTTAGACTAATAGAGAGATATAGAGACTTACCCACATTGTCAAAAGGAAGAAAAATGGAAGCACTGCCTCAATCTTTGAGGTTTTAGCAGTTTCCTTTCTCTAGAGAGAGAAATCGCATACAAACAGAGGAGAGAGAAGGACGAAAACGGAGGAGAGGGGCCAAGCAATGGCTGCCAGTGGTGTCCTCACGGCAGCCCCGACGGTGGTTGGACGAGGCAGTAGTTGGCTAGGTGGCAGAGGGAAGACGTGAGAGAAAGAGAGTCTGTGTACGTAGAGAGAAAAAGAAAGGAAAAAAAAAAGGAGAAGAAGAAATGAGGGTGTCCGTGAAAGGAGAGGAAAATAAAATGGGGAGGGAAAAAGAAAGGAAAAAAAAAAAAGAAAGGAAAGAAATAAAGTGGGTTTCACTTATTATTGTTGGGTTACTAATACCATTATATCTAAATACAAGTCAAAACTAGGTTCCTTTTATTTTATTAATTTTTTTTTCACTACCTGTTATTATTGAGGTATGAATTAATTTAAAATTATCGGTCATCACACATACATCTTGGTCTTTGTCGACAATATCCTTGTAACTGGTGATAACCCTCAAGAAATGTCAGCTCTTATCACTCAGTTAAACAACATCTTGGCATCAAAGGATCTTGGTGAAATGAGCTACTTCCTAGGAATTGAAGCTTCCTACACTCCTTAAGGTGATATATTGTTAAATAAGTGAAAATGCATTTATGATGTTCTAAAGAAAGCTGGAATGGAGGGTGCAAAACCTATGAACACTTCTATGGTTAATAGTCTAAAACTGCTTGCCATTGATTGTGCACCTTGCTTTGATCCTGCCCTCTATAGATCCATAGTAGGAATCTTCAGTGTGCCACTCTTACTAGACCATATGTATGCTTTACAGTAAACAAAATCAGTCAATTCATGCATGCTCCATCAGAAGAACATTGGAAGGCTGCAAAAAGAATTCTCAGATACCTAGCTAGCTCCACCACTCAAGGATTACCATCGCACAAGAGGTCACCCATCAAACTCCTCTCTTTTTGTTATTCTGACTGGGCTTTTGATGTCAATGACAGAAAGTACACCTCAAGTTTCTGCATTTTTCTAGGCACTAACGTAATTTCCTAGCTCAGTAAGAAGCAGCATGTTGTTCCAAGATCAATTACTGAAGTAGAATTCAGAAGTATGGCTATTGCTTTGGCTGAATTACAATGAATACAATCACTTTTGTCTGAGCTACACATTCCCTGTGATCAACCTCCTTCAGTATACTGTGACAACCTTAGCACAGTCCTCTTAGTTGCTAACCCTATCCTATACACATGGACCAAGCACTTTGGGCTTGATTTATATTTTGTCAGACTTAGTTGTACAGAAGAAAGTGTTTGTATCTCATATCTCTTCTGAAGACAGAGTGGCAACATACTCAACAAGCCTCTCTCTACAGCATTATTTCATAAGTTTAGGTCCAAACTTAGAGTTGCTTCCACCCCCTGAGTTTGCAGGGGGATGATAGGGAATATATCTCAAAACTAAAATCAGTGTAACAGTTAGTCTATTAGAGTAGTTGTAGGTTAATTTCTATATATCTAACAGAATTGGATAAGATAGCTAAGCTTAGCTTAACCAACTCTGTATGAAAAATCAATATAAAACTCTCTATTTTCACTAAGAAATCAATCAAGTATTACTCCTTCAAGCAATCTCTTTTTCTCACTCTCAATATCTTTCTTTCTCTTAAGAGCTATTGTTCTCTCTTGTAACTGAATGAATAAATGTGTGTCAGCAACTCAGCGTTGTAAAGTTGATATCAGTTTGAACTATAGTCAAAATATTTTTTAAGTTAATTTTGAGATCAATTTAGAATTAGTTATTTTTGTTTCATTTGCTCATTTGTCTGTAATTTATGATGTCAATATTTTTAGATTTAACTTTGATCATGCCTCCATTTCAAGTCTCAAAACTAACTTAATCTTGTTAACTAACTTATTTACCCCATTCATTTACAAAAATAAGAGAATCTTTGCTTATTTTACACCACACCTAGACACCAATGTGGTGGCTCATGTTCATTTGACATTAAACTTGAGCCATGCAGCGTCTTGCTTCCTAGCAATGATCTAGCAACAAGGATCAAATTAATATTAATTTCTAAATGTACATTAAGATTAAAAAAAAGACATCTATTATGCTATTTATAGACTCCACTTTAAAGAAATGTTGCAGATATAAAATAAAAGACAATGATATCTTTGTATATGTCTCGTTTTGGATGAAACTAAAAAAATGTACTTGTTTTTTATACATAAGTCGTACCAAGTTAGTGCGAAATATTTTAGTACATAAGTCGCTTGATGGTGGGAAGACTTAACCCTAGGCCGAGGCGACTTGTGGACGACTCTCTCCTCAAATACCAAGCTTTTCTTCATATCAGTTCAAATTTGAATTACTCCATGCTTCAGCTGAATGCCATGGCAGAAAGCTGTTATATTTTAGTTCACTATAATGGAGAGGTTTTAAATACTGTAGAGGGGTCACTTTTACTAGTATCCGGCCGATCTACGTTGTTGTTCGTCCAACCATCAGTTTTTTGCAGTTGCAAAGGAGTATATTGCAGCAACTAGGCCAAGAAAATAACATGCAAATTACCGAGATGCTGTGTAGGTTGCCTATAGTGATAGGACAGGGTGTGATCAAGTATACAAGTTTTCTGATCAGCAGCGATAATGATGTGAGTATGATGTTCATTTTTCAAGGCCAATTTCCTGAGATTCGTATTATGGAGATGTTCATTATTCTACAAGAAAGTCAAATCAGCTCTGGAGCGGTAACCATTTAAGATGAACTCTAGAGCCTGACTAGTCCGCAAATGAAAAGCCACCAAGCACCTGCATGATATATGCCCAAGCATAGTGCAAAAGTGACTCCTGATTAGTTATTTGAAATTTGCACTAAACCATGAAACCATGAAAGGTTCACATTGTTCCCTTTCATTTTGCCCTACCCGGGACAACTCCAAACATATCCTGCCACAATGCCATGATATTGCGGTTGTGAAATCGTGTCCAGTCATCCATACATCCACTAACCGTCGAGGCGTCGACACGTAGTCCTAATTGGAATGCAACATCTTCAACTGTTATTGGGCACTCCCCGTATGGAAAATGAAAATGTGTGGGTTTTAGGACGCCATTGCTCAACAAGCACACTGAATAATAATAAACTACTAACACTAAATCTAAGCTAAACTAACCAAACAAACTAATTAACTTAACAAAATATAATTATATTAAACTACGCTAAACTGAAATTAAACTAAAATAATAAATTAAACTAAATCAAACAAAAAAAAAATCACACTAAAAATATAAATCAATTCAGCTAAATAAGTTACCACCACTAAATTTAAACTAAACTAACTAACCAAACAAACTAATTTAACTACATAAAATCAAAATCAAGTTATACTAAACTACACTAAAACAATAATTATAAATTTCACAAAAAAAAACTATAATATAAACTACACAAAACATAAAACAAAGTAACTAAACATAAATTATAATATAAAAAAAATAAAATAAACAATTTAAAATAAAAAATTATCAATTCCTCCAATCTTCCTACAATGTGTCCATCGTTATCATAGCGGGTGAGATTCTGTTGCTCAATCACTTTTTGGTTTTTTTTTTTTTTTGAAAAAATCGAATTGAACAACTAACTATAGGCTCCTCTCATTTCTCTTTGGCAACTTATGCTTTCGGAGTAAATCTTAGCCGATTTATGGAAGCTTAGGCGACTTATATAGATGAGCATACTAGCCGTTAGGAGCTGTTGCACATAAGGAGCCGTTGCACATAAGTCGTACTTGATTTACACAATACATAAGTCACACACCCTTGTGCGACTTGTGTATTGTGTAAGTCGAGTCAAGCTGGTGCGACTTATGTTCCAAGTCGTGCCAACCTGGTAAGACTTATGTGTTGTGTGCAAGTGTAAATCATTCAAGATCTTATACGACTTATATTCCAAATTTAAATCGCATAAACCTAATACGACTTATGTATAAAAAAAGGAACATTTTACGAGTTTAATCCAAAACGAGACATATATGAAGATATAAATATTTTTATTTTATATATGCAAATTTCCTCACTTTTTCTTTAAAGATAGATATTTACACACAAAAGGCAAGTCTTCATTATCTTATCATTGTCAAATTTTAAAAAAAAAACTCAACTGTAAAAATTAGAAGTGTCTAATATTGTATGTCACTTGTGGAGTTCAAATATGTTTTGTCTTTAGTTTATGAGTAGGTTTTACGAATAGTGACCGTAAATTACTACTAGTTTTTTTATTGTAGGGCCTCACTGATAATGTCTATAAGGTAGTATTTGATTTGGGAGACATGACACAAAATACAGGGACAGTGAAGACAAAAACGTGTTTGGAAGAGGAGACAGGAGCAGGGGACAAAAAAATTTTCTGTCACCGGAATAGAAAAGCATAAAATTTCTATACTTCCAAAACTTGGGAACAGTGGAGATAAAATATAGGAACAAAAATTTAATATTTTTTTCTTTTAATAATATCCTTATACATATTTATTATTTATGTCTCTATTTTTACATCTTCATTGTTCATGTATTTCTGTCTATATCTCCTTTATCAAACACTACCTAAAAGTGTTATAGAATTAGTGTATAACTCGTGATGGACGGGAATTCTAATGGTGTATATAAGAATATATGTGAAATATATCTTTTAACTAATATTAATAAAATAAATAATAAGGGATATTATATTGACCCTAGCTTCTTTGAGATTTTTTTTATAGGCACCTTCTCTGAGATTAGTTAATATTACATTTAACCTTTTTATTTATTTATTTTTTAAGTTACACTTACCTCCCTTATTTACAAATAATTTATATAATTTTAAAATTATCCTTAAAGACTTAAAACTACTAATTCCATTGTCCTCCACCTCCATTTTCCATCAAGCACCAATTCATTGTCCCAAAAATTGGTCTCATCCCTCTGTACCAAGACCGATCCCAAATTTTTTCGTCCGAATTCATTCGCTCCAATAAAATATAGATAGTCTGACTGATACAGAGATAGTAGATATTTCATGCGCCGAGGGTGTTCTGATTGTCTTAAGGCCAACCGGTGTCATCTGAGAATCTATCTATTGACTACAATCTTGTATTTTTAAATATTCTGCTATAATATAGTTATTATTTCAAAATCGATAAGGAATTTTACCTAAATAAGTTTAAAAAATTCTTTATATACCAAACTGTCACTTTTTAAAGATTAATTTTGCATATCCAAACTCTCACTTTTTTATTAATTTCGAATAGATTTGCAACGACTAAAAAATATATGAATCGATCAATAGAAAACAGATTCCTCCCTTTCCTTCTTTTAGTGAAATCGGTCAATACAAAATAGATTTCTAGTTGTCTTTTCATAAAAGAAATCAATCAATAGTTGATAGATTTCCTAGCTTTATTTTTCTCAAAGAAATCGGTTAGATGTAAGTTGATTTCTGCTACGAATTCCATTTGACTCATGCATCCTCAAGCCGCATAACCATCATAAGACATATGTTTCATCTGGTCCTAATTAACAAAGAATGGCCTTCCACATATGCTTCGTTAAAGAAGCAATGATGGGTCCTGCTGGAACATTTTGCCATTAGAGTAGCCTAATTTGGGCTAGGAGAGAAAAAACGATTAGAAAACAAATATTGCTCAATATTTATGATTTTTGGTAAATTGTTATGGGATTTATTGTTGTTCAGTACTTGTTTAATTCATACTTCATTGAGTCGGCACTAATTGGGTTCAAGCTTTTTATAAGTATTGACTTTTACTTGTCTGTGTTATTTACATGAGTTTGATATTTATGTGTAACTAAAAACCTTATTGAAGCTCTCTATTTTATATTTCATTTTTTTTAACTGTTTTGTGATGGACTCTGACCATGCTGCTATCTGGTCCCCTTGTGACAAGAGCTGAGCTAGACTGATTTATAATTAATAGGATGACCAATATTTATAGTTAATTTCACGTAAAGAAAATAGATGTCTTGCTAATTTTCATTTTATTCAAAAATTAAATAAAAATCATCATATATAAAATAAATAAATATTTTACAATCAAAATTTAAGAAAAATATGTGTATTTACATAGGATATTATTCAAATTAATAAGTGAATAACGTATATAGCCGTTAGAAATATAAATGTTTTCAATCTTGAAATTTAAATAAGAATCTACTTTATTAATATTTCAGACTCCTTTCATGGAAACTATTACACATGTTATTCATATAGTGATTTAGGGTTCATGTGTCATTTAAACAATGATTTAGGTTTCACTTTTTTCAATATTTATGTCTAAAGATTTTTTTTGAACTTATTATAATTTGCTTATTAATTATTTTTTATATGAAATAAAATCAACTATTGCAATCATTAAATATTACAATTTTCACTAAAAGAGGACGCATGTCGATATAATTACAATCTACAATTTAAATTAAGAATCACTAATAGCCTCTGATTATGAGGGTAATATAAAAAATTAAAAAGGAAATATCTGCTATACTAATATTTCGGACTCCTTTTATAAAAACTATTACACATGTCATTCATGCAGTGATTTAGCTTCACATGTCATTGATATAGTAATTTAGGCCCCACCTTTCTCAATCTTTATGTCAAAATTTTTTTTTTAACTTAATTTATAAGTTACTTATTAATTATTTTTATATAAAATAAAATCAAATGTTACAATCATTAAAGATTATAATTTATACTAAGATAGCATCCATGTCAATATAATTATGATCTACAATTAGAATTAATAATCATTAATAACCTCGCATTATAAGGGTAATATTAACAATTAAAAAGTAAATATTTTCAAAACAAAATAATCTCTAAGATCAGCATATTTTTTGGTTCTAAAGAAAATGGGTAGGTCAAATTGTTAACAAATTGCAAATTGGTTGATTTTAATATGATAATAATTCAAAATTCAATTTCTATCAAATTTATTCTTAATCAAATATGATAATTATTGATATAATACTAATATTTAAGACTCATTACATGAAAAGTCTTCGATATGTTGTTCATAGAAAAAATTATGCCTCATCATTTTCATAATCTTAATATTTAAAGTAAGCTAATTATTAGTTATTTTTTCCAATTGTACCTTCACATGTCTATACCATTAACAAAAGTAATATAAAAAAAATAAAAAATAACATAAACAAAATTATAATTGAATATAGTATACTATAAAAGTATATATATATAAAATTATAATATTGACGATAACAAAGCTATTATAATTATGTTACAAAAAAATATTACAAATGACAATAAATATATCAATCATATTTATTATAATTAAGGTTTATAATGATAAGATTAATTATAACAAAACTATTATAATTATGATAATTAATTATAACAAGAAAAACTTATCACACCTTTGCTTTTTTAATTATCTTTATTGGATTTGTATTATATATGTATTTTCATTTTTAATTTAGATTATGTTGCATTATTTGTATTTATTATTATGGATATTATTTTTGTTTTGAATTTCAAAGTATTTTTAAATTTTTTTCTTTTTGAAATTTTTTTAATTAACCCATAAATATCAGTAGGGATTCAAATCTCTGTGTAGAATAATGAATGAGGACCTACAATTGGGATGAGAATGGAGATGGAGGCAAAATTCTAAATGAAAACGGGATTAGAGGAAATATTTCTAACTTCAAATCTCGAATTTTTAAAAATCATAACAAATAAAATTATCTATCTACCCATCTCATTATGCCCTATTTAATTTTTTACAATTTTAACATTTCAACCCATCAATTCCATAATTTTTTCATACTAATTTAATTTTTGAAAAAAAACCCCTTCAATTTTTCAGTATTACAGTATTTAAAAAATCAATTTCATGATTTACACTTCTTTGATAATGATGCTAAACATTTATTAATTTAAAAAATTAAATAATTACATTACTTTTTTGATTAAAAATAACATTATAATTTATAATAATTGATATACTACTCTTTGAGATGATATAAATTGGAATTATATATGATTTTTTATTAATTATTGCACATGAATTATAATATATATTTTAAAATTATTATTTTAATTTATTGAAAGGATGTACAACAAAAGGACATGTAATTGAAATCACATAAATTAGATTTATTAATTATTTTTATTAATTATAAAATATACTTTATGTTTTTATAAATTAAATATTTTATTTTTGCTAAAAAGATATCAATGACTAGGGATGATAAAAAAAATTGAAAATAGCTACACTCCAAAATTACCCACAATGGGGATAGGAATAAGGAGATATTTTATTTTCATGAAGACGATCGATGGGGGCGAAGTCCTCATTTGTTAAACATGATAGGGATGGAGATAGTACACCTTTATTTTTTTCAATTATCTTTATTGGATTTGTATTGTGTATGTATTTTTAATTTTAATTTTAATTTGGATTATATTGCATTAATAGTTTTTGTTATTATTGATATTTATGCTTCAAATTGTGAAATATTTTTAAAATTTTTCTCTATTTGGAATTTGTTAATAAACTTCTTAATACCATATGGATTGAAAATCCCTCAGAGAAATGGGAAATGGGGACCTATAAGGGGATGAGGATGAGGAGGAAAAACAAAATTCTAAACGACAACAGGAGACGTGAGACATGTCCCCTTTCTCATAGATACACATTGTCATCCCTATAAATGGCTCATGATATAATAAAATTATCCACTTATTCTTTTTCTTTATTCAATAATTTTAACTTTAAAAATGTACAAAATTTTCATAAAATAAGCTCTTTATTGTTAATTGTAGGTCATCCACTGAGATTTTTTTAATCTTTATAAACATGATATTTAAAATAAGATATAAAATATAATGTACATTTATATTTTATTCATTTATTTAATTATTTAACTTTTAACTTACTTTTAAAATAAATTTATGTACTCAATTTTCTATAAAATATATTTAAATTACTTATTATATATTTTTTATAATGATCAATAAACTATTTTTTTTATTATTTTCCCATGCATGGTCAAATGGCTAGAATATTTAAAACAATTATCATTTGATTAAAGAATAACGATTTGTTGCAAATATTGATAAGATTGGCATTTTTTGGTACAATAAGATTGGCATAAGTATTCTAAATACCAAATGTGCACGAGCATATGTGGAGGGCCATCCTTTAATTTATTCGGCCAAATGAAGGATATGACAATGACACTTATGCATCTTCAGGATGCATGCAGCAAATCTGCACCCATCCATCCAAAAAATTCCTATTGCAGAAATCAACTTTAAAAAAGAAGAAGAAATCTATGTCATATTGACCGATTTCATTGAGAGGAATTTATTTTCTATTGACCGAGTTTTATTTGTTTTAGTCATTAGAATCTATTTAAATTTAATCGATTTTGCCTGTATATAAAAAAGCATGGATATGTAAAATTAATCTTCAAAAAGTGAGAGTTTGATATGTAAATGATTTTTTGAATTTATTTAGGTAAAAAAGGCAGAGCAGTTGTAGTGGGTTTTTTTTTACCTAAATAAAATAAAAAAAGAGCTAATTACATGTATGCATTAGATTTTATTTCGTTACACATATGTCCTAAATTTTTTTTAATAGAAATCGATTTAAATCTTTTAAGTATTTTGGAAGCGAAATTTGAGTTATATATGAAGGTTGATTTAAATTGACTTCTATTAAAAGAAAAATTTATGACATATATGTGATGAAATAAAATCTGGTGCATACATGTAATTAGCTCAGTTGTAGTGACTCTATATGTTGGGCATAAATAGATTATTTTATCATCAATAAATTGACCAAGACTTTGCACAGGGATGGATACATCTGGTGAAGATTGTGCCCCTTCAAAATTTTAGAATTTTTATAGAAGTTTATGACTTTGTGAGTATATATTTCATCTCCATTATTTAATTAGGTTAACTCCACACTAAAATAAAAATTATGTAAAACCTTTTTTTTAACCTTATATATTGTTTTTACTTATATTACCTAAACTTTGTAGATCGTCATTGACTCTGGATGTTAATGTAAGCAGTGGTTGCTCTTATATTATGTTGATATTATATTTCATTAACATTATATTTCATCAAAATATGAAAAGATTAAGTGTAGTACCCAATATTCTTATAGAGAAAGAGTGCTGATGTTTACCCAGTATTCATAAATAATAATGTATTTTTTAAGAGGATTTCAAGTAATTTAATATGAAATTTTTTATTTGAATACTAACATGAAGGAACTTAAAAATTTCAAGTATTTTTATGATGTGTTTTTAAAATATGAAAAAAGTGGATTATGAATTCCCTTTCAATGTAGAGAATTCTTAAATTTCATCTTATTTTTGTCTTATAACTCTTATTTTCACCAAGTTTACTACCGTTCATTAATCACTATTTGCCACTAATTGCTCTTCATCGGCCGTTGGTGTGTGTAACTTATTAAACAAAATAGCCGGATATGATATTTCGAAGAAATTTGGTCAAAATGAAGGATTTAATTTTGGTGAATTAATGATGTAATTTTTAATATAGAGACTCAATCACATGTGTAACATCCCCTGCTGCTTTATGGATTGACGACTGTCCCCACAAACCAACACGGGTCCTTTCAGCATGCTTTGTCCTCACTCACACGCTTCCTGGGAAAACTTCCCAGGAGGTCACCCATCCCAAAATTACCCCAAGTCAAGCACGCTTAACTGTGGAGTTCTTTCAGTTTGGGCTACCGAAAAGAAGATGGTGTAACATCCCCTGCTGCTTTATGGATTGACGACTGTCCCCACAAACCAACTCGGGTCTTTTCAGCATGCTTTGTCCTCACTCACACGCTTCCTAGGAAAACTTCCCAGAGGTCACCCATCCCAAAATTACCCCAGGTCAAGCACGCTTAATCGTGGAGTTCTTTCGCTTGGGCTACCAAAAGAAGATGCATCTTGTTGGTATAGGTAGTACGAATCAATTCATATAAGCCCTCCTCAATCAGTATAGTCCCATACCTATACAGCCTTAGGATCCCTCTCATTCGGGTGTGTAATCGGTTCATTCATGTACCTCCGCTTAGAGGACCTTGCGAGCCGCTCCTTGTCCGTGCCCTCTTTGCATCGGCGATCACTCGTCCTCGCCCCCGGGCGTTACATGCCCACCAGCTTCCGCTGGTTCGCCCTCAACCACACCGTCTTGGGAGAGGTGCAGTGCTCGATACCATTTGTAACATCCTCGCCGCTTTATGGATTGACGTCATGTCTCACAAACTAACACGGATCTTTTCAAAGATGCTTTGTCCTCACTTACATGCTTCTGGAAAAACTTCCCAGAGGTCACCCATCCCAAAATTACCCAGGTCAAGCACGCTTAACTATGGAGTTCTTTCGCTTTAGGCTACCGGAAAGAAGATGCATCTTGTTGATATAGGTAGTACAAATCAATTCATATAAGCCCTCCTCAATCAGATAGTCTCATACCTATACAGTCTTAGGATCCCTCTCATTCGGGTGTGTAATCGATTCATTCATGTACCCCTCCGCTTAGAGGACCTTGCGAGGAGCCGCTCCTTGTCCGTGCCCTCTTTGCATCGGCGATCACTCCTCGTCCTCGTCCCCGGGCATTACATGCCCACCAGCTTCCGCCTGGTTCGTCCCCGAACCACACCGTACTGGGAGAGGTGCAGGCTCTGATACCATTTGTAACATCCCCTGCTGCTTTATGGATTGACGTCTGTCCCCACAAACCAACACGGATCTTTTCAGCATGCTTTGTCCTCACTTACATGCTTCCTGGGAAAACTTCCCAGGAGGTCACCCATCCCAAAATTACCCCAGGTCAAGCACGCTTAACTATGGAGTTCTTTCAGTTTAGGCTACCGAAAAGAAGATGCATCTTGTTGATATAGGTAGTACAAATCAATTCATATAAGCCCTCCTCAACTGTATAGTCCCATACCTATACAGTCTTAGGATCCCTCTCATTCGGGTGTGTAATCGGTTCATTCATGTACCCCTCCGCTTAGAGGACCTTGCGAGGAGCCGCTCCTTGTCCGTGCCCTCTTTGCACCGGCGATCACTCCTCGTCCTCGTCCCCGGGCGTTACAACATGTATATTATTACATAAGAAAAAAAAAACAAAATCTACTTTGAAATCTCACTTCACTTCGTAAAAAGTCATTAATATGAATGATTTGATTGGATGATTATATAAAATAATTTTACATTGTCCCTGTATTTTAATCAAACCTAAAAATGAATCCAAATATCTATAGTGTGTTTAGTTGGGGGTGAAATTTCATCAATAAAAATTTACACTCCAACTTTACCCCAATCAAACATATCTTAGAGGGAGAAAACTTGTTAATATATATTAGATCATCAAAACTAAGTTCCGATCAAGACCAACTGTATAAAGTCTTTAATAAAAAGAAAAATAATAATAAGCGTACATCGTATAGGCGCGGATCATTGACCCAGTCAGCTTAAAAAATTTTCTCAAGTCTTTTTTTTTTCTTTCTTTGGCGAGGTGGAGTTCTTCTCTCAAGTCTTTGAGAAATTATATTCAAATGAATACGAATAGTAAATATGTCAAAGTGAAACATGCTTGATAAATAGTTTATAAAGTGGGATATGGTGGACATTTTTTAAAGCAGGTATATGTAAGGTGTTTCTCAAAAAGCCTGAAGAAAGCGGGCACAAGCCTGAAAAATTGACCAGGACTCTACACAGGGACAGACACATTGGGTGAAGGTTGTGCCCCCTTCAAAATTTAAGAATCTTTTAGAAGTTTGTCACTTTATGAATGTATATGTTTCATCTTCATTATTTTATTAAGTTAACTCTGCACTAAAAGAAAAATTATGTAAAACCTTTTTGTATCCTTATATGTTGTTTTTATTCATATTACTTTATGGATCAGACTCTGGATGTTAATGTAAATAGCTGTTGCTTTTATATTATGTTGATATTATATTTCATTAAAATATGAAGCATTAGGTGTAGTACCACTTAAAACATTTATATATATACATAGAGATAATATATAAAGTCCTCGATAATATAAAACAATCAATGGGCATCTTATGGAGTATTTTTAAAATATGAAAAAAGTGGACTATAAATTCCCTTTTAACATAGAGAATTCTTAAATTTCATCTTACTTTTGTTTCATAATTTTTATTTTCACCAAGTTCGCTATTATTCATCAATCACTATCTACTACTAACTGCTCGCCATTGGCCATTGGCCGTTGGTGTGTTACTTATTAAACAAAATAGTAGGATATAAAGTTCAAAAGAAATTCAATTGAAATAAAGGGTTTCATTTTGATGAATTAACAATATAAATTTTTTTAATACAATGACTCAATCACATATATATATTATTATATAAGTAAAAGAAAAAAAACTACTTTGAACTTTCACTCCACTTCGTTAAAAGTCATGAACATAAATGATTTGATTAAATGATTATGTAAAATAGTTTTATACTATTTATGTATTTTAATCAAACCTAAAAATGAATCCACATATTTATGGTGTGCTTAGTTGGAGGTAAAATTTGGGTGTAAATTTTCATTAATGAGACCTGGTAAATGAAAATTTATCCCCTAATTTTACCATATCCAAACATTCCTTGGAGGGAGTAAACTTGTTAAAAATTATATATATTCAAATATTAGATCATCAAAATTAAGATCCGATCAAGGCCAGGCCAACTGTATAAAGTCTTTAATAAAAAGAAAAATAATAATAAGCGTGCATCGTATAGGCGCCGATCATTGACCTAGTCAGCTTAAAAAAATTTAGTTCTTCTCAAATCTTTTTTTATTTTTTTGGTGAGGTGGAGATCTTCTCTCAAGTCTTGGAGAAATGGTATTCAAATGAAGGGTTTTGCTATTTCAACACCCTATATTTTCAAATGTTTAAATACCCCACTCACAAATATATATGGGTTCCATCACTTACTTTTTTTTCAACTTATTTTCTCTCTGTTACTTCTCTCATAATACATGTGACCATTTTCCTTCAAATGAATACAAGAAGTAAATTATGAGAAAGTGGAACACGTTTGAGAAATAGTATGTAAAGCGGGATATGGTGGACATTTTTGAAAGCAGGTGTATGTAAGGCGTTTGTCAAAAAGCCTGAAAAAAAAGGGGCGGAAGCAGAATTCTTATGGGTTCCACAGCAACGACCAACCATGAAGAAGAAAATGCAGATTCGGAAGGTGATTCGTCAGTCATCTATTTTGTGGGTCCGTCGAGAGGACGGGTCCGCAAGACACGACCGCCCCGCAGCAACGAGAATATCACGCGCATTGATAGTGACCTTTACCAGGCTGCAGTGGAAGGCGATTTTGACCGATTCATCGGCTTGGACGATATCGAGACTCTACTCACCCCAAACAAAAACACCATCCTCCATATACACTTGACATCCACAATAACCGAAACAACCCAAAGTGTTTCACAACCATTTGTTCGACAGATTCGAAGTAAGTTTCGTCATCTAATACACAAAAATGTCGAAACAGCTGTTGTTTCAAAACCTTTTGTGCAAGAAATTCTACGTAAGTGTGGGGGCCTAGTTCTGCTCCCCAACTCCAAAGGAGAAACACCCCTTCATTTGGCTGCTAGGTACGGACACTCAACTATATCGAAGTTGCTCATAGAATGTGCAAAATCTTTACCTCATGATGAAATTGAGAGTGGGATTGAAGGGGACAAAAAGCTTACCAGAGCCACAACCAAAAACAGTGAAGACACTGCCTTACACGAAGCAGTGCGCCATAATCACATTGGAGTAGTAGAGATACTGCTGAGAATGGATCCTGATCTCTCAAAGATTGCTAATAAAGCCAAGGAGACCCCTCTTTATCTGGCAGCGGAGAGACAATATACGCCAATTGTGCAGAAGATATTAGAGGTAGTGGAATCACCCTCATACGAAGGCCCCAATGGCCGAACAGCCTTGCATGCTGCCGTGATTCACTCTGATCTAGGTATTGCATCTTGTCTTGTTCATCTTCCTTATTGCTTGTTTATTTTTCTTCATCTTGGTTGGTATTGAATATATATACATTTTTTTTTATAAATTGAATATACGTATGTATATATATATATAAAATGTATTATGCATTATATATATATTTTTAATATAAAGTGTGTATTGCGTGTATATATTTATTATATGTATTATGGTGTGTTGGTTATAAACAACTAATGTAACTCGATGAATGGAAACCCAAATACCAACCCGAACCAACTGTGAGTGTTCAAGATGGTGAGAAAAATAGGAAAACCTGACTCAAGTTGTCAATTTTTAACTAACTTGGATTTTTTTCCCCTCAAATCCGTTCTGATTCGCGCACACAAACCTATAGCAAGCAGCAATGCTAAAGTGTGAAGTATTAGAATTGGAAGAGATGGAATGGAGGGGACTTTGGGCATGGGGTTTATATTTGGCCTACGCACTGGGGGCATTTAGAAAAATAAAAGTATCATTGGAACTAAGGGATTTAGGAGAGAAGACGTGATAGTCGAACTATTAGGATCGCGATTAAAAACAATTGAAAAAAATCAATGGATTTGGTTGGGTTTGGCTCAATTAGATTGGATAACTCATTTGATCAATCCAAATTAATTTACAACTAGAACCCTTCCGCAACACCGTCCACCCCTTTGTTCTCCCCTCCCCTTCGATCTCTCAACAGACAAACGCCCCCTTCCCTTGATTTTGCTTAGGGGTAGTCGACGCGACCCTTCATGGTGGTCATCCGTGATCCCCTCCTCCTCCTCCTTTGTCTTTGTCCTTTTTTTTTTTTTTTTTTACCCTCCACTTTCTTATCACATGATGATTCGTTTGTCACTTCAGTCAATGAGTTTTTCTTGATAGCTGTGGTGTTTGATTATTTTGATATGGTACTAAATTTGTTCACATTTGATGGATTGTGTTATTGTTGACATGTCACTTAACAACAGAAGATTACATTTTGGTCAGTAAAATGTATTATTCTAGTCAAGTCAGTATCATTCTTCTTTTTCTATTGCTAATCATCTTCTTAATGTGTATTCTAACAGCTCAAGTATAATATATGCTTGTGTGTTAGCAGTAAAGTAATGAAGGAGTTAGTAGTATGCTTGTTGAAGATTAAAAAAGAAAATTACTATGTGAAAAAAAAATGTCATCTTCGAATTTCAATATATTAAATATAGGTGTGGATGCCATGGGTTGCGTCGAGTTATATCAAACTCGAATCTGACCTGATTCCTTTTTTTATTGGGCCATTTATTAAAATATGAACTCGACCTAACATGACCCAACTAGTGATTGGATTAGCCTCGGTTGACATTGCCTTCAAACAATATATAATTTTTTGGTTTCCTAGAGTATCCATTCACTGGGCAAGTGAGAGATTAATTTCCCAGGATACGGTTAGATGCCTAAGTATGGACTACTCCCAACAACATTTTTTCCATACACATAAATCTTGGGATCGAACCCAGGATCTCATACTTAAGAGATCTGAGCCATTTCCACTCGGATCAAAATCTTGTTGGTTTCAGCCAATATATAATGATTTAGATATTATATACATAGTAAGATTATAAAATTTTGAAAGTAAGATACAAAATTTAAGATATATTTTACCATATATGTTCCAAAATAAACCATATCAATATAAAAGTAACATAAGCTTATATAAAATATATTTATTAACTACAAGATTGTATAATTTATCACAAATAGAACAAAAAGAAACTTTTGAGACTAAATTGAAACCTTGATGAAAGCTTACAGATGTTTCACATTAATTGACATGTCATTGATAGAATAACATTCTCCATGACCTTTGCCAATAAAATTGCATGGAGATAAGCATAATTTCAGATTATAATTTGAATTTAGCATATAAATAACATTGTCAATATATATTTGGTAGATGCTAAAAGTTTGAATCTATTATTCAATCATATTACTTTCGACACCAAGTAGAATATCAGTTTATCACCAATATGTTATTTAAAATAACATATCATTGAAAACGTAAAGGAAAAGAAATATAAAATGGAGTTAGGAACTAAATTAATTCACATTTTTTCGTATCAAGGACTAAAAGTCCTCTTATTTTGGCTCCCATATTTTGACCAGGAAATAAATCAGGATTTACTCAGTTATTTAATTTATGTTTGCTAGCAAAATCCTTAAAAAGAATATGTTAATGATTAACAATTAAAAAAAAAAAGTGATAAGTTGATTTCTCAAACCTTCTCTCAGGAATGGTGGTTGATCTTCTGAAGGATGAACATTTGAGAGCCGCAGTTAAACATCCAGACAACAATCATTGGGTTCCCCTTTATTATGCGGTGAAAATGGGGAATGTAATTTTGACAGAGTTGCTACTCAAACAAGATAAAAACACTGCATACGTACAAGATAAAAAAGGTTGCACAGCTCTTCACATAGCAGCAAGGTGTGGTCATTCGTTAATTGTGGAAATGATTATAAGATATTGTCCAGATTGTTCAGAGCTAGTGGACGACGCAGGCTGTAATGCTCTCCATCATGCTGTGGCTGCAAATAGTCACTATGTAGTTGATAGAATCATGCGTAATCTATCGTTGAGCAACCTTTACAATGAGGAGGCCAAGGGTGGAGACACACCTCTTCATCAGCTTGCAGATTCCCGAATCAAAAGCAATGATTTGATGTTTCATCGCAGAGTGGACAAACTGGCATTGAACAGAAAAGATGAAACTGCCCTTGATGTTGCATATGCTACTGTTGAATCTTCACCATTGACAAAACAGGTATACAATTACAATTTTTTTTTTAAGAAAAAGAAAACCTAGCTACCGTTACATTCTGACTAGAAAATCCATCTAAAATATTATGATCTAAGAAAATAATGAATATAAAAAATTCAAAATCTAGAGTAGTACTTAATTCGCATGTTCATAACTCAATTCATAAAATTTATGATAAATTACATTGGCCTCCCTAAAATATATTGATATTACACTGATATTTTTCTATTTTATAAAATAACACTTAGCTCTCTTGTCCATAAATTGTTGCAGTAACATCCCTAACTATTTATGGCACCTGAGTTGCATACATAGTTTTCAAAATCGGATCAGTGATCAACTCAATTGAGATACCGGGTCATGGGTCACTAGTTCAACCGATGGGCCACCAGTCTAATTGGTTGAACCAGATTTATAAAAAAAATGAAAATTTAAATAAAATACAATAAAATGGCAATTAATTAACAATTTGACAATATTTAATATCCAAATATAAAAACATAAATAAATAACATAAATTCATAAATATTATTCATAAAAGAAAGCAACAAAAATAAAATGACCCGGTCCGAGTTGCCAATTTTGAAAACCAGTCGGATCACCTGTTTTGATAATAACCCGGATGAGTCAAACCAGGTCGCATTGGTTTCAATGTGTGGCCGATCCAAACAGTGACTCGGACCGGTTTCGTGACCAGTTCACCAATTTTCCGGTCAAGCCGGCTGAGTTTTAATACTATAGTCACATGTGTCTAAAATAGATGAAATAACTTTCATTCCCTTAATGTTATCCTCAATTTCTTTTAAATGCCATTTCACTCATCTCCATCGAAAACCCTCAATTTTGTTTCACCTTCAATCCACACGGTCATCGCCACTTTTGGCACTTCTTCAAAGACACTTTCTTTCTTTGCTTTAGGGGAATAGTACCATGGCGCAATGATCGCTATTCTCCTATGGGGCTTTGGCCCTCCAATAGTCCAACGTACCAAGAAACCATTACTAGATTGGGACAACTAAGGGCAACACATTCTGCATTGACCTTCATGTATTCAATGTAACTATTTTCAGCCATAATGCCTAAGACCCTGTTTGATGCATCATATAGTATAAAACTTATAAAGTATAAGATCCAATAGAATTAGACATGATAATGTAATATAAATAATCTATTATATAAGGTTTTATCGTATCCATTGTTTGGTGCGCCACATGACCAACGAAGGACGAGCGAACAAGTGGTCAGCGAGTGGTAAGTGGTGATTTGCGCGGGAGAGAGAGAGAGAGAGAGAGAGAGAGAGAGAGAGAGAGAGAGAGAGAGAATGGTGTAAGTGGTCTTTGTGGTGTTGTGGACTTGTGGTTGAATGGAGGGGGAAGGGGAGAAGGGCATATATATATATATAAATGTAAAGGAAGCTTAATGTCATTGTGGAAAATTGAAGAGTTGAAATGTGGTATCAATGAAACACATACGAGAGCTAGATATCATTTGCCCTAAAATTTAAAGCCATATATCAATCACTTTATTCATTGTACTTATTGGTATATAGGACCAATTTTTGAATTTGAGTAGGTTAAAGTAAGAGTGATTGTAAAGTGAAATAATGAATGATTAACTAATTTAGTTTAGATAAATGAGTACTATTATATGTGTAGGTCTCATCAAATGAGACAATGGTGATTAATCTATCACTTTACTATTTGGGTAAAATACACTTATCTCCTTTGAGGTATCAAGAAATGACATTTTACCTCATTTGTTTAAAAATCTACACTCCACCCCATTTGACTAAGATGTGTTTGGTGTTATGATTTAATGTTTTTATAAATTATATACTTAATAATAAAAATAATTATGAACTAAGTATCAAATTTAATTTTTACATACTCATAACATAAAATAAAATATTAGTAGATAACTTTTCTTTTTTTATCGAATTTGGCACTTTCTTGGCTTTTTATAAGTTCACGGTTAAAACTATTTTATATTGTCAGTTCATAGAAACTAAATCAATAAATGATATTAAAAATTATATTAAAAGTTAACAATAATTATTTTAATTAAAATATTAATAATAATATTTTTAAATAAAGAATATATATAAAATAAATAAAATATTTAGAATAATATTAATATATATAAATAAATGTTAATTATTTTTTAAAAAATGAATAAAATTAGTAATAAATAATGGAAATATATATTAAATAGAATTATATAAATGAGATTTAAAATATTAAAAATAATTTTATTAATTTCTAGTGTAAAATTGATTACACATTATCAACTAATATAAATTTAAGAAATTGTCAAACCATGGTGGGTAGTTAGCATAATGGGCAGTTACTTAGTATGATTTGACATTTTTTAAAATTTTGTTGATTGATTTATTTTATAATTATTATATTATGAATTTAATTTTAATATACTAATAGTATAAATGAGTTCTATAATGTATTCAAGCATGTATTATCACGTAGTCAAAGTGATTTACTTCTATATCCATTGCTTGAAAAGTCAATTAAATAGAGTGATGAATTAGATAATAATTTGAGAACTTTTACACTATCAATGAATCAAAATTAAATTCTTATTATTTTTATAATTTTATTTTTGTAATATTTTATTTTCATATAATATCAAATGTAAAAAATATATATCATTTTTTTTCTCATAATATTTTCAACTTCTATATTTTTATCATAATACATATAACGAACATAGAAAGCATACCAAAATAGTTAGATTATTTTAAAAAATATTATTAAAATATTAATATTTAACAATTGTTTAAGATTTTTATTGTTATTATCTATGATTATATTTTATATGAAATTTTATATTATTTATCATGTATTATAAATCTATATACAAATTTCCATTATATTTTAATATTATTTTAAAAATTTTAATTGTCATATTATTTAGTTAAAATACTTATTATTAAATTTTTAATTAAGATAATTATTTAATTCTAACTTTTAAAATTATCTATTATTTTAATAAATAAAAGATTATTACGTTAGATATGTTTATTGAGTACATTGTGGTGGGTATCAAAGACCATGAAATCAATGCATGGAAAATTAAATTCATTGTTTACTCTATAATTATTTTATTATTTCATATATAATTTATAAAAATTAAATCATGAAAAATAATACACTAAACGCATCCTCAAAGAAATGGTGTGGAATGTCATTTCTTGATATTTTAAGGGGAAGAGGTGTAATTTTATCCTTATTATTTTGTAATTATACTCTAATAATGATGATGATGATGATGATGATGATGATGATGATTCATCAGAAATTTTTATCATGTTACTGTTAGTAAGAAATCGCGCACTCATTATTTGCTGCCTAACCGCATCTATTATATTTATCAGAAATGTAATTAATGTTCAAAATAGTGTCTAAGTATGGGCTCAAATGTTTTTTCTGTTAATTTTTATTTTTCTATCTTCACACTGTATCATGCCCCATTATGAGCTTTTTATCAGGATCTCATTATACATTTCTTAAATTATATGGAAAAGTTGAAAGTATATGGTGTACCTAGAGATAATTATTAAGATTTTCTTTAAAATTTAGTGACTTCCATCAGAAGTTGCTTCAAGAACATTTTCATTTTCATGATTTGGCGTCGAGTATACTATCTCAAAATCGCGAGACAGATTTAAAGTTACTTATAAAATTATTGGTGAACATTTATTAAAGTCAAATTGATTGTTTTTTTTTTTTGTACTTTGAAAATTACATTGATTACAATGAAGTTTGAATCTAAGGCCCCATACATACTGCCCAAACCTTTCACTACTAGACCAATACTAGTGACTTAAATTGATTTTATCATCATACGTGCATGCCAAAAGAATATATCTTACTCCTTCTATTCCACTTAACCAATCCATTGTTAAAATTTTTTTTATTTCATTCTATTTGTCTATTTATCATATCAAGAAGATATTAATTTTTTTTTACCAATTATATCCTAAGCATGATTTACGATTTTACACTATTATCAATTATGCATTAATTTTTTTTTTACCAATTGAATAGAGACAATCTTGTCTATTAATACAATTTTATACAATTATCAATATTCATCAACGTCCGGTTTAATATATAGCATAAGACTTGATAGTTTTAGTTAATATTATAAAGTTAATTTTTATCACATGGTTGGTGTCACGTATGGTAGTATAATGTTATGTGGTCAAACTATTTTTATCTTATGACTATAGGATTAAATTATAATGTCATAAGAGGCCTTATAACATATAATAGTGTTATTTTTACTAGTCAATCCCAAATTCACATTAACCTACTTTTCTACGTCAATGTCGTAACCCCACCCATTGTTGGTAGTAGTCTGCCCAGCACTAGACGCCTCTTGTTGGCCATAGGTCGTCGTTCACACCAACCGATCACCCCTCACCTGCCAATCCCTGCTAGTAACCCCTCGGTTGCCGCCCATCACTTGCCACCCCTTGATCACTACTTGCTACCTGCGGGTGTCATTAGCCACCGCCTACCACCTTCTCGTTGCCACCCCCTCCCCCGATCACCCCCTTGATCCCTGGTTGCTATTTGCCACTTGTCAGTTGCCCTTGCCCTTGACAGTTGCTTTTCGCCCACTTTTTCACCGCTAGTCATATGGCGCACAAAACAATAGATAGTATGAAAACTTGTATGATGAATTCTTTATACTATATTATTAGGCCTTATTATATATACTTTATAGGTTTAATTATTTTGCATGTCCCTATAGTTTAAAAGTCTGTAACTAGATAGATATAATATATAAGATTTTTTAATTAGGTCCCTGTCGTTATAAAAAAGGAAATATTCATGGAATATTCCGTTTCCATGAAAAGGTGAAAAGGGAAATGAAAATGAAATATTTCATTTTTTATAATAGCAGGGACTTGATTGAAAAATCTCATACGCTATTACAAACTTTTAAAGTATATGGACTTAATTGAAAATTGAGTGAAACAATAGAGACTTGTAGAATAATTACCACTCAAACTTATATTAACACCTCCATTTAACTGTATGTGCACATTACCATTACTTACATTTATTCCATCAGTAAAAACATCCATAGCTATATGTCACTTTTGTCGCAGTGACTGTTTTCTTAATGGAAAATGTTGTTTTAACACCCAAATGGGTGTAGACACCCATGAAGGTGTTAAAACAATATTTCCCATTAATAACGATGTTATTCTAACATTAAACTTTCTCAAACACTCAAATACCCTACTCATAAAATATATGGATCCCACCATTTACTTTTTTTTCAGCTTCTCTCTTAATATGTGTAATTATTTTAGCAGTTAAAGTGTAGCAGAGGGAATATATATTAAGAATAAAATTTACACACATGCACGCACATATATGTGAATTGTTGATAAAATTAGATGTTATCAATGGCGTACGCGCTTGAATTGTTCATCAAATTAAATGCATTCTCAAAAGTAGAAATGATTTTTTTCTAGAGTACTGAGTAGTGAAAAATGTTCTTTGCATTATTCTTAAGCTATTGAACATTAATCATAATGGGGGAGGATCGAACTCCAGACTATTATAAGCCATGAAACTATGATATCATAGCATATAACATTCATCCCAACAACTTAAGTTATCAGATAAAGGCACCTAAATGATTTTATCTTGTGTTGAAATTTAATATGAATAACTCATGACATAGTATCAAAGTTTTTATATGACTAAGTGATAATCAAGATCTCAATCATTGTTAGGCTGTTGCTCCCGTGCCTATGCTAGTCAACGACTATGGTGTGTCGACACTCGTAGGTAGAGAATAGCATTGTTAACACTTGAACATATAATATGTTACATTTAAAATATTAAAACATAAAGACTTTTAAAAACAAGAATATCATTTATTTAGATTTTAAAAGACTACATTGAGCTTTTTTGGATAAACTTTTAAGAGAGAAAAGAGTACTTCTTTTCTAATTTCTTAAAAGAAAGTATTTCTATAAATTTTTTAATATCTTTGTTTGTGCTCCTAAAAAAAAAAGAAGCAGAAAATAATTCATTTTTTTTCTGTTTTTTCAAAAGTAGGTCCCTACATACTTTTGGTGGAAATAGAAGCAATAAAAAAGAGAGCATTCTTGGTTTATATTTGAGATTATTTAGATTTTAAATTATCCTCACAAATTTTATGAAAAGATAAAAAGTAATCTTTCATCAAATCACTCTCACTTGAGTATTCCATTAAATAACCTTCTATTAACCTTCCTCTTAGTATCCAAACGAGTTCAATGTAGCCTTTTAAAATTTGAATAAATGATATTCTTACTTTTAAGAATTTTTGTTTTATAATATTTTAAACTTAACACTATGTTTAAGTGGTAACACTGCTATACTCTGCCTACGTGTGTCGACTGCAAAGGACCATAGGCATAATAGGCGTTGACCAGTGTAGGCACTGGAGCAATGGCCTCATTATTATGATATTATCCCTCTTTCTTCTGAATAAATGTTAAATTTTATAACAAGATAAAATAATTTATGTGCCTCTACCAATCACCTTAAGATTTTGAAATACATAGTTCATAACAATGACATCATACTCTTTAAGGAGGTTGATATAGTTTATGAAATAAGAAAGACATTGAGTGCAATAGTGTTAAATTTAAGGAAAAGCCTATAGTTCAATATGTTACAGCTAACATGTTAGTTAATTACAAGTATTGGCTTACAATAGTGGTAGCTAAACAACTATTATTTTTTCCAAATACAGAGCATAATAAATAGATTAGAAAAGGCCGGAGCCAAGCGAAGTCAGCGACTCGAGGATACAAAATCGAAGAATAAGGATACCAAGTTAGCATTTACTGAGGAAGCAAAGGAGTCCCATTTAATAGTGGCCACTCTAATTGCAACCGTGTCTTTTGCAGCTGCATTTACCTTACCGGGGGGTACCTTCCAAGATGGAGAGCTTAAGGGTAGCCCTATTCTGAGAGACAAAGCCTCTTTTAAAGCATTCATAGTATCGAATACCATAGCAATGATTATGGCTGCTTCTGCAGCTTTCATATATCTTTTCTCGCCATTGAAGAAAGTGAAGTGGTTGGACTATTACTTCTCTGAAGCAGCCTTCTCATTCACTATGGTAGCAGTGGCAACAATGATTGTAGCATTTGTCACAGGCATGTATGCTGTTTTGGGATCTTCCTCAATTGGTATTGCAGTTATTACCGTTGGACTGTCGTTCTTCCTTGTCTTCAAGCAAGTGCTAAGAATGAGTTTCGGAGCCTACCCTTTCCTTGCAATTATGAAAAGCTTAGGGAATGTAATATTGTTTCCATTCATACGATTTGGCGCCAGACCATTCGGTATGTTCTTCCTCTTATTCAAAAGATTACCAGATAAGGAAGATCCGCAAGCTTGGGAACCTCAGACAGGTTGGGACATAACTTGTGCTGATTAGTGCTCTGATCTAGATTCATAATACATTTCTGTGGAGCTCATTGCCTATTATTATTGTACGGTGCATTCTTGGGTGCCGCCGAAAAAACAAAAAGGAATGGATAGGTGGTGATGTGTCGCTCTGTGATGTGGACATTTGTAGTTGTTGACCATAGACTCTGATTCATTGCTGTCTTATGATCCGCAAACCCTGTGTTGTAGCATTGAAGCCCCGTGTCTGAATCAGTCTTTTCGTTGGGCCAGAATAAACCCAAATTATCTTATCAGGTCATTGTTGCTCTACAGTATCTGCTTATTTGTATCGTAAACTTTATCTTCTGAAAAAACAAGGCCGCACTGTCGCTTCTTTTCTCAATTCTTTCTTTCATAATAATAATAATATTATTATTAAAATACATAAATGAATAATTTCATATTAACTAAATAATAATATTACATCATCACATTTAAATAATTAAAATATAAATAAATAAGCATTTCTCATTAAAATAAATCATTTATAATAAATAATATGAAGTAATAAATAATATTAAAAAATAATTAACATAAAATAATACTCTAACATATATATTTTTTAATTATAGATAATAATTTTATTCAAACTTATTATTGTTAGTTAACTAGTACGGAACATATGGTTGCACGCGAGATTTCTAAATTGTCGAGATATAACATATATTTAATTCAAAAATTACAATTTTGAATATGAGATAAAAAAATCAATTGATGATTTTTTTTACATTTTTTAAAAATCAAATATTTATTTTAAAAAATGATATTTGAAGTAACATCAATTAGAATTTTGAATTAATATTGTCGTGTTAGAATCAACTAGAAAGAATATTTGTTAAATTTAAGTACATCAAATCAAACATAAATAACACATTTATAATTTAAAAACATGAAGTTAAACCCAACCAAGCATATCTATTTTTTTATTTTCATAAATTAAATAAAAATTAATTTAGTTTAAAGAAATTTAAGTTGCATTTTTATAAATAGGATTTAGGGTTTAAAAGTTAATTTTTTTTAAGGTCAAAACAATAATTATAATCTAAAAAATATTTTCATTTTTTTTAATTTTAAAGAGTGCCTTTTAAAAATAATCTATTTTTTTTCAGTTTTCTCAGTTATATATAAAATTCAAATTTCATAATATTTTTTTAAAAACTGAATCAAATGCACCTTGATTCTGGAAAAAAGACAGTAATTTTATAAATAGATTCAAAAGACTAATATTTAATTTTAAAAATTATTTTAAATCAGATAACTTTTTAAGGCTTAATATTTGATATAGTATCAATTAAAATTTGAGTAATTGCCATATTTCAATCAACCATAAAGAATATTTGCAAAAAATTAAGTGCATTAAATCAAACGTAAATAACACACTTAGAATTTAGAAATATATGATATTAAATTAAATTAAACATATTTATTTAATTACTTTGTTACACTAAAAAAGATATTAATTTAATTTAAAGACATTAAATTAAAAGATTAAAATTTGTGATTTATGTTAACATAAACGATAAGTTAGAGTGATGCTACATGGCTCGAAATTACAGCCCAGATGTAATACTTCGAGTACACGTGTCCGTAGCCAAGTTTCTTATGGCCTTAAGGTCTCCCGAGACTCACTTGTGTAGCCGGAAAAGCCCTGGATTTTAGAATCATGTTGCAGCTCCAGTTCTGCAGAATTATGCTGAACAAACTTGCTGCAGTAACAAGCGAGCCTTTCTATGCTAGTTTTGCTGTACAGGCTCGCTACAATGAGCTTTACTCATTGCAGCAAGCTTTATTCATTACAGCAAGCACCTCGATGACAACAAAGTACTAGAAATGATGCAGTTTTGGTTTAATAACCCAACCCCTTTAAAAACCCTCCCCCAAACCCCTATTTTCTCTCTTTTTCTCAAATTTACTCCAATCCATCACCCCCAAGCTTCAAAGGTATGTAAATGTTGTTGATTTATGTCTCCCTCTTCTACATTCCTCTAAGTTCTCAGTTTGGGTATTGTTTATTTTGATCATTGTTATCAAGTGGGGGTGTTCCCCCAATGTTATTAAGGTTATTTAGAGTAGCCTAGAGATACACATAGATCATTGATGAGTTTTATGGCTGTAATGGCAGATATTGGTGCCATCCCTCTTCCTAGAAACTCCTGTGGTGTTAGTCCTACCAGTTTCATCCTTCCAGGTGAATGGGTTTGATCTCATGGCCTTATCTTTGCCATTCTATAATTAATTTCTAACATTAAGAAATGTTTAGAGAAATTATACTTGAGTTGTGACATGTGTATTTTTACAAGGATTTGGGAGTATGTTTTGAAGCTTAGCATAGACATATTTGGTTTAAGAAAATACATGGGACCATATTTGATATGTAATTGCTATTATATGATTTAAGCTTAGGTTTGGACTTGATTTATTATGAGAAGGAATTAGTTTGGTCAAGGAGGAAATGTTATGTTTTATTTTATGAGAAACTGGAATGGTTAAACTTAGAATGTTGGAATCCCTTTTTAGATTTCAGTATGATTTTAGATAGAGAATTACTTAGGGGAATAGAGCTGTAAGTTAATGACAATTAATTTATTAACCTTGGTACCAAGGTCCATGAGAGGCTTTTTATCCACATGTTAGATCAATCCACAAGGGACGCGGTTCACGAGGGATAGTTAAGGTCTCAGTTAAGGCCTCTTGTTCGAGAGGGACTGAGCACCCACCCTTTAGTTTATGTATAGTATGTTCTTTTAGTAATTCTTATGAAAATAAAGATGATTTTCATGTTTTCCGCAAATTTATGATTTTATAGCTCTATGTAAATTAAATTAAGTGTTTTATGGTTGTTGCATTATTATATTATGTATTTTCTTTCTGTCCCATGTATGGTTATAGGTGGGGATCCACTCATGAGTTTTATAATAAAACTTACCCATCTTTCTTTTTTCCTCACAGGTTTAGTAGCCGCGTCGGATCCCCCACCTCCTCCTCCTCAGCATTATATATCTTCAGTTTGGATTAGTTTCACGTTGCTGTGAAGTCTTTTGCATATTGTAGAGTGCTCCAGTGGTTTGTGGACAAAGTCCCGGACTATGCATGCATATGATTATTTTGTTATCATGATTCTTTTGTATTTATATGACATAGCATTCATGGGTTCTTTTGTATATTGAGCAACTCAACATATTTTGTATACAACTATAGTTACATATTTAGTTTATGAAATGAGTTTTTATGAACATTATGAGGCAAGTATGAAATTTAGTTCATGATTTGAAATTATTTTTATGAATTAAATAAGCATATAGCACGACTCAGTGATCATGAGGCTTATGTGAGGATGATGTTCCTCACGTGTTGGTCACGATCCAAATCGGTTCGTGACACCAAACCAACACATATGGAAACTATTTGTTGGAGGAAAAAGAAAAACTAAATCATGAGTGAGAGAAAACAACTCAACAATAGCAAGTTAGAATTGGACAAATTATTCGGTTCATGTATATTATGGCAGATTAGCAGGCTTGGGAGCATTTTTCAATAAATTATTTATTTTAGATTTTTTTCCTAAATTGAGTATTTGTCTCAAATATTAATATGTTAAATTGAATCAATTAGAATTTCAAATTATTGTCATATTAGAATTTATTGCAGAAAATGCTTGATTAGACTTAATTAGAATTTCAAATTATTGCCATATTAAAATCAATAAGAAAGAATACTTGCTAAAATTAAGTGCATCAAATTATAAAAAAGTTATATAGTTGAGATCTTAGAATATGATTTTAAATTAATTAGGATATCTGTCACGACTTGAGTAGGCCTAGGAACATGACCGACCTGTGAGGAACCTCATCCCACATAAGCCTCGTGACCTCTGAGTCTCTTTACATGCATATTTTAATCATAAAATAAATTTCTCAAACATCATTTCATCTCTATATAAATCTCTTGCTCTTTAGAAATCAAATCATCATAAATAACAATTTCATGATTAAACTCTAAATCTATCTCTGTAATACAAAATATATGAGTTGCCCTCTATACAAAATAAGCACAAAAACTATAATCATGTAAATACAAAGTATATCATGGTAAAAAAAAATATAAAACTATCTCTATGGTTCGGGACCCCACCCACAATGATACTAGAGCACTCTATATCAACAACAAAAAGAATATTTTACTCTAATGTGAAACTCACCAACTGAAAAACTCTACTATTGGGTAGGAGGTGGCTGAGAGGAACCGATAACAACTAATATACCTGTAATGGAAAAAGGAAAGGGGTGAGTTTCATCTAAAACTCAATGAGCGAATTCTTACCCGTAACCCCCTTCATGGGACAACAACAGGATGCATAGAATCATAATAATAATAATCATAAACAATTTCTAATGCATTTTCCATATAAAATCAATAATCTCTAGAAAATATAAAAAACAATACTCTAATGGAGAAACAAGGATCTCTAGTGATGCACAATACGTGGCATAACAAATTATCTAATGATGTATGTCAACCATGACAAAACAAATTATCTGATCTATATGGTTCCTTAAGAATCTAAATCGAACACCTAACTAGTTTCCATCTATGCTCTGTGAGATTGTCCTTAAGGACAACTTGGTATCAAGGTTAATGATCGCTCAGCCGTCAACTCACTATCTATTCCTCTATAACTACTGTCTAGTCTCGAAATCATAAAAACTAATTAATTTATCTAAAATCTATGTTGGGTTCTGCTCTGAGTTTAAAAGCTCCATTATATAAAATATAGTATTTTGGAAATCATTATGGAAGTAATAAATTCTCTAAATAATCATATTCATAATCTAGCTTTTCATAAAATCATTTTAACAATAATGGTCCCATGAGTTTGCCTTAAAACATTTCCATCATGCTGTTGTTGAAAACCATAATAGTCATAAACTTGATAAAATCAATAATCATCTATAATTTTTTCTGAAATAGTCTTTAAATCATGTATTCATGCCAAACTCTAAAGAAAATAACTTTAATGATCAATATAGAGATCATAGAATTCGAACCCACTCACCTGGAGGGAGAAAAGGAATGGTGTCAAAACCACTAAGCTTTGTGGAGTGGAAGTGGCACCAACTTCTACCATAATAACCACAAACTCCATATTAATCTCTAACGACCTCTAAATACCTTTGTTTTAACTCTAATAATATTAGGGGAGCACCTCACTTGACAACAATGTGAGAACAATAACAATCCATACTAGGGAACATGAGATGGAGAACAAGGAGGGGTGTCATAAACCAACAAAACCCTTAACTTTGAGCCTTGAAATATGAAGATTAATGTTGGATTGGGAGAGAAAAGGGAGGAAATGTGTTTTAGAGGAAAGGGTTTTCAGTTTCTGAAGGGAAAGCCCCAACTTGGGTGTTTTAAAAGGTTGGGGCCTCACTTACCCAATATTGCGTCGTTTGCTATTATGCTGACATCATCTGATTGGCATCTGAGAGTCAGCTCAGCTCATCCCCCTTACTACAACAAGCATTCCTCGCTGCAATGAGCCTGTTCTATAGAATTCTACAGATTTCAGCTGCAAGATAGTTTCTGCATTTTTCAGCTATCCCGGCTACATAGGTGGGTCCCGGGAAACCCTAAGGCCGTACTGCACCTGCCTAGAGACACATGTACATGAGGTATTACAATATTAATTACATTTAAAGATATCAGTTATTTAGAAAATGGTAACCATTTCGTAAAAATATTCAAAATATCAATATTTAATGTTTAAGAATATATCCTTGAAGTAGGATTAATTATAATTTTGAATTACTGTCATGTTAGAGAATTGATTATTATAAAGAATACTTGTTAAAATTAAGTACATCAAATCAGACATAATTTAATATTCAAAAGTTGTAAAATAATGGGTTTGTTTGGTTAAAACTTTGGAAGAAGTAGAAGTAGAAGTTGAAGCAGAAGCAGAAGTAGAAAATTTACACGTTTGAATGTAATTGTAGAAGTAATTTTTTTATTATGGTCAGAAGTTATTAATAATACGAAATATTTATATATTTATATACATATGTGTATAATTTAATTCTTAAAAATTTACTATATTAAGAAAATAAACTATTGATAGTACCAATAATTTACATTAATTATTTTTAAAAATAAAAATTACATATTTTTTACTATTTATTTTATAATATAAAAATATAAAATTTTTATTAATTTTATTTAGAAAAACAAATCACGGAGAACCTAACAAAGGAATTTTGTGATGTTATGATACAAAAAATACATTAATAAATAGTTAAAAAAATATTTTTTATGATTAAATATAGTATTACAAATTATTGTTACTATTAATTATTTTTACTTCTAATAATTTTTCTCGTTAATATAATAATCATAATTTAAATATAGATATATATAACTCAATATTTTATATTATTATAAGCCACATATATTTTATTTTATAAAAATTAATATACATAATTAATAAAAGGTATTTTAGTCCAAAATAAAATAATGAGAATGAAAGAATGAAGATTTAATAAAAATTAAAAATGAGTTAAAATATAGCTTATCTTAATTTTGTAGAGATGAAAGTATATATTTTTAGAAATAGAAAAGAGAAGAGTATAATAAGTTTATCTTTCAAGGAAGGGGTTGTATTTTACTTTTTTTTTTTTTCACCAACCATAATCGCTGTAGAACTATGAGTTCATTTGTGCGTCATCACTTTTATAAAAAAGAGTTTTTTTTTTTTATATATTTTGATATATTCATATAAAACTTTTTTGTAAAAATAGAATCACAGAAAAACGGTATTTTTCAAAAGCAACAATTTTATTATCCGAAAAAAATTATAGCATAAAAATATTTTTAAAAGTAAATAATTTTTAATATTATATTCAAACAGAAATTAATTTAATATTTCTAAATATAAAATTTTTACTTTTGACGAGATTTTAATTAAGAAGACAATTACTCTTCATCCCAAAAATAACAACCGGTCAGTCAAAAAGCATCTTCTTTCTTTGGTATGACCGGTCAATTGGTCAAATGACATTTCATATGAAACAAATCGTTAAGATTTGGTTCTAATCTTTCTATTTTAACACAGGGTGACCTAACATATTTGGAGGTGTTTGCTCAGGCGCTGTTGAACAACAATGCCTATGGTATTGTTGCTCATGTGCAAAGCTCTCCTCATGACACCTGGATGTAGAGTTCTGCACCCCAAAGGAGGCTGAATGCATTAATAGTTGGTGTTATTGTTAAATAGAGCTATTAGTTAAGAGTAATGACATGTGTATTATATAACATTCATAAAATACAGATATAAAAATAAAGAAAATGATGGGCCTATTTCAATTTCTTATTTTTTAGGCCCATTACCTTATCTGTTTTTATTTCTTTATTGTCTAAATATTGTACAATAATATTATATATGTATCATTATTCATTAGTTAACTGTATTAAAATATTTTAGAAAATCAAAATTAAAATTGCAATTTATATTTTAACATTTATTAAAGAAAAATTTATAAGTGATCTATCTGTTTTACACCTTATCTACCCCCACTCTTCCATTCCTTCCTCTCTCCTAGCCACTTCCCCTGAGACCCGTACCCTTTCAGCCATGGTGGAGAGCTGCCATGGATGATGATGGAGAGCTGCGATGGTGGCGATTTGATGGGTATCAATGGTGGATCGAGACAAAATGATGGGTGTGATGATGGTGGAAGGAAGAAGGCTGTGTGATTATAATGTTGAGGGTTCTATGGGTTTGTGAAGGTGGTTGAGGGTTGTTTTGAAAGAGATGATGAAGGATCATGGTGGTGGTTGATGAGTGATCATGAAGCGTATGAGGATTGGAGATGAAAATGTGCTGGTGGTGGTGCTGAGTATGTGTTTTTTTTTTTTTTTGTGATTGTAATTGATGGCTATTTATAAAATTCCTAGAATGATTTGAAACAAATTAAATTTTAAAAAACTTTATTATTATTTGGTTAAGATTTTAATTGAAAAAAGATTTTTTGAAATTTTGATTGACACTAAAATAAACTGATTGAACTAATTTTTAAAAAAGATTTGACACTAACAAAATTAATTTTAGAAAGAAAAGGTTTTTTGTTGTTTTATATATATATATATATATATATATCCGGTCAAAACATGGTATTCACGCTGTATAACAATGAAATAGTTCTCACATCTTGCTAGCATGATGTGCTCAAAGATTATATGTTTCGGATTCAAAATCTTATGATCTTTTAAAAGATGTGAATTAAGTAGTTTGACGTATTTACTAGTTTTGTAACATATGCTATATTCCTATGATGTTAGAATTTGCCGTTTGAAATTATCATGCTTAAACTATATATCTTGATCCCTTTTCAAAGAATCCCTCTAGATTTTGATGACAAGCAGGGTTTATGATTTCTCAAGAGGGAATTGCCTGTAAGTGCACTTACTAAAACTGTGCTGTTATTGCTTTGAACTTCAGCATTTGGAATTCAATTTTTTTGGTTGATATGCAAGAAACAAGTTTCCTGTCTTATTTACCAGGAAGGGCGCTATGAGTACAAGTACATTGTTGATGGGGAATGGACATGCAACAAGTATGAACTTGTGACCTCACCCAACAAAGACGGCCATGTCAATAATTTTCTAACGTAAGTTTGAAGTTTCAACTATCTTGCGAGTAGTTTTTCTACTGAGGAAAGAAGCTATAATCTGTACTTGTGAATTTGTTCAAGTATCGAATGCAACATATTGCTCATAACACAATGCATGTAATGTCCTTAATCTTCACTTTGTGGAGGGATCTTGCAGAACATGATATATATATTTTATCATTTGAGCTCAAATTGTGACCCGTTCTACATTTCAAATCATCACAAGTTTGAGCAGTTCTTCCCCAATTCTTGATTTCACATGTTGCATCATATCATTATTAAAATAGCTTTTAAAAGAAACTATATTCACCCGTGGCCCTCCAAACATCCGTCTTGTTTCACAAATTCAGCCAAACATCAACTAATCTCTGTTTTGTTAACAAAAATAATTCTTTCAGTGGTTATTTTTGTCAAATATATGATTCTTTGAGGGCTAAAGTGATTATTCTATAATATTAATTTAGCATAAAATGGACTATTTTTTCAAAGATATGATCTTTTGAGATTAAATTAGTGGTTTTTATAGATGAATGGAATTGGTGCTACAGTGCCACGTTGAGCAGTGTAGTTGTTTTATTTATATAAAATTGTTACATAGTCACCAGATGAAAACGTAACAGCTAAACAACTATTCAAAATGAATGAAAGTCAAACTAAGAAAAGCAACAACCTAGCCTACATATTAGCTAGCTAGGTAACAATAATTCAAAACCAAATTCTATCTACTTGACTGCGTCTTCAGCCCCCCTCAAACTCGGCGGGGAACAACTAAGCCCGAGTTTGGACCGCAACTGGAAAAACGAAGACCGTGGGAGTGGTTTTGTGAATAGATCAGTGAGCTGTTGATTGGAAAGAATATAACATGTAATCAAGGTGCCTTGAGCCACTTTTTCCCGAACAAAATGATAATCTAACTGAATGTGTTTGGTTCGAGAGTGAAAGACAGGATTCACCGTCATGTGTAGTGCACTGAGATTGTCACAGAACAGGCGAGGTGGCTCAAGCATGGAAATGCCAATGTCATGAAGGAGAAACCCAAGCCAAGTTAACTCTGCAGTTGCAGATGCCATAGCATGATATTCAACTTCCGTACTAGATCGAGCAACCGTGGGTTGTTTCTTCGCACTCCAGGAGATACAATTACTACCAAGAAAAGCACAAAAACCTGTAGTTGAACGACGAGTTAGAGGACACCGTGCCCAATCTGCATCTGCAAATGCATAAAGATTAGTAGCTGAAGTGGAGTAAATCCTCATGCCAAGATCAGTTGTCTCTTTAACATAACGAAGGACTCGTTTGAGTTCTCGAAAGTGCTGATTTGTAGGAGCATGCATAAATTGGCAAAGATAATTGACACTATATGTTAGATCTGGCCGTGTAAAGGTAAGATACTGAAGTACACCAGCAATGCTTCGATAGAGTTGAGGATCGAGAAAAGCTGACTCATCAGCAGGAGAACTATGCACCATCATTGGAGTAGCTATGGAGTTGCAATCTGCCATGTTTGCACGATGAAGCACTTCCTTAGCATATTTAGATTGTGTTAAAAACAAACCATAATCCGTATAAACAACTTCAATGCCCAGAAAGAATTGAAGACGACCCATATCTTTGATTGCAAAAGATCGACTAATATGTTGAATAAAGGCATGAATAACTGATGGTGTATTGCCGGTGAGAATAATGTCGTCAACATAAAGAAGAAACAACATGATAATATCCCCTGTCTTGTACACAAATAAGGAAGGATCAGCTTTACTGCATTTAAAGCCATAGGCCAGAAGAAATGAGCTTAGGCGATTAAACCAGGTCTGAGGTGCCTATTTAAGGCCATAGAGGCTTTGCGCAGTTTCCACACATGATCCGGATGGACAGGATCAACAAAACCTGGTGGTTGGGAGACGTAGACAGGTTCATCAAGTGGACCATGTAGAAAAGCATTCTTAACATCTAATTGACGTAAAGACCATCCGTTCATGACAGCTAAAGAGAGCACAAGACGAACAGTACTATATCGAATGACAGGAGAGAAATTTTCCTGAAAATCAACACCTGTAATTTGATTGAATCCCTTAGCCACATATCGAGCCTTAAGCTTGTCAAGAGAGCCATCCGCTTTGAGTTTGGTTTTCCATATCCACTTAGTACCAAGCACTCTCATACTAGGCATCTTAGGAACAAGACATAATGTATTTTGATCAAGAAGTGCCTGAATCTCGGTTTCCATTGCTTGCTTCCAACCAGGGTGGCGCAGTGTTGTTTTGATCGACTTCGGTTCTTTAGGAATTGGCTCACAATTAAGCAAATATTTCTTGTTGGGACAATGGATCCCGTCTTTTGCACGGATGACCATAGGATGAATATTCTCATTTGAGAGTGAGCGGTTGGGTGGGATGTTTGTATGTGTAGGAGAGGGTATGGATGGAATATTAGAGGAAGTGGGAATTATGGGTTGGGGGTAGGAATAGTGGAAGCGGTTAGTGGGGACGGGAGTGAGAGATTAGTGGGGTTGGTAGAAGATAAGATGGAATTGGGTAGTGGGGGAGATGAGAGAGGTTGAGAAAGAGTGATTGGGTTTGGGACGGAAGTGAGGTTATCTGGGTCAAAGTCAAGTCTTCATGGGTGGCGAAGTGCTGTACGTGGTTGTGTTGGTGTAGTGAAAATAAAAGTGGTGATGGTGTTGTCTAAGTTGGAGGTGGGTTGGAGTAGAGTATTAAGATTGTGAAAGGGAAAAGTGTACTCATCAAACACAACACTCTGTGAGATGAAAAATTTACCAGTAGTGGGATAAAGGCATTTATACCCTTTATGTTTGTCAGAGTACCCCAGAAAAACACAAGGAAGAGACTTGGGATCAAGTTTAGTTGAAGTATAATCCTTTAACAATGGGAAACACCGAGACCCAAAGGTTCTGAGACAGGAGTAATCTGGGTCTTCCTTGTAAAGTAAAGAAAATGGGGTAACAAAGCCACTAACTGATGATGGTAATCTGTTGATAAGAAAGCATGCAGTTTGAAATGCTTCTGGCCAATAAAGAAGTGGGACTTTACTTGCAAAAATTAGAGTTAAGCCAAGTTCACGTAAATGACGATGTTTACGTTCAGCCACACCATTTTGTTGTGGGGTTCCTGGACAAGATATTTGTACCCGAATTCCATTGTGAGCTAAGTGAGATAAAAAAGAATAGTTAATGAACTCACCACCTCCATCACACTGAACCTTTCGAACCACACGGTTGAATTGACGCGCGACAAATTTTTCAAATAATAAGTATTGCTGGAAGAATTCGGATTTTGCTTTTAGAAGGATAATCCAAGTGAATCGTGTAAAATCGTCAACAATGCAAGCATAAAAACGAAAGCCAGACTTAGAAGTAACTGGTGCAGGTCCCCAAAGATCAATATGAACCAATTCAAAAGGAGCATGACTTCTTTTATTAATAGAGAGAAAAGGCAATTGAGATGCTTTTGCCATATTACAATGTTCACAAATAAAGTCAGAAGACTTTTTATTGGAAATTCTAATAACTCCTTTATTGCCTAGATGATGAACTAGTCGCATGTGAGGGTGACCTAAACAAGCATGCCACACTTGATCATCAACACGTTGAAATCTGGTAGAAAAATTAGCACTAATCTTCTATGGTAGAGAGTTCACATCCCCCGTCCTCGTTCCCTTGGTCAAAATCTTGCCTGTCCTCTTGTCCTTAATCACAAAACATGTATTAGAAAATTCACAAATACACGGATAAGAGGAGCTGAGTTGACTGATAAATAATAAATTCTTTTGAATTCCAGGCACAACAAGAACATCCTTAATAGGCGTGTGAGAACCAGATGGCAGAGAAATAGATGTATCACCCTTATGAGAAATATTGAGAAGCTCACCATTACCAACAGCAACGCAGGTGTTACTAGAGTAAGGACGAATATTATGCAACTTACCTGCATCATTTGTCATATGAGCACCAGCGCCAAAATCAAGAAGCCATACATTGGCATCCTCAAAGTCCTGAAGTGTAAGAGCAGCAAGAGCAGGAGAAATGGATTCAGGTTGATATGCATGATTGAACCTATGAGGACAGCTGAGTGCATCATGATTTAATCCTTTGCAAATCTGACACTTCACATTGGGTGAGGTCCGAGAAGGAGGTTTGGCTAGGCCGGTTGGTGTTGAATGGGGTGTGAAGCCACGTCCTTTGGAGTTGAATGAAGTACGATTGGAGCGAGATTTTTGCTGTTGGGTGGATCGGTTGGGAAAGGATTTGTGATTGGGGTGGGCATAGAAGGCTGGGGTAACAGACTTGGGTAACTCTATAGTATGGGTGTCGTAGTTAATTAGTTGTGGGATAATGGAGTTGTAGGAGGGAAGGGGAGGGCGAAGCATGGTGGTGGTGAAGGAATTGTAATCTGGACCAAGTCCTCGAAGGAGATGAAAAACTTTATCTTGATCGGGTAAAGATTTGCCAATTAAAGACAAGTCATCACAAATGGATTTGAAATACCTGATATAGTCATGAATGGATTGAGTAGGTTCCTTAGATAGAATAGATAGCTTCTGTTTAAGAAAAAACTCATGTTCCATTGAAGTGTGAGCATATGCTTCTTGCAACGCCAGCCAAACCTCACGAGATGTCTCAAGATCAACAACAAGACCAAGTACCTCTTCAGATAGGCGACTCTTGATCCATGCATGAACAAGGCGATCCGAGCGACGCCAGTTGATAAACTCTGGATTGTGTTGATCAAACCTCATGCCAGGAGTTGGTGGAGATCCTGGGGAGGGGATCAATTGAAGTGGTGCTGGAGTGTCACCATTGATGAAGCCACCTAGATCCTGACTCTCAATCAAGTTGCGCATATGATCACACCATAGAATGTAGTTTGAAGGAGTGAGATCAAGAGAAACAAAATTACTTATGTTCAAGGTGGACAGATAAGGATAAGGTGAGGTACGGGCATGATTGTTGTTGTTGTTGGTGGCAGCGGAAGAGGACATGATGCTAGACGCGTGGAGTTATCCAAAGGCTATACTGATACCATATAGATGAATGGAATTGGTGCTACAGTGCCACGTTGAGCAGTGTAGTTGTTTTATTTATATAAAATTGTTACATAGTCACGAGATGAAAACGTAACAGCTAAACAACTATTCAAAATGAATGAAAGTCAAACTAAGAAAAGCAACAACTTAGCCTACATATTAGCTAGCTAGGTAACAATAATTCAAAACCAAATTCTATCTACTTGACTGCGTCTTCAGTTTTATTGTATGAACTTCACATGAAACATAAAATATAATCATTTTTGTTAACAAAAATGGAGATTTCTTGATGACACCTTTGGAAGAATTTGTCAAACAAGGTGAATCTTTTGAGTTATTTTATCAGTGACATAATTTTCGAGAATTAAAATCATAGTTGTCCTGTGTTTTTGTTTGTTTGAGTTAATCCTTAAACAATGTGTGGACAACTGCATACCGTGCACAGCCTCGCAACTTATGATAAGGAACGTATCTCAAAGCTCAAATTAGTTCAACAGTTAGTCTGTTAGAGTAGTTGCAAATTAGTTTTTGTATCTCTAACGGAATTGGATAAGATAGCTAAGCTTAGCTTAACCAACTTTGTATGAAAAACTAGTGGAAAAACTCTTTGTATCTTCACTAAGAAATCAATCAAGTATTACACATTCAAGCAATCTCTTTTTCTCACCCTCCATATCTTTCTTTCTCTCAAGAGATGCTATTCTCTCTTGTATCAGTTTCTGATACCTTTCATGGTATCAGGCCTGAACAAGATCCATGGCCTCTGAGATATCCTCACCTAAGAATTTCGCTACACCAACACAAGCTTCAACCATTGGTTTTGTAGCCAAAATCTTCTCCAACCTTGTCTCCTTCAAACTAGATGAGGAGAATTTTCTCACATGGAAGCACCAACTGCTGTTTGCATATTGAAGCGCATAAGCTGGTTGATCACTTGTCAGAAAACGAAGTTCCAGCAAGATTTTCCTCACGAGAAGATCAAGTGCAAGGCATTGTATCACAAGATTACTCAAACTAGGAAAATCAAGATCACCATTTGGTCACATGGCTCCTGCCTTCGATAAATGCAACATTTTGTAGCAGAGTAGTTGGTTGTGATTTTGCACACCAAGTTTGGAAGAAGATTGAAGCCTACTTTGCATCCAAGACTCGATCGAACGTCAAGCAACTGAAAGTGCAACTGAAAGCCATGAGAAAGCAAGGTAACACAGCATCTGAATACTTGCTAAAAATAAAAAAATTGGTTGACTTTTTAGCTACAATAGGTGCTGCTATTATTGTTGATGAGCATATAAAATTTATCCTAGATGGTCTAAGTGAAGAGTATGGAACATTCGTCACAAATGTGATGTCAAGAACTGAGCCTTTTTCAATTGATGAATTAGAAGCACTCCTAATGGCTCAAGAGGAGATGCTTGAAAAGATTTAAAAGACCTAAATTTAGGTTGGTTTTGGCTCATATGGCTCAAACATCACTCAATGATTCCAAGAGTGATTCAAGAAATAGGGGTGATCACTATCGAGTTGGCTACAATGGCAGAAGGGTTTTTGGTCGAAGAGGAAGAGGTAGATTTTAGAGAGGAGGAAGGTCAAATTGGACCTCTAATGGCAGAGCTCAGTGCCCTCTATGGCAAAGTAGGGCATACAGTTTGCAATGTTTTCATAGATTTGACCAAAATTTCCAAAACCCTATGCATTCCGCCTCACAACAGCAACTCCCTGATCCTCCCCCTGCCTCATTTCATCAGCCTCGGGCTTATTTGGCAACACCAACTTCACTTGCTGACACAGCTTGGTATACTGACCTAGGCACCAGCCACCATCTCACCTTTGATCAAAGGAATATCCTCAATAGCATAGAGTTTGATGCTACTGACCAAGTACAGATAGGTAACGGCTAAGGTATGGAGATAAAGCACATTGATAACTCTATTCTTAAGTCCAAATTATCTCACACAACTTTTATCTTTTCAAATCTTTTACATGTTCCTAGCATTACCAAAAATCTAATTAGTGTATCCAAGTTTCTAAACTTACATGTAATACACTTTCTGTTTCAGATAGTTTCTTGTTATGGCACAAAAGATTAGGTCATCCCTATGTAAGATTGTATCTCACATACTAAAAGAATGTAATTCAATAAATGCAATAAAATTCCTGATTCAGATTCTTTACTTGTGAATTTTGCTGTATGGGAAAACTTCACTAATTACCTTATCTTTCTTTAACTCACTCGTATAACTCCCCTTTAGAATTGGTCTATTGTGATGTGTGGGGACCAGCCCCTATTGTTTCTAAATATGGTTTTAGGTTCTATGCTTCTTTCATTGATGCATATTCAATATATACATGCCTTTATCTATTGGAGAGTAAGTCTCAAGTTTTTTAGACCTTTAGTCAATACGAAGCCATGATAGAACTTGTTACAGGTCGTAAAATAAAGTCCTTACAAAAAATGATAAGGGCATGGAATATTTGTCCAATGCTTTTAAACAATTTCTGTCCTCAAATGGCATAACTCTTAAACTATCTTGTCCATACTCACATCAGCAAATTAAAATGGCTGTGCTGTGAGGAAACACAGGCAATTAACAGAAACAAGACTCCCTCTTTTGGCTACAGCATCCCTACCTCTAGCCTATTGGGATGAACCATTCATCTCATCCACCTATCTAATCAATAGACTTCCCTCACCCAACACCAACAACCTGTCACCTTTTCGAATAATTCATCGATATAAACCAGACTATTTCTTTCTCAAAACCTTTGGTTGTGCTTTTTACCCTCATCTAAGACCTTACAACTCTCATAAATTTGACTACAAATCTCACAAATGTGTGTTTATAAGTTATGCCACTAATTACAAAGGATATAAATGTCTCTCTCCAACAGGTGAAGTCCTCATATCCAGGAATGTTGTATTTGATGAAACTTCCTTTCCCTATATAGAACTTTTTCCTGTCACTAAAATTGAGCATAAGTCATCTACATTGCACACCATACTTGTCATACCAGTTCCTTCACGTACCCCTACTATATCTCATAACTTTCATCCTAAACCTAACAACTATAGTGTTATCAATTGTACTAAATTTGCTGTGGAAACCAATACTTGTACTACACCTGTTGTTAGTTCCACATACCCTGTATTTAGAGATGAGATTTCAGAACCATCAACAGGTCAAGTTGCAGAGATTCAGACCTATCCTACTATTGACGTTCAGAAACACAAGGGTCTCATACTTGCCAACGATCATAAGATGCAAACAAGAGCCAAATCAGGAACTTCTAAACCAAAATCCTATGATGTAGTACTCTCATCACCTTCCCATGATTTGGAAAACACTGAATCTCAAATTGTAAAACAAGCCTTCAGCTCCTTGCATTGGAGAAAAGCCATACAAGAGGAGTATGATGCTCTCATGAGAAACAGCATTTAGAAATTGGTTCTTGCTTTTTCCACTATTAAACCGATAGGTTGCAAATGAGTATTTTGCATCAAAAGGCACCCGAATAGCTCTATTCAAAAGTGCCAAAGGTTTTCGTCAGAAAGAAGACCTAGACTATGATCAAATTTTTAGTCATGTTGTGAAGCTAGCTAAAATCAAGATCATTCTTACAATTGCATTGCCTAGAGGATGGAAAATCAGACAATTTGATGTCAATAATGCATTTTTAAATGGTGAGCTTCATGAAGATGTCTTTATGCAATGGCCATAAGGGTTTTCTATTTCTAATGCACCTCTTGTTTGCAAGCCTACTAAAGCTCTCTACGGATTAAAGCAAGCACCAAGAGCTTGGTTTCGAAAGCTAAGTACCACACTTCAATCATTTGGTATCAACAATACCAAATCTGATAGCTCTCTCTTCATAAGGTTCACTCCTTCCTCAACTACATATATCTTGTTCTATGTGGACTGTGAACACTCAATTTTGTCTGGTCAATTAAACAATAAAATCCAAAAAATTGCTTTTGTTTTATTTTTATTTCACATCCTTTCCATTTTGGACAAAAACCCAAAAGAAAAATAAAAAAATAAAAAAAAAACTAGCCCATAAACCCATTTGCTTGTCAGCCTATTTTGTTTCAACTTTTTATTTTGGGCCACTTGTAACAAAAAAAAAATGAAACCAACCCAAGTCATAGTTAGCTCATTTTATTTTTAGCCCATCACCGAATCAACCCAACCAATTCATTACCAATCCATTTTAATTACCAAAATAAAAAATACATAATAAAAAAATAAAAATTTCTTTTCGATCTAAACCCTAAACCCTAAACCTCCCGTGACACATAGCAAAAAGAAAAAGGAGGTCAAATATCATGAGTGGCAAAACAATGATGATGTTCTTCTTCGCGCTTTGCAAAAAGTGAATGATTGTTTGCTTACAGCTAAGAGGATAATTTGCAATCCCCACCAGCCAACCTGTAAAACTGAGATGATATGATTTGGTAAACAACGGAATTGCTATAAGGATCAATCAGTAGCAAAACAGAGGGGGAACGATTTTCATTTTTCTAACACAAAGAGGAGTGTCAGGAGTGACAACACAGACGGTGACAAAGGAAGTGAGTTTTTATTTCAGATTAAAGAGAGTAACCAGGTAGAGTGAACTCCAAAACATGTGCATATCATAACCTCTACATACATTTCCTTTTTACCTTCATTGATAACATCATCATCGTTGTTACTTGCAAGAACAAAAAATATTCCCTGAACCCAAAATCCACACATGGAAACAAGTCTATCCCATTTCTCCATCTGAGCAAGCACAGCACACACCTCTCTATACCAACATAACCAAAATCCAAAAATCAACCCCATTATGAACCATAACCCATAGCCACCCCATCCCCATTCCACATCACATTATTCCATCCACTTTCTTATAAACAACCTCAAAGCCCATACAATACAAGAGCAATCAGAATAATTCCAAATTTTTTTTCAAAAAACAAAAATGTGAATCATAATAAAAACCTCAACTCACAACACCCATGAACCAGAAAAAGGATGAAGAACAAAGGGAAGAGAAGTTGCGGCTGTCACAGTCGCTACCACGCCGTCCACCGCCCACACCGCGTCAAGCCGCGCCCCCTAGCCAGCCCCGAGGTGCGTCGTGAGCTCCCCCTGGGTAGCGCAGTGTCTTCCCTTTTGTGCGAACATCACGGACCGCGCACCTTCCAACCTGCACCTCCCTCTCCGTCACGCGGTCCTCCTTTTTTCCTTCTTCCCTGCGCGACGCCGGCACACCCACACCGCGCCAGAATCGCCGCGCTCAGCCACTCCGCCGCGGTTCCTCCATTCCCCTTTGCCACTGCGATCCGCGACCTTTCCCCTCTTCCAAGTCTCCGCCGCGCATCCCTTCCTCCCTTGCTCGCACCGCCGCGAACCCAGCCATGCCACCACCCTCACTTCACCACGCCTTCTGCAAGGCACCCTCCCGCAGTGCCACGTGCCAGCTGTAGCAGATCTGGACACTGTTGTTCCCTGGTGCGTGGCCGTGGCATCCTCTGTGATGTGGCTACAAGTCCCCAGCCCTTTCTTCTATGCTTGCAACCCCAACGTATCTTCTTTATCCCAAGCAAAAAATGAAGTCCCTGTTACCTTTAGCCCCCAAACCGTGACGTGTCCCTTATACTGTTAAAATCTGTTTGGTTGTGGTCACATTACATTCCCTTTTTTGTTTGGGGTTGATTACATTATTTCTTTTTTTCCTCTCATTTGGGCTCAGATGCTTCCTCTCCCTTTGTTGGAGCCGTGGGAAATATTGGGTCAGGGGATTTTAGTTTCATTTTCATAATTTAAACTTCTCTTGGACAAGCATGAGTGATTTGGGCTTTGGGCATTCTTAAAAACAATCATAGGCTGAGTATTGTTTCTAAAGTGTATTAAGCTTTTAATTTTTTTGTTGGTTTTTTTGGCTAGGACTATGCTTTATATCTTTGAACCAATTCTAGCTTACTGTTTTTTTTTTGTAATTTTTGTGAGTTTGAAATATTGGGCCTGTGGTTTTGGGTTAAAATTATGTGTGTTGAAACATTAGGACTATTGTTTTGGGCCAGGTTTATTTATTAGGGTGAAATTCTTTTTCGAACTAAGCTTTTGGAATTTGATTTTATTTTAAAAAATTTGTCTTTGGTTCTTTGGTTTTTTTTAGTCCCTTCAAAAAAAATATAAAAAATATTTTTAATCCACGCAACAACTCATGATGTTGATGTATGAGTTATCATCCCCAAGTTTCACAAGAATGTAAGGATTTATTGTATGGTTTATACTATCATAAACCCTGTGCAAGAGTGGATTTTAATTTATTTCATAAAAATCATTTCAAAACCAAAATTAATCAACACATCTTTCATTTTATTTTTATTTCTTTTCTTTTAATTAAAATCTATCAACTCACAAGTATTTTCTACAGAACGACGTGGTTTTGAGTTTCTCATTGCATCAAAGGATACATCGGTGTAGCTTACAACTATCAAACCAAAATTAATTTTTTCATTAAATTATGTTCTCTTTTAATTCAATTTCTTTTCATTTATTTTATCTGATTTTTTATATAATTGTCAACTTCTAGGGAAAAATAAATATTTTAAAGTTATAATTAATTTGCATAATAAACTCTAGGGTAACCGTATTTATACGGACGTATTAAGGGTGCAATAGGATTAAGTTTCCACCCTTCCTTAATCGTAATCAGACTCCCGAACCTCAAATCTCTTTTAAAGACCAGTTTTACAAATTAACGATTTTCCAATTTTAGCCAGAATAAAGTTGGTGGCGACTCCCAATCATTTTCAAAACATGTCATTTGTGTTATGACGCCCTCCAAGTACATTGTGACATGGACAATATCCTTGTAACTAGTGATAATCCTCAAAAAATCTCAACTCGTGTCACTCAGTTAAACAACATCTTTGCATTAAAGGATCTTGATGAATGAGCTACTTCCTAGGAATTGAAGCTTCCTACACTCCTCAGGTGATATGTTGTTAAATCAAAGAAAATTGGAATGGAGGGTGCAAGGCCTATGAACACTCCTATGGTTATCAGTCTAACACTAGTTGCCACTACTGGTTCATCTTTTTCTGATCCTGCCCTCTACAAATCCATAGTAGGAGGTCTTTAGTGTGCCACTCTTACTAGGCCAGATATATATTTTGTTGTAAACAAAATCAGTCAATTCATGCATGCTCCATCAGAAGAACATTGGAACGCTGCAAAAAGAATTCTCAAGATACTTAGCTAGTTCCATCACTCAAGGATTACTATTGCACAAGGCAAACTCCTTACTTCCTGTGATTCTGACTGGGCTTTTGATGTCAATGGCAGAAAGTCCACCTCGGGTTTCTGCATTTTTCGGGGCACCAACTTAATTTCATGGCTCAGTAAGAAGCAGCATGTGATTTCAAGATCAAGTACTGAAGCAGAATTCAAAAGTATGGCTGCTGCTTTGGCTGAATTACAATGGATACAATCACTTTTGTCTGAGCTAGACATTCCCTGAGATCAACCTCCTTTAGTATATTGTCACAACCTTAGCACAGTCCTCTTAGCTGCTAACCCTATCCTACACACAAGGACCAAGCACTTTGAGCTTGATTTATATTTTGTCAGAGACTTAGTTCTACAGAAGAAAATGTTTGTATTTCATATCCCCTCTGAATACCAAGTGGCTGACATCCTCACTATGCCTCTCTTTACAGCATTATTTCAAAAGTTTAGGTCCAAACTCAAAGTTGCTTCCACCCCCTTTGAGTTTGCGAGGGGGTGATAGGGAATATATCTCAAAGCTCAAATCAGTTAAACAGTTAGTCTGTTAGAGTAGTTGTAGATTAGTTTCTGTATCTCTAATAGAATGGGATAAGACAGCTAAGCTTAGCTTAACCAACTCTGTATGAAAAACTAATATAAAACTCTCTCTATCTTGACTAAGAAATCAATCAAGTATTACACATTCAAGCAATCTCTTTTTCTCACTCTCAATATCTTTCTCTCTCAAAAGTTGTTGTTCTTTGTTGTACCAGTTTCTGATACCTTTCAACTTCAATGGGAACTAGTTCGTTACTAGTTTCGTTTCAAGTTTTGTTACTGAATGAATAAATGTATGTCAGCGACTCAGCGCTGTAAAGTTGATATCAGTTTGAACTCTAGTCTTAAAAATATTTTTCAAGTGAATTTTGACATTATTTAGAATTAGTAATTTTTGTTATACAATTTATTTGGATGCATACAATAGTGTATTATTATTATGTTGCTCATTTGTCTGTAATTTATGATGTCAAAATTTTTGGATTTAACTTTGAGGGTCCTCAATTTCAAGTCTCAAATCGTAACTTACTCGAACTAACTTATTTACCCCATTTGTTTACGAAAATAAGAGAATGTTTGCTTATTTTGCACTGTACCTAGACACCAATGTGGTGGCTCATGTTCATTTGAGACTGTACTTAGTCAGCCAGCGTGTTGCTTTCCAGCAATGACCTAGTAATAAGGATCAAATTAATACTAATTTCTAAATGTACATTAAGGTTAAAAAAAAGACATTAATTATGTTATTTATAAACTCCACTTTAAAGATAGATATTTACACACAAAAGGCAAGTCTTCATTATCTTATCATTGTCACATTTTTTTTTTAATTTTTCAACTCTAAAAATTAAAAGTATCTAATATTATATGTCAAAAGTGGAGTTCAAATATGTTTTGTCTTTAGTTTATGAGTAGGTTTTACGAAGTGACTGTAAATTACTAGTCTTTGATTGTAGGGTCTCACTGATAATGTCTGTAAAAATGTTATAGAACTAGTGTATAACTCGCGGTGTAAGGCGGGAATTCTAATGGTGTGTACAAGAGAATATATATGAAATAAAACTTTTAACTAATAGTAATAAATAAATAATAAGGGATATTATATTGACGCTAGCTTATTTAAGATTTTTTTTGTAGGCATTGTTTTTAATTTGAGATCAGTTAATATTGAACTTACCCACTTGATTTTTTTAAATTCAAGTTACACTTACCTCCCTTATTTACAAATAATTTATATAATTTTAAAATTATCCTTAAATGCTTAAAACCATTAATTCCATCTTCCTCCACCTCCATTTTCAATCAAGCAACAATTCATTGTCCCAAAAATTGGTCCCATCTCTCTGTACCAAGACCGATCCCAATTTTTTTGGTCTGAATTCATTTGCTCCAATAAAATATAGATAGTCTGACTGATACAGAGATAGTTGATATTTCATGCGCCGAGGATGCTCTGATTGTCTTAAGGCCGACCGGTGTCATCCGAGAATCTATTGACTACAATCTGTCTTGTATTTTTAGATATTCTGCTATAATATAGTTATTATTTCAAAATCAAATGTCTGATTACCAAGTCTTGGAGCAGTTGTAGTAGCTCTATATGTTAGGCATAAATAGATTATTTTATCATCAATAAATTGACCAAGACTTTGCACCGGGATGGATTCATCTCGTGAAGGTTTTGCCCCTTCAAAATTTCAGAATTTTTTTAGAAGTTTGACTTTATGAGTATATATTTCATTTCTATTATTTTATTAGGTTAACTCCACATTAAAATAAAAATTATATAAAACCTTTTTTTAATCTTATGTATTGTTTTTACTCATATTACCTAAATTTTGTGGTCATCACTGATTCTAGACGTTAGTGTAAATAATCATTGCTCTTAATTATGTATTTAATCAAAATATGAAGCATTAGGTGTAGTACCACTTTTATATATATATATGAGGAGGAATCAACTTACTCCAAAAGTAAGTTTTGGCATACTTACTCCATCTAGTAACTCTTTTTGGGCATGAAATTGAATCAATCCAACCATTGAATTTAAAGTTTTTACCAAGTAGATTAAGTATATAAAATTTCATACAATTTGAAAATGATTTGATAATTTATCATTTCATTTTATTTTGATAGATAGTATGTTTTTGAAAATATAAGTAAATATCAATTAATAGGTTACATGACTGACGTTGTCCAATTTTTTTGAAATTTGGCATGCTTAATCATCAATATTATATAACATAAATCAACGGTTGGATTGATTAAATTTAATATGGATGAAGAGTTATAGAATAGAGTAAGTGTGCAAGACTTACTTTTGGAGTAAACGGATCCCCACTCTATATATATATTGGGTTGGGATCCATTTACCCAATATTCTTAAATGATAATGCATTTTTTCAGAGAATTTCAAATAATTTAATATGAAACTTTTTGTTGGGTACACACTAAAATAGTTTTTTTTAAAGCTATTTTTACAAAATAGTTATATTTGCATAAAATTTAATCTTAGATTATAATAAAAAGTTAATATGTTAAGTGATAAAATTGCTTATAATTATAAATATTTTTTGAAACTTTTGATTATAAGTATGTATAAGCTGATTATTTTTAAAAAAAATTTATCGATCTAACATAAGATATCAAGTCTTATATAATATAAATAAATCATTTTATTTTATATTGCTTATTATACAAAAGGATTTTTTTTACAATAAGCTTATATATACTTATAATCAAAAGTTATTTTTAACTTCATTTAAATATAAATTGATTTTCATATAATATAATCAATCTTATAAAACATCGATTATATTTATAATAGATTACTGAAATGATTTTAAGGCTTTGATATGTTTTAAATTCCTATATCCCTCCCTCTTTTATTTTTGGCTTTTAGTCTCTCATTTTCTAATATTAAGTTTTTTGGTCCCTACCATAAGTCAGTCCTAATACTCCTATAAATAACTATGTTTATAAAGATCAAAAGAAGATGCTTAATATTTATAAAGACCAAAAAAATTAAATATTTGAAAGAATTAATTAAATTCCTATTTTAAAAAAGTTATAAGAATCTAAATTTAAAATAACATAGGCCAAAAACTTAATATTGAAAAAATGACCAAAACTTTAAAACATTGAAATAGATCGAGTGAGAAATCCTCGAGTCTGCGAAGACTTTAAAATAAAAATGTTACGAAAAAAAGAAAAAATGTTAAGATAAGATGCAACCTTGCGGAATTGATCCAATACTATAAAAGTTAAAATTTTTCCACATATTAGTTTTCAAAGGTGAATTAAAGAACTGATAGAGACTACTACAAAGACTTTAAACATTGAAATAGAGTGAGACACCAAAATGAAATTGTTATGAAAAAGAACGAAAAATGTTAAGATGAGATGTGCACTCACAAAATTGATCAAATACACTGTGGAAGAATAGTGATTAAAATTTTTTTCAGTCAAGATGCTAAAAATTCTAAAAAGAAAAGATGCAAGATGACTGAAAATGAAGATAAATTGTAAGCAAATGAAAATGCATTTTGGTTGATTGGATGGGGATTTTTTTTTTTTAACTGCTTGAAATGCCTGTTTAATAAACTGCTACCTTATCTCTTTGTCCGCGTCCTTTGCTTTCCTTTCCAATCTTCACGTTCCTTTTTTATTTTCACGTACTGGCCGGAGTGTCTATACAACTAAGATTATGCAACTTTAGGTTTTAGAAGATGACAAAAGCATATACCAGTTCGGTTGAAAGTGGAGAGTAACTCTTAAAAGTAATATTTCTTTTCAACTAATTTTTCTCGTTATTCATTCTTTAAAGTATTCTGAAAAGGCAAGATGAAGATTAAAAATTTTCTGAACTTATATATCTTTAGATATAAATGAATCCACGTGCCATTTTCAATGACTTATTGACTCCAGCTATCAGTCGGCAAAATGTAAGATGAGAATGCTGGGATAAGGTATCACACAGACTGGGAACATTCAAAGATAGGCATGCATGCATTATCCTCGACCTTGCAGGTCAGCTTCTCCCTTATCCTAACGTATTTGTGGAGGAAGAAAAAAAATGCTTCTTGCCAAAAACATCTAGATCATTGACCTGAATAGTGACAAAGACAGAGTGAAGAATGAGACAAAATGATAGAGATTTTTCCAGAAGTGTTTCTTACTCCAGGAATATATTAAAAAATTTCCACATATAACTTCAATTTTCGGTGGCAAGCAGAGAACTGGTAGAGACTAAACGTTGAAAGAGATTGGGACACCATTGGGAAGTTGAGAAAAGAAGGAAAAAGTTAGAGTAATTAATTTTCACTCATTTTAAAGAGGATTTAAAATAATTTAATATAAAATTTTTTGTTTGGATACTAACATAAAGGAATTTTAAATTTTCAAGTATTTTTATTAAGCATTTTTAAAATATGAAAAAAATGGATTACAAATTTCCTTTTGACATAGAAAATTCTTAAAATTTCATCTTATTTTCCTCTCATAATTCTTGTTTTCACTGAGTTTACTATCATTTATCAATCACTATTTGCTACTAACTACTCGTCGTTAACCATTGGTGTGTAACTTATTAAACAAAATTGGAGAATATAATGTTCAAAAGAAATTCAATCGAAATAAAGTGTTTAATATTAATGAATTAACAATGTAACTTTTTTTTAATCTAGTGACTCAATCGCATGTATATTGTCACATAAGCAAAAAAAAGAATCAAAAATACTTTGAACTCTCACTTAACTTCATTAAAAGTCATCAACATGAATGATTTGATTAGATGATTATACAAAATAATTTTATAATGTTTGCGTATTTTAATCAAATCTAAAAATGAATCCATATATTTATGGTGTTTGTTTAGTTGGAGGTAAAATTGGGTATAAATTTTCATTGATGAAAGCTGATCAATAAAAATTGACCCCCTAATTTTACCCCAACCAAATATACCTTAAAAGGAGAAAATTTATTAAAATGGTAGATCATCAAAATTAAGTTCCGATCAAGATCAACTGTATAAAGTCTTTCATAAAAAGAAAAATAATAATTAGTGTGCATCGTATAGGCGTGGATCATTGACCTAGTCAGCTTAAAAAATTTTAGTTCTGCTCAGGTCTTTTATTTTTTTTTTTCTTTCTTTCGTAGGTGGAGTTCTTCTCTCAAGTCTTTGAGGAGTGGTATTCAATTGAATATGAATAGTAATGGCCGTTTGTTTTCAGTTTTCAGTTTCATTTTCAGTTTTCTAATTTTTCAGAATTTGTAAAGAAAAAACTAAAAAAAATTGAAAACTGAAATTTATAGTTTTTAGAATTTTAATTTTTCTTTCACAAATTCTAGAAAATTGAAAAACTGAAAATAAAAATTAAAAACTGGAAACTGAAAGCAAACGGCCCCTAAATATATAGAACACGTTTGATAAATATTTTATAAATTGGGATATGGTGGACATTTTTTAAAGCATGTATATTAAAGTATATGCCAAAAAGCCTGAAAAAAGGGGCAGAAGCAGAATTCTTATGGAGTCCACAGCAACAACCAACCATGTAGAAGAAACTACTGTACATCCGGAAAATGGTTCGAACGACACCATTTCTCCATCGCTGCAAAGACCGCCCCGCAGCAGCGAGAATATCACGCGCATTGATAGCGAGCTTTACCAGGCTGCAGTGGAAGGCAATTTTGACAAATTCATTGGCTTGGACAATATCGACACTCTGCTCACCCCAAACAAAAACACCATCCTCCATATACACTTGACATCTACAATAACCAAAACAATCCAAAGTGTTTCACAACCATTTGTTCGACAGATTCAAGGTAAGTTTCGTGATTTAATACACAAAAATGTCTTAACAACTGTTGTTTCAAAACCTTTTGTACAAGAAATTTTAGATAAGTGTGGGGGCCTAGTTCTGTTCCCCAACTCCAAAGGAGAAACACCCCTTCATTTGACTGCTAGGTACGGACACTCAACTATAACAGAGTTACTCATAGAACGTGCGAAAACTTTACCTCATGATGAAATTGAGAGTGGGATTGAAGGCGACAAAAAGCTTACCAGGGCCACAACCAAAGAGAGTGAAGACACTGCCTTACACGAAGCAGTGCGCCATAATCACATTGAGGTAGTGGAGATACTGCTAAGAATGGATCCTGGTCTCTCAAATATTGCTAATAAAGCCAAGGAGACCCCACTTTATCTGGCAGCTGAGAGACAATATACTCCAATTGTGCAGAAGATATTAGAGAAAGTTAAATCACCCTCATATGAAGGCCCCAATGGCCGAACGGCCTTGCATGCTGCTGTGATTCACTGTGATCAAGGTATTGCATCTTATCTTGTTCATCTTCCTTATTGCTTGTTTATTTTTCTTCATCTTGGTTGGTATTGAATATAAACATTTTTTTTTTAATAAAATGGAATATACATATGTGTGTGTATATATACAAAATGTATTATGCATTATATATTTTTAATATATATTGTGTATTGTGTATATGTATTTATTCTATGTATTATGGTGTGTTGGTTATAAACAACTAATGTAACTTGATGAGTTACTAAATAGCAACCCAAACCAACTGCGAATTTCAAGATGATGGTAAAATAGCAAAAGCTGACTCAAGCTTTCAATTTTTAACTAATTTGGGTTCCCCCTCAAATCCGATCTGATTCGTGCATACAACCCATAGCAAGCGGCAATGCTAAAGTGTGAGGAATTAGAATTGGAAAAGAGGGAATGGAGGGGTCTTTGGGCATACGTAGTGGCAGAGCTGGAAATTTTAGAGGGGAGATCAAATTAGTTAATATAAAATAAAATAAAATAAAATAAAATAAATTATCATATAGAAAGTATAAATGTGTCATTATATAATATTTTTCATATAAATTATTAGAAAATTAGGGTTTATTTCATCATTTATTCTCTTTTTTCTCTTAACAAAAATGTTAAAAAAAAATTTCATAAATATATCTTAGGTTCAACATAAAAAATTATATGTATCAATGTATTATTTAATATCAAAGTAGAGCATTGGTCATAAATAACTAACTAGTAAGTAGAAAATTTACTAAGTGAATAAAATGAGTTAATAAAAGAAAATTCTTAAAAAATATATTCTAGAAATATTTATATATTGCATATTTTTATATCATATGTGTAACTATATCAAAAAAAATTTATTATTTATTATGTATATTATGTATAGAGATAAAAAAAAATTTAGGAGGGCCATAATATAAAATATACATATGATTATATAAATATGTAAAATTTGGATGACTATGACCCCCTAGTCCCCTTCCCTCCGCCTCTGGGCATAGGGTTTATATTAGGCCTACACAGTTGGGGCATTTAGAAAAATAGAAGTATCATTGGATCTAAGGGGTTTAGGAGAGAAGACCCGATAATCGAACTATTAGGATTGCGATCAAAAGCAATTAAAAAAAATAAATGGATTTAGTCTGGCTTGGCTCAATTAGATTGGATAATTTCATTTGATCAATCCAAAGTAATTTACAAATAGAACCCTACCTCAACACCACCCACCCCCTTTGTCCTCCCTTCCTCTTCTCTCAACAGAAGAGTGCCCCCTCCTCCTCCTCCTTTATCTTATCTTTTTTTTCCCCTCGCCTTTTTTTTATCGCATGATGATTCGTTTGTCATTTCGGTTGATAAGCTTTTCTTGATAGTTGCTGTGTTTGATTAGTCTCAGAGGGTATTAAATTTGTTCACATTTGATTAATTGCATTATTGTTGACATGTCAATTAACAACGAAAGATTACATTTTGATCAATAAAATGTATTATTCTTTTTTTTTCGGTCTGAAAAATGTATTATCCTAGTAAAGTCAGTATCCTTCTTCTTCGTCTATTACTACTTAATGAAAATACCAAAATAACCTTACTTAAAAATAATATTTTGTTCCTAACCTATTAATAAAGAATAAAATAGTAGAAATATTTAAATTAATTTATTTTTAAACACATTCCAAACCAAGGAATTGAATTCAATTCTTTATTTTATTGATTCATTCCAAACATAAGAATTTAATTGAATTCCTGACGGAATTCAATTCCTAATAAAATTCAACTCAATTCCATCTCATTAAAGGTTTCCAAATGACCTATCAGGTAAAATATATTATTGTATGGTAGCAATAAAGTAACAATTGAGTTAGCTGTATACTTGTTGAAGATTAAAAAAGAAAAATAATATGGGAAAAAAATGTCATCTTTGAATTTCAATATATTAAATAAAGATGTACATGTCATGGGTTGGGCCAAGTTATATCAGACTCGAATCTGGCCCGATTCTTATTTTTTTATTGGGTCATTTATTAAAATTTGAACTCGACCTAACAGTGACCTGATTAGTGATTGGATTAGACTGGGTTGACTTAGCCTTCAGACAATATAATTTTTTAGTTTCCCAGAGTATCTACTCACTCAATAAGTGAGAGATTATTCTCTCAGGGTATGGTTAGACGCTTAAACATGGACTCCTTGCAACAGCATTTTTTCTATACACATGAATGTCAAGATCGAACCCAGGACGTCGGGATACAAACCCCTTCCACTCGAACCAATACCTTGTTGGTTTCAGACAATATATAATGATTTGGACATTATATATATAGTAAGATTATAAAATTTTGAAAGTAAAATACAAAATTTAAGATATATTTTACCATATATATTCTAAAATAAATCATATCAATGTAAAAGTAACATAAGCTTATGTAAAATATATTTATTAAGTACAAGTTCATATAATTTATCACAAACAGAATAAAATCTTACAAAGTCATTTGAAAACATTAGGGACATAAATAGAACCCAAAAAAAAACTTTTAGGACTGAACTGAAATGTTGATAAAAGCTTACTGGTGTTTCATATTAATTGATATGTCATTGATAGAATGACATTCTACTTGACCTTTGACAATAAAATTGCATAGAGATAAGCATAATTCAAGACTATAATATGAATTTAGCATATAAATAACATTGTCAATATATATTTGGCATATATATGCTAACAGTTTAAATCTATTATTCAATCATATTACTTTCAAGACCAAGTAGAATGCCAGTTTATCAACAATATGTCATTCAAAATAACATACCAGTGAAAACATGAAGGAAAATAAATATAAAATGGAGTTAGGAATTAAATTGATTCACATTTTACAATATCAGGGATTAAAAGTTAATTTCAAATCTCAAAAATTAAAATGATTTATGCATATAATTTTAGAAACTAATTTTAGCATTCACTCATCCTATTATTTTGGCTCCCATATTTTGACCAGGAAATAAATTAGGATTTACTCAGTTCTTTAATTTATGTTTGTTAGCAAAATCCTTAAAATGAATATGTTAATGCTTAACAATTAAAAAAAAAGTGATAAGTCGATTTCTCAGAAATGGTGATTGATCTTCTAAAGAATGAACATTTGAGAGCGGCAGCTAAACATCCAGACAACAATCATTGGGTTCCCCTTTATTATGCGGTGAAAGCAGGGAATGTAAAAATGACAGAGTTGCTACTCAAACAAGATAAAAACACTGCATACATACAAGATAAAAATGGTTGCACGGCTCTTCACATAGCAGCTGGGTGTGGTCGTTCATCTATTGTGGAAATGATTATAAGATATTGTCCAGATTGTTCAGAGCTAGTAGACGACAAAGGTAGTAATGCTCTCCATTATGCTGTGGCTGCAAATCACTACTATGTAGTGGCTAGAATCATGCGCAATCTATCGTTAAGCAACCTTTACAATGAGAGGGACAAGGATGGAGACACACCTCTTCATAAGCTTGCAAATGCCCGAATCAAAGGCAATTATTTGATATTTCATCGCAGAGTGGACAAACTGGCATTGAACAGAGAAGAGGAAACGGCCCTTGATGTTGCATATGCTACTGTTGAATCTTCACCATCAACGTTGAGAAAACAGGTATACAATTACTTATTTTTTTTGAAAAAAAAAACCCTAGCTACCGTTACATTCTGACCAGAAAATCCATCGACAAGATTATGATTTCGAAAAAAAAAATAATGAATATAAAAAATTTCAAAATCTAGAGTAGTCACTTTATTCTCGTGTTTGTAACTTAATTTCATAAAATTTAAGGCAAATTATATTCATCTTCTCCCTGAAATATATTGAAATTACACTTATACTTTCTATTTTATAAAATAACACTTAACTCCCTTGTTTAAAAATCATCGTAGTAACATCCCTAATTATTTATGGCACATGAGTTGCATATGTCTAAAATAGGTAAAATAACTTTCATGCCCTTAATGTTATCCTCTATTTCTTTTAAATGCCATTTCACTCATCTCCATCAAAACCCTCAATTTGGTTTCAACTTCAATCCACACAGTCACCACCACTACTGGCACTTCTTCAAAGACACTTTCTTTCTTTGCTTTAGGGGTATAGTACCATGGCACAATATTTGCCATTCTCCTATGGGGCTTTGGCCCTCCAATGTACCAAGAAACCATTACTATATTGGGACAACTAAGGGCAACACATTCTGCAATGACCTTCATGTATTCAATGTAACTGTTTTTAGCCATGATGCCTAAGGCCATGTTCGGTGCATTGTATAGTATAAAATATGTATAGTATAGGATCTGATAATATTAGACTTGATAGTATAATATAAAGATTCATTTTATACGGTTTTATCTTATCTATTGTTCGATGTGCTTGCCGATTTGTGGCAGGAAGATGAGAGAGAGAGATAGAGAGATTAGTGTAATTGGTCATTGTGGTGCTATGGTTGAATGGAGGGGAAGGGTATGTATATATATATATACACACACACTTGGTATTTTGTAAACCATAGTACAAATGTCCGTGAAGGGAGCTTAATTAGTGTTAATGTGAAAAATTGAAGAGTTATGTTGAAATGTAGTATCAATGAAACACAGAGGAGAGTTAGATATAATTTGCCCTAAAATTTTAATCCATATCTCAATCACTTTATTCATTGTACTTATTGGTATATAGGACTAATTTTTTGAATTTGAGTAGGTTAAAGTAAGGGTGATTGTAAAGTGAAATAATGAATGATTAGTTAATTTAGTTTAGATCAATGAGTACTATTACATAAAGTGTTAACATTGCTATCATCTACCTCCGTGTGTCGACTATAGAGTACCATAGGCTTCACAGACGTTGACTAGTGTAGGCATCGGTGCAATCGCCTCATTAATTATTATCCCTCCTTCGTCTAAATAAATGTTAAATTTCTAAATAAGGTAAAACTATTCATGTATCTCTATCAACTACCTTAAGATTTTGAAAGACATGGTTCATAACAATGACAACATAATCTTTAAGGACGTTGATATGGTTTATGAAATAAGAAAGATTTTGAGTGCAATAGTGTTAAATTTAAGGAAAAGTCTATAGTTAAATATGTTACAGCTAGCATGTTAGTTAATTACAAGTATTGGCTTGTAATAGTTGTAACTAAACAACTATTACTTTATCCAAATACAGGGCATAATATATAGATTAGAAAAGGCTGGAGCCAAACGAAGTCAGCGACTCAACGATACAAAATCGAAGAATAAGGATACCAAGTTAGCATTTACTAAGGAAGCAAAGGAGTCCCATTTAATAGTTGCCACTCTCATTGCAACTGTGACTTTTGCAGCTGCATTTACCCTCCCGGGAGGTACTTTCCAAGATGGAGAGCTTAAGGGTAGCCCTATTCTGAGAGACAAAGCCTCTTTTAAAGCATTCATTGTGTCGAACACTATAGCAATGACTATGGCTGCTTCTGCAGCTTTCATGCATCTTTTCTAGCCAAGTGGTTGCACTATTATTTCTCTGAAGCAGCCTTCTCATTCACTGTGGTAGCAGTGGCAACAATGATTGTAGCATTTGTCACAAGCATGTATGCTGTTTTGGGTTCTTCCTCAGTTGGTATTGCAGTTATGGCCGTTGGATTGTCGTTCTTCCTTGTCCTCAGGCAAATGCTAAACATGAGTTTCAGAGGCAACTCTCTCCTTACATTCATGAAAAACTTAGCGAACGTAATACTGTTTCCATTCATAAGATTTGCCGCCAGACCATTTGGTATGTTCTTCCTTTTATTCAGAAGGTTATCAGAGCAGGTAGACCCAAAAGGTCGGATAGCATCTGGTACTTAGTGCTCTGATCTAGATTCATGATACACTTCTGTGAAGTTCACTGTCTATTATTGTACACCCGTACGGGATCAACTGCAGTGTTTTTTTTTTCTTTGTTTTTTTGGGGGGACGTGAATTGCAATGGTTGTTGTTTGCTTTGTTATATTGTTTCAAAGTCCAGAGTTCACTTTTGCTTAAATTGCCTTGTTTGTTACTTCATTCGGTATTTTCATCGTGAGGAAATCAATGATCTCTACGTAATGATAACTTAGACCATAAATCTAAAGAATATCTATCGATATTTTTATACGTGAATTATAACTTTTATTTAGGCAACATATCTTTCTTCTTCTTTATTGACAAAAAAACAATAGTCTAACATATATTTTTTTTTTATTATAGATGATAATTTTATTCAAACTTATTATTGTTAGTTAACTTATATGCAGGGGAGATTTCTAAATTGTTGAGATATATCATTTATTTAATTCAAAGATTACAATTTTGAATATGAGATAACAAATCATTTGATATTTTTTTCCATTTTTTAAAATCAAATATTTATTTTAAATAACGATATTTGAAGTACAATCGATTATAATTTTGAATTAATATTGCTACGTTAAAATCAGCTAGAAAGAATTTTTATCAAATTTAAGTACATCGAATCCAACATAAATAACACATTTAGAATTTAAAAACATGAAGTTAAACCCAGTCAAACATATCTATTTCATTATTTTAATAAATTAAATAGAAAACTAATTTGATTTAAAGATATTAAGGTTTTTTTAAAATCCTTTATTAAGGGTTTTAATAAGATTTTTTGGGTCAAAAAATAATTAGAATCTTAAAAAAATTATTTTTAAAAAAAAATTGTTTAAAGAGTAGCTTCTAAAATATCCATTTTTTAGTTTTTTAGTTATATATAAAATTTAAATTTTATAATCACTTGTTCAAAATATGAAACAAATGCACCTCAATTCTAGAAAAAAGATTTTTGTAAATAGATTTGTTAAATCAGTTAATTTTTGTAGGGATTAGTATTTGATATAGAAATAATTAAAATTTTGAATAATTTCCATATTTCAATCAACAAGAAAGAATATTTGCCAAAAATTAAGTGCATAAAATCAAACTTAATTAACACACTTAGAATTTAGAAATATATGATATTAAATTAAACTAAGTATATTTTTTTAATTATTTTGTTACACTAAATAAGATATTAATTAATAAAAGGATATTAATTTCACCAAAATAATAATGATTTCATAAAAGGGTTCAAAACACTGACGTTAAATTTAAAGATTAAAATTTGAGATTTGTGTTAACACAACCGACAAATGTGGAAACTGTTTACTGGAGGAAAAGAAAAACTAAATAGTAAGAGAGAGAAAACAAGTCAACGGCAGCAAATTAGAATTGGGCACATCAGTTGGTTCGTGTATATTCTGGTAGATTATCAGGCTTGGGAACATTTTCCAATAAATTCTGTATTTTAGATTTTTTTTTTTCTAAATCAGATATTTGTCTCAAAGATTAATATGTTAATTTGAATCAATTAGAATTTGAAATTATTGTCATTTGAATTTATTAGATAAAATACTTACCGTAAAATCCATTAGAATTTTGAATTATTGGCATAGTAAAATTAATAAAAAGAACACTTACTAAAATTAAGTGAACTAAATTATACAAAATTTACATAGTCAAAATTTTAGAATATAATTTTAAATTAATTTAAACATATTTATATAATTATTTTATTACATTAAATAGGATATTGATTACATTTAAAGATATCAATTCTTAGAACATGATAGCCATTTTGTGAAAATATTCAAAATATCAATATTCAATGTTTAAGGATTTATACTTGAAGTATGATCAATTATAATTTTGGATTATTGTTATGTTAGAGAATTAATTATTATAAATAATACTTGTTAAAATTAAATGCATCAAATTAGACGTAATTTGATATTTAGAAATTGTAAAATAATGGGTTTGTTTGGTTAAAATTCTAAAAGAAGTAGAAGTAGAAATTGAAGTAGAAGCACAAGCAGGAAATTTGTATGTGCTTGAATGTAATTATATAAATATTTTTTATTATAATTAAAAGTTGTTAATAATACAAAATATTTATATATTTATATACATATATATGTATATAATTTATTTTTTAAAAATTTACTCTATTAAGAAAATAAACTATTGGCAGTAACAATAATTTATAATTATTATTTTTAAAAATAAAGTTACATATTTTCATATATTTATTTTAGAATATTAAAATATAAAATATAAAATTATTTATTAATTTTGTGTGTGAAAATAGGTCACCAAGAGCATAACAAAAAGAATTTTGTGATGTTCTAATACAAAAATATACAAGAATATTATAAAATAAATAGCTAAACAAATAAATTTTTATGATTATATGTAATATTACAAATTATTGGTACTATTAATTATTTTTACTTCATATAATTTTTCTTCTTAATATAATAATAATTTAATATAGATATACATAACTCAATATTTTATATTATAAAAATTAATATATAATTAATAATGGGTATTTTGGTCAAAATAAAATAATAAGCATGGAAAAGGATTTAATAAAAAATTAAAATGGGTTATTATTTATCTTATCTTAATTTTATGGGGATGAGAGTATATATTTTAAAAATAAATTAAAAAGAGTGTAATAATAGTATCTCTCAATGGAGATGCTGTATTTTACTTATCTTTTATAAACCAATCATACTCACTGTAGACCTATATACTCATTTGTGTGTTATCATTTTTATACAAAAATAAAATAAAAAATTCCTGTGTTTTGAAGTATTTGTGTAAAACTTTTTTTTGTAAAAATGGAACCACTTGAAAAAAAAAACACTTTTATTTGCAAGAGTTATAATTTTATTAGAGTGTAATTTTAATACACTAACAGTGTAAAAATATTTTATATTGTCATCTAATCAAATCTTTCCTTTTGTATGACTTTTCAAATAATAAGGATAAAATGTAACCATATCTGAATGAAGACGAAACGACCCTAGGAAAGGTCAGGAGGAGCGCCGAACGAATGCGAGATAAATGTCTATACAACTTGTCATAGCTCAAGCGCACATCAAAGGACATGCTAGCTCATCCCTAAAGACAAGATCAAGGAATATAAATAGAAGGAGATCCTCTCAAGATATGCTATTCATTCTGATATTACACATACCACCATTGTAAGAAGGAAGAATGCCAAGAAAATCACCGTCCATACACTGGAGCATGGAGGAGGAAGATCAGCAGCACATCCATGCTTCCCATACCAGGCATACTACATACTATATCATAACATTCTCATCTATATTCAACAATTATTAGAGGAGTTCCTTTGTAATAGCTAGAAAGTGTTCTGCTGCATTTTGGTTTAGAATATGTTTAAATGTAACATTTTCCAATACGAACCACTTTTTCGGGGTGGTACTAATTCGCCATATAAATATATAATCTTTGCATTACGATCTAATGAAGTGTTTCTTTTATATATTATAGGAACAACTTTCTAAAAATAAAGGAATATTTAAAATTAAATTTATTATATATAAACCAATTCTAATGTGATTTATATAATTACAGCAATCCTAATGTGAATTATAAAATTATATACTAAACCTATGTCATTACAAAATATAAACAATAATCTCTTACATTTAATATACACAATTTTACTTAATATTATATATACAATATATTACTATTACGATGCATCGCACAGGCTATGTAATTAGTATTCACATTGGATTTGGATCATCTTACTCTAAAAAATAAAATAAGGAGATTTATCCTTAAATTAATAAAATGAAAACACCTTCACTTCTATTTTTTATTAATTTAAAGATAAAATCCATCGATACTACACTAATTCTCACATCTTGTGAGCATGATTTGCTTAAGGATGATACGTTTCAGATTCAAAATCTTCTGATCCTTTAAGAAACAGGAATTGATCAGTAGTTTGATGTATTTACTAGTTGGGAACATATGCTATATTCTCATCACATGATGCTAGAATTTGTCATTTGAGATGATCACGCGTAACTATATATATCTTGATCCCTTTTCAGAGAATCCTTCATTTTTATGACAAACAGCGTTTCATATGGTTTTTCATAAGGGAATTGCCTATAAGTGTACACTTATTAAAAAACTGTGCAATTATCGCTTTGAACTTCAGCTTTTGGAATGCAATTTTTTTTTTCCTGACATGTAAAAAACAAGTTTCCTGTCTTATTTACCAAGAAGGGCTGCACGAGTACGATTACATTGTTGATGGGGAATTAATGAACATGCAACAAGGGTGGGCTTGTGACCTCCCTAACAAGCAACAAAGATGGGCATGTCAACAAATTTCTTGAAGTAAGTTCATAAGTTTCAACTACCTTGCTAACGTTTTTTGTTTTGTTCTTTTTTTCCTTCATCTTTGAATCCTAAGGAATTGGCAGTAGCTTTTTCTATTGAGGAAAGAAGCTAAAATCTGCACTTGAGATTTTGTTCAAATATAAAATAAGGCATGTAGCTCATAACATGATACTTCTAACCTTCTTAATCTCCTCCATGCAGATGGATTTTGCAGAACGTACAATGGTATTATTTGAGCTCAATATGTGACCATTATACAATTTAAACCATTATTAGAATTACTTTCTCAATTCTTGATTTCACATATTGTGTCTTCCTTCATGAACAGGTCCTTGAAGATCCAAGCAGTGTTCGCGCTTCGCTTCAAGAGAGATTGAGATGATCCTGATCTCACAAAGGATGAACTACTGTGAATAAGGACTTTCTTGAAGCTTACCCTGATGACTAGCAGTGATAAACCACCCAATGCACTTGGTTGTTGATATATAAAGCAATAGATGCACGTATATAATGTATGCAATCTAATAAAAGATTGAATCAGGACCTAGGATAAGATCTCTGTTACAAAAATAATGTTTGAATGCAGAAGTATATTTTGATTTTCATAGAAATTAAACGTCTGTAGCATAATTTAGATAGCACACGCACCACTTTCAAAGTTTTAATGTGTAGTGAAATTTAATGACTTTTAATAAGATATTAAACTTATCTCTTCATGGAAGTTAACTCAAAATGTTGGTAAATTTTTACATTATCATCTACTGATTTGTTAGTGCGTTACTAAAAGTGTCGGAATTTTAGAATTTTTTGGATAGTTGTTTCAAAAGTTAGATTCTTCCTGAGAAGGTAACATATGGTTGGATAATAGTATTAAAATGATTTTATGACAGCAGTATCTAAGATTTTGTATCATCCGTGTATAACAAGGTCTCCAATTAATACCAATCACCAAAAAAACACATAATAAATGTCATAAACGTCTAGTGATGTTTACTCTTTTGATATACAAATAATTAAAGTTACTCTTGGTGATGATTTTTTATATTCTTCTTAGGAAAATGCTAGTCGTGTCATGAAAGAAAATAAAAGTATAATATAAATAAAATTATTTTTTTATTTATTTTATTAATTTTCAATATTTTATTCTTAGGTGATTTATATTGTATCTTTATAATATTCAATAGTATCGATATCTTATAATTATTTATGGTTAACATTGTGCCATGTATTACTTTAAACTGATTTATTAAAATATATAAAATCAAAGATTTAATCACAGTCATTGAAAACAAATAACATATCAGTATTGTTATTATAAAACTTTTTCAATCAAATATGTGATCATTTTATAAAAGCACAAGAGTCAAGCACCAACTAATCTTTATCAACACCAAAGTCACCCTTCAGTGTCTCCTCTATCACCAAAATTAAAATGCTATCCCTCTCTGTATGTTCACCTTTCAAGGGGTGGTGGTGGGAGAGGTTTTGGAATTCTTATGGCTGTTTGGGTGGCGGCAGATGAGCATTTTCTTATGTGCTTGACGACTTAGGATGACTTGGTCACTTCACTTTTCAGCACTCCCTGTGTCTCACGAGATTTTTAGATGTTCATAAACCAAATTAAAAATGTGGTATTATGTTATATTCGCATTTTCGCATTTCAATAGCACAGATATTAGATTATATATAGAAATTGTATTGAAAGTGATAAAGAATAAAGCCCCTCAAAACCTAAAAGTAACGGACTAATTGATTGGTACTTAATTTATTGAGGTGCTTTAATAAAGTAGAGAAATAATATTATCTTTTATTCGAGCATTACATCAAACTTTCTTCAGAAACCAATTAACCTCTAAAGCAAGGTACCATACTGTAGGAAAAGTGGGTAGGAAAAAAAATAGGAAGTGGGATGATTTTAGGGGAAAAAAATTCCATATATATATATATATATATATACACACACTAGTGGTTTGACCCGTGCATTACACGGAATGATAATAAAAAAATAGTTTGTTGACCATTAAGAAAGATAAATAATAATTTATTTAAATATATCTTATAGAAAATTAAATATATAAATTTATTTTAAAAATAAGTTAATAATTAAATAAATAAAAAAATTATAAATGTATCATTTTATTTTATATCTTATTTCGAATATCATGTTTATAAGGGTGAAAAAATCTTAGTAGATGACCTATAACTAATAATAAAGTTCTTATTTTATAAATATTTTGTACATTTCAAAAGTTAAAATTGTTGAAAAATGAAAGAGAATAAGTGGAAAATTTAACTAATCATGAGTCATTTATAGAAATGACAATGGGTACCTATGAGAAAGGGGACATGTCTCACGTCTCTGTCTAGATTTGGAATTTTGCTGTGATCCTCATCCTCATTCCTATCACGGGTCTCCATTCCCTATCTCCGTAGAGATTTGAATCCCTATAGGTGTTCATAGTTTATTAAAAATTTTCAAAAAGAGAAAAATTAAAAATATTTAGAAATTTAAAATATAAATATCCATAGTAATAAATACTACTAATACAACATAATCCAAATTAAAATTAAAAATGCATACATAATTCAAATCAAATAAAGATAATTGACAGAATGAAGATGTGTTATCCTCATCCCTGCTCTGTTTAACAAATAAGAACTTCTCCTCTATTAGTTATTCCCAAGAAGACAAAATATGTCTTCATTCTCATCCCATTATTACGGATAATCCATGTGTGTATCCACTTTTTTTTTTTTTTGCCATCCCTAGTCATTTACAACTTTTTAGTAAATTAAATTATTTAATCTATAAAAAAATTCTAATAAATAAAAAATTAATGAATATATTTAATTTATGTGATTTCAATTACACATCCTTTCCTTATACATCCTTTTAGTAAATTAAATATCAATTATAAAATATATATTATAATTAATATGTTATAATTAGTAAAACACCATATATAATCTTAATTTATGTCATCTCAATTATTGAAGTAGTAAAATTATGGAATTGATTTTTTAAAAATATTTTAATTTTAAAAAATTAAATTTTTGTCAAAAAAAATAATACAAAATAATTATGGAATTGATAAACTAAAATGTTTAATTTTCAAAAAATTAAATATGACATAGTTAATATATATATATATATATATATATGATTTTCAAAGCTCTAGATTTGAAGTTAAAAAATTTTCTCCCAACCTCGTCCTCATTTAGAATTTTCCTCTCATCCCCATCATGGATCCTCATTCCTCATTTCTTGTAGAGATTTGAATCCCTATATGTATTCATGGATTTATTAAAAAAAATTAAAAATGGTAACAAAAAGGATAATAATACTATTAGTATTTATATGTTATTGATTGATATGGATATTGGTATCAATTAATGGTTATAATATTATGCTTATAAAAAAAGGTAATAATATTATTTATTATTAATTTTTGCTATGTTTCTATTTTTTTGGTGTGTGTGTGTAATATTAGCTTTTATGAATTATAAAATAAAATTTGGCACTTAAATAGTTAGATGGGGATTTGGAAAATAATATATTAATAATGATTATACCTTAAAAAAGCAAACAAAAATAAATATGGATTGTATATACATACAAAAATAATATTTTAAATTTTATCAATTAATTAAAGGTTTTAACATGAGAAAAGAAAAGGGAACAATAAATGTATATATTGGAAGAAAAATCAATCAATAGCTATACATATATCAATATATTCGATTCACATCAAAATAAAAAAATAATAGTTTACAATTAATTTGTGCAACGTTAATGAACAATGGAAATTTTAAATAAAAAATATAATTTTGTTCCAAAATATTATTCATTCTCCATAATTAGTGTTTGTAAATGGAATTGAAATTATAATTTAATGGCTGTGTATATATTGAATTCAGCAATCTTTAAGCCTTACAAAATAATGAAAAAAAATGAAGAAGGTGGAATAACATAAAAAAATTTCAACGGCGATTAGGTGGTGCATTTTGTCTAATATTGCTATTGGAATCATTAGCTAACTTGGTTGTGCACTGAATTGACTCAGAAAAGTGTTGTTCTCGACATAATAACAATTCCCTCTGAAATGTAAATCATTAGTACTCCTTTATACAACAATAAATTTAATCTTAAATTCAATAAAATATTTATTAAATTATTTATGAAAAATACAATTACTTTTACCACAAATGATTGAACAACATGCAGTTAAGCCTACAACTAGTACTGGGTATACGGACCGGTCCGGTCCGTTTAGCCCGGTCCGCGACGGACCAATTTTAAGCTTAGGACCGGACCGGTCCGTTTAATAAATGGATCATGCTTTTGCCTAGTCCAGTCTTCCGCTTAAGCCCGCAAGTCCGCGGACCGGTCCGCGGACTAGGCTTATTTTTTCTTTCATTTTTTTTTTACCTTTTTTAATATCCTATATTATATATTTATATTTATGCAATATATTTAATAATTTACATCACAAAATATATATACACATTCTTCTTTACAATATACAATTTAAATTTTAAACAAATAACAGTACTAATTACTGAATACTGCAAATATTAAAATTCAAGTGTTAATTTTTTCAAAGCAATAACATACAAATTAATTACAAACCAATTAAATATGCATAACTTCTTCAAGTATAAAAAATATTTAAACTACTAAAGAATATAAATTAACAATTACTAACTATCAAAAGCTGGAGCTTAGTCTCTATGTCTACAGTATACGGGTTAGGCGGGTTGGTCCACGGACCCATGAGCCAGTTGCTTAGCCCGCAAGCTAAGGCGGACCGGATCAAAAAAGTCCGCGAGTTGGCGGGTTAAAAATTTTCTGGTCCATTTTCATGCGGATTGCGAGTTAAACGGGTTGGTCCGCGGACCACGGTCCATATACCCAGCTCTACCTACAACCTAGTGATTGTCTTTTGCACAAAATATAGAAGATGACCATTAAGATATTATACACAAAGTAAAAGACTAAATAAACATTGAAAAATCTTCATACAAAAAAAATCACAAACAAGAAAGGTAGAAATAAATTGGATATAAACAATGAAAATGAAAAGGATAAATAAATTGATTTATTTTAAGAGAACTTAAAAAAAATCAAATCTTTATTTCATTGAGGAAACATTTAAATGTATAAAATATATATATAAATTAGAAATACTAAACAAACATAAAAATCGTTGTACAAAAAAAAATCTCACAAAGAAGAAAAGAGCTTCAAATAAGAATGGTGGGATATTTGAATTTTCTAACCTACAAATCCTTATTTCTTAATATAAACCATGAAGAAGAAAATTAAAATATGAAATAAATTAATGTATTTTGAAAAAACCAATAGATAATGAATGAAGAGAAATTAAAAAATATGAACATATGAGAGGAAGAATGAAAGAGAAAAGAAAGTTGTGGAATATAGGGGAAAAATGAAATGAGGTGTTAGCATTTCACACTAAATCTTTAGGCAGTAAGATCTCAGTAACAAACTGATATTATAGATTCTAAGAGAAGTTAAGATTTTTTATTTTCATTAGTACAAGTAGTCATCTTTTATAGCAATGAATATGTTACAGATTTTAGGAGTAATTTAATGAGTTTATACTTCAATTATAACGAGCCTTTCTTGGTAGCAATAATTTTTGTTTCTATATTTTTTTTTTTGCACTAATTTGATTAGATTCTGATTTGTTGTGGAATAGAAATTCAATAGTTTATTGAATCCAAAATTCAAAACATCAAGGTGAATTAAAAATTTAAAATTTTGTAATTAATATGGAAAAATACGTGTTTAATTGAAAAAATAAAAAAATTATAAAGAAAATAGAAAAATATATATATTTCATGAATATCCAATTTTAATTTTAAATAATTTATATTGACATATTTTGATCAGTTATATCATTTAAATTAAGAATTGTAATAGTTAGAAATCCAATATTTAATGTGAAATATTTATATTGTATTAATGAAATAGATATGAAAGTAATTTTTATAACAAAATAATTAATAATCAAGGTTATAAAAAATTGTGGGCCATAAATTTTTCTATGAATGACACTTATAAAACTTTTCCTAGAATGAGTTTGGAATATTAGTATTATTATCATAGATATATATATGTGTTACATTAAAAAAATTTAAAATTTAAATTTGATTGCAGATAGAGATAGAATAAGAGAGTGCAGTGATTTCAGGTTTTAATAGTGGAACGAAATTTAAATTTGATAATTTTTTGTAGTATTGCTTATATATATATTAAAAAATTGATTAAGATAAACAATTAAAATAAAATAACAAAACCCGTACACTGTACACTGATTAACGGGTTTGATGGGGAGGGGGAGGGTGGGGAGATTTAGACTTTTCTCTTACAAATAGATAGTTAGAAATTTAAATATGATTACAGGTAGAGAAAAAAGGAGATAAAGTAGAGTGATTTAGAAAGTTAAGTGATTTTAAGGATTTTACAAAACCACGTAATAATGTATGGAGAGTCTAGTTGCTGCTTTGCATTTTTACTGTATGGCTATCCCTTATGGACTAAGCGTTCTTTTCGTTATTATGTATAAAAATAGAGGACTCAGACGAGGATTTTGCCGGAATGGTGATTTGGGAGAGAATGTGAGAAAGAGGAACTACGGTGTTGGAGTAGGAAGAGCGTGGATGAAGAAAGAGATAAGACAAGGTGACACTAAAATTAGTATATTTATTTTATTTTATTTTAATTACTGAGGTAAAGTAAACCGTGATTAGATCTTTTAATGTGTCAAAAATCTTTTTTTTTTTGTTAGAAGACATAAGGGGTCTACTAAACCTATGCGTCATGTAATAGAAGTGGATCTTCTCATGTCAAAAAAATTAACATGAGAGGATCAAGTTAAATCTCTATCTATTAATTTTGTCTCCTTTTTATTTTATTAACTTTTTTCCAATCCAATTAATAAGAGTTAAGATTAAAACATGATCTAAGTAGAAGATAAATGTTATTTCAATACCTAAAAGTGAATATGCAATTGGGACATTTGAACACCCACATACTTATTTTTATTTTTTTTCATTAATCCATCACATCAAATAATAAAGGAATTGATGTAGCAATGATCAAAATGAAATAGTGCAAAAATTATGTTGTCCTTTAATTTAGGCGCAAGTAAGAATCTCTCCGGTGGTTTGATAAGGTAGAGAAATAATATTATATTTGATTTGATTCGAGCAGTACATGAAACTTATTTCAAAACCAATTAACCTACAAAGCAAGGGTACCATAGCGCATTTCGCCCTTATGGCTACCATAGTTGCAGCTAAAGATGTAGAACCACCATCATCATCACTGCACACAAAGGACGAGAACATCACACGTATTGATTCTGAGCTTTACAATGCTGCAGTGGAAGGCAATTTCAACAAGTTCATCAATGTCCACAATATAGAGAGTCTACTCACCCCAAAGGAAAACAATGTCCTTCATGTACACCTGACTTCCACAATAACTCATAAAGCAAACGAATTTGTCTCGCAATCATTTGTTCAACGGATTCGAGGTAAGTTTCGAGGTCTGAAACACGAAAAGATTGAAAGAGTTGTTTCAGAACATTTTGTGGGAAAGATTCTGGATAAGTGTGGAGGTCTAGCTCTGCGCCCCAACTCCGAATATGAAACACCCCTTCATTTGGCTGCAAGGTACGGGCACTCAGGCGTAACAAAGTTACTCATAGAACATGCCAAAGCTTTTCCTCCTCATCATCATGACATAGAGATTGGAATTGGAGCATACAAAGAGCTGATGAGAGCCCAAACCAAGAATGATGACACTGCTTTACATGAGGCAGTACGCTATGATCACGTTGAAGTTGTGGAGATGTTGCTAGAAATTGATCCTGACCTCTCGAATTTTGCTAATAAAGCAAATGAGACTCCACTTTACCTGGCATCAGAGAGGAAATATAAGCGAATTGTGCAGATGATATTAGACAAAGTGGAATCACCTGCATACCAAGGCCCCTGTGATCGAACTGCGTTGCACGCAGCCGTGATTAACAGTGACATAGGTGCGTACTACGTCTTACCTGTTCTGCATTCAAAAGTTGGTCTCCTATTCAACATTTCCACCCTATATATCGGCATTGGGTATGAAGATGACTCTCATCACTTACCACACTGCTTATTTATTTCATCTAATAGTATTAGAGCTGGCATTCTAACAAGACACCGAAAATTTTTTAAATGTTTTAAGAGTAAGAGAAAATATTTATTTTATTTCATTTATTAATTAATTGACATGTTAGTTTTGTGGACCATTATTGTCTTTTATTTTCCTTATATTTTTAATGCATAGTTAATGTGTCAATTATTAGATAGAATAGAGTAAATATTTTCTCTTCCTCGAAGAGTAAATATTCTCTTCTTCTCATCTCGTCCAAAATCATATATTTGAAAAAAGAGATATCAAAAACCACAAAAAATACGTTGAAGCCAAAAACAAATTATTATGTAAAAGCAAAATTTTTATTTTTAATATATTTAATATCACATAAAGAAAATTTATTTTTCTTATCATACTTTTCTTTTTGAAATATTTAATTAAGACATGTTAGTAGATTTCTTAAAAGCATATATATGTCAATGAGTACTATCAAAAAGAAAAGGAAAAATGATGTGCGTTGATTTCTGCATCTATCTACTCTCAGAAATGGTACAGGATCTCTTGAGGAATGATCACTTGAAAGTCGCAATCACACATGCAGACAAAAAAGGTGGGGTTCCTCTTCATTATGCAGGGAAAGTCAACAACAAATCTTTGGTAGAGTTGCTGCTTAAAGATGAAAACACTACCTACATGCAAGATAACGAGGGTAGGACAGCTCTTCATATTGCAGCTTATTGTGGTGATGGGGATATAATGGAAATGATTCTAAGGCGTTGTCCAGATTGTTCAGAGTTAGTGGACAAAAAAGGCCAGAACGCTCTTCATTATGCTGTGAATGGGAGTTGTCCACATGAAGTGGCTAGAATCATGCAAAACCTATCACTAAGTAACCTTTACAATGAAAAGGACAAGGATGGAAATACACCCCTACATCACCTCGCATATTCCCGCATCCTAAATAAGGAACTAGTGATTCACCACAGAGTGGACAAACTAGTCTTAAACAACAATGATCAAACACCCTTTGACGTTGCGAACACTATTGCTGAAGATGAAGATGCGACTAGAGCAATTCTAAAAGAAGTAAATAAAATCTTTTCATGAATGTTATTTACACTGTCAAGTTACACATCTGAACACATGCTAAATATACAAATAATTGAAGATTTTATTACGTTTACTGTGAACATGAGGTAAGGTTTTTATATACCTTATGACACTCATCACTAACGTAACTAACATTTTCCTTGATTTATATATCGATCTCCATTTTTTAACATATGCTTATTTTCATATAACTTATCGTTAAATCACTTGTCACTGTTAGATTATGACACATTAATGGTGTTATATATATATATATATATTTGCCCAAATACAGATGTTGATAATGCACTTAAAAGCAACTGGAGCTATAAGAAGTCAACGACTAGATACAAAATCGAAGGGGAGGCAAGGAAACCGTTTAATGTTCACTAAGGAAGCAAAGGAGTCCCATCTAATAGTTGCAACTCTCATTGCAACGGTCACCTTTGCAGCTGCATTTACCCTACCGGGAGGTACTGAACAAGATGGGGAGCATAAGGGTAGGCCTGTCATGGGACATAAAGCCTCTTTCACAGCATTCATTGTATCAAACACCATAGCTTTGGTCATGGCCGCTTCTGCAACTTTCATACATCTTTTCTCGCCACTGAATAAACCCAAGTGGTTGGACTATCACTTCTCTGAGGTAGCCTTTTCATTCATTGTGGTTGCAGTAACAACAATGATTGTAGCATTTTGTACAGGCACGTATGCTGTGTTGGGGCCTTCCGCAATTGGTATTGTGATTATCACCATTGGATTATTGTTATTTTTTCTTGTCTTCAGGCAAGTGCTGGAAATGGGTTTCGGAATCAACCCTCTCTTAGTATTTATTATGAACTTACTGAATGTGACAATGTTTCCCTTTATAAGATTTGCCCCCAAACCGTTTGGTAGGTTCTTCCTTTTATTCAAAAGATCGGATCAAGCTGAGCAAAGAATCATCTAGTGCTACTATGCCCGTGGGGCTTTGGAAGGGTTGTTTGTTGCTTTGTATTCACTTTGCTCGAATTAACAACAAATTTTGGCTTGTTTGTTATATTTTGTTTAACTCCAAAATCTCTACCCAGATATTTTGAAATATTCCCATGTAAGCCATATTATGCTTCACTTAACCAATTTCTTTGGGTTTGTTCTGTTCAATTCTAATATAACACATACAATAATAATTAGATATTAGGTTGAGATTAATTAATCTGAAAAAAATTAATGACGCAACTATATATATGAACTATAAGCTTTTATCGAGGTGTAAAAATAAAGAGAGATTGGTGCCAATTATATCCCAACAGTATGCTTTGATGTGTTTATCTTAATGAGATGAAAGCCTATATCCTATATGCGATTAAGATTATGAATCTCTCTTATGCCTAAATGGGTTAACCTTATCCATTATAATATGCCTATATAAAAAACTTGCATCCTCTTTTTTCTGATATTCTTTTATGGAGTGTTGTTGAGAGAGGTTGCCATCTTCTTCTTCTCTTTCGTGATAGTATCTCTATCATTTTCTCTTTCTCCTTTCTTTCCTTTGATTTTTTATTTCTTTCATTTTGTCCCTTTCATAGATGTGTTCTTTGTTCCCTTTTTGAGTATTTTTCTCTCCCTTTTATAAAGTTTTTGTCCCATTTACAAGTGTTTTGATTTTCTTTTTTTATTGTCTTACATATGCTGGGGTGTTTAGATTTATTTTGGAAAAAGATGTAATATAATCTTCTTCAAGTTGCAACACTATCCTTATTAGTCTCTGTTGTGAAAAATGCTTTGGCATTAATAGTCTTGGGAGAGCAGAGAGTCATATAATCAATTGTCAGTTCAGAATGTATAGTATATTTGTTTAGTTTTCAATTTAGATTTATAATTTCTTTGTCAATTTGTAAGTGCCATTTGGCTTATCTTATCTATGAATAAATTTTCTTCTATGTCAATATATATATATATATATATATATATATATATATATATAGGGTGGTGATCCATTTATATCATGTATAAGTTTTGTATACTTACATCTTTTAACAAATCTTCATCAAAATTGAATTTAATTGATCTGACTGTTGAATTATGTGATATTATAGTGACGATCAAGCATGCTAAATTTCAGAAAAATCAGACAATAATATACATGTATTCTGATGATTGATATTTAGTTCTGTAAAGATAAAGTGACACGATGAAATATCAAAATATTTTTAAACTACATAAAATTTGATATACTTAATCTACTTTATAAGAATTTTGAATTCAATTGTAAGATTGAAGAAATTTTATACCCATAAAAAATTCTTAAAGGGTATAAGTACACACACACACACACACACACACATATATATATATATATGACATGCATCAATTTGTTGTGATTAGTATTACATAATACATACCCTTGTAATAATAATACCAATTACTTGTGTAAGAACTTTGAATTCAACTGTTAGATTGATGAAATTTTATACCCATAAAAAGTTATGAAAGAGTGTGTGTGTATATATATATATATATGGCATGCATCAAGTTGTTAAGATTAGTTACTGCATAGTACCCACCCCAATAATAATAATACTAATTAAACTAAATATAGTAAACAGTGTTATAATATTTAAGTAATTTATCTTTTACAAAATAAAATGCTAATTATGCTAGTTTATACAAAATAGTCTAACATCATGACGATTGAACTTTTATGAAAAATGTCTTTCAAATATCCACTGTATAAAAACTTATTTTGCCTTTTAAAATACATATTACTAAAGTTGAGATATATGGGCAATGTGTATGTTTCAAATTGCAAGACATTTCAACTTTTCACATTAATACATATTTTACTCGATTATTCAATTTAGCCTATTATTTTTTTCTTAATTTAATCTCTTACGTTTTAAATTATTTTTAATTTGGTCATGTTGTTCCATTATATATATATATATATATATATATATATATATATATATATATATGAAATGGGTGATGATGTGTCACATTATCATTGTTTGGTGGAATAGTTTGAAACCAAATTAAAAATTATTTGAAACATACAGAACTAAATTAAGAAAAATAGAAGGTAAAGTGAAAAAGGAAATCCTATTTTTTCATTTTAACAAATTGTAAAAAAAAAAAAGTTAATCGATCATGGTAATTTTGTAAGCTCTATTCATCAAGCGACATCAATATTAAAAGTTATTGGATAGTTTCAGTTGTATAAGTTGATGGGTTTGCAGCGTAGACGTGGAATTAATTCCTTCGTAAGGCGAAACTAAATATGAATATAGATTGAAAAAAAGGAATTTACTATAAAAGGCAGTTAATAGTAATAATATAAATTCGTTTCTATCCTTGCGATTAAATCGAAAAAATGTCGGATGTGTCTCTCTAAGATGAATCCTGTCGTATTGAGCGGAATCAACATTGATGTGGTCTGACTTTTGGCACCAAACGTTGCTCTCATCATTTGCTTCTGTACGTTATTGGTTCTCTCTTTCACTTCCATTAAAACCCTGTCGTTGGATACCATGCCAGGCATTCATTCACAAAGAACACAACTAGCCCCTTTCCAGTTATTAATCGTGTGCTTTTCTCTTATTTTCTTTGATTTGTTAAATGAAATGAAATGAAATTTGGCGATTTTTTTTAAAAAATATGTCAACTCTTTTAAGGGCCTTATCAAACTCAGAGGCAAATGGAACAGATCATTAACGGGTGAAATCAAAGGCCCAGAGTTTTTTTTTTTTTTTTGAACTTCATGTGAAATGATGGATTAATCAAAACATCTGGTCAATTCAGTGTAGCATAATTGAGAATTAAATCATATACAAGTCTTCGTACAATTTTTTGGAAAACAGACTATACACTTGTCAAAATATTATTACGGAGTTTTGACAATATTATTTTATATTTTTTAGCTACACTTTTTAAGTATTATTAACAAAATTTAATGATAGTTTTCGTTAAATGTGTTACTAAGAATTGAACATAGTGTATTGATGTTGAGTAAGGAGGCACTAAAAATAGAACTCACTTTGTTATTTATTGAATAACTTTATACTTTTGTACACTAGAGCACACTAACACTTGTGTTTTACCTCACTTTGAGCACCTAACTCAAGAGACACTTGCACACTCTCAAGTACTCTCTTAATGCTTCTCACTAGCAATTGCTAATGCATTTACTCATGCACTTGTTAATGCACTCACTCATGTACTTGCTAATACACTCACTCATGTACACTACACAAATAATCCTCTTGCCTATTTATAGGCTTCCACCTTCTCAATGGACGGTGGAGATTAATTCTAATGGATGGTCTAGATTGCACATCTAGAACCTTCTCACCCTCTACACATATCTTCACATTTCTAGAACCATCTCTACATATCTACTAAGGATATTCTAGATAACTCTTACATATCTCTAGAAGCTTCTAGATAGTTCTACGTATCTCTACAAGCTTCTAGATAATTGTACATATCTCTACATACTTCTAGATGGTTCTACATATTTCTACATGTTTCTAGATAGTTCCACATGATTCTACATTGTTCTTCATGATTCCACAAGTTTCTAGAATCTTCTCATGCTGGTGCCAAACTTCTAGACATATCTAGTGTTGATTTTTCATTTCTCCCCCTCAACACTAGATATTCTTCACATTCCAAGTTGTTTGCGAAATTCTGAAAACTTCACATTGTTTAACCCTTTGGTGAAGATTTCTGCTACTTGCTTTTCAGTGTTGACTTGCTCCATTTGTATTTCTTTGTTTAGCACCTTCTCTCTCAAAAAATGATAGTGTACCTCAACATGCTTGGTTCTTGCATGGAACACTGGATTCTCTGCTAGTTGTATTGCCGATTTATTGTTGCAGTGTAGTGGAACCGCACTTTTGATTGGTTGATGTAAATCGTTCATTAACTGCATCAACCATGTGCACTCTTGTGCCGCCATTGCTGCTGCCATATACTCTGCTTTCGTTGTTGACAATGAAACTGTAGGTTGCCTCTTGCTACACCATGATATCGCTCCGGATCCAAGGGTGAATACGTACCCAGTAGTTGATAGATGAGTATCATGATCTCCCGCATAATCAGCATCACAATACCCAACTATTTCACGCACGTCACCCTTTTTGTAAAATATACCATAGTCAGTTGTTCCTTTGACATACCTTAGGATTCTTCGAACAGCTTCAAGATGTGGTTTCTTTGGATTTTGCATGTATCTGCTCATTACTCCGACAATGTATGAAATGTCCGGCCTTGTCAATGTTAGGTAGATAAGACTTCCAACCAACTGCCGGTACATACTTGCATCTTCTAGATCTTTCCCTTCATGAGCATAGAGTTTGGCATTCATCTCTATTGGTGTTGATATTGGCTTGCAGTCAAGCAAACCAAATCTCTGTAAGAGATCTTTTGTATACTTCTGCTGGCACAAGAATAATCCCTTTTTGGTGTGGTCCACTTCAAGTCCAAGAAAATGTCTTAATTCTCCAAGCTCCTTCATTTGGAAGCGAACAGATAGATTCTCCCTTGTTTGGCGAATTTCTTCAATGTTATCTCCTGTAATGATCAAATCGTCTACATATACCAACACAATTGCTAGTTTGCCTTCACGTACCTTGACAAACAAACTTGAATCAGATGCTGTTAGGCGATATCCACTCTGAACTAGGAACTCTGCGATTTTCCCGTACCATGCTCTGGGTGCTTGCTTTAGCCCATACAACGCTTTTCGTAGCTTGCAAACGTAATTTGGATGATCTTTGCTCTCAAATCCTCTTGGCTGCTCCAAGTAAAATATCTCGATCAACTTCTCCATGTAGAAAAGCATTCTTCACATCCATTTGCCAAAGTTTCCATGATTTGCAAGCTACCAATGCTATTAGAACACGCACAGTAGTAATCTTTGCAACTGGGCTAAATGTCTCATCATAATCCAACCTGTGTGACTAAGCGAGCCTTGTACCCCTCTATCGAGCCATCTGGACGGGTCTTAATCTTATAAACCCATTTACAAGAAATGGGCTTTACATCTCTTGGCCTCGGTACCAACTCCCATGTTTGATTTTGTTCAAGTGCCGAGATTTCTTCTTCCATTGCCTTGACCCATTCTTCTTTCTGTGAGGCATCTTCATAGGTTACAGGCTCCTTTTCTTCCATGATATCCGCAGCATTTGCATACTTCGGATTAGGCTTTATTTGCCTTGTAGATCTCCTGAGTTGTGGTTGTTCTGCTACTTCTTCATCTTCCTGTTGAGACTCTTCTTGTCCCCTTTGATGAACTCTAGTTTTCCAAGGGCTCTGTGTATGTCTCTGCACCTTGCTTGAACTTGGAGATTGTAGCTCTTCACCATCTTTTTGCTCCCCCATCTTTTGTTCTGTCATGCCTTCAATATTTTTAGAGTCGGGCAGAGTTACCTGTTGTGGTGATCCCATAGGCTCCTCGTCAGTTTTGTCAAAATCAATTTCTTCTTCTTCCTGGAAAATGTCTTCTTCGACTGCTAGTGAAGCGGAAGCGTCCCAATCTTCTTCAGCGTCATTTTCTTTCTCCACTTGATGACTTGAGGTTGCTGCATTGTTCTCTGCCACTTTCTTCTTGAACCAACAATCTCTTGCAAAATGTCCCCGTTTTCCGCAAATGAAGCAGACATTATCACCTTTTTTTTGCCTTTCCAAGTCGAGAACCTCCCTCTTTCTCATTCCTCGACTTCTCATTCTTGTTATTTAAATTTGTACTAAAATATAGCTTCCCTCTTCCCTTTCTTTTACCAATGAAGAGAGCTTCTTCTTCACTCTTCATTGATACACCAGCCATTTGTTTAGCTAATGCCTCTTGGTCAGCCAACAAATTTTCTAATTGTAAAAGGGAAGGTTGGGTAGGCCATCCTTGAATTGCAGCAATAAAACCTCTATATTCCGGTCTCAACCCATGAATAATAATTCTCTTCATGCCTTGATTAGATATTTTACTATCGGGATCTAATTCAGAGATTTCTTGGCAGAGAGACTTTACCTTGGTGAAATATTGGTTGATCGTCAAGTCTCCTTGTGTTGTTGATAAGAGCTCGTTCTCCAGGAGTTGCAGCCTCGTGTCATTCTTCTTGGAAAACAGTGTTGCAAATGTGTCCCATGCTTCCTTCGGCGTTGACGTCTTCCTTATGTGCTTGACATATCATCTTCCATGATAGTCTTGACGCAAACATCGCCTTGCACCTTTAATTTTCCACTTCATGATGCCTTAACTTCATTTGTAGAAGGTGGTGTGGTCTCACTACCACCAACAACCTCCCACAGGTCTTGGCCTTAGAGATATGACTCCATACATGTTTGCCATGTATTGTAATTTTGGGTATTAAGCTTTCTAATTCCACCAACCACTTGGATATCTGCCATAGTGACTTGATGAAATTTTCTCACAACTACTTTGGTCCCAGACCAATAGCTTCACAGTCCCAGACTGCGATTTTGTAAGAACTCCCCCAGAACTAATGATCCTCCCACTTGAATCGGTCCCAGACCGTCAAGCTCTGATGCCAAATTGTTGAGTAAGGAGGCACTAAAAATAGAACTCACTTTGTTATTTATTGAATAACTTTATACTTTTGTACACTAGAGCACACTAACACTTGTGTTTTACCTCACTTTGAGCACCTAACTCAAGAGACACTTGCACACTCTCAAGTACTCTCTTAATGCTTCTCACTAGCAATTGCTAATGCATTTACTCATGCACTTGTTAATGCACTCACTCATGTACTTGCTAATACACTCACTCATGTACACTACACAAATAATCCTCTTGCCTATTTATAGGCTTCTACCTTCTCAATGGACGGTGGAGATTAATTCTAATGGATGGTCTAGATTGCACATCTAGAACCTTCTCACCCTCTACACATATCTTCACATTTCTAGAACCATCTCTACATATCTACTAAGGATATTCTAGATAACTCTTACATATCTCTAGAAGCTTCTAGATAGTTCTACGTATCTCTACAAGCTTCTAGATAATTGTACATATCTCTACATACTTCTAGATGGTTCTACATATTTCTACATGTTTCTAGATAGTTCCACATGATTCTACATTGTTCTTCATGATTCCACAAGTTTCTAGAATCTTCTCATGCTGGTGCCAAACTTCTAGACATATCTAGTGTTGATTTTTCAATTGATATTAAACTTGTGGAGAATATCTAATGACTCGAGATCTTCTATATTTTTCTCAGGTGATATTATTCTCAAACTAAAAAAGATTAAAAGAAAGGTTAAATACAACATCTAAAGAGTCCAGATACTTCTTTTTTAAGAAAAAGTACTCTTTTTATTATGTAATTAACACTATTTTTTGTCCATGACTAGTCAAAAACCCGTGCTATATATGGGGTAAAATTTTTAAATTATTTGTTCACAATTTGTAATGATATTAACTTAGATTAAATTTTTTGTGTTTGATAAATCAAAATTTGAAGATGTATTATTTAAATGTGTCTTCGCATGTCTCTTTCATGTATTATGAAATAATTTGTAGCTTTTAAGCAACTATTATTTCTTGTCACAAGATTAATATTGATTAATTTTTAATTTTCTACTCTTCTCTCAACAAGTAAATGTAACGTTGAAAAAATGTTTAACGAATAAAATTAGATTATGTGAATAGAAAGTGGGTTATAAAGTTAGTCCTCTCTAAAACCTTGTTAAATATGATGTCATTTGTTACTATTGACTTAACGCAATGCATTTAATAAAAATACCTCAATGCATATGGCATAACAAACAAAAGCTGCCCTATCTTAACATTTGATATATCAACCTTTTAACATATTACATGATAACATTTCATTCCTATAGAATATGATTTGTCTAGTACACAAACCAATCTATCAAACACTTTACTATAAAACAATATATAAGTTTTAATGGCATTAAATATTTATCTCAGGGAAGCCGAGGAGATGTTGAAAAAGGAAGGTGGTGGGCATCTGCTTTGAAGTATGGATGAGGGCTACCTTTTTGGCATCAATGTCATTTCTAAAAGCAACCATGCAGGTATCTGGAATAGAGTGATACGACGCCTAAAAGCTTTGCAATCTTATCATCAGCTAGAGATACCATACACAAATAAAAAATAACATCCTAAAAAGGCCGGCACTAAATTATATGAAGACAACTGCAGTCTAAACATTGAAATATTAATTCACTGTAATAAACTAACCTTTAATATAGACAACCTAGTTCCTTATATGCTTGGCCTCTTCAATAGAAGGCCTTAAGACTCTTATGCTAACGCCTACAGTAGTTGCAATACATCAATGCATTACCAAGAATAAATAATTAATTTCAAACCAAAAACTTAGACAAATGGGAAAATGAGAATATAAGAAAATATTTGTCTAGTTACATAAGTAGCACAAAAGGGAATAGTTATTGTTATATACTGTAAATCTCTTTCCAAAATCATCTAGGCTGACTAGTTTTCCTCATAATACCATTACTTGTGTATTGAATTTGGCTATTAAAATTCATAATTAGCATGATTGTCATTGAGTCAAGCCAAAAATAAATATATGCCACTTGTCTTTAAAAATGTTATATTTCAATTCGGTCTATAATCACTAAAGCAAAGGTCAAGAGCTTAAAGCAGATTGAGTACAATAACAAATGAAAAAGAACTTCCTATGTTTACTTTTGAATCCTTGCAGCCAGAAAGTCAGAAACAAATAACTCAGTATGGCACTAAAACAAATGAAAAACAATCAAAATCATCACATTCAATTCAAAATTGTAGAAGGGAAGGGAAACCTTTCTGAACACCCTGGAATGCTGAGGTAGTATGATTTGAGACGCATTATTTGACTGGACTTCAGATGTTAGGGACACCTACTGTCTCAACAAAGGAGAACAAATAAGAATTAAATATCTTTATAAAAAACAACAATACTGAGGAAGTAAAGAATATGTAATGCAACATAGTTCGAGTAAAGTCAAGAAATTGCAAAAAGGAAGAAAATAAGTATGGTGCAAGAAAAAGTTTAACGTGAATTCACCTTGTTGAAGAGTTCAATTGGAGGGTTATGTTGAACCCTCTTTTCTGGTTGGAAATTAAATTCCTATATGAATTGAAGCAAGATGTGATATCGTTATATTTTTCTATCTGAAAATATATTAGGGAGTGAAAAACAGACGAACCAACTCACCGTTGGCACTCTGGGTTCCTGCTTTCTGTTTCGGAAAACTCCAATATCTCCTTTACTTGAAAGTATCTGCAAAGGTAGTATATAGAATTGTTAGTACAACAGATGAAACCAAGAAGAAGGGAAAGAAAGGTAGAACCTACTTGTTTCAAACAACATGAGGAAAATGAAGAATTCTAGTAGAAATTCATCTGAGCTTCAACTTGCTTTGTGACATCTTTGGAATAAATGGCCAAAGAACTTCCATGCATAGTTACAATTCCATTATATTAGGGGCAAAAAAACTTTAATTCACAATATTTTGCTTATCATGGCTTCAAGATTAAAGGCATGTTTGGTTTTTACTATTATGGGGGTAATAATCCCTCTTTTTTTGCTTAAAAGTTGTCATAAAAAGCTTTTGATTATAAGCTATTTTGGATGCAAAATAACTAATCCAAACACACGCTAGGAATAATGGTTTTAGTTGAGCAAGTAGTTTCCTTAAGGAATGCTTTTGTAATAATCAATGTCATGAAAACCGGATCGGACCAGCCGATCGGACTAGTTGGACTGGGAACCGGTCTACTGTCCGGTTCGGGTTGAACCTTAGAACCACCCCCCAATAGAACCGGCAATGAACCGCTTCAAACCGCCTAAGAACCGGCGAACCGAGCAAACCGGACCGGTCCGAGCGGTTCAACGGTTTGCTTTAAAAAACAAAAAGGAAGTAATATGGCGTCGTTTTCCTTATAAAAAAAAAGAATTTAGAAAGTGGGCTCAATTTCGATCCTGACTCCTTTCTATCCCATCCAAAGCCAAACCTAGCACATTCCAATTCTAGCTCCAGGAGAGAAAAGCAAAGGGACCAGCCACCACCTCCTGCTTCCCCGCCGTCGACATCGGCGTGTTGCTCTGCATCTGCCTCGATATGCTTCTGCCCGATCTGTCGTCATTGTGCTGCTTTGGATCTGCCTCGATCTGGTGTGCCTGCGTCGCTTGTTGCTGCGCCGCTTCCCGTGCCTGAGTTCGTCTACTGCCGCGCCACCTCCAGTGCCCGCATCACCCACTATCGCGCTGCTTCCCGTGCCTGGGTTCGTCCGCTGCCGTGCCACCTCTAGTGCCCGCGTCGCCTCGCCATGCCCGCATTCGTCCGCCGTGCTTGAAGCTTGAAGCTTTCGCCTCCAACAGCTTATTTCATTGTAACTTATTCAGTTATTCTCTATTTGTTTCAAGTCTAATGAACCATAGTTTCATAACAAAGAATCAACTCCCAGTCATTGCTTTATTTTCATGCGTGGGACTACTAAATAAAGACTGAATAATGAAAATTGCTGTCCAAGCTCTGTTTTTCATCTTATTTACTTATTTTTGGTCATAATCCATTATTAGTAAAACTGAATGAGAGCATAAGTGATGAGTCTATTGATGAGTAAAACTATTCTTGGTAGTACTTTGTTGTGTTCTGTTCTTGCCTTCTTGGCCTTTGTTTCCTTTTATTTGGTACTTTTTGTGTTATGTACTTGATGAAGTTTATTGATGATTTGAGGCTTTGTAGTTTGTATTGGATTATTTATTATAACTTGATTTGTTTGTTGGATTTTGATGTGATTATGTGAATTTAATTGTGTTTTGTTTGTTTTGTTTGTTTATTTGTTTATAATTTAGATTTAGATATGGATGCTCCAACTCCTAATGAATCTGCAGAAGTAAATAGTAATGATGTGCCTATTAATGCTAATAATGATGTCAATCTTGAAGCTACCAATCCTGACAGCCAATCTTCCTCAGCCTCTACTCGTGGGAAAACTGATCCGGTATGGAAATATTTTAATTTGACAGTTGAGAGAGGGAAGTTAGTATATACATGCTTGCTTTGTTTAAAGCAGTACAAAGGTGGAGGGATTAATAGGATGAAGCAACATCTTGCAGGAAAAACAGGAAACATATCTAAATGCATGAAAGTTCCCCATGATGTAAAAGAGAAAATGTTAGCTAGTTTGGAAGAAGTCAAGAAAAATAAAAGTAAAGATGATTCTTTGAGCTTTGGTGATGAGATTGAGGAAGCATTTGAACAAGAGGAACAAGAGTTTAATCGTGTGCATCCACCATCTAAAGTGCAAGTTGTTGCAGACAAAGGCAAGCAAAAGGCAAAAGTTAGTAGTTATTTTGCAGCAAGGTCAATTCCAGGAGGCCAACCAAGTTTGAAAAGTGCATTTCAAAGCTAGGAGGCATTACATGAAGTTGACTTGAGAGTTTTTAGATGGCTTGTTGATGCAAGGATTCCTTTTAATGCAATTCAGTCACCTTTCTTTAAAGATGCACTAGATGGTATTGCTGGGATTGGACCTAGTTATAAAGGTCCTTCTTATGATAAATTGAGGGTACATTTATTAGGAGATCTTAAGAAAGAGTGCCAACTACTTGTGGATAGTTATCGGAATAAATGGAAAGAAAATGATTGCACACTTATGGCTGATGGTTGGATTGATCAAAGACAAAGAACGTTGATCAATTTTTTGGTGTATTGCCCCACTGGTATGTGCTTTTGTGAAGTCTATTGATGCTTCAGATGTGGTAAAAAAATGCCTCTACATTGTGCAATTTGTTTTCTGAAGTTATTGAATGGGTGGGGCCTAGTAATGTTGTGCATGTGGTGACTGACAATGTGGCCAATTATGTAGCCTCTAGGAAACTCATTCATGAAAAGTATGGGAGCATTTTTTGGTCTCCTTGTGCTGCCCACTGTTTAAATCTCATTTTGAAAGATATAGGTAGTATGCCCCATATTACTAGCCTTGCATCTCAAGCTTCAAAGGTAACTATCTTTATTTATAATCATATGGTGTTCTTGTCTTGGCTAAGAAAAAGGCCTAGTTGGAAGGAAATTGTCCGTCCAGGAGCTACTCGTTTTGCAACTGTCTTTCTTACATTGAAAAAAATATATGAACACAAGATAGATTTGCAAGCTTTAGTTGTTGACACACATTTCATTGGGCACAAATTAGGTAGGAGTGCTAATGGGAAAGCTGTTAGTGCTATTGTGTTAGACAACAAGTTTTGGGATGATTGTTATACCACGTGTAAGCTCATAGGCCCTTTGATTAGATTGCTAAGAATTGTAGATTCTGATTAAAAGCCTTCATTGTGATATATATATATATATATATATATATATATATATATATATATATATATATATATATATATATATATATATATGAAGGCATGCAAAGGGCTAAAAATGCAATCAAGGAGATGTTTAGGAACAAGAAAACATCATATGAACCTTACACTGAAATCATTAAGGCAAGATGGGATAGGCATTTGAAGCGAAGTCTCCATGCAGCAGCCTACTTTCTAAACCCTGCTTTCTTCTATGATGAGAAATTCATTGAGAAGAATCAAGTTATGTGAGGCTTACTTGATATGTTTGATGTAAAGAGCCTTTGAAGTGACACAATTAAAGCATTGAAAGAGGTGCAAATATATTGGGATCACATAGGAAGCTTTGATAGGCCAAAAGTTGTTCAAGCAGCCAAGGAACTTCAACCTAGTAAGGAATTTTATCTAGTTGTTTGATTTGTTTGAATGTTTTGAAATAAATAGTGAATTGTTGGTGATGAAACATTTATATATAATTTGTGCAGGTGAATGGTGGAGATATTTTGGTGGTAGTATCCCAATTTTACAAAAAATAGCAATTCGTCTTCTTAGTCAAACATCTTCTTCTTCAGGGTGTGAGCGAAATTGGAGTGTTTTTGAACAAATTCATACTAAAAGAAGAAATAGGTTGGGGCATCAAAGATTAAATGATCTTGTTTATGTGACCTATAACTTGCGCCTTAAATCTAGGTATTATGAGTTACATTATTTAACTATTTAATATTTGTTAATTTATGTTATTTTTGCAACTTTAGGATACTAAACTTTAGAATTTATTTTAATATTTTGAATTTGTATATTAGATTACAACAAAAGAAAAGATCCTATGATCCAGTTGACTATGAAAGTATTGATCTAGTGGATTTTTGGGTGATGGAAGAAGTTGAAGAGGCAGAACTTCCTAATGATCTTCAAGAGCTAATATATCAAGAAAATTCTATCCCTCCAAATCATGCTAGTATGTCTTATAGTTTATTTTGTTATAGAATATATTTTTATAGAAGTTTCTATATATTTTTAACATATTTTATATCTTTTTACTATTTGTAGATGATGTTGAGAGTCATGAAACTGGTCAATTTGATAGTACTATGCCTTATGGTTCATTTGGTGATGATGAAGATGAAGATGGAGATGGAGATGGACATGAAGCATTTGATGATGGGGGTATTCAGCAAATTAATGCAGATTTTGATGATCCTATTTGATTTATGAATTTAAGTCTTTAATATTCTCCTTGTGTTATTGACTTATTGTTATGTTTGGACTTATGAGTATGGGAGTTGATGTTATGTTTTATTGGAAGTACTAACTTAATGTTATGTTTTGATGATCCTATGGCTATGGATTGTGTTGAATTGTTGATGTCTAATCTAATTTTAGTTATTTTCTGATATATATTTCATTTTATATTTTTATATATTTATATAAATAGAGGTTTTATTATACACCGGTTATATTTCGGTTGGACCCCCGATTGAACCGGTTGAACCTTTGAACCTCTGAACCCTTGCCCTAACCGGTTCAATGTTCGGTCCGATTTTCAGAACCTTAATAATTTCAAGTTAACTCTAGATTGGCCATAGAAATAAATCGTCTCCTAAAATTCAGAGACTTTTTTAAGGTAGTGCTTTTCAAATAAAATTTGAAGTCAAATATAAAATAAGAAAAAGCAACAATTTATGATGTAACTTTATCACAAGTTCGTAGCAACTAAAACTGGCTACTGAATATAATACCACAGAGACCACCAAACCTCACCCTACATAGTGAGGTTGACCAAATGGATCAATCCTACTGGATTCTATCAAAAACAACTTTTTTTGTAAAACATCTTCGATTACTGAATTCAATCCTAAATTATGTTTTCAAATCCAAACAGATGCTTAATTCTAGATCAAGATAGCAAGTATGTAATACAACTACTAAAAACTTTTCATGTTTTCATCAAACATTGTAGAATCCCATAATTACTGCTTTTCTAAATGATATTCAAGATAATTTGCCTTAAATATGATTATATGAATAATTTTCAAGACTAAATCAGCTTGATGGTAATGTACTTAAATACTGAAAGTTGTACTTGTAAGAGCGATATTTCTAATAATATTCTGTGATTAAAATCCCAAACTGATCATGAAAATTTGGTCATATGTTTTCACTAAAGTTTATAGATTGTATAAAAAATTTTAACCGGAGATACTTGGTTAAAGTTAGAAATTTTAAAATCATAAACTCAAATACCCTACGAATATAATTCATGTTTTCACAATTCCTGTTCATACTTCCCAGATATATTACAAATGTCTCGTTACCTTCTTATTAAGAGGCTGAACTTTAAAATTATATGTAAAATCCAATCCATCATGCTTTGGAGAAACCATGCATGGCCGATGGCCTGTGCAAAGAGAGAGCACTTTGAAGTTAGTGTTGCTGTTTCACGAATTATTAAGTTAGAATTACCATAATGGCATTTGTTACCTTCTCAAATCCCTGGTTCTATTTTCTGGGCAGAAAATTTACAGAGCACCATCATGCAGACCTCTTTCCTGTCCGTTAAGAAATAAGTCCCTTTGCCCAAAGGACTTTAACTTCTTGAGCTATGGATTTTTTACCCATTTAAAATAAAAAATAATTAATTACGCGAATAAACGAGAAAAACATTAGTTACAGATATAAACTGTTTTTAATGTACATGAATATGCATGGGGTCTTAGCGTATTGCAAATGAGCATGAATACGCATGGGACCCTTGCGTATTCACATTTAAACTGAATACGCAAAGGCCTTATGCATATTCATGTTCATTTGCACTGTGGAGACCCCATGCGTATTCATGTTCACCTATAGTGTGAATATGCTTGGGCTCAATCATTTCCTCCTTTCCTTTTCACTTTCATTTTCAAAGAAATTTTGTTCACCATGGCAAATGATCTTTACTGCATAGATGATATCTATATCTCCGCCAAACTTGATAGCTAGGTATTTTATCTCTTAGTATACTTTTATTGTTTCCTTTTTTTTTTTAATTCGAAGCTAGTTTAGTTAGTATATGGCTAGTTTAGTTTAGTTTAAGGGAATACGTTTAGTTAATTTTAAGTTAATTAATTTAGTTACTTGAATTAATTTAGTTAATTTAATGTTTAGTTGCTTGAATTAGTTAAGTTAATTTTAAGTTAGTTTAGTTTAGGGGAATATATTTAGTTTAATTTGTTAATTTAAGTTATTTAATTTAATTACTTGAATTAATTTAGTTAATTTAATGTTTAGTTACTTGAATTAGTTTACTTAATTTTAAGTTCGTTTAATTTAGGGGAATATGTTTAGTTTAATTTGTTAATTTTGTTTAATTTGTTAATTTTAAGTTAGTTAATTTAGTTACTTAAATTAATTAATTTAATTTAATTTTTAGTTACTTGAATTAGTTTAGTTAATTTTAAATTAGTTTAGTTTAAGGAAATATGTTTAGTTTAATTTGTTTAAGGGAAAATGAATAATGTTAAACCTCTGTGTACCCAGTATAGGCATGAATACGCAAGGGGCCCTTGCGTATTCAAATTTAACATGAATAAGCAAAGACCCCTTGCATATTCATGTGCAAACTGCTTACGCAGGGGCCCCTTACGTATTTGTGTGCATGTTTTTAACTCATTTCTGTACCAAATATTTTTTTTTCTGTTTATTGACATAAATAATATATATTTTTTGTTTATTTTGGTGAAAAAACCCTCTTTCTCACAATTCCAAGTTGTAAACTCCTTAGTCCATAACCATTATTTTGTAGTTTCCACTTGTAACAATAGTGTCGTAATAGGAAAACAATAAGGGTGGAATATTATGGCTTCTGCTTATGAAGAAGGTATTTAGCAGGTTATACAATTGTTGTGGTGAAATTTGTTTGGCTAAGTTAAATAATGAATCAAAGCCAATAAGCAAATTTACCTTTGATCCCAAAGAATGTAGATGATTAGACTAAGGAGGGGAATCTACCCCTTGGTTACAGGTTTTCCAAATACTACGTAACAATAAAATCTGGACTAGGATTGAAAATAGAAATATGATTGATTAATGGTGATTAAATGGATGATATCAACAACAACACTAAAGAACATGGAAATTGTAATACAAAGTTGATGAACTACTCTATACTACGCCTAAAAAGGATAAGAAAAAGATAAACTAAAACAACAGTTGTGAAATGTGTCTATATGTGATTTTTTGTGTCCTATTCTTTTGCTCTTTGGCTCCTTTATATTGAATCTGAAATGATCCTTGCCAGATAACTGTCCGTGAGATCTTTTGCAGTTAGTCTTTAGGTAAACTACTAAACACAGCCCCACATGTATTTCAAATTCTTGCTTACTGTGATAATAATCGTTCCTGTTTCAATCATGGCTCATAACCAACACGATTCCATGAGTTGAGTAATTGTTCCCGCTTATTTATCACGGCTGGTAACTATCATGGTACTTCATTAGCCGTTACAACCGCCTTTGTATGCCTATTAATACGGCTGATTAATTATACACGTGACCAATTATCAAATGGATCACAACTTAAAAATCCAATTTCTTTTAATTCATCAGGCCCAACTCACAAACCCAATCCACTTTTAACTGATGGTAACAACAATCAACTTTTAACTAAGGGAAGATTCAAGAATTCTACATTATGATTCATAGTATCATACCTTCTTAGGTGCTTTATGGACAAAATTAGTTTGCTGCATTATATCACGAACTTGTCATAAGATAGTCATATAGATATGGTAAGCATTGCAAATGACCATCTAAAATAAATGGAATTCCCAACAGTATTTACATCACATTATAATTTCTGGTTCATGGTTCAAATACTTCAATATGCTTTCATGGTATATATGCACTTTCTCTATTTGTATTCTTTCTACATGCACGCTCTAACCCAATTATACTTTTTCATCTTTTCCTGGCATGCTTCCGCAATATGCACAAAAAAAAAACCATAATTACAAAAAACATTGAATATGCACATGAGTGTATGGTTGTCTAATCGTGAAAGAACAAAGAAGGGATGCTGATTTTTTTTCCTTACCCTTATTGACAAATATTGATCCTGTGCAGAGATTTTCATGGGCCTAGATAATGTTTTTCTCAATGTCATCAACGATGATGTCAAATGACTAGTGCACAAAAATCTAGGTTAAGTAAGAATCAACACTAATCACCATTTAACACTGATCAATTCAAACAAAGAAAGGTTTTAGGTTGAGCACAACAAATTTAAAGTTAAAAACCAAATACGCATAGCTAAAAATAGTGAAATAGGTTGATGGGGTGTGCTTTGTCTAAACTAAAACCCAAAATCAGAGTTCCATTATAAGAAAAATCAAACAAACCCTAACTTTTTCAACACAAAATCCACAATAAGTATATCAAACAAAAACCTAGGTCCGAAATAACATAAAAAATGGAAAATGTGTAGCAAATTAGAAGCAAATCACACAAAGCAAATGAGGAGGAGTAGGAGCTTCAGTTGAAACTAGAAGACTCACTGGAAAATTGTTGGTGTTACAGTTCCTCTACTTCAGTGAAGGAGAGAAGCGATGACAAGGGAGAGAGATGTGGAGTGTGGGGTATGGGGTGTGGTGGCAGCTTCGCAGCATGCGCACGGCATGGGTGGGAGTAATGGTGATGTTGTGTGGCAAGGCTTCGATGATGGGATCTTCAGCGACGGTTGTGCAGTGATCGATCGGCAAGGTTAGGAGAAGTGCGGTGGCGCAATGGTGGCCCTTGGCGAGGTGAGAGCTTGATATTGTGCAAGTGTGGAGGCTGTGCCTATGTAGGCCAAGGTTTTTTGTGGATGCGAGTTTGGGCCTTCTCCCATCATCTCATTTTCACTCTTCCACGTGGCTCTCATGACAATGAATGAAACATGTAATGGACAAATAACATATATGTAGAGCCAGTCATTTGGGCTAGCCTGTTATAAAATGAAACTTAAGAAATTAGGTTAGGGTGCTCTAAGGCCCGCGAACCCACATACGTGGATGAGAGAGTACAATTGGTTTTTGACAAAGTGTAGCCTTCCAGGATGTAAGAACCACTATTTCGAAAGGAAAATATTATTTTGACTTACATTTTGTGGGACACCATGCCGATACACTCACATCTACCATTGATTTGTATGTGGACCCCACTTAGTTTGGGTCATACACCCAATCCAATGATGGATGTGAGTGTGTCAACATAATGTCCCACAAAGTATGAGTCAAAATAACATTACTCATTTTGCAAACATTTGGATGAATGGAGCTGAAAACCAAATGCCCATGGGAAATGGGAATGACACATTATCAATTTCCCTACCTCATTACGTATCTTTGATATAAAAGATAAGATTTTAGTTATGAAAATAAACCTTTACTATATGCTCAAAACATGTTGCGGCATTTCGCAGCAAACTAGGAAAACACAAGCAAATAAGAGAAGATTAATTAAAAAGCTGAACAATAAATTAGGAGAAATATATTTATTAGCAAACTAACATTTCAATTTTTTTTCTTGGTGACTAAACTAACATTTCAATTAAAACCCACCTTTAACATCCAGTTTTCATTAACATGTCATTTTGTTAATGGATCTAAATACATCTAAAAATTTCTCAAAAATTAGGGTGGAAATTTTGACTGATCCTTATTTGGTCGGCTACCACTTACTAATAAATAATAATACAGTATATATTTATCCTTTGATACTTGGCCCCTTGAATTCGACGAAATGGAACTCCACTTTCCAAACGCCGTTCAACGCGTAATTTCATTGTCTTTACATCTCTCACTCTCATTGCCTCTCCCATCCCAGCTCATACACTTACTGCATGGAGCACAATGGTCCCACACCCATAGAACAAATCCAAATCCAAAAATGAAATAAAACCACAAATCAGCATAAATTAGCTATAGATATTCGTATTCATTACTATATCCTTTTAATACTTCATTGAAATTATAACAAAAATAAGAAATTGGAGGGGATGTCACTTGTCAGGATGATATGATGTTACTTGGCTCATCAAATTGAATGAACATAAATATGATTTAATGCAATATAATCAATATTTGTTTGTTTATTTATTTTAAGTCTAATCTTTAACACTTAATGATGTATCGTTTAAAATTTCATATTTCATTAGTTTATTATAAAATTATTTGTATGTTAAAATTAGACATTAACATGATAACTATAGCTGAGTTTTCTTTACAAAATAAAAAAAAAATAGAAAAAGATTCTCAAGTATTTTTTTTTCCCTCTGTCCCACTGTAATTGCTTTGTTGGTATCTTAAAATTTATATTCAAATAACACTCTTCGTTTTAATTCTTATATTCAAGTAACATATTTTCAATTTAACAAAAGAAATTAGAATAAAAATTCATAAATAAATATTTAACATCAATAACAGATTTATAATCTAATTAGTATAAGTTAATTTTGATGTACCGACAATATTAAAGAGTTAAACTATCATTTAATTAAATATTTCTATTTGATTAATTTTTCAAGTAGTGAGAGTAGAAGTTAGCAATATTTACTTATATGGCGATACATAATTAGATGAGGCATATAAAATCTTTTAACACTTTTAGCGTATCAAAATTAAATTGAATTAGTATTTATAGTTCATTAGACATTGCTTATTTTGATTTGAGCTAGTTCGATCTATAATGATAATTTTTTTCTTAACTATTTTTAAAATTTAATTTTACTATATTGATAAGATAAAATATATATTTTATTTAATTATTTATTGCCATCAATAAATGTAATTATCTTCAAAATTAATTATCTCAAAAGTTATCTAAATGAAATAATTTAATTTAATTAAATGATAGTACACAAGTTTAGGAATCAGGTTTGTTTATATTTTAAAAGTTCAAATATTCAGAAAATTTGAACTCAGATATTTTTTTAAAATATAAATATACAACAATTTAGTATAGTCGAGTGTTGGTGGTGACACTAATAATAGTTTATTTACATTTGAAAAAAAAAAAGAAAAATGAGATTTTGTTTTGGTATGATTTTGAATCTAAGGGTTGTGATTAATCATATGTGTTTAAAATATATATTAATAAATTTAGTAAGTGGGACATGTGTAAATTTTTTGTCACAAATTATTTAGAAGATATTGTTATTATGAAGTTTATAGGGCATCGAAAAAATCTCAGAAAAATGATATCTGAAATTGTTTTAATAAAAAAGAGAAAATTAGATCTACTTCCATTAAAATTTGGTGAATCCTTATTTCTTTTATTAGTAAAATTTACTTTTTTTGAGTTTATAAAATTATTATGCTTATTTTTGCTAATTCTGTAAAACTATTATGTTGACATTTCTTTTGGTGCATACTGAATTGTACATTTGGATAGATTAATGGTACTCAACTACATAAATAGAGGAGAATCGAGACCAGTAAATTCTACTAAATTTTAAGAAAAGAGAGTCATATTTGCCCATAAAAAAAAATAATGTCTCAAAATTATAAAAGAAGGTGAGGGTGGAAAACGAGTGACGGGAAAGAAAGTGTGGGTTCTTCACTCGCATGACATTAACAAGGAAAGTTGACAAAAACTGGCACAACCAAAGCCAAATCAAATGTGAAAATTTCTCCAAAAGAAGGGGAAAAAAAATTAAAAATCGAACACACCAATGCAAACTCTTCCTTTTCTACTCGTCCTTCTTCTTCTTCTCTCCACTCTCCTCTGCAAATCACGTCCTTCTAAATAACAGACACATTTTCCGTCACTTACCCGGGAAAATCTTCTTCCTGCATTTTTCTTTCTACCTTCTCCAATGGGATTGTCCCGCAACACATCGTCCCAGCCGGAGATCGACGACGCCGGCAACGGCACCGACGTCGGATTCCACTCGATCCGAGGCCGATTCCCCCTCAAGCGGAACCCTATCCACCACCACAACAGCAACCACCACCACCACCACGACCGCCACCACCGCTCCTCCTCCTCCGATCGCCTACTCCCGAGGACCACCACTGCCGCCGCCGGCAGCGGCGCCGCCCGATCTCACCTCCAGAACCGCTTTACGCGCAAAGGCCTGCTGTGGCTGTTCCCGTTCTTCAAAGGAAAGTCCGGCTTCTACGCCATGATCATCGCTGTTGTGTTCCTCTTCGCGCTCGCGTCGATGGTGATGCAGAGCTCCATCACCTCGGTGTTCCGGCAGTGTGGCGAGCGCGGTAGGCACCTCCGTGGAGGGCTGAAGTTCGGGAGCACTCTCAAGTTCGTTCCGGGAAGAGCATCGCAGAGGTTCCTCGCCGGCGATGGCCTCGATCGGGTGAGGTCTCTGCCGCGGATTGGTGTTCGTGCTCCCAGGATAGCTCTCGTGAGTTCTGTTTCCTTTTTCCTTTTTAATTTTTTTTTGGTTTTTTGTTAGGATGGTTGTAATACTAATTTGTTTCTTTATGATCAATGTTGTCTAGTCGTTAAATTAAATACAATATAATGAGTTTAATTTTTATAGAATGATTTTAATTTGTTTCTTTATGGATGTTTTAATGCTAATTATGGCCATATTGGTTGCTCAGGTTAGTTTAAATGCTTAGTTAAGGGAGAAGATATTTTATTTGAAGGATCCATTTTAGATTATGATTTAATGACAGGAGAACAGTACATTTTGTTTTGCATTTTGGGATGTGGACTGATTGCGTTGATTTGTTTCTTTCTGTGTTGTTTGTTTAATTAATTACAGCACTGCCGAAAAGAGAAAAAGAAAATTTTTAATTGTTTCTAGAGACCATATTGATCATTCAGTTTAGTTAATGAACAAGTTATTTTCTATTATCGATCCATTTTAATTGTAACAGGAGAATCATGAATTTCATTCCATTTACTGAACTCCAGACTGTTTATTGGTCCTTAAGCATAGATAACTTGCTTTTCTCCCCCCAGTTTTCAAATTAAACTTCCCTTTTTTATTAAGACTAAGTGGAACTGCAATCATGCTGATGAGCTGCTAAATCTGAATGTCAGTAGTTGTGAGACACATATGGTCTATATTCCTTAGCAGATTTGTACTTCATGAGTTTACCAGCAGCTAATAGCAGAGTTTGTGGCAGAGTGAGTTAGCTTGGAGTGCGAGTAATTTATGGAACATTGTCTTTCTTATGTTATATATTGAAAGAGTTTAAAATTGTACTTTTGCCTAGTTATAAGGGAAGGTGAATGGCCAAGCTTGGGGCAAATCAGAACCTTTGGCATTTTCATCTTATTCCAATAACATGAATAAAGATTGTATAATACTTGATCCTGCAACACATGGGACCATGTATGAATAAAAGTCAACACCCTTGCCAATGGCCTTGCAGCAAGGTGTCATATATTTTCAGTCTGCAATGAGTGTTAATAGTTGCATCTAGCCTGCCTTTTTCCATTTGAACACTGGGTCTTTGTACCTCCCTTGTCACCAAAATAGCAAACATAAACAAACAAATAAATAAATAAAGCGAGGAGCTTCTTGAAATCCTTTTTCTTGGGAATGTACTGTAGGTTAGTTTCTTGTAATTGATAGAAGTTTGAAGAGAGCCAAGATATCACTTGGGACAAAAATTATGAAGCCTTTAGTTTCCACAAGGCTTAATATCAGAATAATTTGTCATTTCATAGGTGCTAAATTTAATGTTTAGGAGTTTCTATGTAAATCTAAAATGACTGAGAGAAGTGAGGATTTGTTTCACTGAATTGATGGCCCTTGTATCTGTAAAGCATGCTGCAAACTTCTAATTGTAATTTATTAAAAATGAGTGATTATAATAAGAATAGAGGATAGACATGCTTTGCTCTTCTACTAAAGTTGGATGGGAATGTGTACTGCTTTGTTGTAATTCCATGGTGAAAAACCAATCTTGCATTTGAAATGCAAATCTTTATTCCTCTTTGTTGTTCAAACGGTCATACTAAAGAGATGTAACCTTAAGTTAATACAAGATTCCATGCCGATGAACTTCAATAGTTCCCCTCCATGATTATAGGTTCATTGGTTTTGAGTGAAGAGCATTACAATGACAGCTCAAAGAACAGAATCTTGACTTTTCAAAAGCCTATGGAATAGCAGTACTTCTAGCTTGTGGCCCAAACCTGGTAGGCCTTGGGCCAAAAAGCACTTGCCCTAAGGGCATGGGCTTGTCATTTGGCCCTTTTGTGCAAAAATTTCATAACCAAAAGAAAAATCTGATAACAATTTCAAACATTAAGTTTTTCAGTATTTTATCGTGTTATCAAATTCAAATGTCCCAAGATTCATTGGCATCATTTGGTGTACAATCTTGTGTTATAAATATCTATTCAAATGTTGTTACAAAAATTAAATTGCATTCTTAGTACCTTTATCTGTGTTTGTTTTGTCTGTTAGGTATTAGGGCACGTGAAGATAGATCCCCAGTCATTGATGTTGGTTACTGTGATTCAGAATCTACAGAAATTGGGTTATGTTTTTAAGGTAAGTCATTTGCACTTTCTGTGTGATATAATCTTAACTTCTCCATAAATGCTGCCAACCCTGAGATCCAAGTCTCCTAAATAATTGTATATGATTCTCTGTCAAAATGAGTTCCCCTTCCCTATAAAATTGATGGTATAGCTTGTTATTTTTCGTGTTCGTTATTGTAATTAAGTAAAGATTTTGAGAGCCTGTGCAATTTCCTGTGTCTATTGACAGATATTTGCAGTAGGGCATGGGAAGGCCAGCTCAATATGGGAAAGCATAGATGGTGGTCTCTCTTCTTTGACTAGTGAGCAGCAAGGCCAGATTGATTGGTCAATGTATGTATCGTTTTTGCTAACTTACTTTCCCTGTTTGACACTGGGGTTCAAGTTGGGGTTACCTGCACCATTTGTGATGCTTTAACATTTTTTTTTTTCCATTGGTAAATGTGTTTTTGACATAATTCATTGTTACTTGGTATTGGTGGTTAACCTTTTTTCTTTTCCATTTTGGTTCCTCTGCAGTTTTGAAGGTGTCATTGTTAACTCCCTAGAAGCAAAAGAAGCCATTGCAAGGTTGGTTTTCTTTTATTCATCCTATTCAGTTCTGAAGTAGCAAAATGTTCGACCTAGGGTGGGTTTCCAATTTAGTCTCCCAAAGTTGAACAGTGTTGCTACTCTTTGGGTGTTTTCCATGAAATTTTATGTCTATTTTTTTCCCACTTTTTCAGTCAGTGCTTAAAAAAAGTTGTCCTATGAATCGAAGATCATTTTGATACTAGTGTTCGATAATTAATTTATTCCATAGGTCATGTTGATTGATTGAAATTTTATGCAGAGCATATTGTGGCATCTTTCTTCCCCTTCTCTCTGGTCATAGGAAAATTCTCTTCTTTGAAATTTTAGATGCTATGGTTAGTGAGTTTTATATTTGTGCAGCCTTATGCAGGAGCCTTTTTGTTCGGTACCGTTGATATGGATTATTCAAGAAGATAGCCTTTCAAGTCGTCTTCCAGTTTATGATCAAATGGGTTGGCAACATCTTGTTTCTCATTGGAGAAGTGCTTTTAGCCGAGCCAGTGTTGTTGTCTTTCCAGATTTCACTTATCCGGTAATGTTGCTGTTATATATGCACAAAAACACTAACACTGACAATATTATAATTTGTTCTCCTCTAGACTTGCCGTAATTGTTTTGGCATTGATCAGTTTTATTTCTCCTTGCATCAGATGTTGTATAGTGAGCTTGACACTGGAAACTTCTTTGTGATTCCTGGATCACCAGTAGATGTGTGGGCTGCAGAAAGCTATAGTAAGACCCATGTGAAGGATCAGCTTAGAGAACTTAGTGGATTTGGTAAACATGATATGGTGGTTCTAGTTGTTGGGAGCACTATCTTCTACAATGACATATCTTGGGACTATGCTGTTGCAATGCATTCCATAGGACCTCTGCTCACAAAATATGCGAGGAAGAATGAGGCAGCTGAGGCAGTTAAATTTATTTTCTTGTGTGGCAATTCCACTGATGGTTATGATGACGCTTTACAGGTAGTCTTTCTTTTAAGTTGTGCTGTACATCATACATTATGTGATGGCAATAAAATATAAGAAAGTAGATTACTCATCTCATATTAATTTGCTTAATCACCAGAGGTTTTAACCATTTCTCCAAGAAATTGATGGTAAAATAATTGAGTAGTTACTTTAAATTATCTGCACTTGTCGGGAGAAATATATATATAATGAAAACAATGGATAGGCATTATTTGCACTTGTTTTGAGTAAATATTTTGTTGTCAAATCAGATGTTGATTGGTCATTACTATACTGTTTACAGTATTTGTATGGATTGATCTCCTTTGATGTCATTGTTGGAGTTTTCTTGTCTCAAAAGAATTTGTGAAACCAAAATTGAGAACTGTGCTGAATAAAATTGCATTTTGGGGACTTGCTACAATACTGCACGTGCTGAAGAACAAGAAGTGCTCCTTTTCATTCTAAAGTTATGAACCATTGCTGGGATTTAACTAGATAATTGTTCTGAATGCCATATGCCATTTTATTTTGATCATGCTTTTTTAGTTCTGTGGTAAAAAGATATTACTGGATGAAGCTTCTCTAAAATGGTTGGAAGTGAGAGAAAGAGGAAGAAAAGAGAGGGGGGGGGGTGGTAGAGGGTTATGTATGGATGGGTTATTTTCAAAATCAAGTTTTAAGTAATAAAATAATAAACGTGTTGGGCAATGCACCAATTGTCATCAAGTATAGAACACTAACCCCATTTCATGATTATAAATCTTCAAAGAATTGAACACTAATCCTCAGTTTTATAGTATTCACAAAGTACTGAATGCTAATCTTCTTCCTCCATTGCATCCTTCATTCCTTCCAAATCTTTGTAATGTCCTTTGAATTATCTCTAGCACACCTAAGGACACCAACCATGGTGATAGAGCCTCAGTAGCATCCTTGAAACCTGGATTAAAATCCCGTGTTTCTGTAGATAATCATCTTGGGCCAAAATCCTCAAGTATGAGGGAGTACCACACATCTGATCGTCTAATGGTGCCAGTATGATGGAGCATATATGCACTTGCCTCAAACAAGAATCAAAGGGAGTGCAAGATTAAGAGAACAACATAATTACATGATATGCCACCGTGTTTTTGAATGTTTTTCAAAACAAAAACTAAAAAACAACTCTAAACTGATTTTGATATTCTGTTCATAAAATTCATTTTCTGTTTTTAAATTTTTAAAACCAATAAAACTAAAAACAACATATATAACAAGTTTTTTATTTTTTAAAACTGAAAACTGTTTTGAAAAACACTTTCCAAACAGACCCCAAGACAATGGACAGAATCTGAATTGTATTAGTAGTAGTGTGTCTGTTTTGTTATGTTTTACCTGGTCTTTAGACACATTTTCTGAGCTGTTATATTGTCTTTGAATTGTTTACTGATCCCTTAGCTTTTGGTTTAGGAAGTTGCTTCTCGCTTGGGGCTTCCTCATGGTTCTATAAGGCATCATGGCTTGAATGGTGACGTGAATAGTGTGTTACTAATGGCTGATATCATCCTTTATGGTTCTGCTCAAGAGGTGCAGGGTTTCCCTCCATTATTAATCAGAGCAATGGCTTTTGAAATTCCAGTCATTGCACCAGATTTTCCTGTCTTAAAAAAATATGTAAGTTCATTTAATATCTCATTGACTTCTGTAACAATAACTACTCTCTTCATTTTCATTGAGCTTGTCTCTACTTACAGATTGTTGATGGAGTCCACGGGATATTTTTTTCTAAACACAATCCTGAAGCTTTGATGAATGCTTTTTCACTTTTGCTTTCAAATGGAAGACTTTCTAAGTTTGCTCAAGGAATTGCATCAGCTGGAAGAGAGCTTGCTAAAAATGTGCAAGCTTTGGAGTGCATTACTGGCTATGCAAGACTTCTGGAGAATGTACTCAGTTTTCCCTCAGATGCTTTATTGCCTGGTCCAGTTTCTCAGATTCAACAGGGAGCATGGGAATGGAATTTGTTTCAGAATGAAATAGAACTAGGCATTGACATGCCAAAGATGGATGGTGATTTTTCCATTGGAAAAGCTACCATTGTCTATGCTGTTGAGCAAGAGTTGGCAAGTCTTAATTATTCAACGAGCATAGCTGAGAATGAAAGAGAGGTTCCAATGCAAGATAAATTAACTAAATTAGATTGGGATATTCTGAGAGAAATTGAAATATCTGAAGAGAATGATGTGTTGGAAATGGAAGAGGTATTATGTAATCTTGTCATGGCAGAAATTAGTTTTACCTTCCAACCTGTGATTTCACTTGCCTTTATATTTATTTCATCCTTTTGGAACTCTTGATTAGATTATTTTAGAGATAGCTACTTCTGAACAATCATTTCTTTCTGTTTCAGGTTGAAGAGAGGATGGAGAAAGATGTTGGCATATGGGATGAGATATACCGAAATGCTAGAAAATCTGAGAAGCTGAAATTTGAAGCAAATGAGAGGGATGAAGGGGAGCTTGAGAGAACAGGACAACCAGTGTGCATTTATGAGATATACAATGGAGCTGGAGTCTGGCCGTTTTTGCACCATGGTTCTTTGTACCGTGGGTTAAGTCTTGTAGGTATCTTTGTCCATAATTATGACAATTTTTCCCTTGTTCCCTTCAAGTCTTCTGTTTGTTTTCCCTTTTTGATCTATATCCCATTCTGGTCTCTGTGGTGCCATTTTTAAAGATTTCAAATTTAGAGTGCTCTTTAATTTCATTGCCTCTACTTTTCTTAAGAGAGAGAGAGATAGAGAGAGAGAGAGAGAGAGAGGCAGTATACTATTACCTATTACATATTTTCTTCTAGATAATTTTTGCTCTACTTCCCATGGGGTGACCACTTATTGAATTTAAATGAAAAGGGTTTCATTTTATTTGTCTTACATGTAAACCCTGCTGGAAGTAATTTGACTTGCTTTAGTAATAATGACAAATTATTTCTGGCAGTCTAGAATAGCGCAGAGACAAAGCGCTGATGATGTGGATGCTGTTGGTCGTTTGCCTCTTTTGAATGACACATATTACCGTAACATTCTATGTGAAATGGGAGGAATGTTTGCAATTGCACATAGGGTCGATAGCATTCATGGGAGGCCTTGGATTGGGTTTCAATCATGGCGTGCTGCTGGTAGGAAGGTATTCCTTATGTTAGTTTAAAATGTTGCAATAGTTTACCATAATAGATCTGTATTTATGTTAAGTAATGCTAAATAAATTTCAGAATTAAAAAAAGAAAAAGAAAAGACTCTTATTGTTACATTAGCCTTAAATTTAATTAAGAATAGAGTGAGCATCGGTGCAACAATAAAGTTGCTACCTTGTGACCTGAAGGTTACGGGGTTCAAATCCTGAAAATAGCCTCTCCGCAAAGCAGAAGTAAAGCTACGTACATCTACCATTCTCAAACTCTACTATGTGGGAATCTCGTGCTTAGCTGTAAATTTAATTAAGAATATTAACTGACCTTTTATTTTGGGTTATGTATCAATGAAGTTGTGTTTTGAGAAAATTGGGTCTCTTCTTTTCACTTCATTTTTTCCTATTGCATGTATGTACTATAATTTTCCAATGCTATAAAAAATTCCTTTTAAAATCGTTGCTTAATACGTGATTTGCTGAAACAGGTAGCATTGTCAGCAGAAGCTGAAAAGGTTTTGGAAGAGAGAATGCAAGATAATTTTAAAGGAGATGTAATATATTTTTGGGGACGATTGGACATGGATGGGGGTGTTATAGGAAGCAACAATGCACTTACTTTTTGGTCCATGTGTGACATCTTAAATGGAGGCAACTGCAGGTATGTAGTATGCTAATAAATATTATACATTGAGCTTGTTCAGCGCTGTCTCACAGCTTTCAAGAATTTCGTTATCCCACCACCTTGCCCAACATGTTCTATCCTAATGTTGCTGTTATTTGCACCACCTACATAGTTAATGTTTTGGATCACTTAGCTTAATTTGATGACAAATTGTGTTGTGTGAAAAATATGTCACTAGTCTCTAGCTCTATAATAATGTATGAGTTTGGATAGGAGTTTCTGGGCATAAAGTGGCCCTAATGTAATCAGAACTCCGTTCATGATATTACCCTACCTTAAGTGCCCCAAAATTAAATTTTTGGCAGTTTGACTTTGGGTATTTTAATGTGTTTTAAACTTGTCTGATATTCTGCTTCAAATTGCATCAGAACTGTCTTTCAAGATGCCTTCCGTGAGATGTATGCATTTCCCTCCCATGCAGAAGCACTTCCCCCCATGCCTGAAGATGATGGTCATTGGTCAGCGCTGCACAGTTGGGTGATGCCAACTCCTTCTTTCCTGGAGTTTATAATGTTCTCACGGTAATAAATGAATCAGATATTAGCTTCTTAACATGAGGATGATGTTAGTTAAATGCACTTTCTTGATGTGAACGAAACTGCAAACTGAAATGGTGTCAATTGAGTGCAGGATGTTTGTTGATTCCATTGATGCTCTGCACCAAGACTCCAGTACAGATAGGAAGTGCTTGTTAGGCTCTTCTAAGTTTGAGGTAATTTGTTTGCATTTGGTTTTAAGGTTTCATAAATTATTTGTATTTCTTACCTCTTTTGTTCTTTGCAGGAAAAGCATTGTTACTGTCGGGTGTTGGAACTTCTCATCAATGTATGGGCTTATCATAGTGCACGGAAGATGGTGTATATAAATCCCATCACTGGTTCTATGGAAGAGCAGCACCCGATTGAGCAACGGAAGGGTTTAATGTGGGCAAAATACTTCGATTTTTCATTATTGAAAAGCATGGATGAAGATCTAGCTGAGGCTGCAGATGATGGTGACCATCCGAGAGAGATGTGGTTGTGGCCAATGACGGGGGAGGTGCACTGGCAAGGGATTTATGAAAGGGAGAGGGAAGAAAGGTACAGGCTAAAAATGGATAAAAAGAGAAAAACAAAAGAGAAATTATATGAAAGAATGAAGTATGGTTACAAGCAGAAATCACTTGGATGATAGGGAAAGTTTACATTTGAAATTTACTCAGGCCAAATCGCTTCTGACACGAGCCGGCTAGTGAACCCAATTTTGCTTCACTGAGAAATTTGCCTTGTGAATTGGAGAAGCTTAAAGCTTTGATTCTAACAAACATTGGCACAGATCATAGAGACAGTATTCTGTCTTTTTTCTTCATTAACTGAATACTTATACTCAGCCCTCAGTCTCCGAAAAGGGTGAGACCGAGGACAAAGGAGTTTTCCCATCTTTTGATGTTCACTGGTTTCACGGCCATTTTTGCACGGTCAATTAAAGCACCATATAGAAGATACAGGCGGCTCCACCTATAAATGTACTCATATATAGTCTATAGAAATCCATTCTTCAATTGAATTGACTGAGCTTAAATTTGTATTCTTTAATTTCTGTATATTTGTTAAGACATTAGTGGCAATTTTGAGTAGAACAGTGGCTGGTTTTCTCCTGCATAGTTTTTCTCTATATTTTTGCCTCCTCATTTGGGCATGTAATGCTTCATTTTCGGCAAAAAGCAATGGGAGAGTAAAGTCAGGTTTTGCGTGAAACTCGCAACATACTGAGAATTTCGCTTGATGTGATTGAATGAGGCGTAATAATCCACTAATGCGCATCAAGTCCTCCGTTATCTTTAAATTTAATGACATATACTTGTTGCTGAGCCTAATATCATCCTGTTGTTGCACCACCACTAATGAAGTCGTTAAGAAAATGCTCGAAATTATTATTTTTATTCAATTCAAGAACAATACTTATTACATGCTGCCTAAATATTGGTCGATATATGAAAAATCTTGAAAGTCATATAAAACAACTATAATTATAGGTTTAATTTTAATTCTGACAATGTAAAATTTATATTGTTATCTAATTAAAATTTTTTACTTGCATAACTTTTGAGTGAACATTTTGATTGGTCCTTCAAAATTTTGATGTTTAACTATTTTATTTTCCAAAAAAGGAAAATGATGGATACATTAGTTCGTCTATTAGTTCTGACTGTGAACTTGTATAAGTGGCATGATATGATGATGACATACCATTAAAATATTAGATATAAGTAAAATGATGTCCTTTTTGAACATATTGTATTTATCATAGTGTCTAAAATTATACAAAATGAGTCACTTTATGACTTGTAATGAAGATTTAAATGAGCTATTTTAAACTTCACTTTATTTTAGATGACACATGCATCACTTAATATCCTATTAATGGGATATTATATAATTTTATTAGTGTTTAAAGAATCAAATACACATAGAGAGACTAATACAACTTATTATTAAAACCTTAAGGTACCATAAATTTGAGAGACCAGATAGTCTTATTAAATTTTCTTGAAGACTTATATGGACAATTACTCATAATTTTTTAAATAATAGATGAAAGAGTCAATTATCATTACTAGTATAATAATACATATCCACATAAAATAAAATAAAAACCTTTACATTAAGCGTATTAAATCCATTAATTATTAGTGTCAAATATTTTAAACTGTGTATCGAAATTCACCCTAATAAACAAGGGTTTAAGAAAAGGAAACTTGAAAATAAGATATAATGACGACCAGTCTCCCGCGCCCTCAAATTGGAGCAATCACTGTCGTAATGACCGCGATACACACGCGGTATGAGCTGAGCTGTTGAGTGAACGCTTTGCGCAGTGAAATGAAATGAAATTCGAGGGTTTTAGCCTTCACACTTTGACACACTGAAGAAGTCACTCACTCACTCACTCACTCCCCGTGAGACCTCTTCCTCTTCCTGCCAAGGCAAGTCATCCCTCTCTCTCTCTCTCTTCATCTCTTTCCCTATTTCCCTTTCCTCTTCAATTCCCACCTTCTTCTTCTTCTTCTTCCTTCTTCTTTTCGGTTTGGCCTCTTCATTTTCCTCTTTTTTTTTCTTTTAATTAAATTTATTGTTTTCCTGAATTTGAATTCAACTCAACTCCAGAAATTGTCTTCGATGCGCTTTTCATTTAGTATATGTACCGAATTCTCTCTGACCTATTTCCGTATTTTACTCTAGTCACCACAGTTATAAGTAACTACAATTCTTTTTTTTTTTTTAGCACTGGGAATGTGCTAGTATACTGATTAGAGTAGTCATGTGTGTAGTGTTGATGTAATGATGTATAGTTTTACAATTCTAGTCTAGGTTCGCTATTTTTTGTTGGCACATGTTAGAATGTTAGTCAAAAATTGTTATGATTGTAGTTAATGGTTTTTAGTTACCTCTATAATTTGGTCATTCTCCTTGTTTAGCTCCTGTGCTTGGTTCATTCCTAGTATAAATCTGTAAATGGGATTCACTTGTGTGCCTAAAACTATGCATACACACTGTCTCTGTAATATTCTCTGTTTTAAGTAACATATATAATAGTACTCTTTTTTCTATAGCAAAAGGCTGCCACACTGTTTTTACATGCTCAAGTATACAAATTTTAATTGTTGTTTAGAAAAATGGATGCTTTTGTCCTTTTTTTTAAAATGATGCTGTATAGTGTATAGTTAAAGTGTAGGATTTTATATATTGTTTTCAGCTTTTGTATGATGTAAATGAACTGCTTTTTCTTTCCTCTTTTTCCTTTTTTTTTTTTGGGACCTTCCTATATGTGTAGTATTGTAATGGTCTATTGTTTGCTAACAATTCTGGACGATTTTTGTGATTTTGAAATATTTTTGGGAGAATCTTGTGTGACCGTGCAATTGATTTTTGCTAGTGGTGATATTTCTAAGCTAATTGGCAAATGATGTAAGGCCTATATGTTTTGTAAGCTTAATTTCTGGTTGGACTGCAAATATATGCAGGTTCATATACTAAAAGCTGTGGTAAATGCGATGCATTCTATAAAGGGTGGCTGGGTGGGGCAAACATTTGCCCTTGCTAAGCGAAATGAATCTGATGGGAGAAAGTCTCGTATTCGACGTTCCAAGGAGGAAAGAAAGGCAATGGTTGAATCCTTTATAAAAAAGTAAGTGGATACTAGTTTCTGTTGATCCATGATTTTACTATCCCAAGCTGGATTTAAAATTACTATATAATTTCACAATGTATGTTGCCAACCCCACTAAGTGAGAAAAGGTTTGGTTGCTGTTGTGTGTCAAGATCTCCTTCTATCATTGGTCCTGCTCTTGTTCTCCAGATTATAAAATCTGGTTGTCTTGTCCACCCTTTACTTTTTCAATTTTTCTTCTTTTTAAAATCAAGAATTCATTATACATCATACCTCTTATTTATTTATTTTTTCTTATGAATATATGATAGACTAATTTTGCAGGATGTCATTGATTGTTAACAAATTCTTTTGTTGTTTGTTGTTTATTTTGCTACTTTAGAGATGATATGCAACTGCTAATAGAACACTGTGTCATTGTATTATATGCTTAAAGGTTGAACACTTGAGCTCTTTAGCGTACCCCATCTTTTTGTTACAATTGTTGTAATTTAAGTCATACTTTAGAAGCCTGTATTTTCGTCAATGATTCAGTGAATCTATAACCATCATCTTTAGTTATCATCTAGTTACTTGATTCCAGGTACCAAGAGTCAAACAATGGAAACTTTCCATCACTTAATCTTACCCACAAAGAAGTTGGTGGCTCCTTCTACACAGTGCGGGAGATTGTACGGGATATAATTCAAGAAAATAGAGTGTTGGGTCCTGCTAAGTTCACCTTACAGGAGCTCACTTCTGATCAATTTTTTGAGCACAATCCATTGGGTTCAATTGCCAGAGATCCTCAATCCATTTTGGCAGAAACTTCAAATGAAAATCATCCTAAACCAAACAACTTTCTGGATACAAGTGGCAAAAAGCTTTCTTCTTCCGATGGGTATTATACTGGAGCTGAGCATCAGGAGATTGACAAAGGGCATGTCATAAATGCTAGCCACGTAGATGTCATAAACAAGGAATCCGTTGGAGGTACTGTTGCTTCTGATGGTTATTATGATGGAGCTGAGCATCTGGTGGTTGATAAAGACCATGTCATAAATCGTAGTCATGTAGATATGAAAAACAATGAATTCATTGAAGCTACTCTTGTTTCTCATGGGCATCATACTGAAGCGGAGCATCAGATAGTTGACAAGGGGCAAGTGATAAATAGTAGCCAGGTGGATATGGTAAACGAGGAATACAGTAAGGCTACTAATCCTGAGATACAGGTAAGTGAGCCCATGGCACTCAAACAAAATGAACAAGAGTTGTCTGCAACTGCAACACCAGTGGCCAAAGTAACTCCTGTGACAGAAGACTTGATAGTAGAGACATTTCCAGTAAGGCCTGTTGCTAGGACTACTGAAGGAATAGAAGCTCTTGGAGAGTTGAGAGGCTCAAGTAATTCACTACAGAATGATATAAAAATGTTGGAAATGGAAAAAGGCCAGGAGAGGTCTGAATTACATGGTATAGAGCCTGCGACGACTTCTAATTTACCGGATGAGAAATTTGAGGATGGCCTCGGAAATCAAATATTAAAGAACAATGCTGGCCAGGATGAAGAGAAAACTCTAGGAGATACATTGGCAACTGCAAAGGATTATGAATTTGAAGATAGCACGGAACCTCAAGTTAGGGTATCTCATCAAAATGCTATAACCCTTGAAGCCATTAACCAAAGCCAGATGATAGCTGAAGCTAAGGTGAGTTTTCAATTTTTATTATTATTTTTATATTACTTGAAACGTAGTTTGTATTCTCGCACTTTAGGGATATTTTGTCTATTGATTTGGAAGTACATATTTTTTAAGAGAGTTACATATTATAATCACAATAGTCTTCTTTTTGTCTGAACATGTAAAGGGGCCCATAATATGTCAATTTCAGGTTTAGATTCTGGTTTTCTAATGATAGGAAAGAGTATAATTTGTTCATCAACACTAACCTTCCAGTGCAATATCACATGATATTCAATAGTAATTCCTTGCTGCTCACACAAAAAGTGATATTCAATATTCATTGACCACACAATGAATAAAACCCTGTGTTTGACTTCAAACTTTTTTTGTCAAGCAAAATTATGCCGGAGGCAGTAGTAAAATTAGATGATGCATCAAAATGGAAAGTCTTCACTAATCTGTCGTCATTTTCTTTTTCTTGACCGTCCTTGGATCCTATTTACTATAATGAACAACTAGTAAAACCCAATTGTTATTAACTACATTTTTTAGTTATGGGAGGAGAAATTCCCTTGTAACAGCTAAATGTTTTTTACAGGCAAGCATTCAAGATGACTTCCAGGCCAAAAACCTGACCAACACTTGTGCTGAGGGATCAAAACCTTCAGAGGAAGGTCTGCATAACGCTAATAAACATAGAGTTGATGAGCAAATTGGAGGCAACTCCCAGAGAAGAAGCAACACAACTTTAGATAGGATCAATCTGTAAGCATATTTGATGACTTAATCTAAAATTCTGTGCTGATTGCAAATGCCTTTTAATTCGTAGATGTAAATTATTCTGGTTCTTTTGCAGCAGCTAATTTGTCCTTTCTATGGTTTTCACTGCAGAGAATCATGGGATGGAACGACTAAGAATTCTGCAAAACAAGAAAGCAACCCTCTTTTAGCCATCTTTAAAGCTTTTGTTGATGCCTTCGTGAAATTTTGGTCGGAATGAAGATTTTACGATGAGTTTATTTTTTTTCCCTCAAAATTTCTTTTCCGTTGTGTTTACCTTTGGAAATTGTGGACTGTGATGTTCTGTAGCTGACAAAGAATGATTCGCGTAGTCTTGATTAAGAGGAATGATCGTTGGTACGAAATATTTTGCTATGAATATGCACGAATAGTTGATTTCTTTTTTTCTTGTTTATTTAACTTTTTTAACTGAACAATCAATCATCGAAAGCCACGTTCGAATAGAAGTTCTCCTTCTTTAATCAACTTGAATATTTTTTTTTTTTTGTTGGGTGAACACGATTTGGTCCCTTAAAATTGTCTTGGACTAAATAGTCCTCCAAGAAAATAAATTGTTCGTGTGCTATCTCAAGAATGAAAATAATGAACATAGTTCTTTGTCGGTTCTTTATAAGTGAACTTATACACGTGAAATAATACAATGATATTATGCTATTAAAATTTTGAATGAGCCATTGAATATGTAATGAAGATGTAAATAGCTCAATTTGGTGTTTAAAACTGCATAAAATGAGTTATTTTAGACTCTAATTACTTCAGATGGCACCCATGTCACTTAACATTTTGTTAACGCCCATGTATGCAATTCTATTAATATTTCAAAGATCAAATGCATGAAGGGATTAATGTGTCCTATAATCAAAATCTTGAAAGATCACATGTTTAGTTTCTGTTTTTGGAGACTTCAATTGTCTAGCAAAATTTTCTTGGGGGATTTTCTAAGATATTTAATCTATTGTTTTTTTATATTTTTTTCCTTTTTGAATTGCAATTATTTTGTTGTCAAAGTTGACCTAGTTGTGTAACGCCCCCTTAATGATAGTATTTTACCTAGGATGTAACACTATAACTAAGAGTTTGGTACTACGTATCATTGCGTATGCCATGTAATATTTGACTTGTTTATCTATAAGCTCTTAACCTAGTAAATTATTCCTTGTTCGTATTTATAGTCAAAAGGAATAATTTTGGTGACATATAGTTTCGAATGTTAGGAATAAAGAGAAAATAAGGTATAAATGAGTCTAATTCAATTTTTTTAAAGTACTAATACCATCAGTATATTTGTTTACACATATAACTAGGTAAATATGCCTTATCAGTACATGTATAATATACAATAATCCAGCAATCATAGGGCATATACCACAAGCATTGAAATACACATCATAACTCACTCTATTATGAATCCATCCAGGAACACATACATAAAGCATCTATTCATTTCAAGTATACTAGTGGCATGTATCTCTAGGATAACTTCTAACACAATATGATCAAATGTCAGCTCCTGATTGTCATTGAATTCTCTAATGAAGACTATCTCCTGTATCTGAGGTAGACATGGAATGCAAATAGGGATGAGAATTCTAAAATTCTCAATAGGGTGTTCCCATAAACATACAACTGTCATCATTATCTACCTTAGCTGCTCCGGTTCATTATAAAAACATTGCCTGTAAATGAAAGAACCAGTAACAGTCATCATAGTTTGTAAAATCTTTATCTGAAGCAGGTTCATTTTATTCAATCATCATTTTAGGAACTTAAAATGTCAACTTAGAGCATAAGTATGTGACCATAATAGAATAATAAAACTCATCCTCATAACACATAACATATAGAGTACCTTAAAATAATTGCTACTTTAACTATCTTGACCCTTGACTGTTGATGGTTTATTCTACTCTTAGGTAATAGACTGCTTTTCAGGACTGAGCTCATTCCTATAAATGATCATTGGATTTACTTCTTTCAATTCTCACACAGACCTATTCCTAGTCAAGTTCTTTTACCCGACTCATTTCAAGGGTAGTCAAGTTTACTTTCCCCAACATACTTGATTTACTTTCTTCAGCCTAAGAAATATAATCTTATACTTTCTTTCACATGTAAGAAATTGTAATAAGTATTCACATTCATATGTGTTTAACATCATTCATAGATTCATATAACATAAGTGAGATCAAATCATTAATATTTCATCATAAATTCAACAATTCAGCATGCTATCCAGAATTTTGGTTCTAAAGAAAATTATGGATCGGCTACTAAACTTCATGAAAACAGAGCAAACTAAATTTTTAGAGTCAATTCATCATGTTTAAGAGATTTTGTAAAAATTTCAAGACAAAATAAAATCTGTAGTTATATTAACAAAATTCTACAAATTTGGAGGTCAGAATCTATTCTTTTCAGCCAATAGCCAAAAAGTGCTGATTTTATTACCATATCAAATGAACAGACAACAACCTACAAAAATTCAATGTTGGACTTCAAGATGTCCTCAATATCCTGTAGAAATTTCAGCTCAACAATCGATCTTTTGATATGCTAATAAATTTGGACAATTTTAGTGTTTCAGAATTTGACTGTTCGAGCAGCAACTTAACCAATTCGATTCTTGAATTTTTAAACATAGCAAAAGTGCCTAGAATGGCTCAAAATTTTAAATAGAGATACATGAACATATTAGCTAACATCCCATAAAATTTTTAGCTCAATCCAAGATCTTTAAATAGGTCAAAAAATTCGAACAAATTCTCTGCTTGCTTAAAATAGGGGTTTTCCAGCAACAAGGTTCAAAACATATTTTGAGAAAAATAATTTTTACCATCATTCAATCACTTCACCAAATTAAGCACATCTATATCTATCTATCATCAGCCAATATATTCAGAAAGTTTCAGCCAAAACAATCAAAAAAATTGGAAAGAAAAGAGAACAAATAAGGCCCCTACTTGGCTCTTGTAACTCGAACTTTTCTTCTTGGATTCCTTTAAAGCTTTTATGATCAATTCTTGATCTAATCCAAGTGAGTCCTTCCTTAGAACATCAAGAACAATAGAAATTTGATATGACGATGATATGAGATTTTCTTACAAAGGGTTGATTTGTAAGTTGTAAGAGTTTGTAGGTGAAATATATGCTTTAGGATTATGGAGTTTTTGGGTAAAGCCTAAGTTTCTAGCTAAGGTTTTTATTTAGCTAAGGAAGAAGATGAAGTTGGCTGCCTCCTTGGTGGTTTGGCCAAGAGTTCTTTAGAGAAAAGGTAAGTTGTGTGTGTCTTATGCATTTATGACAAGACACTTGTTCATCTCATGTCATAAAGTAAATTCTTGAAGATAATTACATGAATTTTGTAATATCCTCATTAGAAATTGAAGAATGTGATGGGGTGTCTCATTTTAGGCCTTACACTTATCATAATATGTGGCAAGTTACACTGCAAGCTTCATATAGTGTAAAACTACACATTGTAATTTAACTGAACGAGTAAGATATAGTATTCGTAAAATTAGATATTACCCGAAATTAAATTCTAGGTCTAAAATTCTCATTTCTAGCCTTAATTCTATATTTTCTCAATCTCAGGCATTTTCGAATCCCAATTTTGGGTTTCGCATATCCCGACGAGCTTGTGGGACCCACAAAGTTACCATTCATTTTTCATTTTCATTTTTTTTAACTCATCCATTAGATCATCCTTATTGTTACTACATCTATCAAAGTATTGAAATTCTCATTAATAAAGTCTAAATTAATTTTTAAATAATTTTAGGGTGTTACAAGTTGTGTTTGCTATGTTTATGTGAGTCGTGTTTGTTACACCAGCAAAGGCATCGGATGTAATCCCTCCATTTTCAGTCAAGTGTCCATTTTCATGGAATTTTTACAGAATTAAAATTAAAAAAATACCAAATCATATACATCCTTTTTTTGTCATTTGGTTACATATTTGTCTTGTTTTTATTTAATAGAAGTTGATTCAAATTGAATTCCACAAAAAGTTCAAGATTTCATTTGACATTACATAGAAGTCGATTTAAATCAACTTTAGAGAAGAGTCTCAGACTTTTGGGAACGGTGCAAAATCTAGTTAAATTGACTTCTGTAATGCATGTCAAATCAGTGAAAATCTATTTGAATTGACTTCAGTGCAGTAGAAGTCTATTTAAATCAACTTCAATGTAGCAAAAAAGTCGTCATTGAGTAGCTACTCTTTTTTAATGTAAACATGTTATTTACTTTTTGATAATTTGCATGGTACATGTAACCACAGTTTTGAAAATCGGACCGGCCCGGCCGGTCCGATCGGTAAACCGCTAAACCGGACAAGTGGCCGGTCCGAGTAGGCCAGTGGATTGGAACTGCAAAAAGATCGGTATAACTCGGTTGACTCGGCGGTTTTTCGACCAAAATCGGCGACTCGGCGAACCGCCGGTTGCAATCTCCAGAAAAAGAAAAAAAAATGGTATGCTAGGTTTCAGTTCAAGGAAGGGGGAAAAATTATGTGCTGTGAAAAAATGGTTATGTTTCGCTAGTTTCCTCTCAAAGTCGCCGCCGCCACCTAGATCACACACTGTTGACGGAGTGAGAGGGAGACATACGCATGATTGAGCAAGTGAGAGTGACAAAGGGAGAAAGAGAGAAGCTAGTCAATGGAGTAAGAAAGCACTGTAGAAGAAGATGAAGAAGGGGACTAGTGTGCGGCTCCAATATGTTGCGTGTGTGGGAGCAGGAGAGAGGAGAAAAGTTATTTTAACACCCAAAAATGGGTGTCTAAAACAGACACCCACTTTATAACCATTAGATGTGATGAATGTCCTCACTTATTCTTAACATCCATCACATCCAATGGTTATAAAGTGAGTGTCTGAAACAGACACTCACTTTTGAGTGTTAAGATAACATTTCTCCTGGAGAGAGTGAGAAAAGGGTTGTCAAATTAGGTTAGACTTTTTAAGTGGTCTGTTTCCTCTTAATTAGGCTTGTGCAACTTACAGCCCAATTTTATTTGTAATTGGGGGATTGCTGGAACGTGTTCCAAAACTATCAAAATGGGTATGGTGTAATTATGGGCCTAAGTTGTTTTGTTACAGTAAGAGGAGGTGCAGTGTTAAAGGTTGAGTTTCCAAATCTGTTCTTTACCATGTTGAACCTCTCTTACTCCCTAATTTGGGGTGTGAATCTAATTATTGGAAAAAAAAATTAATTATTTATATTATGTTATTGTATTTCTTGGGATTTTAATATATTTTTAATATTTATTTAATTATATCTGGTTAAACCAATTGAACCAGTGACTCACCGGTTGAACTAGTGACTCACTGACCCAGTACCTTGACTGAGTCGATCGCCGAGCCAAGTTTAAAAACTATGCATGTAACCATACTTCTCATAACATACGATGAAAGACTACACATTTTACATAAAAATGCCAAAACACAAAATCACTAATAGAAAACCAAAAAGCTAATATACATAATTTATAATATATAATCATAATAACCATATAATCATCCAAACTACCAATCTCAAGTACATAATATAAAAGTCTAAAGTATAAAACCACTATAATCAGTACTCATCTCAAGTATCAGGAGCAGGACCAAGAGGAGGAACAGTTTAGGAGGATGAGCAAGAAAAGGATCAGGAGTAGGTACAAGCCAAGGGGCAGGTACAGGCTTGAGATTGTATGTCGCTGTTGTGTCACTGAGAGTCACATTGATGGCCCTAGACACACCAGGCAATGCAAATAGTGATTATGATTATATAGTGGTTATGCACTTTAAACTTTTATATTATGTATGTGAGATGAATAGTGATTATATAGTGGTTATGTATTTTAAATTTTTATATTATGTATTTAAGATTAGTAGTGTAGACGATTACATAGTTATTATGATTGTATATTATGTATTATGTATATTAATTTTTTTGGTTTTCTATTAATAATTAGCACTTTTGTGTAAATTGTGTAATCTTTCGCTATTTATTTTAAATAGCATGGTTACATGCATTGTATAAATTAGCAAAGAGTAAACAATATATTTGAGTAGTTGCTCAAAGGCGACTTAAATCATCCTAGGAAGTTGATCATTAACTAATTACTAAAAAATAAGACTACAATTAATTTGAGAATAGTATTTTAATTTATACGTGTGATTCTGTAATTAATTGGAATTTTTTTTTGTAACATATAAATAAAATTTGGTTACTTCTAAAAGAATTATATCAATCCTGCGTTATATCTCAACCATTACTAGAAAATCAACAAGATTGAGCACCACACATGATCATTAAAACAGCGAAGCACAAAATTGGCCCTAAAAAATAAGACTGATATAATAATTGTAACAGAGCTCAAAAATAAAAATAAAAAGCCACTGCCATCATCTTCACCTTCATAATCCAGCCACCAAACCAAAAAAAATCACAATTCTCCTCAAATCCAAATACCAAATCTCCATGATGTCGTGCCACAGGATTGACATGAGATTAATCTTTTATTATTTTTTTTATGGATTAAGGTGTGCTTGTTCGAGCTTATTTAGCTCAGGATTACTTTTTTTTATTTTAAAAAATCGCTTTTTATATATTTAAATAATTTTTCAAAAAATAATTAGAGCATAAAAAAATTTAATTTTAAATTTATTTTATAAAATTTAAATAGGATAACTTATAAAAAAATTATTAAAATTTAAATTTTATGATTTTTTTTTTTCAAAATCTAAGATAAACACATTTTACATTATCTAAAACTGAAAAACGAAATAGGGTGTTCACTCTGGAGAAGACAAAGCTCCACGGAACAAAAAGCACTGGCCCTGCTACCATCATCTTCACCTTCCTTCGTAGTTCACCCACCAAACCACACCCCAAAAAATAAAAAATAAAAAAATTCATAATTCTTCCGAAATCCGAAGACCAAACCTGCGTTTGATGTCGGAGCACTTCTTCTTCCCTGAGGAAATCTTGAGAGAGATCCTGAGGAGGCTGCCACCAAAGTCCCTAATCAGATGCACCGCAGTGTCCAAGTCATGGCGCACCCTCATCACCCACCCTTCATTCATCTCCTTCCACCTCCGCCACTCCCCCTCCCTCCTCCTCCTCCAGCTCTGCGCCGACCGCCCCTTCCCCAACCCCTCACGCGCCCCCGTCCGCTACTCCCTCCACCGCGATGACGACCACCACCCCTTCCTCTCCGCCGACCACCACTCCAACTCTGTCGCCGCATTCCTCCTCCCCCATCCCGGCGCCTTCTACTGCGAGTTCTCCGTCGTCGGCATCTGCCACGGCCTCGTCTGCATAACTTCCGGGCATCACTGTCACTCCCTCGTCATCTGTAACCCTTCTCTCCGCAGATACGTCAGGCTCCCGAGGCCACAGCACTTCCCTTCTCTCTACTATGCCACCGTTGCCTTCGCCTTCGATCCCAAAAGAGAGGACTATAAGGTTGTTAGGCTTTCTTGCATGCTCGATGATGAGAGGTACCAAATTATTTTTTTTTGAATAATTCATACTAGAATTTAATTTTGATACTGTAAGTGTGATGTGAACGGACTTTACTTACGCTGATATTAGCAAACATGGGTTGCTTTTGCACTCACCATTTGAAAGGCCACTCAAATCTAGGATTTTGACTGGATGATGGGTGTATAAAGCTTTTAATAGTACTTCATGATTAAGAGCGTATTTTAATACACAAACAACAACACCTCATACCCACTTCGTTAGATATAATAGTAGCTCAACTTTCTTCACTCCTCCATCATATTTAAAACTGATAAAATAGATGTCTCAATTGGACACTCACTTTTAAGTATTAAAATAACAATACTCTTACACAAAAGTGAGACAACAAAAAAAAAATAGTAATTCAACCATATATCAATAGATCATTAGAATTTATATAATTCTTTCCGCCAATACCTAAAATATGGTATGAAAGATAATATATGAGTAGTTTATAAAACACATGTATCAAAATTAAGAGCTGTATATCAAAATTAATCTCATAAGGTAAATCTATAACTCATAAGATGAAATAAACTAAAACCAAGTTCTAACTGGTATATGTTGTTACACTTGCTTTATCAAGGTATGGCCTTTCTGCTCCCCATGTTGAGGTTTGCTCTCTTGCAACTGGGTTTTGGAGGAATTTGAGTGGTGCTGCTCCCGTGTGTAGTCTAGTTTGTGTTGATAGGGATGCTCCGCATGGTTTCATTGATGGAGTTGTGCATTGGGGTGCAAAACGCAGGGAGGGCGATGGGTGGTACCATTTTGTGTTGTCATTTGATTTTGCCAATGAGGTGTTTGGTAAGGTGTTGCTCCCGGAGAGCCTGGCTCACAGTTCTGAGGATAGTGTCACTGTCATTGGGGGTGGGGAGGGGCTTAGTGTGTACTTTGTGAGTGGTGGCTTTTCTTGCTGTTGTGACATTTGGGTGATGAGGGAATATGGTGTTGTGGAGTCTTGGAACAAGGTGTTCTGTTTTAGCCTGAGAGGTTTTTGTTTGGAGATGCCGGAATTGGGGGTATCGATGGCTGGCATGACTAGTCCACCAATGGCGTTGTGCATTAGGAAGAGCGGAGAGGTGCTGCTGCTTTTGGATGAGGCAGGAAAGGGAAGCCTTTATTCGCTAGACATTGAAAGGAAAAGATTTACAGACCTTGGAATTGGAGGGGAGGGGTACACATGGTATGTCTATGCTGGTTATTATGCAGAGAGCTTAGTTTTGCTGGACATAGCAAGTAGTCTGGTGCCTTATTGAAGAGGTAATTGATCCTATATTTATGCAACATAGATAATTGGATACTAAATTTCATATTTTTTTTAATTTTTCATTTTTTTTGTACAATTTGATTCACCTGACTGCCTTCTGCAGGGGAGGAATACCTCAATTGAGGTTGTTTAAGAATGATACATTGGTACTTGAATAGGGAATGTAACGGAAGTTTCTGTATATGTTTGCTGCTTGTAATGTTGTTTATAAATTCCAAGTACGAACTAGTTTTCTGTTATTAGAATAGCTATGTTCTGCTTGCCTCAAAATTTCAAAATGAAATTTCTCTGCCAAGTAATTGGAGCTTGTGCGGCACCAGCACTTAATCCTCTATTTTGAGATGTCTCATTAGCTTCATTCATCTTGCTGTGGAGTTTTTGCTTCCTTAGGACGATGGTGCTTAACCAAATTCTGCCATCCTGAGTAGTATAATAAAATTATCTAATGAAACATTGTTATCCTACTGCTAGTCTAGAACTTTTTGCTGTCGTCAGGTCTTGATAACTTGGGGCTCAAATCTGATGGCAAACATGGCACACTTTTTCAAGAGAAATTTGTAGTTGATCTGCCTACCTAGACCGCTAATAAAAAATTTAAAGTCAAGTAATTTTTCTTAAATCTGAATTTTCCTAACCATCGAATGTGGAATGCATTTTTTTGGTTGTGTATGTATTTACTTAAGGAGATGGTTCTTGAGGTTAGCATGGAGGTGTTGTCTTAAGTCATAATAGGTGTCTAGGGAGCCATGAGAGTTGTCCTACATTGAACTGCCTAACCAATTAGATTGGCATGATGGAGTCATGCCTCGGGGCAGAAGAGGGCTTTAACCTTACAAGTTTGAGTGTGATCTTTAAACTATATAACCACAAAAAACAGTGTGAACTTAAGCTTATGCGTCCTTTTGGAAGTTTCTTCATAGAGCATAAAGTGCAAATGTAAGTTAGTGGTTGCCCCAAAAAATCTTGAGCTAAAATAGAGGGTTGGTTTAGGGGCAAATTTTTCATTTTTCAGAAATGGTATCTATGGTGGGGGATTGTTTTTCGCAGGTGCATTACCTGTTTTGGCTTTAAGCTTCTTTGAGGAGGATTGCTACGAAAATACAAGGAGAAAAATTATGTTTATACCACGCATTGCTTTACTCATTCAAGAAAAGAGGACTATTGAACAAAATTCTATGACACATTGCATAACATACAGCTGTAGTGTAGCGGTGCCTAGTACAAAGTTCAAGTAATCAGTCTTTTGGAGAGTCGCTACTGCCATATCCTATTGTCTAGTATCACCCCCAATTAAATGTGCTTTTATCCAATTGTCCTAAAATATCCTTCTTAAAAGAGTTAGACTAATAACTTTTTTTTTCTTTAATATTATTCAAACTCATTGACATTAAAATTGTTAAGTAAATCTTCTTTTGATAGTGTCTTCGTATTTTTTTTGTTTTGCAAAATAATTTCATAATCATTCTATGTGATTTTTATTAAATTATAAATAAATTAATCAAAATTTTGATATTTATTTTTTATTTTTATATGACTATATATTCTAAGTATTTTTGATTAATTTATTTAATATAAAATATAGAAATAAACATTAAATTAATTTTTAAAATTTTACTATATAATACATAATATTAATTGTATTAGATATGAGATAATGAATAATTAAAAATCATCTTTTGTTTATATAATATTAAAATTAAAATGAAAAGTACTAAAATACTATTATACTTAAACAAAGTTATTTGAAGTGAAAATTTTAATTTAATTTGAACACTATTTAAGATAAAAAAAAATCAATTGATTACAAAAAAAAATGGTCTTGATGTGAAAATATAAATTTAATACATCTCGTGAGAAAAAATGAGTAAAAATTGAAAAGATTTTCATAAAATAAAAGATTATGTAAAATAAGAAAATAAAAATACTAGTAGTATTAAGTATGAGTTAAACATAAAATAATAGCATTCATTAATTTAATTGTGAAAGAGATTGAAGGTCATTTTAAAACACTTAAATAATAATTCACTAATTAAGATGTGACAATAGACACAAGAGAGCCACAATAGTCATTCCTAGTCATTTGTATGAATCACTATGTTTCGGAGGTTACGAAGTGATCTAGACATAAGGAGTAGTCCAGAATGGCTCGGTCAATTTGATCCATTTTGGAACTTAACTTGGCCCATATCATTGTTTCATGGCCCAATTTCCAGGAACCCCTGCACTGTGATAAGATCTTCTTCGACCCAAAAATGAAAAAATAAAAGGATTTTCCAACGTTCTTGTTTGGAAGCAGCTCCAATTCCTTTTCAAACAATTATCAGAATGCCATGACCCCCCCCAAAAAAAAAGCAATTATCTGAATGCTATGTTAATTTAATAAGACTAATTTGAAACGAAAATTAATTTAAAAGATGAATGTGAAAACTACAAAACTTAGAGAAGGAATGAGAAAAACCTAGAATTAATCTCTCGGAAGCACTGAGGGCCTCTTAGTGTAGGCCTCTACGAAGATCCTTAATAGGCTGTGGGTGGTGAAAGGGAGAAAGGGCAACGAAAATGGGATAGGAGAATATTTGGGGGACCTTGTTGCGTGGATGCTTCTTTCACGCAACTATAATGTTGTTAGCTTATCTAATCAACTTTTTGCTTATATATCGTTTGATTTGGGTTCAATTCTCAATTTTCTTTTATCAAAGAAAGTAATATATAAGTGGCTCTATGAGTATTCGATAAGCTTAAAGACATGTCTTGACCTGAATTAGGATGAGTTTTCTTCTTAATCTAAACATTTGGGATATGTGAAGAAAAGAAAATTATTACTACCTTATACCATTTTTTATTTTTGAAAAAAATAAAAACAAATAATTAATCAAAACCAAACATCTCAGTCTCAAATCCACCAGTCTCAACTGAAAGTAAACAATAAAGGGAGGGAGGCAATAAACATGTCGCAGACAGCAAGAGAGCACGTCACACATAATTACAAAGAAAAAATGACAAACCATCGGAATCGAGAAACAAAATCAACCAGTCTTAGTTTCAAATAAAAAGCGAAATATCAAACCAAAGCATTATTATTTATTCAACAACCATTCAATCCCCCATAAATCTCACGCTCACAGCGCATTTCTTCTTCAACTGACTCCACAAAATTGATACATAATGTTCCGTTCATCCAGTGTTGATAGTGTCTCCATATGATTGCCAACAGAAACTCTAACATACATTATTGGCTTCTAGGGACTACAAAATCACTTCAAGCATTTCAAAACCATATTTACTTAGAATTATGCTATCCTTACTTATCATCTTGGTTTCATCAAAACATACATGTGGCGGGTTCCTCTAATTATTAGGTTTAAAATTAAATGGAGTGATGATACATCCTCCTAACAATCAACCTAAGAATCTGCCCCATTCAAAATTTTATTCACAATGACATAAGATGCAATTTACACAATATTGATCAATTCTTGAATACGTGCGAGTGTGATTTCAAATTAGGAGGATTCTTAGGCAAAACCAATATGGAGGATCAATCATTCTCAATTAAATAATGTTTGGTGTGGTAATATGCTCGGCCGAGTAACATTTGTCACATAATCAATTTGATCATGAAGAAATACTCTCGCATGTGGCCGTTAGATGAATGGGTCCTATGACTTACTGAGGAATTTATCTTTTTTCTTCTGTGAGACAATTTTTATGCTAGCAACATCTCCATCAATTCATTCAATTATTCAAATATGAAGAGAATATCATTAGGCTTTTTTTGGGTCAAAAGTGAATATCATTAGTTGGACATTCTTTGGAATCCACTAGGAAAACAAAAGAGCATGATTCAGGGTCATCACCATCTTAATGGGCCAACTTTTTCTAGCCCATATCGACCGGCACTAAGATAAGCTCATGAGAAGACAAATATTGTCAAAGTTTACAGCTGGAAAAAAAAAAACAAAAGCCCATGTTGAATGAATATGCCTTGCGAATCATGTTGCTGTTGGGATTTTGTCCTGAAGCTTTTTCAAGCGAAAAAACTTTAAATATACATGGTTGGCTTGATCTAACAACCAGCTTTTGCTCTCCTCACAATATTAAGCTAGTGTTCTCATTTCTCGTGGTAGATGCTCCTTCCTCTTAGATGGTGATCATAGGTTCGAGCCTTGGGTATGGAAATATTGGTGGTTGGGTTAGTTATATTCCTTATGGGATCTCAAATACTCGAATTGAATTGTCTTCGGTGATAGTTTACCTATGGGGATTAAAAAAAAAAATTCTTATGTTGACTTGGATCCTTAGGCAGTCATTTATAGAATACCGTGGCATAGAAACTTTGATTCAAACGAAAAAAGGTAAACAGACAGAGACAATCTATTATGAAAAAGAATAAAACAATATAAAAGCTGTATAAAACACTAAGAACTGAAGGCCAATTACCTCAAAACCTATTATTGCTTACTGAATAAATTAAGTTGTCACAGAACATTTAGCACAGACCTAACTCTATTAGATACATTGCATATGTGTTCATCCACAAAATTGGGTAAATCCTTACAAAAGCATGATAAGAAGAGAATGAAGCATCTTTTTTTAATATTTTTAATGCTGCAGCCTCGCACCTAAAACGTAACCAAGTTTAATCAGAAGTTGCATATTTAAAGAGCTTAAATTGGAATGTGAAAGGAATCATGAATGACTCATTAATATATCCCAATGATCTACCATGATTTATGTCTTGTTGTCTTAATAATGATTAAATATATCAGCAGCATTACCATTTTTTAAAAAGTTTCAGGTTTACTAGCTATCTTATGGTTGCTGCAACTGCAATGGTACTCAATCATAATTTCCTTCAACTACTGACTGCATTTTTTAATTGCCATACATCAACCACTCCACTACTTTAGGCTCACTATGTTTCGCTATATTAACAATATCAAGTGCAACTAATTACAGAAATGGACTTTAATGAGAAGGGATTTAATTTCATTTATGTAACTTCAATGTTGCAGCCCTAACTATCTTCATAAAAACCAGCAGGTGATTAGGAAGCCATCTTCACAAAAGTCGTCTGACAAATATATCATTAATTTATATGCAGGTTACCAAATAATCAATGGCCATTGAATAAATTTCAGACCTTAGTACATGCTTGGTTCCAATTGCAATGGTTCTCAGTCTTAATTTCCCTCAACTATATAGTGATTGCATTTTTAATTGTGAATATGACAAGTATAGGGCGATTAGGTGAGCCCAAGAGGGAGAGATTTTTATTGATGGCTTAGCCGAGCAATTGCACTGACTTTAATTAACACCAAATCTTCAACTAAAATCTTAAAACAATAATTCTATGGTTCTTCTTACTTATAATCCCTACTTAATCCAATCTTAACCAAAGTGGACCACACTATTTTCCAACATGAATAACTTCACTACTTAGTCTGTTCCTTTGTTATATTTTTCAAAGCTGCAACAGAAACCACATAAAATTGACTTTCATCAAGAGGTCATATCAATTCATAGTTATCTACATAAACCATAGTTATAAAGATCTATTCAATTATTAATCTATTATACAAATCTCCTTCAACAACTCCAATCTGTGACATAAGCAGCAAGGCATTTGGATGAGTTTTCTTATCAGCTATCATGAGGGCCAGAATCTATGCTTTTTTGGCTAATGCTAATAACATATGTATCATGATGGAGGAATTAATCGTTTCTGCCATCTCATAAGCGGAATCTACTATCTCGATAAAGTATAGCAAGCTGTCTACCTATCTAAACAGCTCTACATCAGCTGTTTGCTGCTGAGATTTACTGCTGAATTTTACTGTGCCCCTTAACATTTTCAACCTATTGATATGTTTAGAAAGAAAAATGTAAATGATTATTTTGTTATAAAATGAGTATAAACTATACTCAAGATCTTATAGAATTAAAAACATCCATCATGGTCTTCTTTTTTTTTTTAAAATAAAGATTGCGCTTTTATGATGTAGCTCAGAAGTTATTCATTCTAGCTTATAAAGATTACTAAAATAATTTTTCAAAGAAACTTAGTTAATCACCTTTAATTTTTTATAAATATCTTCTAAGTAATTCTTTTCTTGGAAAAATTTCAAATAAAAACTGGCCTTATATTATGACATATATAAAGAAGGATAAATTGGCCCTACATTCAATCAGTAGTATTTCATTACATGATAAATTTTCTTGTCTTCACATATTTTGGTGAGGCACTCATGAGTAGTGTGAAAGTTCATGGATATCTGAGTTTCTAGATCTGCTCTGATCCTCTCAGAACTAGAACAAAGTGATCAATCTTACTCTCTAGATCAGCTACAATTAATGTTGGGGGAACAAAAACAATATATCGCTGGGTTGTTATATACTTTATTTTTTCTGATGTGAAGATCTGATTTTATTAATTCATAGAATCAGGATGTCACATATCGATCAAAGGGGCAGGTGAATCTTCTAACCAAACCTGCCACTCTTTCCAGTTCACAGCATTATCACAAGCTACATAGCCTAGAAATACATGTTATTACATAGGTAAAAAAATGGTGCTTGCATAGATTCTGTATGTCTTCTCAAATGCCAATACTGTAACCTTTTTTTTTTCCTGAATGGTCTCTGCCTTAAGGTCATGCCATGATTTAATATGTGCAAGTATCATGAGCACTATTGCGTGAATTATGAATAAAGTTGACATTGACAAAAACTGAGATACTCGAAGTGTAATTCATAATCGTTATCTATATTATTCAACTGTCAGTCAATCTAATGTACCATGAAGAAATTCAGATGGATATGGCTTGTGAGGCACTGGCAGAAAAAACAATTGTTACCGCAAATCATGATTGCTAAAGGGTAGTTTACTCTATGTTTTCAAAGTTTCGAAGGTGGTAGAGTCAAGTAGCTCATGATGGAGTGATTTTATAATAGAGTGCATGGTTTTAAATTGTAATCACGGTGGTGGTTGTCCTGCAATGCGGGAGATTGTGGGTAAACATTGTTGACACGGCCATAATTGCTAGTACGATTTGGTTGCAGAGGCCACCGCAATAGCAATATTATAGCCACAATTGCTATGCCCACTACAAATTAAAACCACGAATGAAGACTAATTTAGCCCAAACTTTCTTAACATGCAGCACCAACTCCACTTGATATAGCAATGGGATTTGGAAGAAGGGCCTGTTCTAAAAGGCTAAAGCCTAATCAATAATTACCCAATAACTATGAAATTCTTGCATGAAATTATCTCTCCCATAAACTTAAGCTGGAGGATAAAGATACATGAATAGATTTATACCTAACACACTCCCTCACGCCAATGCATCTTTTGAGTTTGAAATGTGCATGAAAAAATTATCATAATGAAAAAATAATAATGACCAAATCTCTAACCATATAGTTATACAGGCTCTGATACCATATCACAAAATCATCTCTCCCAAAAGATTAACTTGATGGATAGAGACGCGTGAATAGTTTTATATCTAACCGTGCTAATTTTCTTGGTTCTGATCTATAGTGGCGAGCCTGAGCATCCTGCTGCTTCTCCCTAACTCATCAAGAGTAGAGGCCTTGCAGTGAAATTAATTATGCAAGCCATTTATCCTATGGCAACGCATGTCCATGTTCAAGGACTAAAAATAAATTGATAAAATTATGTGTGTCTTATAGTAGGTGAATTTTTACTGGTTTAATGCTTTCAAAGAAAAAGTGTATGTCCTAGGCACGCAGTTTCTGCACATGGATCTACTTCTGAAAAGGAACAATCATGATAGACTGCCCCAATGCATCGATGATCTTTTCAATTTTGCATTTGCTGCTCATAGCCTCAATCACACAAACCATTAGCACTCCTTTCTTTCTTTCTTTTTTTCTGTTTTTTTTTTTTTTGGTAATGGTAAAATAATTGGCGTGTGTAGTTTAGAGTTCAGTTGAATCAATTTTACGAAAACTAATATTGAAATAACTCATGTTAACAAAACCATGCTGCATTTAGTACATACCTATGATTTAATAACTAGCTTAGGAGAATTTATTTTTGACATACATAATACTTTAATGAGATTAAAATTTGTAAAACTAAAATACCTAATGCTATGTGTTTGGGAATGAAAAGGAGTGATAAGGGATAAAATATGGAAAGAAAGGAAGGGATGCTTAATAAAAGAAAATGAATAGAAATACCATTCTCTTTGTCTGGGAGATAAAAGGAATTACTTGTGGCATTAAATTTTAAATATAATCTTATAGTTTAATCTTTATGATAAATGTAGATAATATAAATATAAGGATTTAATTTTATTGTCCTTCTTATCCTATTGAGGAGGAAGAATTTTGAGTTTGAAGAGAACATGAGGACTGAGGAGGAACACTACGCCTCCTTTTCCTCTCATTATTCTTTCATTAAAAATCATTCAAACAATATGAGGGATTATTTTTTTCCTTCCCTTCTCTTTCCTTCTTTTCCCCTCTTGTTCACATCTAAATATACCATAGATTTTTAACATATTTAAAAATCCTTATGCACAATTTAAGCTTTTCTGTTGGGCCTCAAAAGGGGATCAAGTAGAGTCTCATCAAGAGAAAAAATCACTAAATAGCATATCATAGCTCAAATCAAATTTTTACAAAATGAGTTTGAACCTTATAAATATAAAACCTAACTAAACTCAGACAGTTTTCAATCATATAGAAGACATGAATCTTTGAAAGAGTATGATGGATATTGAGAAATACTTATGTGTTTAAAGAGCAAGAGAAATTATTTGCTCTATTTTATATAATTAATGAATACGATATCAGCTTTGTAAGTTACTGTTTTCTCTCACTTTTCATATTTTTAATATAATAATTAATATGTCAATTAATAAATAAAATAAAATAAATATTTACTCCTGTCCTTAAAAAACTTAACTTGAAAATTTTCTCAATATTTTGAGTAAAAATGTGGCAATCACTCGAGCATGTGAGCTTGAGTAGAGAAAAAAGATAGACGCGTAGAAGATTGAAGCTCCAACACCATCCCAATCTAAAGGTATTATATTTTTTATTTTAGAAAAAAGTTATTAGTTCTCATTTCTGTTCTCAATTTGTATGTGATTTTAGGATATATTTTAAGAAAATAATAAAAACTAAAAATAAAAATAAAAAATTGAATTTTCTAATTTTTACTGTTTAGTTTACAAAATCATGAAAAAAAAAAAAGAAAATAAACCAAATGTTGTTTCCTTAAACCAAATAAGATCTTAAATTTCTAAGGTTTGAGTTACTACCAATTAACTTGTAAACTTTTCTTTTCTTTGCATTTTTCTTTCATGTTAATATATGATTATATCATAATTCTTTACAACATGTAATAAAAAAATCACAAAGAATCGTAATGTGGACGCCGAAATAATTAGCTCAAGTGGTATGATTATTTTGGGCCTTGCTTCTTGTTTGCTACTGCAAAAATAGTTATGCCGCGTCACACCTACATACACAACTTTGAAAGAACCTGTTTGGGTCCCTTTGATTCACTACGATACAAGTGTGTGGCATAATTCTGACGAAATTTTATATTTGGAATTTGGTATCCAACGTACTGTCAACGAATAATTCATTGAAAAACCAAAAACTAATAAGTAGTTGTCACGGTGCCGCACAGAAAGAAACTATTCATCAATCATTTTTACTGGCATGTAGGCAGAAAAATTTTACGATAAAACTGATAAGGGATATTACTGTCAATATAACTTAAAAAAATTACCTTCTTGTTTGTTGATTAAAAAGAAAAAAAAAATAAGTAGTTAACTTGAAAATTTATTTTTCAATGTATTTTGTTGCTTTCGACACGCCATACCTTAGAAATTTATTTTGGAGTTATGGGATGATGACTCAAAATATTTTAAACAAACTAATCGTAGATCAAAATTAAACCGACATATTCTATGCATTTCTTTATAACACCAGAGAATTTCAAGGTTCAATTAATTTCTATGTAAAGAGAGTCTGATCAGTGATTGATGTAGGTTTGCTATTGATTCATGGTGGTTTCTCTTATTTTGAGTTTTTGCTCTTGGACTTTGTTGCTGTTATAAACTTTATGTTTGAGTCTTGTCTTCTTTATATGTTGTATAATTCAACATTTGATGTTCTTTTCAACTTTTTTCCTTTCAGAGTAAAGGGTTTCTTAATTATCAAACAATTGAAATTTCGAATTCAATTTAATCTAATCCAATTTTTCTTGATTTGAATTGGATCAAGTGGTTTAAGCGACTCCTTACCAAAAAAAAAGTGAATTTCAAGTGATATAAACTTAAAACAGGTATAAAAAAACTAAAAAATTTAAAGAGTTACTAATTATATTTATATGTATATTATCTTCTAGGTGAGAAAATATGATTATTGAGCAAGAAAAAAGATTAAAAAAATTCATTCACAAAATTACTTGAATATTTCCATGCTATCCCACCATTTGTAGGTTTAATGCATGGTTAATTATAAAGCATAAACTGTAGAATCTTAACAAATCACCTTGGTCAATAATTCTCAGTAGCGATGGATGTATATATTTGTGTGGGGCAATAAGCTTTGACATTAGTTAGTGTCGCTTATTTTGAGAAATTTCTATACTTACAAGGGTATGTTTGGTCAAGGCAAAAATGGTGTATAAATTTTCATGAGTTCCATGTATTATTTGATATATGCATGCAACTCATTCATGAAAATTTATTCACCATTTTCAACCCCAATCAAGCATATTCTAAGAGTGTATTTGGTCAAGGTAAAAAATTAAGAGACATTTTTTTAGTGAATGAGATTATATGTAAATTTACATATGGGATTCATCTATAAAAATTTAATCCCTCACTAAGCATACCCTAAGCAAAACAATATCCCTGCAGGACGATATTTAGTTCTACAAATTCAATCAAGTTACTGGGATTTGCTTAAATCTGAATTGTGGGTGTCCAATAAATGAATTGATATGTCTATCTAAGTCTTTCTCTCTATCTCAATATATAGAGAATTTTGGTCTCAGAATCTATCATGTGATAGCACATGTCAAGTCCTGTAAATTTCATGCTTGAGATGTTTAGTTCTAGGCATGAGAAGGTATATATCAAAGTTTCACGTATGGCCTAGACAATCTTTATAAAAATTTTGGACAACCTTCCCCATAAATTAATTTTTGGAATTGAATTAGGCTCATTTAATTCTAAGATTAGAGCCGGGGCAAAAGTCCTTTGTCCCCAAGTCATATTCCTTTTCCTATCTCAGAAGTTGTACTTGTTATCACATGAAAGATAAGTAATATATATTCAGTAATTGTTTCAAAATTTTAAATGCTAGTAAATATTCATCTTCCACGAAGCATAAAGTGATTGATGAAACATGGAAAGAGACATGATTTGGGATTCGACCATATCATGTGAATATGAACAAATCGTTATCGAAATATTGTCAATTCATGCATTGTACAGCTGGAAGGTGAGTAACGAAGTCAAGCAAGAATGGGGACAACATATTCATTAATCGATTCTAAATTAATGACAACTATTTTGACAGCAATCTGCGCTAAACTACTATATGAGAAGCAAATCACAGAAAGCCTTGGATTCTATATCTAAATTTGGACAACAGATAAATAATAAGCATACAATAAAATTACTTTTTTGTTAACTCAGCAAGTTTAGTCAAGCAATGACATGGAGACCGTACACAAAAATATAGAAAAAAAATAAAGAAGAAAGGAAACCAGAGAAAATAGAGATGAAACTAAAATCTCTTAAGTTTTCATATGTCCTACATATTAGGGTAGGGGAGCCCAACAGGAGATACAACCAATAGTCTAAGTGAGAATGCCAAACCATCGGGTCGGACGCCACATCTTGACCAAAAACCTTAAGGCAATGAGTCATGACTCCTCTCACATTATATACTACCCACTTAGTCCATTCTTAATCAATGTGAGACTTCACCTCTCACATTTAACCTCAACACTACGACAGTTTGGGAATATATGATTCTCTTTTAAAAATAGAAGCATTTTGTTTGCAATTTGTGAATTGGTGGTTAAGCTGGCAATGACTATGAATGTTGTAGTTGTTTGTTTCTACCAAAATCGCTGTCTATAGTCAATGATACAGTTATCCTGTAGGTTCTGCGAAATCCAACAATGCATGCATGGACACATTCTTCGCTAACTTCTGCACGTGTGACCTATAAAGTGATCATTAGGATAAAGTCAAAACTAAACCCCTAGGATAACATAAATTAGGTTGGGAACTTCTTTGGTTAGTAGTTGGTGCTAGACGTAACTTCAGGTGGGACAATTCACTTATATATATATATAGTTTCTTTTAATTTGATTGGCTTATGATTAATTAAAAAAAGCCAATCATAATACACAGACACTATATTAATTGTGGAAAGAAAATTATTGCAATTAGTTTCTTGCAAGCCACGGCACAGACTATGAACCTCTTTGAAAATATATCTTATCGTTGATTACAACTTTAACTATATTTTATAAGAAGTAGTGTAATGACAAGAACAGTTTCATTTTCCACAATGTTGGCTAGCAATATTTGAGGTCTATTATCCATATATCCCATCGAATCTGTGCCAAGTGCAGTCAAGGAAGATAGATGGCGCCCACTCAATGAGGAAGAAGCTAAATGAAACATATTGCAACGAGGATCGGATATAAAATTATTTATATTCCTTTATCCATTTTAATAAATAATTCACATTTAAACATAAAAAGAAATATTTATATGAGGTGCATGTTAGATATAAAATTATTTATATTTCTTTGTCTATTAGCTTAATTGAGATTTTGAGAGGTATTGTTTCATGACAGGAGGGAAGTAAAGTTTTTCTGATAAGTTGTAAAATAAAGCTAAAATCTTACATATATACTTTTCAAATTTTTAGAAAACTGATGGGAGTCATGACCTTTTTTTGCTGGGAAAAATGGAAAAGAGAAATATAGAATTACAATACATAAACAACATAACAATACTCCTTAATTAGTTTTGCAAATTGCTAACACGCCTACTAAACTTACACAATGATCATTCACTTTGATATAGGAAACTCTCTTTTGGGTGACATTTTATTTCAAAACATAATATCTAATTATTAGCCCTTGGGTCTAATTTTCGTATATGGGAGTTAAATTAATGAAATCAAAATTCCCTCTTGCATAAGTGGCAAAGTTCACAAATACCTTAACCTTTGCCACAAAATTAACCTATATCAGGTATTTCCGTCGTAGCTAGGATTAGAAGATCTTCCCCCTCCCTATTGGAATGAATGCCTGAAAATCTTTTCCCTTTTACCGAATATATACATAAATGTATCTTGTTTAATACATTAAGCCTCTATAAGATATATTTGTGAGTTTGAATTTTATAGTATAAACCCTCCTTTCCACTATGAAATTTAAACTTTCAAGCATATACCCTTAAAAGTTCTCTAATTTTTAGCATATGGGATTTGAGTTAGTTAACAGTTACAAAACAAATCGCCCCATATATATATATATTCTTCATGGATAAGTAAAATGAGGTCAAACCTATTTATAAGATCAAAATATAATAATAAAATCAATCTAATAAGATATAATAAGACATTCTATATTCTTAAAGTTATTTATCAAATAAATATAAATTTGGCACAACAAAAAAAAAAGGAAATAATGATCAAAGGTCAAAATTAATATTGCTAAAGCAGTTAAAGAAGCAAAAGAAGACAAGGAAACTTGTGGTCTTTTCTACCAAAACTGTGTCTTATTGTCAAAGATATAGTTTTCTTGGGATTGCGTGAGACTTCTGCACGTGTGACCGCGATTCCTAGAGATGATATGCATATAAGTCAGAAATGAACCCCCTCGGAATACATAAATTAGGTTGGACTTCTTAAATTTGTAGTTGGTGTGTATCGTGACTTCATGAGGAATAAAGGTCATTCGCTTTTACATATGGAATTGATTGATTGGTTTATGATATTTAAAAAAAAATCAGTAAAATGGTGATTGTGGTAATAACCAATCAGCTATAGTTAAAATGACACTTCTCATAATTCTGGTGCCATCAGGTTTTGGTATTGGATTTTATTGGACGGCAAAAGTAAAAGAATTAGTACAAAACTAAAGTCTCTTCAGTCTGGAGACAATTCAACAACCCAAGAAGAAAAAACAACATAAAAAGACACAACACACAAAATTTAATACGATTTAGTCCTTTTCACATATATACATCCACAATTCTTAAAACAATTTTAAAATCTTTCACTATTTAATATTAGTAAGAAAGATATGAATGCTCTGAGTTTTATTAATAAAAGTGACAAGTATATATATACAATTGGAGGAAGAAGTAAAAATATAATCTAACAAACTTACTTCCTCATTAAGAGAGTAACAAACTTTTAACTAAGGTTACCATAACTAACTCCTTATTACAATGATTAACTTTGATTACATCAACTATGGTTGTAACTAACTTAACTAACTTTTAATAAAGTCTAACATTTAATTTACAATATTTGCACGACTTATCTACACCATATTCAACTTTTAGTAATATTTGTTATTAAAAAGTGTTACTAAAAATATAAAAAAAGTGTTGTTAAAACTCTTTACTGGCACTTTTTCTAATGTAGTATGTAGTCTATGTTGCTAAAGAGTTTTACTAACATTATTATGTGATTTATAACATTTTTCAAGTGTTAGTAAAATTCAATTGTGTTGTATGTTGCAAATTAAACCATCATTACAAAAGATATAACATCACACAAGCAGCCTAAAAAAACTATACATACAATGAATCACTTTCACTTTTAAAAGATGACTTTAACCAAACAACAAAATACCTTAGTTATAGGCCAAGCCTCTAATGATACTTCTAATATTTCTCAACATGGGACTTTGAGATAAATTCCAATAAATCCTCCCATCAAATCAAAAGATCTCATCGAAAGTTCACTACGAACAATTGTCTCCGTAGACATTCTTAGTACAAAATCATTATATTTCTTGAGTATTAAATGGTATAAACAATAGTCATAAATGCTCTATTTACTTGTACCTTTATTGCATACATAACATACCACTTAGCTAAGCCTCTATATTGATTAGATGACTTTAAATACAAGCTATCATCACTGTCGTTATTTACGAAGCACGCTGCATAACATTTACATTGTCAGAAATTTTTTTGACTATAAGGGGATAAAGTGCTTTCAACCTTGGTTTTTTTAATTCATAGGATTCAAATTTAATATTTCAAATAAGGAAAATAAGTGTCCAACCATTTGAATGTAACTAACAAAGCGTTAGTTGGATATTTATTTTTCTTTGATCTTAATTTCCATTTAGTTATTTAAACTATATGAAATTTGATATGTTTGATCTACTTGGTAAGAACTTCAAATTAATGGTTGGATTGATGAAATTTTATACCCACAAAAAATAATTGGATGATGAATGTATACGAAGACTTATACTTAGTGATAAACATATCCAACTCATATTATATTATTATTTATATTATTTAGGATAAATTACATTTATCTTCATTGAGATATGGTGAAATTTAGTCGCCCTCTCCTCTATTTATATAATTTGTTTAGAAGGTCTCTAAGTTTGTGAAATTATTACACTGATCTCCTCTAAATTTGTAAAATTATTATATTGATATTCTCTCTATCGGACAATGAACAGTGTATTTAAAGTAGGTCATTGTCATCTAAATAAATAGGGGAGAATCGAAATGAATTTTATCAGATCTCAGGAAAGGTAATAAGTGTAATTTCTCCTATTATATATATATATATATATATATATATGTGTGTGTGTGTGTGTGTGTGTGTGTGTACATTTTTCTTTCGTATACTCGTGAATGTGAAACAGACATGCAAGAAGCATTTTTCAAGGAATAAATGGAATCTTAAAGTTTTTTCTTCTCGGTTCTTATCTATATCGGTGCTTGTTCCTCGGATTCCTTTTAAATGACGTGGATAGACGTAAACCGGTTTAATGCTGAAAACTACAGCTCAATTATAGTAAGAATGAACGTGATTAGCTCCGCAAAACTGAAGAGACGTGGCTAACTTAAATACGTGTAGAATATAGACAATAGATACGTACTTGGATATAATTGATCATAGAATAATAACTGATCATAAGAAGAGGGATACAATTGAAACTAAGTAATTATGGGCAATTTGTTTTAATCTTTTAGAAAAAGTACTTTTAAACTTTTTAAGATGATTATATATGTTTTTTTCCTTAAAACAAAATCAAAACATAAAAATTAGTTAGTATTTTTTATTGAAAAATTCTTAAAAATATAGATCATGAAATAATTTGTTTAAATTTAAGCAAACATACTTATATCCATAAATATGCAATTTCAAACAAAATTCGAATTAAGCAACTGTTTGTCTTATGCTGTCCATAAATCACCAACTCTAGTCTAAATATTATAAATACATTTTACGGAAAAACCATAAATGCATGCATCCACGGCGCAGTGGCAGTATTTTTAAGCGTAACTGTATGGTTTGCTCAAATTTTCCTTCAACGTCTGAATAATTTAACTAAATTTAGTAAATTGTACTGCGAAGTAGTGACAATATGTCATATGTACTTAGGTGTGTGTGTATATATAGATATGATCGCGAAGGGGTTTCAATTTCCATAAATGTAACCAGTCACATGTCATCATAAATCAGTGGTTAAAACACCCTCATTGCAAAATTTATTCTTCAACGACTTCCTCAGGGATTAGGTTTCTCAGACAAAAACAAGCTGCGTTTTCATTTATTGTCAATATTAAAATACCATATCATCTTGTCTTCCGGGCAATCAGCTTTTGAGAGCCCATTATGATAAGCTGGTTCATGTTTGGCTGTATTGTATTTCATGCAGTACCGGACACATGCATGAACATGACGTTTTTATTTAAAAATAATAATAATAATAATAATAATAATAATAATAGGAGTCGCCTTCTTTTTATGAGGACCAAGACAATCTGTTAGCAGAGCTGCTTGTGATATATATGATAAAATATTGTTAGAATTAATGTTCCTCACCCTTTGAGAGAATTCTAAACTCATATATGCGTTCCCCAAAAGAGTATTTTTCTTAATTTACCCCCCATAAAAAAGTCATATTCTTTATAAGTTTTTGGCAAAACATACACCTGAGAAGTTATGCATGCTTTGGTATAATTCTAATCCTTCTTAAAGACCAAGACCCTCTAGTGATGATTATGGGACATCTATCCAATAATTTATGTTGATGTTTGACAGAAAAGCAATTGGTCACAGTGTGAGTGGGCTGCAACTCCAATTCTCCAAACAATTTTTTTTTTACAATGTCAACAGTATGAATCATGAAGTAATTACCGCATCTTACCTTACTACTCTGGCAAAGTTTGAAGAAATTTCTAATTTCCTTCATCCCTAAGTCAGTTGAACAATTCAACAATTTTCAATTAATGTTATGAAAATAATACTCAGTCAAAAGCTTTTTGTTTTCCCTTTGATTTTCGAATGTCAACTTTCAATTAGGTTTCTCTGAGCTAGGTGTCATTGAATGGATCTTATAATGAAGATAAGAGATAAAATATTCCAATCCTAATGGGGAAGGATTAACGTTCTCTCTATCCTGGTTTCTTATTTCCGTACTTACCCACTTAGAATATATTTGATGCGTGAGTAAAATTAAAATAGGATAAACTATTTTATGGATTAAATTCATTTATAAAATTACACACAAATTTAATTCACAGAAGTATCTCATTTTTACCCATATATATACCAAACACAACTTTAAACTAAAAATTTGACACTAGAAAAAATATATATTAATAGTTTCAAGATGATGCGGTCTATTATGTGTAAACTTTTTTTTTTCCGAGTTTCAAATTTGAGATGAAAAACTGAGATAGCTAGAATATTTTAATCCGAATGTTGAAAACAGTTTCTATGGCATCACATTGATAAGAATCTGCAAAAATAAATCTTCTTTAAAATGATGAGAGCAAGAGTACTCTAGTGCACCGAGCCACGTTTGATAGTACTCTATGACCGATCCTGTGTCCTGACTGCAAAAAGTGTGAGACAAACAATATTCATTTTTTTCTTCTCTTTTTACATCTTAGAATTCAGTGTTACGTTAGCATGATGGTGATTTTCGAGATGATGTTATGGTATCATCAGAGTCGGGTACACCCCAAGTATAATAAACACTTTGTGGATGTGAGCGGAAGCGCGTCCAAATGGAAGAGACGGAAAAATGGAGCACGGTGAATAGTAATCCACAGTGGGCCCACGTCACTATTCACGTGAATAGTACTATGTAGTGGGACCCGCTTCACTATTTATAAATAGTACTCATTACTATTCACACCAACAAAATAGATCAAGATAACTGCACACCAATATTTTAGCATTGGAAAGCCTCCTGTAATTTTGAGGAAAACCACGGGCCAAACTCCGAAAAATACTCCACTATATTTAAAGAGTAATTACAATATATAGTGTATCCCAATGAGACTCTCTTCTACTACAATTAGTAGTATTACGAGAGATCTAGAGAATATATCCAAAACCCCGGTGTATACTCACACTACACTTTGGAATTTTCTTACACACACTCTCTATTTTCTCTCACTACAAGAAGCATACAACTGCTTCTTCCTATACAAGCGAGGAAATACTTCTCGGATTTGGGATGCGAAAACCATCTCGCTCAAGGATCTATTTATAGATGATTTTGGAGATTACTGTGCATATTTCGGTACGACTATGTATCACATTCTTGTGCATATGTACAAGAACCTCTTTTGTTTTTAACATTCGGTGGGCAAAATGCCAGCCTACCATGCCTCTTTTTCGACAATTCTCCACCTTGGTTTGCATTTATACTTGACCTTCAACCTCTGCAAATATTAACTAAGTCCAAGCAATGCTTAAAACTTGTCAATCGGCAATGGTTTTGTCATCATATGGCCTTTGGGTTCTCATTTGTGGCTATTTTCCAGAATTGCAACGATTCATTATTGATATTTTCTCGACAAAATAAAGTCGGCGTCAATGTGCTTTGTCCTTTCATGATAAATTTGGATTTTTAGCCAGATGAATGACGCTTTGACTATTACAATGTACAATTGGTACATGTTGATTCAATCCAAAACTATCCAAAAGACCGTGCGCCCAAATACTCTCTTTAACAGCCTCAGTCAATGCCATATACTCAGCTTCAGTAGTTGACAATGTCACTGTTGATTGCAATGTCGCCTTCCAGCTAATAGTACATCCAAAGACCGTAAAGATATAACCTGTCAATGACCTTCTTTTATCCAAGTCACCTGCATAATCAGAATCTACATAACCTACAACTCCACGGTTCTTCTGACCTTCAAATACCAAACAGACATCAGTGGAACCTTTCAGGTACCGCATGATCCATTTCACAACTTCCCAGTGTGTCTTTCCAGGTTTGCTCATAAATCTACTTACCACACTCACTACATGGGAAATGTCTGGTCTAGTGCACACCATGGCATACATGAGACTGCCAACTGCACTAGAGTAAGGTATACGAGACATGTATTCCACCTCCTCCTCAGTTCTCGGACATTCCTTCAAAGATAATTTAAAATGTGCAGCCAACGGAGTGCCAACTGGCTTGGACTGTTCCATATTGAAGCGTTGTAGCACTTTTATAATATAATTTTGTTGTGTTAAACACAACCTGCCATTATGCCGCTCCCTATGAATCTCCATTCCGAGAATCTTTCTTGCCACACCTAAGTCCTTCATTTCAAACTCTTTTCCCAACTGAGTTTTCAACATACTAATTTCAGCCTTGTTACAAGCTGCAATTAGCATATCATCTACATACAACAACAAATAAACCTTCGAACCATCTGGAAGCTCCTTAGAGTAGATGCAATTATCATATTGGTTTCTACTATATCCAGTACTAATCATAAATGCATCGAACCTTTTGTACCACTGCCTTGGAGACTGCTTCAAGCCATATAATGACTTCTTTAATAGGCAAACATGATTTTCCTTACCAAGACTTATGAACCCTTCTGGTTGGCTCATGTAGATCTGCTCCTCTAGCTCACCATGTAAGAACGCTGTCTTCACATCAAGTTGTTCTAGCTCCAAGTCAAACGTACTCACAATAGCTAATAGGATCCGAATAGAGCTATGCTTCACCACAGGAGAGAATACTTCATGGAAGTCAACACCATCCTTCTGAGTATAACCCTTTGCTACCAGTCTCGCCTTGAACCTTGGAGGCTCAATGCCAGGGATTCCTTCTTTCCTTTTGTAAACCCATTTACAACCAACTACTCTTTTCCCCTTTGGAAGTTGTACCAGCTCCACGTCGATTTCTGAAGAGACTCAATCTCCTCATTCATTGCTATCAGCCACTCCTTCAACTCCTTACTTTCTACTGCATCACGGTAGGTACATGGTTCATCTCCAACTGCACCATCCGCCATAGCCAAAGTAAAGGCTATAGGATCTGCATCTAATGAGTTAAGTGCACAGGTAGCAGAATCCAGATATCTTTTTGGTTTATGGATTTCTCGCCTTTCTCTGCCAATAGCAATACTATATGGCTCTGCTTCTCTGGTTGGTTCACCAGTTTCCTCATAGTCAGGTTCATCTTGTTGTTCTACTTTAAGTTGAGCAATCCCTGAAGTATTTGGCTGATTCATTACATCATTTTCTTGCTTCACCTTCCCATAGTCAATCTCTAGCTCCACCTGCTTCTTAGCACCATGATCTGTCTCTGCCTCATCTAAGTTAGACTCCTTCTTCTGATTTAGCATTGCCGCCTCGTCAAAAGTGACATCTCTGCTGACAATGATTTTAGGTGAACTTGCCTTCTCTATATACCACAGTTTGTAGCCTTTCACCCATCGTGCATATCCTAGAAATATACAACTTCTTGCCCTTGCCTCAAGTTTACCATCATTCACATGGGCATATGCAGGACAACCAAATATCTTCAAATCAGAATACTTTACGGGTCGATCGGACCATACCTCTTGTGGAATCTTCAGATTAATAGCAGTTGATGGAGATCTGTTTACGGATATCTGGTGATTGATCGCCTCGACCCAAAATGATTTGGGAAGTGTTGCGTTGATTTGCATGCATCTTGCACGCTCTAGAAGTGTTCTATTCATCCGTTCTGCAACTCCATTTTGCTGTGGTGTTCCTAGTACAGTATGGTGCCTCACTATACCAGCATTTCTGCAAAACTCCTCAAATTCTTTGCTGCAAAATTCTCCGCCATTGTCAGTTCTTAGTCTCTTGACTGACCGCCCGGTTTGCTTCTCGACCATGGCCTTCCATTGCTTGAATTTGTCGAAAATCTCTTCTTTTTTCTTCAGGAAATAAATCCAGACTTTTTTGGAATAATCATCTATCAGAGTAAGAAAATAGCGAGCTCCACCTAAGGAGTTAACAGGGGCTGGGCCCCAAACATCCGAGTGGACATACTCCAATATCCCCTTGCTATTGTGTTTGCCAGAATTGAACTTCACTCGTTTCTGCTTTCCAAATGCACAGTTTTCACAGAAACCAAGTTTGCAATTCTTCAAGCCTTTCAATAGGCCTTTGCCAGCAAGTATAGTCATTCCTTTCTCACTCATATGACCAAGCCGCATGTGCCACAATCGTGTAGCATCATTATTTCTTTCAGAGGATAAAGCAATAGCTCCAGTTCCATCATTTGTGCTTCCTAGCAATAAATAGATTCTACTCTGCAGCTTTCCTTTCAATACCACCATTGAGCCTTTGAATACCTTCAAGAAACCACCTTCTCTTGTGAATTTGTACCCCCGATTGTCAAGGGCACTCAATGAGATCAGATTTCTACCCAATTCTGGTACATGCCATGCATGAAACGTCCTTTTAGTACCATCGTCCAAATTCACTTGCACATCTCCTTCACCAGCAATTGGAATAATTCTATTATCTCCCAATCTAACTTTTCCCTCCCGTTTTTTATAGGATGAGAAGAAGTTTCGATTAGGCGTCATATGAAAAAGATGCTTGAGAATCTAGGGATCCACTCATTTTGGGGTATCACCCTGTGAATACCGTCAAGTAGAACCGACGTCGGCGTCGCTATCTTCAGAACTTTTAATTGTTATGTTAGCAGAATCTCCTGATTTCTCCTTTCTTTCTGGGCAATTTCTTCTTATATGTCCCGTCTGGTGACAATGAAAGCACTTCACAGATTTATGCTTTCTGGACTTTGATCTTCTCTTGCTTTTGCTTCCCGATCCTCTTTCTTGACTCGCCTCTCGTCACGAACAATCCATCTGCGGGACCTTCGACATTGGATCCGGCTACTAACCACGATGTTCCTTTATCATCGGTGATTCTTTGACATTTTTCTTGAGATATTGGATCTACCATAAAGTATGGTATCACGAGAAATTATCATAAGAGCGGAGGTAATGAAGTCAACAAGATCATAGCTTGATCAACATCTTCAACTTTAATTCTGCTTGCTCCAACATCGAGATCATCAGGTTGAAATCGTCTATATGCTCTTGCATTGATTTTCCTCTGAATATTTGAATATTATGCGATCGCTTTCTCGATAAAGCTTGTTGGACAAGGTCTTTAAGGAATATTTTTCTTCCAAAGCCTTCCATAGTGAATCGGTTTTTCATCCATGACTTCTCATGAGAACATTGTCCGCAAGACTCAACTATATTGTACTCAGTGCTTTGACCATCATCCCCTTCTTCTTGTCATCAGGTAATGACCCCGGGTCCCCCAACGTCTCTGCAAGACCTTGCTGACCTAGCAATGCCTGCACTTTCGGTTTCCATAGCACAAGTCATTGGACTCAAATTTCTCCCCTTCAAATTTTGGCAGACATCTTGGATCTTAGTCGAACCTTATCATTAACCGTATCTGGAATAGTGCAACTCAATCAGAACCGTGCACCAAGAGGGTTCCTGCGAGGAAAGAGAGGTGGGTCACAATGGACACGCTTAAATACCAAGTCTTTCCTTAGCGAACCTCTTCATTGCACTTTCACCCAGGTATCACTGCTTCCAAAGAACAAGCGGCCAAAAGGTGATCCTCAAGTATTAGGGAGAAACTCTTTTACGATGTGGAAGATGAGACTAAAGAGCAACCACAGAGCATCTACAGAATAAATCACCATAGATCAAAGTTCCGATACCACTTGTTATGGTATCATCAAAGTCGATTACCCCAAGTGTAATAAACACTTTACGGATGTGAGCCAGGCCACGCCTTAAATTGAAGTGACGGAAAAATAGAGCACGGCGAATAGTAATCCACAGTGGGGCCCATGTCACTATTCACGTGAATAGTACTATGTAGTGGGACCCGCTTCACTATTTATAAATAGTACTCATTACTATTCACACCAACAAAATAGATCAAGATAAGCGCAAGACACCAATATTTTAGCATTGGAAAGCCCTCACTTGTAATTTTGAGGAAACCACGGCCAACTCCGAAAAATACTCCACTATATTTAAAGAGTAATTACAATATAGTGTATCCCCAATGAGACTCTCTTCTACTACAATTAGTAGTATTACAGAGATCTAGAGAATATATCCAAAATCCCCAGTGTATACTCACACTACACTTTTGGAATTTTCTTACACACACTCTCTATTTTTCTCTCACTACAAGAAGCATACACTGCTTCTTCCTATACAACTGAGGAAATACTTCTCAGTTTGGGATGCAGAAACCATCTGCTTCAAGGATCTATTTATAGATGATTTTGGAGAGTTACTGTGCATATTTCGGTGGTACAGCTGTGTATCACATTCATGCGTGTGTCGCGATGCATACTTTTTGTTTTTTTTCAACATTGGTGTTGCAAATGCACAAACCATGCCTCTTTTTCTGATAGATGCATCATATACACGTTAACATTTTTTCAACGGAGTTTCTTTGGATACCTTTTGCGAACAAAGGGGCACATGCATGATGGTTAAGGGGTTATAATCAATTCATCATGCATTGGTTAAGCTTTCCCCAATATGAACCCCATGCAAGCGCAGATAATGCCAATGCGTGTCCAGCTGGAGTAGAACATCCCATGTTGAGTGAACAAGCAAGCAACAATTAGGAGGACATATACAAGCTAATTAATTCACTCACCAATTAAACTGTCTTCTAGCTATTTCCCAATTTTAATTTTCAATTCTTTCGGTGCTAGATGGCTACTAGTGTAACTACTGACCGGAATCTGTGTATTAAAATACTTAATTTTTGTGCATGTATTCATAGTGACAAAACAAAAATCTTATTGTTTAGAATTTAGATCCTCTAATAATTCGATTTTGTCACAAAAAAATACAAAATCATGTCTATAATCTATAAATCAGATCTCATGCACCGACTCAATCTGCATATTAGGTTCCTTAATATACATTAATAAATTAAAAAGAAAACTAGAAAAAAACCATGTGGTCAGAAAGAGAAAACTTGATTGACAAGATTGACATAAAGGCAGATTGGAAAAATTGGAAAAGACAACCTTTAGCACAAGGCTTGCCATGAACTCTTCTTCTTATTCTTTCTGTGTGGATCTGGCCATTCTTTGATCCACCTTAGAAAAGAGAGTAAATAAAAATGGATATTAATTACTAGTAATATGAAAAAGGTGAAAGAAACTAAGGAAAGGTTCAATCACGCGATTCTTGATTAACTTTGACATGAAGAAGAGTAAAGTGGCAGTTAGGCAGGTAAAGGCTAACGAATGTTGAAGTTTTGTCTGTTTCTCGTACGCGTAATAAAACTACTGATCAATGCAGTTACTATGCAGTAATGAAAACAGTTACCTGGGTTTGCGTGGAAGTGCTGTCACAATCATTGTAAAACCTCTCTGCACGTGCGATCGACCTTGGGTCTTACTCATATAGGGATTAATGAAATGACATAACTGGAGTGGCATGTACAAAGTCAAAAACTCTGGTACATGCCCCCATTCAGGGTAACTTGAAAAATGGTCAGAAAAGAATTAGTATACAATGTAATTGCGTTGAATTTCTATGCACCAAAAGAAAAATACTATGTTGAATTTCTTTGGTTAGTTTTAATAGTTACTCCTTGATGTAACATGTTGATGAATCACATGTGATTATTTGCACAATTGGTTTTCTTCATCCAACAAGCAAAGCAGTTTTGGTTAGGTTAATTAGATGTTTAGATAAAAGAATTTCAGCTACGACTCTTTGACCAATTATTATTATTTGTTACGATTAAATTATTTTATGTGATCATTATCCTATTCATCAAACTATATATGCGTGCAATATTAGATACCAATACCAATATAAATATGATTTTTAAATATTTTTATTAGAATTGAGATTAGACTTGGACCTTAGCTCGAAAAGGAGCTCAAGAGTGAAGCACGTTCCAATTTGTTATAAAGGATATTTTTGCCATATATGCATGTGTAGAACAACACATCAGTGGAAAACACTAGGTACATCAAGTGCAAAATAAATTATGGTAATTAGAGAAGAAATTAAAACGTCTGTACATCTGCTCTGCCCTATATCCCAATCAAAACAGGGTGGAGTGGGACAATCCACCAAAGTAGTATATATGGGTTGGCTATGTCAAAGCAATATACAATTCTTATCTCTTAAACAGTCAAATATTTATAATAGCATATTAATGTATGTTTGAATCACATTATATTTAAAATTTTGATATTAATCATGTTTCAAAATTAAATTCTTAATAATAATAATAATATGTACTAATACTGTCAACCAGTGTTTTAAATTGTGGTTGCGGTCACGGTTGCGATTGTGGATAATATGGCTGTTGCGACACGCATTAAAGCTGATGAAGCGTAAAATTTTTGCATGTCTACAACTTCAAAAAGAGCCTGTTGTGGTCTGTTACAGCCTTAATGCTGTCTATTGCAATCCATTGTGGTTATGTTATGGTTAATTTATGTAAAAATATATCATATCACAATTGCAGTCTGACGCATTGGGCTGCGAATTGCAACCGCAATATTTTGGTCAGATCACGTGATGTAGTCTGCAATTTAAAACATTACGGTTAACGAATTGAATTTTATTAAAGTAATAAATAAAAAAAATATCTAATATTACGATCACCCTGCCATAATTTCTCATTTTATTGAAATTCTATTAACTACTAACAATATAAAGTTATAGTATATTGTCAAGGCACAAAAATTAAAGTCTAATACGAATTAAAATTCATTTGAAATGTCTAATTTCATTGCGCATCAGTTTAATATCAAATTAAACTTAAAATGTTTATCGTAACTTCCAATACATAGGCCATCAATTGTACCAACACAGTATAAAATGACATCACAAAAAACAATATTGTAACTACATTGCTTATGATTAGCGGTGAAACCCAAGCATACATAAATGAGTAGTAAGTAGACACATCACGTGGAAAGATGCATTTGATGATGGGTTGGTATTTGGTAAACCCAATCCACACTAACCAACACAATTTTTTTAATTGAAAGAGAGAGAAAGGAACAGTGACAAGGTAGATGGGCGTATTCAAGGCTCTAAGACGGTATCCTATGCGAATGATATCAAAGAAAGATCACGAAGAAGAAAAAAATGAAATCAAAGACAGAGAAAGAAATACTAGAAAAACAACAAGGCACAGAAAGAAAGGTGCGTGTTCTTTGCATGCAATGCCCATGTGCACGCGCATCTGGTGTGGGGTGGATGAAAGCGAAAACAAACACTCTCATGCATGATGATGGGGATCAACTATGCGACGACCCATCTTTTTGTGCAACAGACAAAGAGATTATCGGAACACATGTTAATGCCATATTACAGGGGACAATAAAATTGATCAATATCTAAATATTCCAAAGTTTTGAAAGGTCGCTGTTCTCTCATCGTATATTTCAGATTCATGTGCTTATCTCTCAATATTGTTTGCTGGGAAAAATACAGATGCATTATTAGTCGGAGCTTATGCATAAAACAAAATGATTATCTTTAGACAAACCAATTTCTTCCAAAGATGGTCTGTAGAGAGTTCTTAATAGTTTATTAAAAGTTCTATGTAACTTTTAAATAATTCTTATATTATTGAATAACTATTTTATTTTATATAATTATATAAAATTTACTGTTGAATTAGAAATTAAATATTTTATAAATCATGTCTATAAAATTTTATATTAATTTAAAATTATTTGATATATTTTTATATTCATCAAAATTAACATAATGTATATGATCAAAATATATATAAAAAAATAGAAACATTTAACTAAATTCTTATTGATTTTCATTTTTCCTTTTGGAAATTTCAAACAAATAATTTTTATGACAAACAATTGCAAGTTCGAATCCCCATCACTTGTTTTTGTAAATGAAATAAATGTAAATATTTTTTGTAAGAGCTTTTTGGGCCTGAAGGCTTAATATCATTCTCTCCTAACTTTAATTCAACCAAAAAAAAAAAAAAGCTACGGTAGTGTAACTTACGTCTACCCTGTATAAAATGAATAGATTTTGTATATTTAGTTTGCATTTGTCTACTTTGGTCAAACAAAGAGTGTTCTTATTTTAGTGGGAAAAAAAAAGAAAAATATCAAATTAAAAAAAAGACTCTTTTTCCCTTTTTTTTTTTAACAATTCCCCTGTAATCTTCTCTATTTTACAATCATTCAAAATCATATACTCATTATCTATACCTTATTGATTGCATTTGATTTTATATATATATATATATGACAATCAGACGCATGTGATAATTTATTCTTCTCTTAATTTTTTTTAATCAATAATTAAGATTTTTTACTTTACTTTTTAACATGCTAATGCACCTCACACTTTACATGAGCTAAAATGTATAATATCACATCAAACAAAAAGGATGCAGTTTTAATTTGATCATTTGAGCAACTTGATTCTCGATTGAAATAAGTTAAAACCCAATTACATAGTAAAATATAAAATCATTGTCGACAAATTAAATGAGACTCAAGTTTAAAATCCAGTATTCCCGCTCTTGTAGTGTCCGCATGTCTGTATATGGTGAGAAGAGTTAGAGCATACTGGAATTAGAAACTCATTTACGGAATCTTAAAATTAAAAATACATAATCAACACAAAGTTTGATTCCAGGAACGGATAATGGACAGACAAGCAGATCTCTATAATAATCAACAACGTACGTAATGACATGATCATAGCTATTTGTCCTTACCTCTCAACATTCTTAGTGGCCAAACGTAGAAATTTAGTGAAAAATCCGAATGTCATCTTCATTTGCGTATACATTAGCCATTTGTCAATCACACAGCAGTGACAACACTAAAAGATAAAAAATAAAAATAAAAAAATAAAAAACGAAGCATATATGCACATCGACACTTAATTGGTTCAAGTGATTTAATACTTGTTTTTCTTAAATAAAATTTTGAGTCCTAATCTTCAAAATGTTTAAAGGAAAAAAAATTATCATAAATCATCTCTTTCAAAAACTTAATTTGTAAGATACTTCTTTTGGGCTTAAAACGTTAACCTTTAGACCATTAGATCACATCAGCTTCAATATCATATACAATCTCTTTGAAAAACTTAATTAAGTTACTACATAGAAACATATGAATGATGCTTTATATATATATATATATATACACACACACACACTCTTTCTATAAAATAATTTTTTGTCAACCCAACAATTAAATTACAATTATCTATTATTATAAAGATAATTTGTACCTAGTTGTATTATATGTACACACACCTACAAAATCAATTCATTTGGCCAACATTTTTTTTCATCTTTACACATGATTTTGGTAAAATCGAAAGGAATCTGGCATGTATATGAGTAAGGGAGTTCAAGTAAACTCGTGAATCTGATGAAATGAACTTGACAACTGTTACAACTTGATTTGAGAACGTAACCAACACGTGAAGAATCTTGTCCCCACATAAATCTAATGGTTATTGAGTCGTATTACATGTATAAATAAGTATAATTTTTCCATATTTTAAATAAAGCAACTTGCATTTTATAAAATAATTAGCCTAGATAATTCCATTTCACGAACCAAATCTGATCGGTAACAAAGTATATAATGAAATCAAGTTACTATATACAAAACCATTAAAACTATCTAACTTTAAATACATAATGAATCTAAATCATGGTAATCAAAAGCTAATCATGCATGGTTCGATACCCTGCCCACAAATTAATAAAGCACTCTATAACAAAACACAGTACTTTATTGCAATGTAAAGCTCATCAAGCTGGGAACTCTAATGCTGCTGGGGAGGAAAAGATTGTGAAAGACCCACAGTAGCTACCGTATCTGTAAGGTGAAAAGGAGATAGATGAGTTATTCTCACCTTGAACTCTCAAATGGGATAACCAACAAAAATACATAATCATATAATAAAATGCATCAATCATAAAACCATTTCCATATTTATATACATAATATCATCAAAATAGTAATATCCATAAGTCATTCATGACAGTAATCTAATAGATAATAGAAATATCTAGATGTACATACATATCTTTGTAATATATTAGTAATACTTTGGTAATACTCTGATCTCTGTGGGTACCTTAGAAGGTCCTGTATTGAATACCTAACTAGGTTCTATCTCTGATTTCTCTAATAAAGAGGGATTCCCCCTCTAGCAGATAACTTAATACCAAAGTTAACAATCTCTCATAATTGTTAACTCACTGTCTGTTTCTCTATAGCTACTGTCTAGTCTTAAAATCATGACAACTAGAAACTTCTCCTCTAAAACTTTATAACTGGAATTTAGCTCTAAACTTATAAGCATAATGTCATAAACATACTACTCTTGAAAACATTGGGGGTACATACATCTGTCTATATATTAATATTCATAATCTAGCTATTCATAAAATCATTTTATTAGCAACAAAATGGCCCCATGTGCATTCTAATACAATTTTCATGCTCAATTGAAAATTACAAGTTCATAAACTTGACAAACTAATCCTCAATCATCCATATTTATCTTGAAATGGTCTCTAAATTATGCTTCTATGCCATAGTCTAAGAAAATAACTTTAATGATTAAAATATATCACAGAATTGAACCCATTCACCTGAAAGGGAGGAACTAATGGTGTCAACACCAAAGAAGCTCTATGGAGTAGGGATGACATTAACGCCTGCCATAACAATAATAAAACCCATGAATAATCTAGAACAACTCTAAATCAACTCTATAAATATTGGGAAAGTACTCAAACTTGACAACAATGAGAAACACCACCACCCACAACATAAAGGAGGAAGATAGGAGAAGAATCTAACATAGATCATAGCTAAATCCTAACCTTGGAGCTTGGAGAAGTAGGATTGAATGTGATTGAGAGTGAGGAGGGTGGAAGGGTGTTTAGGGTTAAGGGATTTAAATAGAGGTGGGGATCTCATTAAATGGAATTGCGTCGTTTTGCACCATTCTGACATCAAGGGTACTATTGTAACAACCCTGGATCACTATAACATTCACCAGAAGTGCAATCTTTCTGCTTGGAGACCTTGACCATGATAGTAGTCCTGAACCTCTACAACGTTGTTAGAAAAAACCTGTTCTGCACTAAATGCTGACTTTTGCATCCAGGCCTTTCCTGGTACCATGGGTGGATCTCGGGAGACCTTAAGACCATACTAGATTTGTCTAGGGACACATGGACCCGAGGTATTACAACAACTTACCTAGCCCCTTGTTCAAGTAGAAGCCAATGAACCCAACTGGGGATTGGTTTGAGTAACTACTACTAGTTTAAAAAATGAGTGTTGCTATAGGGCTTAAAGGGAATGCCTGATATGGTCTAGCCTGACTTACATGGCAACTATACATTAGCTATTGATAGGCAAAGAGATGCATAACCTATTACGGTGGGCTGGAAAAAATTAATGAGATGATGCCATGTTTGTTAGGTTGGGATTAGTTTCGGGACATTAAGTATTTTCCTTGAAAAATATACTCATTAGCTAACTCATAAACTTGGCTCCCTTTTTTCCCCAAAATTAGTAACATTAGATGTTTTTAAATTGAAAATTGTTATTTAATTTGTACTCATGGTGTGTTGGACATTGTGTTCACTCACGCCCTATTCACCATTGGATGAAATGTAGATACTATTTGAATAAAGCCCACAACACCTCATCCAATAGTGGATGAAGTGTGAGTTAATACAATGTCCCATATAAAATGAGTACAAATAACACAACTCTTTTAAATCCACTTTCAGTTCATTATGGAAACCCTTGTTATAACCTAACCACTGCACAACTTCTGTGGTCATCCCTTCAATTGATGTTGAGGATTGTGATGACATCGCTCTCATCTTATCTAGCTTAAATTAATTTGGCTTAATGAAACTATAAAAACCAAAATTAAGTTACATATATATATATATATAAAATATAAATTGTATAGCTTAATTAAATATATTTTTACTATTTATTATAAATAAATATTGTTTTGATTTTAATCTTCTATAATTTTCTCTTTTGATTTTGGTCTTTTTTATTTTCTTCATTCCGGTTGTCGTTCTAAGTTTTGATCTCTACAAGTATTTTAAAATATGTGTTTGATCCATGATAAATATTAAAAATTTATGTTTAAATACTTTAAGAATCTTTTTTTAGTCCTTATAAGTATGATCACTTAACATCGAATCTAAACATCATGGAAAAAAAAAATCTAACAGTAGTTAAAAAAACGGGGGTCAAAACCACAAAGAAAATTTTAGAAAAATTAAAACCAAAATAATATATATACATACACACACACATATCTATTTAATCCATTATGTCAATTATAAAATGATTATCTTTTGGGGGGTACTACTACAATCCTACCCGAAAGAAAACTTAGTTTGATAATTCTTTTTTATCTGGAGACATAAACTAGGTGTGTTTTGGGCGAATTGTGGTAAATCAATTAAAAACCCTACATAAAATTGTTTATCATATAAAAAGCACGATGTTTTGTTAGACTAAGCGTTTATTGTGCTAAATTTCAAAAGTCATAGTTAATAATAAGAATGTAGTTTTATTCTCTTAAAGTGAACAAGGATGTAATTTTATTCTCTTAAAGTTTAAATATAATTAATCACTCATGTCTATAATTATAATTAAATATCAGGAGACAAGATGCAAAATTTATCAAACTTTAAGGCTGTTTGGCCAAATAAAATTAACATGCTCTTTAAATATTTTAGGGATGGATCTGAATAATTAGGAAAATCTAAAAAAAAAAAAAGAAATGTCAGTTAACACATTTTTTTCATGTAATATAAAATTTATCAAGTAAGATGGGAAAAGGGGAAAAAAAGAACTGATTTAGATACTCCTATATGACTTTAGAAAGTTGTTCAGGTTCTAGCAATTGTTCACACTCGCCATATAAGACGCGTGGTGACTCGTCCATGAGACCGACTCTCCTTTTGCCTTGTAACGTAATATGCACGCTCCACTAACTAATTGACTGTTCGTAAAAGCAAGGACCGTCAATCCCGTTTACGGAAAGCCAGTTTTATCTGCTGCGGCCAAGTCCATCGAATTTCCCATACACATCTGAACACGTTAGACAGCAAAGGATATTTTTGTCCACTCAGGTAAAATGTTTCACACGTGGATTAGTTTACTTTGTCGTTCACCTAAAACGCTGTTGCTCTTACACAATGTGTAAGATACCCCCAGCTGCTGATATTTTTCACGGGAAAAAAAAAGAAATAAAAAGGACAAGATTAAATAAGAGTTATTATTATTAAAACCGTTTGTTACTGTTAACTCAGTTTCACATAAAAGAAAAAATAACTGTGCTTATGTGGATGATAGGCAATGAAAATTATAAATAGCAGCGAGATCATGAATAAATGCGTTTCCGGTATGAGAATTTATGCAAGCAATTACAACTAGTTAAGACTCTCTAATGAAAAATTAATTGAAGTTTCCTATTTTGCTCACATTATCCGGATCAAATCTTCTGTCGTCTATCCCTGTGATCTCCATTCTCCATTTAGTCAAGTCCCTCTAACTCCCTATTTTAATTTCCCATGTGAACATTTTACAATTTTGGTAACATGTAAGCATTGACGAATATCCAGCATGGTGGAAGGTCCAAATGGTAACTAAACCCAGCTAAAATAAAATGAATAACACATTGCAAAACAGTACTTTTCACGACTAAATAACAATTTAGCGTTTTCAAATTGTGTAAACTGGGGTTTAATCTTAAATTGAGGAAAACTCATGGACTTCTATGAAAAAAATGATATTTGAACATCTAAAAATGAAAGTCTCATAAAAATATTTATTTTAACATTTTTAAATGTAATATTGATTTTCATTTATCCTATTTTTTCACCACATACAAAAATGTAAAAGCGGATATAACAGCACTCTCCATCTACAATAATTATTAACAAATCTTGTAATATACTCGAAAATCATTAAATTAAGTAAAATATAATTAAATAAAATAAACGTTTAATTTTGATGTCCATCATTGTCAATCAATATGTGTTCCTGTATGCAAATTTATTTTACACTGAAAATATATTCAAATTAACTCATAAAATAAAAGTTATACAGTATTGTGAGATAGTAATACATAATAACATAAAATTATTTGAAGAAAATGAATACACCAATTTCACCCAAACCTCAGCAAGTGGAATAATTACCAGTTCTAGTGATATACCCCACCTCCAACCAAAACCCCTCTCTATCATCCTCCTACCATTCTCTCTCTCTTTCTCTCTCTAATCCTACCCTTCTCTCTCTCCCCCTGTCTCTTTTTATCTCTTCCCCTTCCTCCTACCTTCTAACGCACGCTTTCAAAGCTTTCCATAAAGCTTTCTCCACAGAACTATTCCCCCACACCTATCTCTATATAAACACGAACAAACGCAGTTTCACGCACCTCACGTTTAGTAAAAAAAATTTTCCACCTCTCCTCCTCCAATTTCTCACCATCCAAACACCCCTTTATAATCCCACACACCCCTCTCCTTAATACCATGTCCACCGATCTCCACCTCCACCACAACCTCCCCAAGCTCCGAATCCCTTCTTCCATCAAGAACATGGAAAACGACAACGACACAACAATATTCCCCTCCTCCTCCTCCTCCGACAACACCACCAACAAAACCAACAACGTTAACGACAAAAACATCGGCAACAACACACCCTCCTCCGTCGTTTCACGTGCCGAGAACAACGACGACGATGATGAGAGCTACCGGACGCCGACGTCGAAGGAGAGCAGGATTCCGGCGGTGCTGACGTGTCCGCCGGCTCCGAAGAAGGCGAAGGCGTTCGTGTCGTGCAAGAGGAAGCTTCTAGATGAGTTTCAGTTCTTCGAGGTCACCGACAGGGAGGACTTGGACGCCTTCTTCAGATCCACTTTCCCCAAGAGGACATGCCCATGTACATGAGAAGAAGAAAGAAAAAAGGAAAAAAAAAAAAAAGATCGTTCCCACGTTTTCAATTGGCTTCCTCCAAACGCTGCCTTGAAGCGAAGCATATGTGAAGCTACGTAAATTACACAATTTTTTGTTCTTTTTTTTTTCCTTTTTGTTCTTTTATTTATATAATCAAATTCCACGTATTGGATCCATTTCTCTTTCTTTTTAAACTACTTTTGTGGTTTTTTTAATATGTTATATATATTTCACTTTGTATAAGATGTGAAATATTGGATCCTGAATCTTATATATGTTCATTAATCGAATCGACATATATAACGTTGAATTCTCTCTTCAATCCCGGTTTAATTTGATTCATTTCTATTTCTTTTGGATTTATTTTCTTATGTTAGATTGTAGTTTTGATCTGGGTTGTTCTGTATGGAATTCATGAATTTGATCGTTGATCACATCAACAAAAGTGGTGAATTTTCAGAATTTACTTGGTTTGCTGCCAATCCTTTTAGTTTTCTGTTGTATGTTACTCGATTGATCGAAAGTGTTGCGCTGATGAAGATTAATGTTCTGGGAATGGAAAACGATATGGTAGATGAGGTTGGTGGCTTTCGTTACGTGATGGAATTAATCATTACTATTTTATTACTAGAAGGAAACGCAGTTTTTGTGAGAATTTTGGAAGGTTGGTTAAGTTACTTCGTGAATTGTTGATTGTTACTAATATATTATTTAAGTAACAATTATTTTTGTTAGTTTTTTTAATTATGTGATTAACAATTGTTGGTATAGAATCAAGGGACATGTATAAAGTTGATCTGTCTGTCTTTGTGCTTTGACAATTATGCATGAATGTGTATTTGACACGGCTTTGGGATCGATGAAAAAACTTTGATTTTGTGTGCAACAAGGAAGAGAGAGAAGAAGAAGGGGGGGGGGGGGGAGAGACTGGGAATAATGACACGGTGGGGATGGATGAGTTATGTGGTGAGAGTGTGAGACATGCTATGTGCCTTGTGGTCTTCGAACAGTAGCTAAGATTTTGTCTTTATATGAAGAAATACAATAAAACTCAATAAGGATGGGGATTATATTTATTATAGACGACATATTTGAATATTATCCCTCACAATGGAATTCTATAAATTTTTTCAAGGAAATTTGGCAGCTGGCTGATAATATGCAACTCAACTAGGCGAGAGAAATTTTTTCTATCGTTTTTAATTTGTTTATTTTTCTTGGTAATAAGTGATTTGTTCCATCTAATCCATCAGCTCATTACCTAACAAGTGCTTGTACTTCAGATTTTTATATAATGTTTCCATAAGATTCTCATAAGAACAAAACTCTATGCAGATATGATGCTAACAACAATTCAAAACTCGGTCCCCATAATATATATATATATATTAAGCTCAGTAAAAAAACTCCCATATATCTGATGTCACTCCCACTCAACAAATTTATTTATTAGTTTCTCTAAAATATTTGCTCTTTATTCTTTTTTTGTTAAATTTAAAAAAGTGGCCAACCTTACAATTTTGTATAGAATTAAGTAACAAAAAAAATTTACATAAAGTAACTTATATATGACTTACATTAAGGATCATAATAATAAAAATAGTTTAGGGGATATATTCAATTTTCACTTTATATATTTTCTAAGATATATTATCTATTATAATTTTATATTATAATATTATTTGAAAAATCTATAAGTAGAAGATTTGATATTTTTTAATTAATATGTCAATTTTTAAATTTGAAATTAAAAAATAGGAGTGACAATAAAACAATTAAAAGAAATGTAAGAACTCAAATAAAATTATAGGAGTTATAACTAGCCACTAGCCTTGGATTCAAGTCTCAGGTGTGAATTAGGCGATGTTGAGAGAGTTATGCCCCTTATGGTAGGATATCAAATGCTCGAACATAATTATCTTCAATGGGAGCTATGGAAAAATCTGAAAAAATTAAGCAATTAGTTTGAGAAGGAAAGGAAGAAAAATATTTTAAATAAATTAAATAAAATTATTAAGATATGACTAACATTTGATACAAAGTGATTATATACTTTTCTTAAAAGTATAAAAAAATGTTATATGTTAAAGGTATTAGAAATAAAGATCAAATTCACCTTCCAAACTATTTTTGTTGGCCTGATAGCAAATAAAAGTTGTTTTATTATTTATATTTTACTTAAAAAATTTATTTAATGTATTTTATAACAAATGTGAAGTTAAATTGGTCTATAACATGTGAAGGGATTTGTTATTGTGTCTGACAGTAAATATATCCTAGAAAATAAAAAAAAAGTGAAGTTAAATATATTTTTAATTCAACTGAAAAGGGTATTTTTGACAAATTAATAAATAAACTAATAATATCTTGCTATATTGGTGAGATTCAAACACTTTTACTTGTATAATGAGATAATAGAGTAAAAACGATTTAATACTAATTAACCAACACATGGTTTTAGTTGGAGTGACATATGTTTTTTCACCTTAATCTTTCCATTTTAAATGCACATATAAATTAATTAAGGTTTTGGCACACAGATTAAAAATACACAAACACATAAAAAATAGTTTATGTGCACAAAATTGCTCTTATTATTTTGGCTAAAAAAAGTAGGAAATTGTGCAATAATTATCATGACAAGTGTGTGTGAGAGAGAATATATGCAAGGATAAAATTGAAAAAAATAATCAATAGTTTCTTAACAGTAAAAACTTGTAAATGACAAATAATATTGGATAAAATGTTTTTCATAGAAAAACCCCTATAATGCTAATGAGTTGTAACTTATATGCCACCATTATTGGTCCAAGTGATTAGGAGTTTGTTGGTATTGGATTAGGATTTTATCCACATTTGCCCATCCCCTTCTCCATTTCCTCCTTATAGCTCCATTAGGAGCTCCTTAGAATAATAAAATAAAAAATTATAACTAAAAGAATGGAATACTTATCTCTCACTACTTAGACATCAGCACTCTTTTCACCCACTTTCTCTCATCCACTAAACTCATTCATGAAGTTATTATTAAAAGAAAATAAATATTGTCTCAATTTTTTAAAAAATGGTTAATTATTTATAAAAATTAAAAATAGACATTTATTTAAGTACAATAGGTGGTTATTACAAAGCACAAAATTATAACTTTTGTAAGCTGATCTAAGAATGAAAGTGAAAAAAATCCTTTCCTTCATTATTTTAATAATATTAGTTTTTACATCCAAGCACATAAATCAATTAAGCGAAGACTGTTTTAGTTTAATAAAAAGTTTTGAGTTTGACATCCAAGCACATAAATCAATTAAGCGAAGACTGTTTTAGTTTAATCAAAAGTTTTGAGTTTGAGTTCTAAGTATACACATATGTTAAAATTCAGGAGAGAAAACTTTATTGCTCCAATGGATATTCTATTTGCTTCGATTAGAATTGACTCTTGTGAAAAAAAAATGTAGTTTCTATAAAAAAAAAAATTATAGTTTCTTTCCATTATACAATTTTCGGCGCTTAGCATGCACAAAAAAAAAAGGGACATATATCAAAGGTGAACAAAGATGGTGAGGGCAGGAATGAAATTACAATATGGTATCTTATTTCCGATTTTATCTATGACACACCAAGTAAAATATGATGTGCTACACACCAATTATTTAGTCACTTTTATATAGTGTGGTGAAATTCATTTGCTGCACTTTTAAATGCATTTAGTCACACTTTATAAATATGACTAATTACCTAGTGTTTGGTATATTACACTTTACCTGGTGTATCATAGCATTCACCCTTATTTTCCAGAACCAAAAACTGTATATTGATGATTAATCACAAAATTCTGATGTGGTTGCTTAATTGACTGAACTAATGGTGTGCATGTATAACGTTTTCTCTTTCCGCATATAAATTTTTTTTTTTCATCAGTTCGGTTCATGAAGAATGGGATCGAAAAAAAAAAAGCCTTTATCTGAAAGTTTTGCTGATGAAAAACCTCGAAGTTTGCTTATGAAATATTCAATGTCATTCAATAACTCCACTTTTCAAGGCAATCTCTTTATCGCTATATTTATATAATGTGATTATATACTCTCTCTAGGCATTGTTTCAATCAATAAAAATTTGTTACTAGAGGGAACCAAACAACGCCAACAGGGGTTAATTACTCTACCTGATCAACCAGCTTTTGTTTATAGCCTATGACTTGGGCTCGATCCCTATATTTCTGTTGGCATTGCTTTTTTTTGTTTTGTTTGGTGTACCATGGGATCGCAGAACAACTGTTATATTTTCAACGACAGATTTTATAAAATAGAATATATCAATAAAAATTATTTAACTGCTAATTACTTAAAATTATATTGATATAACTTGATCCTAGTGTCCTTCAAGGAATAGTGTAAGTTGCATAGAAAAGATATCTTAATCAACAAATAATTAATTGATGTAGAGTGCAATAGATATACTTTCCTCTTAATTGATAGTCTTGAGTTGTCTTAGTTAATAGAGTTATACTCTTGTGAAATCTCAAATATTAATGCTTGATCAAGTTTGTCTTCAAGAAAATAATACTACGAGAAACAAAAATAAAAAATAAATAGTCATCTTGTACCAAAAGTCATGGTTCTTTTTTTTTTTTTTCCTTCCATCAAATCATTAATTACATTGAAACCTAGCTAGCATCTACTTACGGTTCTATTTTTCCTTAAGAAGTATATCAAGGAAGGGCAAAATGAAACTAATTAATTAATTAATCTATATGTAAGTCAGTTGAGTCATTATGGCCATGTACGTAGCATGTTCTTCTGTCTTCTGCGTACCCATATTTTAATCCCATGGCTTCATTTTTACGTTTCTTTGTCTTTACTCTTTAAGGTGTCCTGAAAGGTGGGCGTGACTATAAACTAATGAATGAGAGGAAAAAAAAAAGTTCAGTCATCGTTGATGAACGTAACATGATGATGATGGAGTATAAATCTCCAAGCTAAGTTAAGAATGAAACAAGTAGTATAAAGAAAGAGGGAACTTGATCTATAAGCCAATCTTTGGAGAGGGATACTTTATATAACTTGGATAAGGAATAAAGCAATAGACAACATCAGCTCAACTACTAATTGAGGAATATGCAAGCAATGCAATGAGAGAGAGAGAGATGCCAAGCGTATTGATTAGAAAAGAAGGGTAAAGCACAATTTTCAATGAAGATTATTACCTTTTACAACTCAGTTTTGGAAAAGCTTTTGTCTGCGGTTACAAGTTAGTCACAACACAAGCATAGAATGCGTCATTGTCACGAAAATGATCCCAGGATTGCAGATCCACCGCCAGGTGGGGGCTACGGCCAAGAGAGTGTTCCTTGATTTTGTGCGATGAGTTATATTGTTTTCTACTATATGGTATAAGATATGTTTCGACTCACACCTCAATCATTATTAGATGAAGAGTGGATTCCATTTAAGTAAGGTCCATATCATATTTAATAGCAAATGAGATGCAAATTAACATAGTGTCTCACAATCTATTAGTACAACTAACATTTTTCTCTTCGTGGAAAATGTATGGAATTGGATTCGGACGTACACTGTATAGTGCCAACATATGCTGATCCAATGTGCCTGCATGCCCTTTTGGGAAATCACATTAATTAAGCTGCATCACATGGATTAAATTCTCAGATGTTTGTAGTTAACCCGTTCATAAAATTTACAGGATCACAGCAAATCAGAATTAAATTGAATCCAGACACTATTTTTTATATATATATATATAAGTTTGAATCGACTCATTATATACAGTTTTTTTTTTAGCATTATTATGTTCTATTTATATTTAGATCGAACTACTAGTTTTTCGTATCCTACTATTATATTCTCCCCATTTCATCATCGGTTACGATTGTCATAGAAAACAACAGACATTATCCAGTCACATGGACAATTATTTAATTAGTGGTTTGTGGAGTGAGTATAAAGAGGCATCTACTATATATATATATTCTACGTTTTAAACCCTTTTGACTTGATGGTAATCTGCAGCACTTGAGAGAAAGATAAATGGTGGGTTAGAGAGATGGTGAAATTCTATGGTGCGCTCTAGTGTTGTAGCTTTCAACTTTTCAGATCCCTAAATGAAAGAAACATTTTTTTTTTATTGAAGTAAAAATAAATTAAGATATTAGTTTCATGCAAGGCGTGTTTGGTTAGGATAAAAACAAAGGTAAAATTTTCATGGACGAGCATAATGTATAAAACTATATTATGAGTTAATCCATCAAAATTTTACCTTTATTTTTTTATCCCTAATCAAATATATCTAATATAAAATGTGTCTCCTGACTAATCATTTGTTAATATATCAGCAAATTAAAGTAGTATTTGTATATTTATTATTCGAAAAACTATGTAAATAAAAATAGAATAAAATACAAACAGAATAATTTGATTAAATAATAATGTAAAACTCTTTTAAAATGAAAAAATTAAGACACTGAAAATGTGATTAGAGAATCAAATTATATTAAAAGTAATTATCTATCAGAACCAATCTAAAAACCAACTAATTACTTAAAAGGTTTGACTTTTCAAATTCAATATATGCTACACACCCAGAATAGCTTACCAGAAAAAATCATTGTCAAACATATGTCGCAAATTCTGAGTGGAATCTTAGAAATTATTAGTGGAAAAAAATATGTATATATAAGGATCTATCCCACGTCTTACCACACAATTCAGCAGCCATATGAAATTTGGGACAGTGTTCTGGTCAGCAAGCATTAATTGTTCTTACCTCAATACAAAAATAAACAAATTTCACTCTTGCCGGTTTGATTTACATAAACATCACATATCTTTCAGTAAAATGAATATCATCCAACCCCCATAATCTTTGTTTTGTGTCTGTCTTTGCTTTTCCAATAGTATCAAGCATATGTATGCTTACAATTCCCCTCATTCATGGAAGCAAGTTCTGTAGCCAGCTTGAAAGCTTAAATCATCATCACTGGCATCGCTCCAATAGTTGGGGAGATCAGATGAAAAGTGTTAGTAGTTTTAGTTTGCAAGACTTAAGTCAAATATAGTCTGTGGGCTTTAACAAAATCCATGTAGTAAAGTGAAGTTGGTAAATTCAAATATAATAATCACTCGGGTATTTGTTCATATTTTACTTAATATTATCAATTGACGCACTACCTTGCATGTGCTCTATATAAAAAATGAGAAATCTATAAAGTTCTAATTTTTTTCAGTTTTTTATTTGAGGAAAAACTTAAGAAAATAGCAATTTGAAAATAACTTATTAGTTTATTTAAAACTTGAAATCAACGGTGCTGAAATAATTGCCACTGTGTAATTAATTCCTAGATCAGCCGCATTTACACAGAATCAGATTCGTAACTTGGAGGAAATTAAATCAACCAATCTCCAAGGCTCTACAACAATAATAAATCTGATACTATCAAGATTCGGGAGGGAAAAAAATATAATCTGTCGTGCAACATGTTGTTCATGAATGATAATATAACATTAATACAACTGTGTGCAATGGATTAGTTAGAAAACAAAACAATTCGTAGCAAGTGTCAACTATCTAATTAACTTAGCCCTCCAAGAAACGTGACAATAAATTAAGTTAATTAAAATATTAGCATTAGTACTTTCTGATAGACATAGCATTAATTTTTGCCCTCTGGGGCTGTCTATTAAACGTTATGTTGGTTGATTTGTTCCCTTTATTATTGCCGAAAGAGAAGAATGCTAAATCCATCCAAGTAAGACTGAGGAAAGAAAACCCACGAGAAAAAGAGAAAAAGAAAGAGAAAGGGCGAAAACACATGACATAGTATTCCAATGTAGTAACAAGCAAAGAAAAGGGAAAGTCTTGGAAAAGTGAAAGGAAAGTTGTCTCAAAACTTGCCATGCTGTACTCAGGCAGGATTCCCTTTGTTTCTGCACTGCCAGGCAACTCATATTGTACTTTTCATGAATATATATGTAAAGAAGAACCCTGGAAGAGGATGTTGTTTCATTGGGAATGGGATTAGCAGTCATCAGGCACATGGTTAATATTTTCCAGCCACTCTAAAATAAATTTGTTCTCTTTTACATTATTTTTGGAATCACAATTTTAGATAATCTATCTATGTATATTCATATAATAACTTTTCCTTGAAAGAATTCATGATATTACAAAATTTAAAAATAGTTGTGCTATATATTAGGAACACTACAAGAAATTTGGCCTAAAACAACACTTATTTTTTGGGAACATATAAAAAGTGTTGCTTTTTGTACACATAGGTAACACTTTTTTAAATGTATTGGCTTTGATATCTAAAAAATGTTGTATTCTCTACACAAAAGTGTTACTTTAAACAATTGACCACATTTGATATAGTAACACTATGAAAAGTGATGCATTAGCTTAAAAATGTAGCCTTTTGTTAAAAAATGTTGTCTTTGACAATTGGCCACATGTAATATAGCAACTTTTCAAAAAGTGATATCTTAACTTAAAAAAGTATAATATTTGCTATATCAAAAGCAACACATTTAAAAAAAGTGTTGTCTATATGTACATAAGTAACACTTTTTAAGTGTACCTAAAACTAAGTGTTCTTTTAGCCATTAATTTCTTGTAGTGGAAATATGAAGTTAGTCATATTATATATTTAAAGAGTATTTGTTAATTTTATAATACCTTTTTTTTTCCAAAAAATATTTCTCTTATACAAATTTATCTCTAAAGTAAAAAGGTAAGTATGCTTTGATCCTCAAATTACTCAATTAATTATGATTATGGTATATTTAATGTTAGATACAAAATCATTTTTGTTCTTCAACCCAGTAGCTTAAGCTTTTGGAAAAGATATATGGTTTCATGACATTTAATTGATGTAAAAGTAAATATATTATTATTGTCTCACTTTGAAAGCAATTTCATTTTGAAAAAAAAAAACATCATTCAATATACTTTTATTAACAATATAACATGAGTAAGTAACTGATAAAATCATAGTTTTAAAACTTGAATCGGTGATCGAGTCAATCGGTTGCATCATTGGGTCCTAGTTCAACTAGTGGATCATTGGTTAAATTGCCGATTAAACTGAATATAACTAAATAAGTATATAAAATAATATCAAATATATAATAAATATATATAATTATTGCAGCATCAAAGCAAAACAACCTAGTTGGCTTGGCTGTTGGTAAGTTTGCACTCTTTTTTCATTGGTTGGGTTCCAACCCTAGCAAGGACATTTTTTTAATTAAATCAATAATTTCCTAGCTGGAGTCTAGAGCGATTCAATTCTAGTTCACTAGTGACCGCTTTGGCCAATTCAGTCTAGCTTTTAAAAGTTCCAACTGGTTTTGTTCGTGCATTGACTAGGTCAACTGTAGGCCCGGCCTGGCCACACCAAAAATCAAACTAGTCTGGTGGCCAATTCACCTGTTTTCAATCGGGTTTCAAAACTAAGGATAAATGGTAAAATAAAAATATTCGGTGTATATAGTTTTATTGTTGCATTTTACAAGATTAGAAAGTGATTGAATTAGTTTATTTATATTTAGAATTTGACCGTATGTTTGGAAATAAAATGCAAGAAAAGTTTAAATATGTAATTAATATTCATCCATTAAAATATATAAAGTCCTAACTATAAATAACAGAAATGTCAAAGCTCCAAGAAATACAAAAAAAAAAAACTTTAAAAGGTTCAATTTATCTGTTTTTTGGTGTAAGGTGCAATTTATCTTTGAGCATTCATAATTATTAGTAACATCCCTTATTGACATTTTATCAAATTTCTATATAATTTTTTATTTAATTTTGAAGCACTCTTTGTCATTCAATCATACATTAGATAAATAAATATGATTGACTTTAGTCATAAGTACTCATTATTTTAAAAGCTATTCAACCATATATTGACGTTTTATCAAACTTTTATATATACCATTAATGTATCAAAGTTAAACTCATAATTTTTTTAAGATTACGGTCTATTTAGTTAAAAAAAATGCTTAAATTTCTTATCTTACACCTCTCAAAAAGATAAAAAAGAAAATATTATTCGTTTTCAAGCTTCTCGATCAATGTACTCTTGACTGTGTTTTTCAAATTAAAACTACCAACCAAAAGAAAAAATTGTCAACTGATATATCAAATTATGAATAAAGTATAATGTATTCGGCTTACGGTAGACTTCTTCCTTTTTCACTCTATTAGTCCAAAAAGAAATCATGTAAATAATAAATGTATATTACCAATGATTAAAAAAAAAATATGGGTGAACCATAATACGCCTATTAAAATATGAATTTAAATTATTATAATATTGTTAAAAAAATAATTAATTACATTAAGAGTAGTATTGGAAACAAAAAATTAATGTTTCTTAATATAATGAATGGATAAATATTTTATAATAAAAATTAAAAAATGGACAAATAGAGTAAAAATGAGAGAGTATTTTTTAACACCCCAAGCTCAATATTGAAATTGTTGCCGTCTTTGATGTTTTGTACATACGTGCACTTGATTGTGTTTGAAATTCTACCTTTCTTTTTTTTTACACCTAGGACATCTATAAAGTAGTGACTAATGCCCTTAAAGTGTAGAGTTCATAGGCTTGGGTCTCACCTTTGATCACAAAATTTTCTCTGTACACATTGTTAGGAATCAAACACCTAATTAGGTACTTAAGAAATTTAGCTAGTTATCAACTATCTTAGTTCTCATGGTTTGAAATTCTACCAATTTTATTCACAAGCCACCCTAGTAGTGTTTTTCTTTTCTTTTTGGTCGTGGAGTAGTGTTTTTCCTTTTCAATTTTTCTTGATCACATTTTTCAATCCTCAAGCCCTAATGTTTTTGGTCTTTCAAGCCCACAAATTTCGTTTTCGTATTTTGTTAGTGCATTTATATGTATTGGGCCTGAAGTATCACTTGTTGCTCTTCCAATTATAGTTCCTCCCAGACCCAAAAAGAAAGTCGTAGTTCCTTCCCAGACCAAAACAAATATTATAGTTCCTTAGACAATCGCAACGAGAATTTTTCTCGTACTCCTCGCAACAGTTTTTGGTCGAAGTACTCCCAGCAGTAGTTAAACAAAGTCAACAAACCCTTGGAAAGGCCCAATTCATCAATGTCGATAAGGTTCAAAGGACCCAGTACCTTGACCAGAGGAGGGAAGAAAAAAAGACCTACTAGTACAAAGTCCATAAAAATCTACCAAACTTTTCACCAAAAAATAAATTCTAGCAACTGCTGAAGATTATACTTGTCCAATCCCACTATGGCACGTGTTTTAATTTTCTAAGGTCTCATTTAAGTAAATAACTTATTTAAACACTTTTAAAAAATAACTTGTCAATAAGTTCTTTTATATTCAAATATATAATAATAAAAGTATTTATTTTTAGTGTTTTAGAAAATGTTTCTTAAGAAGTTAAATATTTTAACTTATAAAAAAAATATTAAGAACAACTTTTAAAAAAGTGATAAGTTGTGTACTCAAATATGATAAAAAGTAAAAATATGATTTTTGACTTTCAAAAAGTTAAAAAAAAATCATAAGTTATATTATTCAAACAGACCATAAGTAGGAGAACTCATTCAAAACTCGTAGAACACAATTGAATTTTAAGGCACCAATAATAGAATAATATTTCAAATTCGGCCCTAAGTTAGTCTGGTGTCTTGTCCTAAAATAATATTCTATTATTATATGAGACCTCAATTTTACTTGCACTCAATCAACATCTAATAATTTCTCTTTGGAAAAACCAACAAAGGCGTGATTAGCTAGAAAATATGTAGCATATTATTATCTAGTCAAAATGAAAAGATTTTTAAAACATCGACTAAGGCTTCAACAAATAGCAACATCAGAAGGATTAATGTCTCAAAAATCTTTCAAGTATCAAAATGAGAGTCTATTCAAATGAAAACATATGCATGTATATTAATATTCAGTTATGCTTATCTCAAAAACTATTCAAGTATGCAGGATTTACAGCTACAAAAATCGAAGTTTTCAGGAAAAAGGTTGTGCTGGATTTACTTTTTCATTTTTGTCTTTTTGGTAAAAGTCATTGGTTTACTTAAATTGTAAAGCCCATATCGCCCAAAAGAGTGTTCGGGCTCAAGACGTTAGCCCGACTTTCACCTTGAACTTGGAAGCCCTTTTGTGTTAAACGAAAGAGAAAAAAAATCCCATTTTGACCAATAAATTGTAATATAAAAAAAAACACATTTTTGAGTTAACCCATATCAGGTGTCCATGAAAAGGAAAAACCATCGGTCCAAAGTCTAGTGGAACTTGAGAACCTGTTGGTTTCTTATTGGAGTTGCATAAATCGGAAGCCCTTAGTTTTACACTGCATTAATCTAACTATTTTTTTTTTGGTCATGATCTAATTTTGTTGTTAAATCAATGGATATACATTAAGTTTCAAGGGATTAGATCCTCTCGTGTTATTTATTAATATAAGAGCATCATATTGTGAGCAAAAAGCACAAGCAAAAAGTGATAAATAATGAGATTAGTATTTACATACTGTGCCGAAAAAATAATTATTATTTACATACAATAAACCGAACATACCTCCGGTATTACAATTATGTAATGATATTAGTATTTGATTAGTAGGCTAACAGGTCATTTGGAAACTTCTAGAATTCAATTCCATCAAGAAATTGAATTAAATTGTATATTTTGAAAGTAACTTAAAAAAAGAATTGAATTTCCAATGGAATTAAAATCCAGTAAAACTAAGAAATTGAAATTAGACATAAAGAGGTGTGGTTTGGTATGAGTATTAAATTCCAATAAATAAAAATATCAAAATAACTTATTTGAATATAATATTTTGTTTCTAACATATTAATGAAAGATAAAATAATAAAAATAATTAAATTAATTTATTTTTAGACTCATTTCAAATCAAGCAATTATTTGATTTACTGATTCATTTCAAACATAAAAATTCAATTCAATTCCTGATAGAATTCAATTTGTAATATAATTCAATTTAATTTCATTTTATTAAAGGTTTCTAAATACGGAAGTGTTGTTGAAGATATAGCAAGTATTCTTGATTTCTTCTTGTTGATGTGATTATGGTTAATGTTAGGGACATTGATTTTTCATCACTTTTTCTTCCGCTTCTGTTTGATTTTCTCAGCTTACTTCTTCTCGGAGACCAAGATTCCTTTAAGAAGGATTGAACCTTAAGTTTTAACCAGAAGATTATGGGGTCCTCATTCCTCAACCACCAGTGTTTAAGGAACAAAAATGTCCTTGAGTAAAGTGTCTGAAGGTGTGTACTCTAGATTCAGGTGAATCTGCTATCTCTAATCTACTCAAATTAATACAATACAGTGAAAGGTTTGATGATTCCTAATTCCTCTATTGTACCGTGTTTATTTTTCAGATGCTCTCTGCATCCCTGTTGACAACATCAATAAATTCTTTCAACATGTTACTGATATTTATTGATTTTTTTTTTTTTTGGGGTCAAAAAGGGGTCTCTTTTTACTCTCATTCTCTGACTTACGACTAGTTGTCAAATACATGAAATTTCATCTCTGGTTTTTTTCAAAGACATTAATTGTTAAAGGCAGTTGTGATTTTTGAGCATGTGTTGCAGTAGCTGATTGAGATTTGAGAACACGTGTACTATTATTCTATGTTCCTAGCTAGTTTCTGTTGTTAGTTCCGATTTTTGTGTGCTTGAAGGCCTGAAATGACTTTGTTATGCACATTGATTGATTATCCTCCATTCACAGCACAGTTTCTTTGTTCTAATAATATGCAAGGAAAATGATCTCTTGTGAAACTTAGATGCTTGTCTGAACAGGGTCAAAATGCTTCAGTGGTTATTTTGTTTTTGTTTCATATGGAATGAGATGTGGTTATTGTTTTTGTTTCATTGGATATTCACGGAATGAGATGTGGTTAATGTTATTGAGCAAAAGTTTTAGGAGCCTAGAATTTAAGCTGTGGCCATTTCAACGCCAGGATTGCTGATGGAACTATCAACTTTATCGTAGAACATGATGCACACTTTGATAAGAACAAATATTGCTACACCTTTTTTTAATAATTCACTGAAACAACTCAACCCATAAAACAGGAATGGGGAGGGAAAATCAGGTACAGAAGCAGCACACACGTCACAAACGTAAATTATCTTAACTAATTAACCACACAATTTCCAGACCCAACTACGACGAGTTGGACTAATTCGGCTGGACTTGTTGAGGTCACAAATTGGCCTTTAAATCTCTCGATGAATATGTTTTCCATTCCGAAATCTCAAATCCAAAAACTTCAAGTTTAAGGGTTGAATCATTTAGTCATTTCAACTAATTTAACGTATTTTTACACAATCATTTAAAAAAATGTCACATTATTAAAATTATTGAACTTTTATCAGAATTTCTTCAAAGTCACATAAAAAATAATGCAATTAGTCGATAGTGTAAAATACTTATATTAATCATATATCAAAATTATAATAATAATAATAATAATTTAGTAAAAAGAAAATGAAGGTAACTTTATTCCATTGTTCTTCCCATTTTGAATATTTATTTAAACTCATAAAATTTTATTTAAAAAAAAGTGTCATTTTAGAAAATAAATAATCTTTATTTGTAAATGAAAATTGAAAATAATATTTTGATATTTTAATTTTTCCTATATATAAATATTGCTTATCAACGTTAATTTTTTTTTAAAATAACCATACGTAATTCGGTGTATGTTGCGACGAGTCGCATCACAGCTTTTCGTGCTAAAATAACAGCACGGTGACCGAAGTTCTCAGATCTCAGCGCCTCCACACTATCGAAACCCTCTTTCTCCTTCATCTCTCTCTCTCTCTCTCTCTCTCAATTTTGGATTTTGGATCTGCACTTCTTCCTTCTTCGCTTCACACATGCATTAGCGCTAACAACATCACAGGTTACAGCGAATCTCCATTTCCCGTTTTCGGATGCAAATCCTCATTTCTTCAATTTTCAATTTTCAGTTTCTATGCATAGTAGTTCGGTTTGATTTGATTTGATTTGGTCCTGTTTTTCAGTTGCACTCACAGAGTAGCTTCGATTTTCGATCCGGGAGGAATTGGATTGAACATCGAAGAGGAAGAAGAAGATGCTGACGAAGTTCGAGACGAAGAGTAACAGAGTGAAGGGCCTCAGCTTCCACCCGAAGCGGCCATGGATCCTCGCCAGTCTCCACAGCGGTGTCATCCAGCTCTGGGATTACCGCATGGGAACCCTAATCGACAAGTTCGACGAGCACGATGGCCCCGTCAGAGGCGTTCACTTTCACAACTCTCAGCCACTCTTCGTGTCTGGAGGTCACATATACCCTTGATTCATTCCTATGTTCAGTTCGTGTTTTTTTGTATGTTGAATTTTTTTGTTGATCTACACTTGTGAAGAGCTGAAATTATACGTAATTGATTGAGGTATTAGTGTTTATTCAGTTGTTCTACCGTAGATCCGTGTAAATGTTTTTTTTTTCCCCCGAAATATTGGTTATTTATAGAATGCAAGTTTGATACATCATAGCGGGATGAGGATTGGTGGTTGTTATGATTTTTGTTTTGAGGATTTAGTTTGAGCTGTGTTTTATTTGAAAGGAAAAATGTTTATCTGGGATGCCATTTAGATCTGATACTTGGTAACTGTGTCGATGTGTTTTCAGTTTTAAATGTAGCTTGACATGTGCTAGATGATTTCTTGTTCTGATGTTTGGGTTTTTTTTTGTGATTTTATTTCCAACAATCTGCTTTCTCTGTTGTTCTTCCCGCTTTGGACAGGTGATGATTACAAGATTAAGGTTTGGAACTACAAGCTGCATAGGTGTTTGTTTACTCTTCTAGGACACCTTGATTATATTCGTACGGTGCAGTTTCATCATGAGAACCCATGGATTGTGAGTGCCAGCGATGATCAGACCATTCGCATCTGGAACTGGCAGTCACGTACCTGTATATCTGTTTTAACCGGCCACAACCATTATGTTATGTGTGCCTTGTTCCATCCAAAGGAGGATCTGGTTGTCTCAGCCTCCCTGGATCAGACTGTTCGTGTTTGGGATATTTCTTCCCTCAAGAGGAAGAATGCTTCTCCTGCGGATGACATACTGCGACTGAGTCAGATGAACACAGATCTTTTTGGTGGTGTTGATGCGGTTGTTAAGTATGTGTTGGAAGGTCATGACAGAGGAGTTAATTGGGCTTCTTTTCATCCTACACTGCCTCTCATTGTCTCAGGAGCAGATGACCGGCAAGTAAAACTTTGGAGGATGAATGGTAATTATGGAACCTCTCATTTCTTATTTTAAATGTTGATCTGACAGCAATTTCATATGGTATTGATGCTATTCTAATTATCATATTAACATAAGTGTGTGGTAGAACTTGCATTTGTTTGTTTTGGGCCCAAATCTTTTTCCTAACCAGTCTTGGATGCGTTAAATCTTATAATGGATAGCAAAAATTAAAGTAGTCGGATTTTAATTTATGCTGCTAAAAAATATATCACTCTTTTCAGACACAAAGGCATGGGAGGTGGATACTTTGAGAGGACACATGAATAATGTTTCATGTGTTATGTTCCATGCGAAACAGGATATCATTGTCTCAAATTCTGAAGATAAAAGTATTCGAATTTGGGATGCAACAAAGCGAACTGGAATACAAACATTCCGCCGAGAGCATGATCGGTTTTGGATTCTGGCAGCCCATCCTGAAATGAACCTATTGGCAGCTGGTCATGACAGTGGCATGATTGTTTTCAAGCTGGAGAGAGAAAGGCCGGCTTTTGTGGTTAGTGGTGATTCTTTGTTCTACACAAAAGATCGGTTCTTGTGTGTTTATGAATTCTCAACACAGAGAGACACCCAAGTTCTTCCATTTCGACGACCAGGCTCTTTAAGCTTGAATCAAAGTCCAAGGACTCTTTGTTACAGCCCAAGTGAAAATGCATTTCTTCTGTGTTCAGATGTGGATGGTGGATCTTATGAGTTATATTGCATATCAAAGGACAGCTATGGTAGGGGTGACTCGCAAGATGCCAAAAGAGGTCATGGAGGATCAGCAGTTTTTGTTGCCCGTAATCGGTTTGCTGTGCTTGAGAAGAGCAGCAATCAAGTTCTTTTAAAAAATTTGAAGAATGAGATTGTTAAAAAGAGTGCCCTTCCAGTTGCTGCTGATGCTATATTCTATGCAGGAACAGGCAACATACTGTGTAGGTCAGAGGATAGGGTTGTAATATTTGATCTTCAGCAAAGGATTGTTCTTGGTGATCTTCAGACACCTTTCATCAAATATGTTGTGTGGTCCAATGACATGGAACATGTTGCTTTACTCAGCAAACATGCCATTATAATTGCCAACAAGAAACTTGTGCACCAATGTACACTCCATGAGACAATCCGTGTAAAAAGTGGAGCCTGGGATGATAATGGAGTTTTCATTTATACTACACTAAATCACATCAAATACTGTCTTCCCAATGGAGATAGTGGGATAATTAAAACACTGGACATCCCAATTTATGTCACAAAGGTTTCTGGCAACACAATCTTTTGCTTGGACCGTGATGGAAAAAGCAGAGCAATAATTATTGATGCAACCGAGTATATTTTTAAGCTTTCCCTCTTGAAGAAAAGGTATGACCATGTTATGAACATGATAAGGAACTCACAGCTTTGTGGGCAAGCTGTGATTGCTTACCTACAACAGAAGGGCTTTCCTGAGGTTGCCCTCCATTTTGTGAAAGATGAGAGGATTCGTTTCAATTTGGCTTTAGAGAGTGGGAACATTCAAACCGCAGTTGCATCAGCTACGGCAATTGATGAGAAAGATCACTGGTACCGTTTAGGGGTTGAGGCTCTTCGTCAAGGTAATGCTGGTATAGTAGAGTATGCTTACCAGAGGACGAAAAATTTTGAGCGATTGTCTTTCCTTTATCTTGTCACTGGTAACCTGGAGAAACTTTCAAAGATGTTGAAAATTGCTGAAGTTAAGAATGATGTTATGGGCCAGTTTCACAATGCTTTGTATCTCGGTGATGTTAGAGAACGTGTTAAGATCTTGGAGAATGTCGGCCACTTGCCTCTTGCTTACATCACTGCATCAGTCCATGGGCTGCATGATGTTGCAGAACGGATTGCAGCAGAACTGGGAGATAATGTTCCTTCTTTGCCTGAGGGAAAAGTACCATCTCTCTTGATGCCGCCATCACCTGTCATGTGTGGAAGTGATTGGCCCCTCCTCAGGGTCATGCGAGGCATGTTTGATGGTGCGTTTGACAATACAGGTCGGGGAGTTGCTGATGACGAAGAGTATGAGGCTGCTGATGCTGATTGGGGTGAGGAGCTTGACATAGTTGATGCAGATGGATTACAAAATGGAGATGTTACTGCAATTTTAGAGGATGGAGAAGTAGCTGAAGAAAATGATGAAGAGGGTGGATGGGAGATGGAAGATTTAGGGCTGGGCCCTGAAGAAGACACCCCAAGAGCTCCTGTCAGTACGTCTTCCGTGTTTGTGACCCCAACACCTGGTATGCCAGTAAGCCAGATATGGATTCAGAAATCATCTCTTGCTGCCGATCATGCAGCTGCTGGCAATTTTGATACTGCAATGAGGTTACTGAATCGGCAGCTTGGGATAAGAAATTTTACCCCCTTGAGATCCATATTTCTTGATCTCCATACGGGCAGTCATTCATATCTACGTGCATTTTCTTCTGCTCCAGTCATATCACTCGCAGTTGAAAGAGGTTGGACTGAGTCATCTAGTGCAAATGTGAGAAGCCCACCAGCAGTTCCTTTCAAATTGTCTCAGCTGGATGAAAAGCTTAGAGCTGGTTACAAGTTAACTACTGCTGGGAAATTCACCGAGGCTCTTCGTACATTTCTTAATATTCTTCATACAATTCCTTTGATTGTTGTTGAGTCAAGGAGGGAAGTGGATGAAGTGAAGGAACTGATTATCATAGCCAAAGAGTATGCTTTGGGTCTGCAGATGGAGCTGAAGAGGAGGGAAATTAAGGACAATCCAGCAAGACAGCAGGAGCTTGCAGCTTATTTCACTCACTGCAACCTTCAGACACCTCACTTGAGATTAGCTCTGCAGAATGCAATGACTGTCTGCGTCAAGGCAAAGAACCTTGCAACGGCTTATAACTTTGCCAGGAGGCTACTTGAAACAAATCCTACCATTGAAAGCCAAGCTAAGGCAGCAAGGCAAGTGATTGCAGTTGCGGAAAGAAATATGACTGATGCTACAGAGTTGAACTATGATTTCAGAAACCCATTTGTTATTTGTGGAGCAACCTATGTGCCAATCTATCGCGGACAGAAGGATGTCTCTTGCCCATATTGTACTTCCCGTTTTGTGCCAAGCCAGGAGGGGCAGCTGTGTACTGTTTGTGATCTTGCAGTAGTGGGTGCAGATGCTTCCGGACTGCTCTGTTCTCCTTCCCAGGTACGTTGATGGAGCCACTGGACAGGGACATTTTTCTCTAATTTTGTATTTCCGGTCAGTTTTCAGCAGTAGATAGGTCCCTATTGTTAAGTCTATATTGTCATGGTACTGTGATAGAAGCTAGAAACTGTCAAGAGGAATTACATTTTACTTTTGCATTCCCTTTTGTTTTAGCTGAATGTGATTTTCATTGTAATAAATCCATTTCGTATCCTGAGGTTGTTAAGTTTTTCATACACAAGTGAAAGGTTGTACTTTAGATCAAACGATAGTTGTGCAAGACTCTCAATTTGCAGTTCTATTTGGCAAGGTGCATATTATGTATATGTTCGTTGCTGTGCATCCCCTTGTTACAACAATAATGTCGTTTCTCTTGCATTATTTGCCCGTCAAAATGGCCAGTTTTATGTTTAAACTCGGGCAACTGGGCAAGGTACATGTTAGAATTGTACCAGTTAGCAAATATGGAGGACTCCATTTTTACAATTAGTTAGAGTGATATTAAGTGTATAACTTTGTAATAATGCAGTATTAAGGTAGTGTTTCGTAATTGTCTTCGGACAGTATAGACGAAGACATAAAAAACAATATCTCTATATCATATTTGGTTGTGGAGTACAAGATATGATAATTGGTTTTGTATTTTGTTTGGAAACATGGAGACAAAACAACAAATACATGATAAAAGACAGTCAGCTGGTCGCCGCCGCCACTGGTTGGTCACCGGACCATCATTGGACCACCCATAGATTGGAGGACACATTGAGAAATATTAAATATGTATAGGGGTATTATTGAAAAAATAAATAAATAAATTTCTATCAAGGTATCCTATCCCACCTATTCTTAATTTTTGAAGGTATAAAAATTTTCTGTATATCTATCCATTTCTATCCCCTGTTTTTATCTCTATAATCAAATAGATTTGTGTCTACAGTGTCTCCATATTTCTGTTACAGATACAATTACTAGCCACTGCATAAAAGAACAAATAGACTGTGATTGCCCCTTGCAGACTTAAATCGTGTAACTTGTCTATAAATTGAACCAGAAATTTCAGGGTCATGGATCTTGCAGATTCAAGACCTTTGTAAGTGTTCTCACTTCGTCTTAAATTGTTCCAAATTTCAAATAAAAAAATTACATAAGATTCTTAAAATGAACTAATTTCTTGTAAGGCAAAATGTGCAAGAAACACGTCCTTTAATTTTGCTAAAACTTTCATTTTAGGCGTCTCCAATAACAAGTTAATTGGTTAAATATGCAAGAAACAACAACAAAAACATTTTCACGAAAGGCTGTCATTGTCGTTGATGCCCCCGGATGAGAAAGCAACCCAAAACACAGGTAAAAATCACCAATCAGATCAGCAACAGTAGTAGAATGGGCCTGTTACACTCAACATGAAAGTCATAGGTGCAAAATACATGGATATGCTCCTTCTTCTTTTTCTTTTTCTCTTTTTGAACATTGAAATGAGTTGCCGTTTGAAACAATAATATTGTGGCAGCTTTCACCATGTCACAATTTAAAAAGATAGATATAAATATTTAATAGTAAATTAAGTATGAGTTATGTATGTATATGTTACAGACCAGTTAGTTGAACAAAGGAATGACTGCAGTTATATGGTGGTTTGAGTTGATAATTTCTTCCATCGAGAATCCAAGAACCTAGAACCAAATTTGGCCTTCACTTAAGGGTGTGCTCCTCTTCCAACCCTTCCCTTCCTCTCCCTTCAAAGTGAAAAAAAAAAATAAACTCACAGAACACACAAGGGAATAGATTTTAAGGGGTTACCTTCCAACGTGGTATTTCTTAACAGAAGGGCAAGGAGCAACATAGGCGGAACAAATTGATGGCACATTGATATCTGCATTCATTCATGGAGAAAAGGAAGTATGACATCATAGTTTACAAATGAATGAAATTATAAGAATCAGGACTTGCATTTGTGTCCCAGTCATGTCTTTAGTTAAGGATGTCAAGGAATTAGGATTCAGCAATGCGCCAAGTTTTTTTAGACACTTACGTAGTTTTTGGCAGTACGACTTGGTTCAGATGTTTACTAGGTAGTTTTGTCATTTTATTTTAATCATAGTTCGTCAATTTGGTAAATCACATAGCGCTAACGTCAGAGTGGTAGACATTGAAGTGAGGGCGTGTTATGACACAATAGGGATGTTTAAATTCAAACAAAATTAAAATAAGATGAAAAATTCAATGAAATAATCAAAATTCAATTAAAACTAAGCAAAAAAATGGTTAAATCAATCTAATCCAAAATTGATTTAAAAAAAGTTATTTGAATTAGAATAGAGTTTAATTCCATGTATTATTATATCCACTACTTAAAAAGTTATGTAATTAAAGTCATTTAATTAGATTATAATGTAAAAATAAAATTATACTACCAATGCATAAAAATTAAACTCTTAAAATATGTTCAAAATTTCAACAAAAATATCCAATTTAAACCGATGGAAATCACCTTGTTTGGAGCAATTGTCCTTTTGATTCAACCAATCCTAACTAAGATGTAAATACCCCTGTATGATATCTTGCCCCGCTTGTCTCGGGGTTACAAAATGGATGTTGTTAAGTTGTACTTTGAAATAAAAAATAGAGTTTAATATATTATTATACAGTGACAAAGTGATTTTTTTCCTTCATAATTTTTAAAATAATTTTTATAAAAGTTTAACACTTTTAAAAGAGTTCCATCTTGTTGCACTAATAGTATAATTTTTTTCCTATACTCATCCAATCACATTTTATCATATTAATAAGACACATTTGAGCCATACCTTACCATGTTAGTAATGATGGGTATCTAGATTTTGTTTAATCTCTGCTGTTAATCTAAATCCATTGATGAGTTGGTTATTGATTAAATATAATACAAATAATGTTTTCTTACAACAATCCACAAATCTACTCTATAAATTTTACCTGACCACGAATCAAATTGGTGTGATCTTCATTAAATATCAGAGGAACTTGACCCAACACCAGAACAAAAAAGACAGCAGTGGCAAAACTAAAAAAATTCAGATTTGAATAGGGTTATCTTAATCATTTAGAATTGTTTTTGGGCAGACTATAACATAGTACAAAACATGTGGACTCACGTAGAAGCCACTTAGTTGATTGTTATGATTTATGAAGATGTGAATGTTACCATCCCATTGTAAAATATTTCGGTAATCACATATTTGTTTTTGGTAAACTTTATTGATTTATAGCACTCAATTAATAAGAACTCGGCTAATTCGACTCAATCTTCAATGGTCTCCTAAGGGGCTTTAAATCTTCCGATGATAATTTTTTCCATTTTCAAAGCCCATACCAAAGACACAAAATGAAATAGCCAAAAATACCTAACCAGTAATCACTTTCAACCAGATCGTTAAAAATGTTGAACTTTTATCATAATTACCTCAAAGCCATATGGACAAAACAAATAATGGAATTAATCAATCAATCCATTAATCAATCAAAACTGTAAAACACTTTACAGTTTACACAAACAAGACATCAAAATTAAAACAATAACAGCAGGGTGACCGAAGTTCTCAGATCTCACCTCCACACTAGTCTTTCTCCTTCGTCTCTCTATCGCGATTTTGGATCTGCGCTTCTTTCTTCTTCATCTTCACTTCACGCATGCATTAGCCATAATCACGTCACAGCACATGTAACCCAAAACCCCTAATCTCCATTTTCCCGTTTTCGGATCCAAATCCGCATTTCTTCAATTTTCAATTTTCAGTTTCTGTGCATAGTTCGATTTGGTTCGATCGTGTTTTCAGTTGCACTCACAGAGGAGATTCGATTTTCGATCCGAGAGGGAAGTGGATTGAGCATCGAAGAAGAAGATGCTGACGAAGTTCGAGACGAAGAGTAACAGAGTGAAGGGGCTCAGCTTCCACCCCAAGCGGCCATGGATCCTCGCCAGTCTCCACAGCGGTGTCATCCAGCTCTGGGATTACCGCATGGGAACCCTAATCGACAAGTTCGACGAGCACGATGGCCCTGTCCGAGGCGTTCACTTTCACTGCTCTCAGCCTCTCTTCGTTTCTGGAGGTCACACATACATACCCTAGATTCATTCCTATGTCTCAGTTCTAAATCCATTTCTATGTTCAATTCGTGTTTTTTTATATGCATCTTCGTTACATTGAATTTGTGTTGATCAGTTGATCTACACTTTTGAAGAGTTGAAATTATAGGTTATTGATTGATGCCTTTGTGTTTCTTCAGTTGTTCTACCGTAGATTCGTCTAAATGGGGTTTGTAATGAAAAATTGGTTTTTGAAAGAATGCACGTTTGATCCGTCCTTGTGGGATAAGGTTGGGTGGTTCCTGGCTTTTTTTATTTGAGGATTTAGTGTGCATTTGTCTCAGGTTTTTTAAAAAGTGATTATGAAACTTACATTTAGGGTGTCTTTTTCGAATTTTTAAAAAATGATTATAAAGCTTACTTTTATATATGATTGAAAAAATTGAAAAATGTTTTTTTTTTTTTCAAAAGCTACTCTTTCTAGCTTCAACCAAAAAGCTAAGAATTGATTTATATAAGATTCTGATTGTTTATAAAAAATTATCCAAATATATGAAATGTGGTTTTTTTTTTCTTAATGAAACAAGTGATTTTGGGCTCCCAAAATCCCATACAAATGCACCCTATTTATAACTGAAAAAGCTGAAAATGGATTTGCTTGAGGTTCTGATTATTTCTGGGAAATTATTCTAATATACGAAAAATGATTTTGTGGGGGAAGAAAAAAGTGACCCCCACCCCTCCCACACAAAAAAAAAAAAAAAAAATCCCATCCAACTGCACCTTAGTTTGAGCTATGTTTTATTTGAAAAGAAAACAATGTTTATCTGGGATGCCATTTAGATCTGATGATTGGTAACTACTGTCGATGTGTTTTTAATTTTAAATGGAGCTCAAGCCATGCTAGATGGCATCTTGTTCTGATGTTTGAGATTTCATGAGATTTTACTTCCAACAGTCTGCTTTCTCTGTTTTTGTTCTTGCTTTGGACAGGTGATGATTACAAGATTAAGGTTTGGAACTACAAGCTGCATAGATGCTTGTTTACTCTTCTAGGACACCTCGATTATATTCGCACAGTGCAGTTTCATCATGAGAACCCATGGATCGTGAGTGCCAGCGATGATCAGACCATTCGCATCTGGAACTGGCAGTCACGTACCTGTATATCTGTCTTGACTGGCCACAATCATTATGTTATGTGTGCCTTGTTCCATCCAAAGGAGGATCTGGTTGTCTCAGCCTCCCTGGATCAGACTGTTCGTGTTTGGGATATTTCTTCCCTCAAGAGGAAGAATGCTTCTCCTGGGGATGACCTACTGAGACTGAGTCAGATGAACACAGATATTTTTGGTGGTGTTGATGCAGTTGTTAAGTATGTGTTGGAAGGTCATGACCGAGGAGTTAACTGGGCTTCATTTCATCCTACACTTCCTCTCATTGTCTCTGGAGCAGATGACCGGCAAGTAAAACTTTGGAGGATGAATGGTAAACATGGAGCCTCTTTATTTACTTTGTGCTTCTCACTGGGGATATATCTGGTTTCCCATTTCTTATTTTAAATTCTGAGCTGACTGCAATTTCATATAGTATTGATGCTATTCTGATTATCATACTAACATAAGTGGGTGGTGGAACTTGTATCTATTTGTTGGGGCCAAATTTTTTGTCTATCCAGCTCATGGATGCGTTAAGTCTTACAGTGTATAGAAAAGAAATTAAACTAATAGGATTTTTATTTATGCTGCTAATAAAATGTCTCTCTTTCCAGACACAAAGGCATGGGAAGTGGATACTTTGAGAGGACACATGAATAATGTTTCATGTGTTATGTTCCATGCAAAACAGGATATCATTGTTTCAAATTCTGAAGATAAAAGTATTCGAATATGGGATGCAACAAAGCGAACTGGAATACAAACATTCCGCCGAGAGCATGATCGGTTTTGGATTCTGGCAGCCCATCCTGAAATGAACCTATTGGCAGCTGGTCATGACAGTGGCATGATTGTTTTCAAGCTGGAGAGAGAAAGGCCTGCTTTTGTGGTTAGTGGTGATTCTTTGTTCTACGCAAAAGATCGGTTCCTGTGTGTTTATGAATTCTCAACACAAAGAGATACCCAAATTCTTCCATTTCGACGACCAGGCTCGTTAAGCTTGAATCAAAGTCCGAGGACTCTTTCCTACAGCCCAAGTGAAAATGCATTTCTTCTGTGTTCAGATGTAGATGGTGGATCTTATGAGTTATACTGTGTATCAAGGGACAGCTATGGTAGAGGTGATTTGCAAGGTTCCAAAAGAGGTCATGGAGGATCAGCAGTCTTTGTGGCCCGTAATCGGTTTGCTGTGCTTGAGAAGAGCAGCAATCAAGTGCTTTTAAAAAATTTGAAGAATGAGGTTGTTAAAAAAAGTGCACTACCTGTTGCTGCTGATGCTATATTCTATGCAGGAACAGGCAACATACTGTGTAGGTCAGACGATAGGGTTTTAATATTTGATCTTCAGCAGAGGATTGTTCTTGGTGATCTTCAGACCCCTTTTGTCAAATATGTTGTCTGGTCCAATGACATGGAACATGTTGCTTTGCTCAGCAAACATGCCATTATAATTGCCAACAAGAAACTTGTGCACCAATGTACTCTCCATGAGACAATCCGTGTAAAAAGTGGAGCCTGGGATGATAATGGAGTTTTCATTTATACAACCCTAAATCACATCAAATATTGTCTTCCCAATGGAGATAGTGGGATAATAAAAACACTGGACATCCCAATTTATATCACAAAGGTTTCTGGGAACACAATATTTTGCTTGGACCGAGATGGAAAAAACAGAGCAATAATTATTGATGCAACTGAGTATATTTTTAAGCTTTCCCTCTTGAAGAAAAGGTATGACCATGTTATGAACATGATAAGGAACTCACAGCTTTGCGGGCAAGCTGTGATTGCTTACCTACAACAGAAGGGCTTTCCTGAGGTTGCCCTCCATTTTGTGAAAGACGAGAGGATTCGTTTCAATTTGGCTTTAGAGAGTGGGAACATTCAAACTGCTGTCGCATCAGCTACAGCAATTGACGAGAAAGATCACTGGTACCGTTTAGGGGTTGAGGCTCTTCGCCAAGGAAATGCTGGTATAGTAGAGTATGCTTACCAGAGGACGAAAAATTTTGAGCGATTGTCTTTCCTTTATCTTGTCACTGGCAACCTGGAGAAACTTTCAAAGATGTTAAAAATTGCTGAAGTTAAGAATGATGTGATGGGCCAATTTCACAATGCTTTGTATCTGGGTGATGTTCGAGAACGTGTTAAGATTTTGGAGAATGTAGGCCACTTGCCACTTGCTTATATCACTGCTTCAGTCCATGGGCTGCATGATGTTGCAGAACGGCTTGCAGCTAAGCTGGGAGATAATGTTCCATCTTTGCCCAAAGGAAAAGTGCCATCTCTCTTGATTCCGCCATCACCTGTCATGTGCGGAAGTGATTGGCCCCTCCTCAGGGTAATGCGAGGCATGTTTGATGGTGCATTTGACAATACAGGTCGGGGAGTTGCTGATGAAGAGGAGTATGAGGCTGCTGATGCTGATTGGGGTGAGGAGCTTGACATAGTTGATGCAGATGGCTTACAAAATGGAGATGTTACTGCAATTTTGGAGGATGGAGAAGTAGCTGAAGAGAACGATGAAGAGGGTGGATGGGAGATGGAAGATTTAGGGCTGGGCCCTGAAGAAGACACCCCAAGAGCTTCTGTCAGTGCATCTTCGGTGTTTGTGACCCCAACACCTGGTATGCCAGTAGGCCAGATATGGATTCAGAAATCATCTCTTGCTGCTGATCATGCAGCTGCTGGTAATTTTGATACTGCAATGAGGTTACTGAACCGGCAGCTTGGTATAAGAAATTTTACCCCCTTGAGATCCATGTTCCTTGATCTCCATACTGGCAGTCATTCCTATCTGCGTGCATTTCCTTCTGCTCCAGTCATATCACTTGCAGTTGAAAGAGGTTGGACTGAGTCATCTAGTGCAAATGTGAGAAGCCCACCAGCAGTTCCTTTCAAATTGTCTCAGCTTGATGAAAAGCTTAGAGCTGGTTATAAGTTAACTACTGCTGGGAAATTCACCGAGGCTCTTCGTACATTTCTTAATATTCTTCATACCATTCCTTTGATTGTTGTTGAGTCAAGGAGGGAAGTGGATGAGGTGAAGGAATTGATTGTCATAGTCAAAGAGTATGTCTTGGGTCTGCAGATGGAGCTTAAGAGGAGGGAAATTAAGGACAATCCAGCAAGACAGCAGGAGCTTGCAGCTTATTTCACTCACTGCAACCTTCAGACACCTCACTTGAGGTTAGCTCTGCAGAATGCAATGACTGTTTGCGTTAAGGCAAAGAACCTTGCAACGGCTTATAACTTTGCCAGGAGGCTACTTGAAACAAATCCTACCATTGAAAGCCAAGCTAAGGCAGCAAGGCAAGTGATTGCAGTCGCAGAAAGAAATATGACTGATGCTACAGAGTTGAACTATGATTTCAGAAACCCATTTGTTATTTGTGGAGCAACCTATGTGCCGATCTATCGTGGACAGAAGGATGTCTCTTGCCCATATTGTACTTCCCGTTTTGTGCCAAGCCAGGAGGGGCAACTATGTACTGTTTGTGATCTTGCAGTAGTAGGCGCAGATGCTTCTGGACTGCTCTGCTCTCCATCCCAGATTCGTTGATTGAGCTACTGGACCAGGGACATTTTTCTCTAGTTTTGTGTTTCAGGTCAACTTTCAGCAGTAGATAGATTCCTATTGTTAAGTCTATATATTTTCATGGTGCTATGGTAGAAGCTAGAAATTGTCGAGAGGAATTACATTTTACTTTTTTGCATTCCCTTTTTTTCAGTTGAAAGGTTGAGGGTTGTTAAGTTCTTCATACACAAGTGAAGGGTTGTACTTAGATCAAACGATAGCAAGGCTTGCAATTTGCAGTTCTATTTGGCAAGGTACATATTATCTGTGTTTACTTGTTATAAGAATAATGTTGTTTCTCTTGCTTTGTTTTCCCGTCTAAAGGGCCACAGGTTTGATGTTTGAACTTGGGCAAGGTACAGGTTATATTTCTACCAGATAGCTAATATAAAGGACTGCAGTTCGGCAATTAGTTGGAGTGATGGTAAGTGAATAACTTCGTCATATATGTAGTTTAAAGGGGAACAAAAACTGTGATTGCCCCTCGCAGACTTCAGTGTAACTTTGTCTATTAATTGAACCGGAAATATCAGGGTCTTCTTGGGTCCAGCAGATTATCTTGTCTCCAAACTTATTCTCTATCAATGATACACAACGAGTGCTATGACACGGCAAAATGTGCAGGAAACTTGTTCTTTAATTTTGTTAAAACTTCATTTCTGGCGTCTCCAACATCAATTGGCTCTAAATATGGAAGAAACTAAGATAACATTTTCACGTGAGGACTATGTTGAGTGTTCTGCAATTTTGATACTAACAAGCTTTCAAGTCCAACTCGAGATCACTCCGGAAACCCCACATAGGGCTCCTTAATTAAAGATGAGTCAACAATAACAATAAGCTAAGTTTTACCAAATTAAATACATCAATATCTATGTGTTACCAATCAATATAGCCAAAAATCTCATGCCAAATCAATCAGAAAAGTTCAGCAAAAATTTTGAAAGAAAAGAAGACGAAAAAAGTCCTACTTGGCTTTTTGAAAGCTTAAGCCCTTGTGCTTAGTTTCTTCAAAAGTTTTCCACCAAATTATTGATCTAACCCCCTTGTGATACAGCAAAATACCAGCTGATTTGATTGTACAATGAAGTGGGGGTTTGTTATAAGGAGTTGATCTTGGATTTATAAGAGATAGGATATAGGTTGTGGTTCTTGGCTATGGGATTGAGTGGAGTTTGAAATTCCTAGCTAGGGTTCATGTGATTGTTAGAGGAAGAAGATGAATTTTGGGGAGACTTGGTCAAAACCTAGGGGAAGAAATATGAAGATATTGGTCTTGTGATTTTGTGCTAATTTGTGTAATAAATTCAATTTGTAAAATTGTTTTTCTTCAAGTTAAATTCATGTATTTTTTAAAGCATCTCATTAGTCTCTAAAAAATGCCAAAGACAGGGTGGCTATATGGATCAAGTGACTTTTGATATTCTATCGTATATCATTTTTATATTTAAATAATTTAGGTGAGTTAAAAAATAAAAATACTTTTTTTTATTAATTTAGGTGGATTGACTTAATACTTATTTTTGTTTCTTTCGAATTACAGATTCCACTAATCAATATTCCTATTAAAACTGCTTCACTTGATTTCATTAATTCTTAAATATGTACAAGATCGGTTTAAATAATTTGCTAAATACCATTGAGTTGTGACAGCGAAATCTGTCGATGAAATTCAACTCATTGAAAGTCAAGCTTTCAGAAGTTAATTACAAGAACAACTACCAAAAATAATTCTTACCACTCTTTACGTAAGTTACACATGAATCAAAACACAGTATTACCAAGGCATTAAGCTCCCTGGATGAGAAAACAACTCAAAACACAGTTCGACTTAAACAATCAGATCAGCAACCACATTAACATGAGCCTGTAACACAACATAAAAATCACGTGTGCCATCTCAAGCATACCATGTGCTGTAAGAAAGAATAAATGGAATAGGATATGCTGCTTTTTTGCAAGCACCTCATCAAATTAATGAAAAAAATATTGGATGTCATGCTATAACACGTTTGAAACTATAATATTATTATATCTTTCAACATGTCACAATTTAGCAAGAAATAATGGTAACTTAAACTTTGAGTTATGTATCTGTCGGAGAATTGTTAGTTGAACAAAGGAATGATTGCAGTTGAAAGGTGATTGAATTGATCAATTTCTTTGCAGAGAAAATAATAAGATAATGCTAGAGAGAATTTTTAGTTGGGTGAGAAATACGAAACTAAACTGAATTCAAATAAATGGTTGCAAGATGAGGAGGCAATCCTCTTCTGACTCAAATTTTACCCCGGACAAACCAAAGAAGATAGTAGCCAAGCAAACACTGGGGATCATACATAATCAGATTTGTTAATTGGTGACAAAGAAGGGACGCTTTTTTTTTTTTAATAAATGCTTGTGAATAGCTTCACTTTTATGGTGCCAATAGAAGGCAAACTCTTGTCTGCGTTTGTCTTCCACCAAGTTCTGAATAGGCACAAATAGACACAACATATTTAAGAATATTGTGATTGTGAGACACATCTATGTTGCAAAACAAGTCACGTACAAAGGAAATAGCATCTGATCAATCCAGACCACGTCGGTTTAGCCGTCAAGGCAATATACCATACCTGAGGTCTTAATTTGATTTTAAAGTTACTTTTGTAGATGCACTGAAAATTAAAAGTAGAGGAAAGAGCAAAAACTAATCCACAGATAGTTAATTTTTTCCAATTCAGGACCGCAGTTCGATCAGCTGACGTATCCAAGGCAGCCCGACAATTCCATCACATATAAATCTAGTAATCTGAAATCAGAAATGCATAACTGCATCTTTCAAGTCTCTGACAAAAAGAATGAGCATAACATGGTATTTCTTTGAAAAACGGGGCAGTAGGCAATTTATACAGAACAACTTGATAAAATATTGATAGCTGCTTTTATTCAATGAGAAAAATATCATAATTCATAGTTTAAGTTACAAGAATCGGAACTTGCATATGTGTGCACTACTTGCCACATACTTCTACAATATTCTTAGCCATTTTGGTTTAAATTAAAGACAAATTTGAGCATTGTTTGGCTAGCAGCTATCCTGGCAGGATTCCATTACAACATTATGGCTTTACACCTGATAACAACCTGCCCAGACCCTCTTTAAGAGCAGGGGAAAGCGCAGGACAACAAGTCAAAACATCAAATGATGGAATCACACCCTTGCTGGCAAGTAACTGAAAAGCTGATGTGACACCTTCAACTATGAGACCCTTGTGCTCCACGTCATAGTTGTCCAGAAGATGCAGCAAGAACTCAAGAAGATTGTGGGTCACGTCAATGTATTTTGGAATAGAATGCACCATCAACAAAATGGCAGGCTCTATGTTCATTACATTGTCCACCTTCTTATCAAAAAAAAGCCAGTCATAAAACAAAGCCAGTTTCACATTGTCCTCAACAGACTTCGTCTTGCAAGACTTCAAAAGCCAACCTACCACCGCCCATCTGGGAAGAATATCTGACTGAATTATCTCATTAGATGGGTGGTGTGCACAGCATATAAATCTAACTATGTCAACAATGATAGTCTCTCTATCCGGATCATTTAGAAACTTCCTAGCAAACCACATCTGGTGCCTCTTTTGATGCCCTAACTTCACATTTGTCATCAGAAACCTCAACTGGGTCTCCATCTCAGGAGTGATCCTCAGCAAAACATACCTACTAGAAGTCCTTGTGGAGTAAATCTGCGAGACACCCTCAAATCCTAAAGTATTAAACTTTGATGGATTCAGCACCAAGTCCTTCGATATGTCCCTAAACTCAGGAACATGAATCAAATCCTGCAACAACCGAACAAAGTCCCTCCCAATTCTCAAACACAAGTGAAACTCTTCCCTCACAATCTTCACACACAAATTAACCTCCAACCGCCTCAAAGTCTCCAACTTTTCAACACTCACCCTGTCGGGTCTGCAATGATCAGCCAAGACTCTAAGAAACACATACAAAGCACTTGACAAAACATGAGGAGCTTCATCCAACAAGTCCTGCCACTTGTCCAAGAAGAGGGTCGCCATCTTCAAACACAGCGATAAATTCCCATCACTGAAATCACCTCCATTGATTTGCCTCAAAAGGGACACCAACAAAGCATCAAAACCGACCCCCAACACATCAACCATTTCCTCAGTGACCCAAAGTAGCTGGGTTTTCACGGAATCAAGTAGCTTTGGGTACAACTGCTGAACAACTTTGTCGAGCAAACCGACAAACATTGCATAGCCATCAGTTATTTTGCCGTGCAAGAGCTTGATGTGGTGGCTTTTGGCGAACTGGGGTTCGGTCAGGATGCCGAGAAGGATCCCACGGATGAGTTGGGCGTATTGTTCTTCATTCGGGATGTCCAACTTGAAGGGGGGTCTCAGCTCCGGTAGGACGGATTCATAGGCTTTCCTCAGAGAGAGTTCGAGCTGGTTCTCAGCTTCGTGAGGTGCGTTCACAGTGAGCTTCAAAGCCATGGAATCGAAAAAGCTTCCTTAGCGCCGGACTCTGGTTCTGACTGTGATCAAGGCAAAGCGATTAGCATTTTACATTCTAGTCGAGAAAATAAATAAATAAAATGAACACAGCAAAAGCTAAAAAAAAATGCATTTAAAAAAAAAGGGTTTAAAATACAGTGCGGCTTTTCGTCGAACATATTGTATAGACAGCATTGAGGCTTTTCAATTTTTCATGAAACATGTAGTTCATATGCAATCTAATGAGAGAAAACACTAGCAGGAAATGAAGAAAGTTGAAGAGATAATTGTATGGAGAGAGGAAGTGTTTCAAGTGAATGAAAAATGGTATTTTACTGATGAGGCACTTGTGACACTCTTTTGTGGGATTCTTTTGGCAGTCAATACTCAAGACAGCGTTTCAAATCCCAGAGCCAAGCTTAACTAGCGTGTTTAACTTTAATTCATCACAAGTGTTCAATGACCAAAACAAAAATAAATAAATAAATCAAATTAATGTTACTAATATAGTGATATGCTATGTGAAAGAAGCAGGATTGTGACATAAAAGTGATCTCAGTAACGGGAGTGAGCCATTTGAGATGTTGAACACGACGGCTACTACTTGCATCCACTGCGGGATGTTTACTGTCAGAGAGTAACAGAAAACAAACTATCTGACACTCAGGCCATTATTTTTAACAATAACAATAATAATAATAATAATAACTCTTTATCCTAAAAAAATCTTTTCATGTGTTTTGATAAGCGTGAATTTTTTTTTTTTTTGAAGTGAAAACAAAACCACTTAAAAAATACAAAAGGATCACTTTCTTCACTTTCTTTTGACAAGTCATGTGTATATAGTTTTAGAAAATAATTTGTAGTTTTTTTATTTTCTATTATCCTATTTTCTAAATTTTATGAAGAAAATTAGAAGTGTTTGTTTGGTTTCAATTTTTATTTTCATTTCTAGATTTTATAAAAGAAATACTGAAAATTGTAAAAATTATAAAATCCAATTCTCAGTTTTCATTTCAAGGTTTCAATATTTCTTGCACAAATTTTAAAAACCCAAAAACTGAAAATAAAAACTGAAAATTAAAAACTAAAATTAAACAAATTCTAAATCATAGAACCTAATTTTCAATGTTTATTTTTTTATTTTCAGTATATCCTTTACAAAATCTTAAGAACAAAAAAACTGAAAATTATATTCTAAACACAAACACACCCTTGATTCAATCTTCCAAGAAATATATATTTTTTATAGCATAAAAACATGGGAATAAATGAAGATACTTTGATATTATATCAAAACATGAATTTATTTTAAGTACAAGCGTAAAATAATTTTTATTTTCAAAAGATCTTCTTCAAAAAGTTGATCCCATAATTATATACTCAGAATATGCAATGGGAGAGTGAGAAAAAATGATAAGCATATAGATGAGAGAGATTAGTCACCGTATTTAACATTGAATATCTTAAAAAAAACATAAAAAAAGATGAGAGGGGAAATCACATTACTTGAGCAGTGGAGGAAGAAGTAAGCTCTGCTTTTTGATGTATTGTTGAAAAAAGGGGGAGGTATATATAAGAGTTTTTCGTATGATTTATTGACTATTGGTCAATTATTTTCTCTTTTTTTCGTCCAACAATTTGAGAAAGGTTTTTGAGGTTTTTCAATGTTTTAGATTTGTTGCCAAACAGAGAAAATTCTCGTCAAACAATCATTTTTTCAAATCTATTGATAAATTATTTTCTCTCTCTTACATCCAACAATTTGAGAAATGTTTTTGAGGTTTTGCTTCCTTCAAAAATGTTTTAAATTTGTTGCCAAACTGAAAAAAGAATATATCTAATAAGCATTTCATCATTTTTTTTAATTGTTTAAATTTCAGAAAAGTTTTTGGGGTTTTTCCGTCTTTAAAAATGTTTTAGATTTGTTACCAAACAGAGGAAAATTATTTGATAAGTATTTCAGTCATTTTATTCCATTATGTTAGCATATTTAATCCAATTTACTGTGATGCACGGATATAATTTTCGAACCAAGTTTGATTTGACAAAATTAAGGAAAAAAATAAAAGATAGATTCAGACAAAAATATATTTTAAAAAAGGATTCAAGAAAATAACTAGGTTAGGAAATTCTTTAAATAAATTAAAATGAAACATTATTTTATTTCTGAATTCACAAACTTGATTGTTATCAAATATTTTTTTCCAAAAAGAAAAATATCTTTCTGTGGACTCTGTAACTTAATTTTCGCTCCCATGTTAGACATCCAGTCATGTCAAAGAATCTATATTAAAAATCTTACCATGGAATGATGAAAATATATTTTTCCTAAATACTAACGTTGAACACTAACGTTTAGTTAGTTGAAATAGTTTAATATTTATTTTTTAAAAGCGGTTTCAAGTTTAAATATTGTGGATAAAACAATTTGAGAGAGTTTCATTTATTATAATAAGTAGTCTGCTAGCTTGAGTTCATGAGAAAATTAGTAAAGTGAAAAAGTAAAGATTTCATTACAATTAGATAAATAACATTCATTACATGTGGACTCTAACAAATGATCTAATGGTGATTAACACATCACTTTCTTATTTTATCAAACAGACTTGACCTATTAGATTGATCCACCAAAACTGTCATGTTTAGCGGATGAGGCTAAACTTTTGAGCCCGCTAAAAAATTCCAGCATTCTTAATGAGTCTTACGAATCAAGTCTTTTTTTAAAAATAAATAAATATTCATAATTTGTTGGTCTTTATTTTACAACAACCTCAAAGGCCCAAACAAAAAAACATGACACCAAACCTAAACCAAATTTAGCATGCTTCTGATCAAAAAAAAAAAAAACAAAACACGTATATTGTATGTAATAAATTATAATTTACTATATGTAAATGATTAAATTTAACAAATTGATATATAATTGTTATGGACCATGAAAATTTGAATATGCATCAATTAATAAAATGTTGTTAAAAAGTTTTTTTTAAATAAAATCATCAAACTATTAATATTTTTTTTTATTTTTTAATTTTTTTGGGCTAGAATACCCTACCCCTTTTTGGGGGACTTTTTGTGAGGCGAGCAAGTCTGTTTTGATATTTCTAGGTTAAATCCATTTAATTCAAATCTAATAAATTTTGAATACAGACAATTTTTCGAATCTCTACTTAAATATAAATCAAGTATCATCCAATACTTATGCCAAGCGATAAAGCTAAGGAAGTTACAAGATTCATTGCATAGAGGCTTGCAAATTAAAAAGTATTCATCTAAGACTTATGGCATGTTTGGTTTGGTTCTTCATTTTTGTTTGTATTTTATGTGTTACCTGATATTAAAATTTTATGAAGAAAATAGTGAAAATAAAAATTGAAAACATGAAACAATATTTTATTGTTTTAATTGTTTTCATTATTTCTTTCACAAAATCAAAATAAAAAACATACATGAAATGAAAATATGAAATAAAAAGATAAACCAAACAGACCGTTAATATCAATTTTTATCCAAAACAAAATGCTATAATTTTTTTTATAGAAATTATAGATAACTATTGGATAAAATAAAGTGATATGACTTATTTATCAAATAAACAGGCATTAATTGGCATTTAAAGTAATTATTGTAAAGATATATGAAGGAGAAAAAAAAAAACCACTCTTTTGGAACAAGTCTTTGCTTAGACTTCTGACAGTAATTTGAGAGATTAATTCCTCATATGTTGCGTAAGGAGATATTCCAAAACATGAACCCCCACAAAAAAGTAATTATTGTAAAAGTATATTAAAAATAATTTTAGTTGTGAAAATGATTAATTTAAAATATTTTATTATTGGCTTATGTAAAAAAAATTTTTTATTAGAATATCTCCTTACATGATATTTGAGAGACTAATCTCTGAGATCAAGCACCTAAGTAAAAACAAAAATATTATTTGTATTTATAATACATGGAACATCAAGTTGACTCATATTTTATTCATTATTGGATAAGAAGTGAACCCTACTTGAATGAAATCCCCACTCCATCCAATAGTTGATAGGATGCGAGTATACACGATGTTCCATGCATTATGAGTACAAATAATATAACTCAATCAAAAACCTGTCTAATATTGTTTTTTATCATACATATAAATCCTAATATCAAACCATAGATCACATAGTTAGGAAACCAGGACTACTTTCACTAGGATCTACACTTTATTTATGTTGGCTTAAAGTATTTTGTGCTATTAGCTTCCCAATTAGTTGTTGTAAATATTTTATATTTTTATAACTAATCAAAGGTGCAATTTTACGTAACCCGAGGGGTGTGGTTGAGTGGAAAAGACTCATTCGCCATTAACTAAATGTCAGAGATTCGATTCCTAACTTTGTGTATGGAGAAGTTTTAAATCCCCGAGTCAGCTATCCCACCCATCGAGATGCTTACAAGCCAACATGGAGATTAGTCACTGTAATCAACAATGGATACCCTTTATTGTGCACAAAAAAAAGGTGCAATTTTACGTGACACATTTCATATAGTTGAAAAGAAATCTATATCGACTTTCTATTCATTACTATAAATAGAGATGGTAAAACAAGATCAACCCACCGGATTGACCCACTTAATTGATAATAAAAAATAGCGAATTAAATAAGTCCTACAAATAACAAGAAATTTAAGTGAAGTTCGACAAATTTAATTCTTTTTCTTGGTCATGCTACAAATTTAATTTTAAATAAGTCCTTTTAAAATATCTGATAACGTGTAAGATCTGGCAATCAGGTGTATAATTTGGGCAGGTCCAGCCCATTCGACTGACCCATTGTACTGACGGCAAGAAATCTTTGGTCCAACTCAGTTCTATTTTGACCAAAAAAATAAAATCAATGATTACTGATAATTAATGTTCATATACTCTTTACAAAAAAAAAAAAGTTCATATACTCATTTACAAAAATTATATGACTTTATAATTTAATCTTGATCATTTATATAAGATCTAACGATTAAAATTTACCTCTTTCACTCTCATAATATATATATATATATATATATATATATATATATATATATAATGAGGATTTGTTTACACTAGCAGGTGTAAGTTTTGGTATACTTACACCATTCAATAATATTTTATGGGTATAAAATTTTATTAATCAAACTATCAAAGTTCTTACCTAGTAGATTAAATGTATTAAATTTCATACACTTTAAAAATGATTTGATATTTCATCGTACCATTTTATCTTGACGAATAATATGTTTTAAAAAATATAACCAAATATCAATTATTAGAATACAACCACTTATCATAAAATTTTTTTAAATATGATCGCTAATATAATATTACATAATTTGATAGTTAGATCAATTAATTCAATTTGTATGAATATATATATATATATATATATATATATATATATATATATATATATATATATATATATATATATTCGGGCTAGTCTACTAACTAATATTTCTTAATTTATTTATATGGCTAAAATATTAAAATATATATATTTAATAATTCATTTAGGAAAATGCTAGAGAACTAGATTTTTATATTTAGAATGACGTGTCATATTTGTTGGCCTTTAGACTAATTAATGGATTATATGACTTTATTTCATCCAATAATCATCATAATTTAAATAAAAAATTATGTATATATTTTTCTGAATATATAACATTACCCATTCATTTAACTTAACTTTTTTAATCACCGAAAAATAATTTAACTAATTTATATTAAAAATACATAAAATAATGTGCATCAAAAGATGTAATATAAATCATTTTAAGTAGATACATGTTTGTTTCAATATAATTTTAAAGAGAAATTTAATAATAACATTAGGAAGGATTCGTTTCTTACAGGAGTAAATCTTATTGTACTTATTCCATTAAATAACTTTTTATAGATATCAAATTTATCAATCTAACTGTGGAATTATAAGTTCTCATCATATAGATCAAATATATAAAATTTCAAAACAGCTTGATACTTCATCATCCTTTTTTATTTGTACGTACAACTTAGTTTTGAAAAATACATGTAAATCATAAGTATTAGATAATATACCTATCAATACCCAATATTTTTTAAATTTGACATGTTTATCAGTAAAACAATATCATATGATTCAACACTTAGATGGATGAAATATGTTGCTAATAAGAGGATACTCAATGGAGTAAGTGTAATAGACTCATAGTTATCAGACTCGACCCGGTGCTTATCTCAGTCAAAGCACTGGGTCATTGATACAACCAATGAGTCATTGGTTGAATCGGATTTATTAAAAAATATAAATTATTAATATACATATATGTAAAAGTTATCAAAATATAAATAAATAACATAAAGTCATGAATTCTTAAATATAGTCCATAATACAAATAAAGTTTTACACCATAAAATCATAAACTCGTATCTAAACATAACAAAGCAAACAAAGTTTTACATAAACATTAACTGTATGAATGAATATACATTAAATTAAATACAACAGCAAATAGCAATCAATTCACTCTCACACTCTCAAATCTTAATCTCCCAAAATAGCATGTACCAAGGAGTATGTATTTGTAACACAACAAAATAAAAACAAAAAACAAAAAAACAACAGAGCTTATCTTCGAAGGCGACGACGGCGCGACACTGCAAGCAAGGGAAAGGCATGGTCGTGGAGCGGCATGGCGGCAGCAGGGGGCAAGGCGCTGCGCTATGCGGCGGCAGGCAATGGCGACGTGAGGCGCGGAGGCAGGACGCAAGGGTGACACACGGCGCGCGGATGCAGGATGCGAAGGCGACACACGGTGCGGTCTTTCTTCCTGGGCGCGGTGGTGATTCTTCCTCCGCGTAGCGGCAATCTTTCTTTTTCGGCCTCGATCTCAGTCTCTTGCTCTCAATCTCATAGACTCTCACTTAGCCACTTAGGTTTCTTTTCTTTAGTGCTGTCCTGTTTCTGTAGGGCACTAAGGGTAGGATTAGGAAATGTACAGATTAGGTTTTAAAAAAAAAATGACATAAATCAGCTGGGTCACTGCCCGAGTCTCAATGGTTTTCACCAGTTGCGTTGCATACCAGTTCCAAATAGTAGCTCGGGCCAGTTGCATGATTGGTTCACCGATTGAGCTAAGTTTTATTATTATAAATAGACCTGCTTTCTAAAGTAAATAATCCCTCCTTTTATATATATATATATATATATAGTCATTTTTTTTATGAGTTTGATTTTTATATATTGATAATAAAAAACTTTTTTATATGATTATACAATCAAATCATTCTATGTACATAATTTTTCAATTAATAGTGTAAGACATACACTTTTACTAATGTGATAACATATAATTGGATGATAGTATAAAAAAATTATACATTGTCAATGCATAAAAATTAAAATTTTTTATATTTATTTTATATTTTCACTTTACGCTATATCTTTTTCAATTTTGTGATTTAAACAGTGAATAAGAAAATCATGTTTTATGTGTTCCATTCATTTTACGTTATTTCGTTCAAAAATCCTAAAAAATAAGAAACAAACTGAAAACAAGATATGAAAATATAAACCAAACAAACCCTAACTTTTCATAAATTTTAGTTACTATAAATTTGATCTTTGCATATTATTTTATAAAATTAATAATAATACTGGATGGTTCGAATTTTTTTTTTTTATGCAATCGGTGCAAATGTTTTTGATTGGATAGAAGCTTTTCAATTTCAAAATTTCAACCTTCATCGACCATGTATTATTTCGGTGGTTGCACTTTTACTTTGTATTGATATTTTCTATTCTTTATCCGTAACATTTCGTTTCAAGTCATATCTCAGTGCACTAAAATTTAATATCTAAAAAAATTTAATTTTAATATCTTCTAATCATGACACGTTAATAATTATAGTTAACTTTTACACATATCATTACAGATTATATGAAGGGACAACTTAAATGGATGGTTTTATGAAACTTTTGTACAATATTATGCATGTATTAAAATTAAGTTTTTAATTTTGACGTATTTACAATGTAATTTTTTTTAATACATATATCCAATCACATATAGTAATATCAATAAAATAAGTTTGACTTTTATTTTATTACTTTAAAATCCATGTATATAAAATAATTTAAATAGATGACAAGATATTGTTTATGCATTTAAATTAAATCATAAATTTAAAATCTTAAAAGAATCACAATATGCATTCATGAATTGTTCGGAACACAAAATTTTACTTGCATTTCCTATAACTTTCCAAGTTTTCATTGGCCTCCTCTGCTCAAGGACTAATAATTGTACAGATTTAGTCCAACTAATAATTGAAAAAGAAAAATCTGACATTGTTATTGTCTAAATAAATATTACATATTTTTTAAACGCAATTCAGCATCTCAATTGATATCTTTTTTTTATCCTATAGAGTCTCAATTGATATCTCAACGTGTGCTTCAAGCAATACTAGTGGAAGACATGTAATGCATACTATATCATTTGCGGGATATAGCAAGACTGTCCCCTGCACCGCAGGGTGCTCCAAATATCAAGGAGTAACGTTACCATTGCAAGCATGAGAAGCCAAGCTTAATTGCGAATCCAGACAAAAATACATAATGATAGCATGGGAAATGATTTACGTACAACACGAGTCACAAACATGACCCAAAGGAAAAGAAAAATGGTTGCACCAAAATTTTATTTAATTTGTTTTCTTATGCATGGTATAAAAATATTATAGATTTGTATTATATACAAAACATTTCCATAATAGCATTGCAATTTGTTAGAGCTCGGCATTGATTGAAGACAAGACTAACATAGTCTTTATAAGAGCTTATTCAATTCTATCCAATGAATTAGTTTTTGGAGTTAAATTATACCCACTTAATTTTATAATTGAACCACAAATTAGTTTTTAGAATAGAGTTACAATCAGTTGATTATTAAGACCACTGTCTCATATGCACGGCACACGACGGCCATTCCGGTCCACATACTTTGCTGTCCAATTTTGTCTGGTAGGATGCCCCCATTCTGTCTCGCCCCTTCCACCATTCATACGTTATCTTTCCCGAATAAGAAAAAAGGTTAGATCTTTCTCCTCCAGTTTCATTCTTTGAAAATAATATAATTAAAAAAACATAACATGGGTTGCAGGTTCATTATTCTCTTTTGATTTTGAGAGCAAACTTCGTGGTTGAAGTAAACTTCATGTTACTTATAAAGGTATAGTTGATTTTATACATTTTTTAATTAGTTAAATTTGTTTTTTTTTTTTCTTGGTCTAAGCTACTGATATCTGAAGTCCATCGATTCTAATTAGTCTGACTTAAGTTGAATTGCCCTACTGTGAGGGTAAAACTCTCAAAGCGCTACTACCTTGTTTAATGTTGCCTAGCGAAAGTTAAAAAATAAAAATAAAAGAACAAACTCTTTTTTAACAGAGGAAGTAACGCAATAAAAAAAATAATATAAAGAAAATAAAATTTAACATGGTTTGATCTTAACTACCTATATTCACGATCCATATAAGGAGTTTCAAATCTTTCACTATCTCCAACTTTTAAACGGCTGAAGTTGCAAACCATCCTTATAAATTTTTCATCATATGGACAACTCCTAAAAGCTATTTATATAAATCATTCCCACATTTTTTGAAGATAACAAAACTTAAATAACTAAAATCATATTTATAGATCAAAATACTAACAATACTTTTATTTCTTATTGATGCATGACTTTGGGTTAAACCCTGACATTTAATAAGGGGAAAAAAACGTGTTGCTATATTTCTCAAATCATCAGTATAAAAATTCCCTCAAAATCTCACTAACAATAGCAAAGTTATGATTTACACAATAACCAAAAACTATGCAATTATATATGTGAATGAAATTTTGAATTAGGAAAAATTTCAAGTACACAATTGAGAGAACTTAACATTTCTAAAGTAAAATGTATCTTTAACATTTAATATTTTAAGTTTTAAAATAATTTTATTTATCTTTTAGTTTAAGTAATTGAAAATAACAAGCGTTATGAAAGAAAAAAATTGCAAAAAAATCATTTATACACAGTTTTTTAAGTTTTTTAATATATTTTTTTAAATTTCTTTAATTAATAAGTGTATTTAAGTAGTTAAAAAGATTCTTTGACAAGTATTGTGTGATTAATATATTCTTCGAGAAGATTTTATCAACAAAAAATATTTTCAAGAAGATTTTTTCTCTTAACAAATGCTAATTAATTTCCACCCACTACAAGCCAGGAGACAAAAAAAAACAGGAAAAAACCAATAAATCAGCTTCAGCCTTGAATTGCTCACTTCTCCAAGCCTCCTATATAATTGAGTCTTGGGGATTGTTGTTTTGGAGAGCACAAACAATAGAACAGAAAAAAAAAAAATGGTGAAATGGTTGCTTTCACAGAGAGGCAAGAGGCTTTAGTGAAGAGTTCATGGGAGATATTGAAGGAAGACATTCCCCACCATAGCCTTCGTTTCTTCACCGTGTAAGCTATTTAGTTTCTCTCTCTCTCTCTCTATGTGTGTCTATCACTCTTTATTTTATTTCTCTTTTTTTTTTTTACTTTTTGTTGTTTGTTGGGTGTTGAAATTAAACGCATATGGAGAGAGTGAGTATGAGACTTATATAATTTGGTCCTTGGCTTGATGAAATATGCATATATAGGATATTAGAGATTGCACCGGCGGCAAAGGGCATGTTCTCGTTTTTTAAAGGACTCTGATGAATTACCTCAGAATAATCCTAAGCTCAAGCTCCATGCTGTCAAGGTTTTCAAAATGGTTAGTGCCATCCCCCATGAATGCCCCTTTTATATATTGTGATTAAAATTTAAAATGCTTCATATTTTGATTTTCCTAAACAAACACGGTGTTTGATGGTGTTGGCCAAAAAAAAATATAAGTTATTGAAGATTTTCGAAACTCAAGTAGTGTACGAGAAGTCTGAAATTAAACACCGTGTTTGAGATGTCCAAAATATAAGTTATTAAACTCAAGGTATTTTGCAAAACTATAATTCTAAAAAGTAGTGTACGAGATGTCTGAAATTAAAGCGAATGATTTACAATTTTATCAAAAAAAATTTCTCATATTGTATCCCAACGTGTCTGTATGATATGCCTTTTGATCATTTTAGCCTTGCGTTTGAACTGCACTCATATTTTAAACCATTTATCGATCTACTTTTTATTTTCCCCTTAATGTCCCTATTTTAATTTTATTTTCACTTTTTGAATTCAATGTAGAATGCACTATTTATATGTGTATGAATTTAATTTTATTACACTATTAGTATAAATTTTTTATATAGTCCTTTAATCCTATTTTCTAGTATCACCAAATTTATTTGATTCTCACTATTAATATTTATAAGTCATATATATAACAGGATATGATTAAATAATGTTTTTATATTAATAATGTATCAAAGTTAATCTTTATTTATAATGATGCTTTTACACAAAAGACATCTTTAGCGCAACAAAAACAATAGTAAACTAAACGGATACTTTTAAATAATTGCCATACTCACGTTAAAAATGTATTGTGTGGATATTTTGCGAATACTTTCGAATATTTATAATTATATTTTATAAGTTTTGCTTTATTTTTTTAATTTTTATACCTGTATACATGGATATTCTAAAATTAAAAAACTGAAAATGCTATTTATTATATCTACAATTTATAGACCCGCGTTGTATTTTATTATTATTATTTTTTCTTTTTGGAACTGTAGACTTGTGAGGCAGCAATTCAACTCAGAGAAAAAGGAGAAGTGGTAGTGACAGAAAGCACACTAAGGAATTTGGGTTCTGTCCACCTCAAGAAAGCAGTTATTGATCCCCATTTCGAGGTATGATAAATATAACAATATATAGTAAATTCTCGGACAAATGGATTCTTGAATCAAGTTGATAAAATACTATTCACCAAGAAAAATTATCAAAAACCAGTATTTAAAAAATGTGATAAGAATATTTAAATTGTTTAATTTATTATAATTTCGTCTAGCCATTCAGGATTTTTCATAAGTTTACTCACTATGTCCAACAAATTTTCGGACAGTACTTTTTCAGGCTCTCTAACTGCTAACAACAATACATTATACTCTTCGGTAATTATTTATTATTGACTCTCCCAGTTAAAATTTTCAATTTAAGCCTTGAACGATTGTAATTTTATATATTTATTCCTATTTGATTAAAATTCACAAGTAGATAAGGTGTGAAATGAGGGCTCAAAAAATATAAATAAAATAACACAAAATAAATATGTATGAGCATAAAATAAACTATATACAAAATTAATATGGTTCGGCGTAAAGCTTAGTTTATGAAAAAGTAATAACAAAATATTTAACTATGAAAATATAATAAAGATACAATCAATTATACTCTACTCAACCTGAATCCCAAATAATAAGATACAAAAGTGATAAGATTTCACTCCAATTCAAGTCTTAAATACACCAAAAATTTATACAAAAAAAAATACACCAAAAATACTAGGTTAGTTTTTCTCCAATGCATACACTCAACATATAAAAAAAAAAAAACAAAAAGAAACAAAAGAATCAGAACAAACTTTTTTACTACTTTGGTGGTGGTGGTCTTCGTCGTGAAGAGCTTGAATCGTAGCTCTATTTATAGAGCCTTTAGAAACCAAATTTTAAATGCACCAATAAAGCTTTCTTTCTAACCATTTGACAATTGTCTGCTTCCAATTTATTATGCATGCATGCTTGCACCGAAAGCTGAATTACAGCACTTGTGGACTTCTGGTCAATATACTTGAAACGTCAAGCCAACTATGTCAACAGAAAATAATTAGTTGAGAAAATGAATAAAAGATTGAGAATAGATATAGCGTCATTTTCAAACGGAAATTTATAGTATAATTTGTATTGCCTTTGAAGTTGAAAGTTTCATTTTAAATTGTCAATATTGTCTCAGTATCAGTGCTAAACCAACGTTAATGAAATTTATTAGGTGGTTAAAGAAGCACTGCTGCGAACAATAAAGGAAGCTGTGGGTAACAAATGGAGTGAGGAATTGGGCGAAGCTTGGGCAGTAGCCTATGATGAATTGGCAGCTGCGATTAAGAAGGAGATGAAAGATGAAGCTCATTAAGCTTGTTACACATGTTTCATTCATCAAGTTTCGAGTATTTTGTGTTTTGATTTGTGTGGTTGTATATTAATTCATAGTGTTTTGTCCAACTTCAATTGTGTTATGTGAAAGTGACTCTTAAAGCTTGTTTGGACGTGTTTCTTTTGATAAAAGAAGATCTATTTTGTTTTAAATATGGTTGGGAATTTTTTTTTAATAAAGCAGAATCATTAGAAAAAGTAAACAAAAAAATTATTGAAAAACTAGAATTTTTATCTTCTAAAAAATATTTATAACATAAAAAGACGTTTAACAACAATCAATAAATATTTTTAATATTACATCCAAAAAATATTATTACATTCAAATATAAATCAAATTTTACTTTTTCAAAAAATCTTAGTTAAAAAGATCAATTAAAAACATATCTATGCTAAGAAGCGCAATTGAACGAGTTCTTAGTGTTCTGTGGCTTCTATGAAGATGTATTCATGTACTTATTGCTCTTTTTCTCTTAAGAGTTGAGCCTTATTTACCTATAATAAAAAAAAAAGTGTTTCACGTGTCTCGAGTTATAAATGTTGATCACTCGCTTAAATAAACAATTGACAAATGTTTATGAAGTAGTTGCTTGAGTTATTTTTAGGTTTATTTATTCTATAAAATTCCTATAGTTTCACTCAATTTTTAATTAAATCTTTATAGTTGAAAAATTTGCAAATAAGTCTTTATAATTCATGAGATTTTTTAATCAAGTCTATACTATTACAAAAATAAAATATTCATGGAATATTTTGTTTTTATGAGAAGATGAAGAGGGGATGAAAATAGAATATTAATGAAATATTCTATTTTAGATAATAGCATAGACCTGATTGAAAAATTTTATTCACTATAGCAATCTCCTTATAAATGTTTAAACAATAGTGATATAATTAAAAATTAAGTGAAATTATAAGAACTATAGAATAATTAAACATTTGTTTCTTCAAAAATTAGTTAGCCTTTGGTATGATCATATTTATTTTAATTAAACTTCATGAAGTTATTTTTATAAATATTTAAACTATACGGATTTAATTGAAAATTTAGTGAAATTATAAAAACTACCTAATAATTAAACTTTTTTTTTCAAAAAGTAGTTAACCTTCTGCATGATCGTATTTATGTCAACTTCAATTGTTAGTTTGTACAAATAAATCAAAAACAAGTTGTACGGGTTTAAAGATTTATTTTCACGAGCCCATCATTTCATGTAATCTGAAAGCATTTTTACCCCATAATATATCAATTAAATTTATGTATTAGATATTTAGATGTTTCTAGTAAAAACTTGATCACTTCCAAACATTCAAGATATTTGTAGAGCAACAAAGTGGTTGTAAAATCAAGACTTTTTTTAGAACACAGAGAGGAGAAAAGTATTTAGTTTGTGCAAATTTCTTTGAGCAATATGGAATTCAACATCAGTTGAAGACAATAATGGATATCGTGATTTACATGCTGTGATTCGGATAATTGCCTAAAAAGTTTTGGACAGAAACTGATACCACTGTTGTGTATAATTTGAATAGATGACTAACAGTGTTGATGATAAAACACCTAAAAAAGAAGCTTATCTTTGAAGCTGAATTCTGTGAGAAGCATGAAGAATACAGGAAGGATCTTATCAAGTCAGGTTTCTTTTCTCCTAATCTTCCACTGTTTGACTCTGATGCTGTTATCAAGATCACTGTTTCTTGAGTTACACAAGAAGCTTCAGCTCTCAGTAAAACCCTGAAGGGTCTAGATTCTCTTCCATGTCAAATGTCATTAGCCTAACCATAAATGAGAATTGTGATAATAAATCAGAGCTTTCTATAGATGCAGGTAAAACAAGTTTAAAGGAAAACTAACTGAGGCAATCCAGTGTGTGTGATGATCCTATTAAACAAGTAACTTGAAACAAAGGCAACTAACTGCCTTGAGTATGAGAGTAAATCTCATGATGAGATGGTGAGGAAAAGAATAAGAGGTGATAATAAAAGTTCAAACTGAAGTAAGATATTCCAGTCTAATGAAAAATTATATTCTGCATTTCTAGTCAGGAATTGAGAAATCTACACGCACAATAGGTATCTGAATTTACATTTCTGACTAAAAGTCAACAGGTTGAATCACAAGTTGAAATCTAATAATGTGCTAGTGAAGGAAAAATCCTGTGGATAGTATTCCAAGCCGGAGCCGGAAACTCTTAAGTCATTTATCTGCAATCTAACTCGTTTCCAATAGCTCAAGTGATTTTCCAAATGATGTGAAGTTTCCAGATTGGACAAAGTATTCCTAGATTCCAGACAACCAAGATGATGTAAGGAATTTATTGGAGTTGGAAAGTTCAGATGATGAACAAGATATCATGAACCATTTCTCCCAAAAGCTTAAGTAGATAGGTAGAGTCGTGAATGATTTTATACTATAGCATTGTCTGGACTACAAGCAGAAAGTGTGCAGCTATCAGGTCGGATATTCAGCTTGGAAGCTGAAATGAAACATTTGAAAGAAGAAAAGGGGTCAACTCGATTGGCACTGGAGAATTCTGAAACTCTTGCTGTAAATCGCCTAGTTGAGATCAGGAGGTTGGAAACTAAGCATGAGGTGCAAAAAAAGTGGATTTGAAAAGAAAGGATAACATGCGGTAAAAATAAAATGGTTGGAAGCTCATGAGGAGTCCAGTTTTCTGAAACTAACCAACTTAAATACAAGCTACCAATGAAAAATTGATTGAAGAGTGTAGAACTCTTCAGAAATCAGATGGTGAGTTAAGAATCCAAATTTCGAATTGCATAACTATTGTACAGCATTGGAATCTAAAAAAGGGAATCACAAATTGTATTTTCTTATCTGTTGAGACTAGAAGACTTGGATCACAAGTTTACTTCAATGAAGAATGTCTTTGAAAGGGGAAAAAAACTACAAATGTAGACCTAGATTTAGCTTCTAATATTGTCCTCGACGTCTATGGTTTATTTGCTGATAAAGCTATGCTTGAAGCTGCTCTTCAGGGAGAACAGAAGAAGAACCCTAAAGCTGTATGAAACCAAGCTTAATAATCTTTGCCCAGAGTATGAAGTCAAGGCGCGAAAGTATAGAAAAGAGCTTGCTGCTACCAGGGAAAACCAAGAAGCTCTGATGGTTAATCATGAAAAAGCAGATATTCTGTTGGAAAACATCAAATCAAATGAAGAGAAACTAGCTGAAAGGCATTACCAGAGAGCTTGAAATGGAGCTAAAAAGTCCCTGAACTTGAGGGGCTACAAGCAACAGAACAAATTTCAAAATTATGAGTTCAACTTCTGAAACCACATAGATGATCTTGATGCTTTTGTATTTGGAAGTCCATTAGCTTGAATGCCTTTTTCTTTCGGTATTTATTTTATCATCTTCGTATTTTGCATTTTAATCAAGCTACCTATTGCTCATGATCTCAATCTTGGTCATCATAACATCTTGCACATCAATTTTTTATTCACAATTCTTGCGCATATTTATTTCATGTCTATTCTCTCATGGGATCATGTGTTTAATTAGAGAAATGTTAATGTGTTTCGTATATGGTGAACACAAATAACATAATTTGTTTAATTAATATCTAGAAAACAAATCGGGCTGCACAGGTAATTTTCTCACGTCTTCCACTAATTGAGGATTGAGCTAAGATTAGATCGTTGAAATTAGTTTCACTAGTGGTTAAACTCCACTAACAATACCTTCTTCCATTTTGTCAGGAGTCCCCGTTAAGGTTGGCAACCAAATACCAGCTTTAAACGTAATTAACATGTTGTCAAAGGTAGGTCAAGCGTATCATTCTACATTTCAACTTTGGTTGTTCCAACATGCTTATCTTCTCCAAATTTTTGCGTTGACTTATTGTGATAGAAAATCCACTTATTTGTGACTATTGGAGATAATGACCAATTCCATTTTTTTTTTTTTAATTCTGTTTTTATTTACGTATAGATCGAGCTTTGAAAAATAACAATGAGATTCAGAGGAACATTTAAAGTAGAAAGATTTAGAAAGAATAATCAGGCCATCTATTTTATTTACGCAAGAATGATGAATCAACAGTGCCATTTGCTATTCCAATTATACAATTCATGAGTTCCACATACAATCAGAAAAACAAAGGCAACTACTGAACACTATGCTATAAATAAGAACCTTGGGACTTAAAAGAACCGAGATTTAACTCCCTCAGATATTTACCACTCCTTAATCTTTTCCATGCCCTTTGAACTTCCTTTTTACAGTATGGAATATGCTCGGACCACCTCAACAATCGGTGCTCGGCATAAAGGACACTTACCGCCACCACGAACTAACTCATTGGCACATTTTGAACAAGTGCACATGTGCCCACATCTGCAAGAAATCGCAATTTGGAAAAAGGAAGAAATAAATCAAGAGATAAAACCATTATTCAGAATAAGTAATTAACACAGAAGTAAATAACAGATCCTCCACATTAGATATGAGTTATATTTGTTTATCAGCATGTATTATTATGTGTGTATATTGTATAAATAAATAAATACCTGTACAAAAGTGAATCAATATGGTTATCACAACAAACACAGCAAGTTCCTTTTTTCACATGCCCCCATTTAGATCCATCATCAGATGTCTCAGCACCCAAGCCTACAACGTAAATTAACACGTGAATGACTGAAGATAAACGAAAGATAACAGCAGACGGTAATCAACAAACAAATAGATGCAATCAATGCAGCTTCATTATCATCAAAAGGATATATCCCTTCGCTGCATTGAGGGAAGAGGGAAAAAAGTGCGCACCATTTTCACCAGCTGAGCGATTCAGAGCAGCAGAGACTTCCTGTCTAACAGAGCGCTGCAACTCCAGTTGCATATCCATGCATGCCTCCAACATTCTCTGCATGTGATTCATCCCTTGCTGAAGTCTTGCCATGTCTGATCTTAGATCATTCATTATCTCCCATTCCTGCTCCCAATCAGCATCGCAAAATAATACTTTAGGAATGCACTTAAAGTACAGCATGTGGGTACATTATAAGTACAAAAAGGATTCAAGCAAAGGAAAGAACACAAGAAATGAAACAGAGAGGGAAATTAAGTAGAACTTGCTGTCAGCAAGGCATATCACCTAAATGAGAACAAGGATCTCAAGTGATAGAGTAGCTAAGCTACTTAGAATTTCTCATTTTACTAAAACTTATAAACTCAACTCAAAGCTACTTGGATATTTTATGATTCACAAAGGACCAGGCTTTTGATTAAAATCCTAAACCCAATCAAATTCTATTGGTAAAATCAACTTTTTGCTCTTGACATTTTATATCAATTTATAAATTGGTTACTACACTTCCTCTTTTCAATGGAGTCACCATAGTTGTAACATTTTTCAATTGATCCCTCTACATTACCCTCGGCTATAATGCCATTAGCTTCAACTTGAGCTAGTCAAGGCTGCTTTACCATTTATGGCTGTAAGCACAAGGATGGGAAAAATAAATTATGGGAGGACAAAGATGGGTGAACGGAAATGAGATGAAGAATACTACAATGCTTGTTAGGGTTTAGATGAGTGGCTTCAGGAAATGAAGATGACATGGATTAGTACGCTAAATAAAATGCCTGTTTGGCCTTTGACACGAAACAAATGCACGAAAAATCAGTTGACAGCTTGCTATGGTCAGCAGTTTCATAAATGAGGGTAATTTAAAACCCAATGTGTACAGGGAACAATTTAAAAACCAATAAGGGGAGGGATCTATTAGAAATATTTACAACTATAGGGACTCAATTAAAAAGAAGATGTACATGGACCAATTTAAAAACCAATGTAAAGAGTAAGGACCAAAAATTTAACCAGTTCTATTAGATAACTTTCTAGCTTCAACGGAAGGTTAAACTGATTGTGTCAAAGAAAGGTCAAAACTCAAAAGAGGCGATATACTACTATATTCTACATGAACCTCCAAGGGTAAGAATTTTTTTTTTTTCCTGGTTAAGGATTAAAAATTCTATAGCATAAAAACAAGAAAAAATTCTATAACATAAAAATTCTACATGTACATATTTATTTAGAAGATGCTCACGATTTCAGAACGATGCATGCTATGGCGAGACCATCCAGTTTGATGCAAATCCTGGTGCCACAGTGGCTGTGGTGGAGGTACAGGCGGAGAAGGCAACACCAGTGAAGGTCTGTTTATGGCTTCATGCTGACCTTCATTACGTTCATCACCCTGCTGATCAGGGTCCTGTTCAGGTGAGGCAGGAGTTGGTGGTGGCAAATTCCTATGCAAATCCCAGTCAATCGGTGCACGACCTTGCCTTTCCACATACGACTGAATTAGTTGATCAAGACTTTCACGGAAACCACTGCGAAGAAGATTAGAAACACTTCTCCTGAAACATAATTTAAAAACTCATAACTATCGTAACCCCTGGTAACAAGCAGAAATGAAAAACAATAAATGAAGCATCAAACCATGGTCCGTATGATATTCTCAACATATAAAATGGGCCATTTGTTTTAGATTTTGGAAAAGGTTAAAAAGGCGCTAACACATAAGACACGACACTTCCAGGAAAAGCTCCTTTTATTTCCTTCTCGCCAGTGCCTGTTGGAACCGGGTAAATGTATTCCAAACGAGCTAAAAGCCTTCTGCGATGCAAAAGATCCAAAAGGGAAGCATTACCTGCTAAGAAGCTCTCTAAGCTCCATACTGTACACATTATCATCATCAGGTGGATGGAATCTATTGAATCTTCCAAATGGAACACCACGACGATTCCTTGAAGTTCCGGAAGGTCCTTCAGACCAATTACCGACAGCTTCCCTTGTGCTATTCTCATCCCAAATTCTTTGAGCTTCTTGTGGATGGGGGCCTTCCCGAGATAAATTTGTGGGAGTTTCCTGCAGCCAATCACCGTCTGCCGTTCCATCTCTTGATCGATTGAATGGAACATAGGTCCTCTGCTGCCAGTTTCCTCCTGCATCTTCAGTAATCTGTTCTTGCCGATTCGCTGCCTGATTACTAGCTTCTTGCCAACTAATGCTCTCACTTGTGCTACTCTCCAAAGTTCCTGTTTGATTTGGCAACTGACGCACATCAGTTTCCAGACTCCTAATCTGCTCTTGTTCATAATTTTCTTCTTGGGCATCCAACAGATTGTTTGCTTGGTTCTCATCACTTCTTGTTTCACTAATATTATTATTTGATGTGGCATCAGGACTGGTACCTGCTTGACCACGAACAATGTTTTCCAATCTTGAGCGAAACCCCTCCCTGAATTAAAACCATAGACAAGTCAATAAATGACAATCAACTAGCAACCGTAATAAGCACAAGTCACACTCAACCACAATCATCAACATATTGTATTTGAATGAACGTATAACCGTGCACATCTACCATACACTTATATGATCTTTCTATTAAAAAATTAAAATAAATTTTAAGGGAAAAAAGAGCAGAATAACTGAGCCAAGCTGACACACTACATATATCCTTGTGTCTGTCATGTTGAATTGCAGAGCATAAATATACAGAATACACTACATATTAAGAATGGAACTTATGAGCAAAGACCAAAGTGCTAATGAACATAAACAAATGCAAAAAAAATTATAACAAGCAATGAAACAATAAATTAATTATATGGAACATTCTATTTTTAATACAACTCCGAAGAAACCTATTAAGTATCCTACCACAATAACCAGTAAAAATTGTATTTCACAGAGAACAAGATTCCCCTTTGCGTTTTATTTCTACAAAAGTTCCAACATTTGAGTATTAGACAGGAGAGGCACCCACAACATGGGTTTAAAGGAAATGCAATTTGACTTTAATTTCATACCTTAGACCAGAGACTGTGTGCCGTTGTCTCAACTGAACCAATTCACTAGCAGCCATAGACGGAGGCCTCTCATCTTCAACAGTTCTTTCATTTCGGAGGAATCTACCTCTGAGCAGTGACTGAAAAAGGTAATATTGTATAAATAGTCAATTTACAGCAGGAGGAACTATACTTGACAAAAATAATACAGCAAATCTATACCTATATAAGTCTATAATGATATCAACGGAGGGAAGAGCAATAGCCCAAACCAGATCCACCAGACAATAGAAACAAACATATGCCCATTATCCAATCTTGAGACAAAACAGAATGCATAACAGCTTTACAAAGTTTAAATTAAAGCTGAAATACCAAATTACTATCTCTTTGAATCAAATTTCAGTTCTTGAATGATGTACTTTCATAATCAACTCAAGTTACAAATTAAGAGAAGAGACAATGACTGAAAGAACCATGAATTGCAAGGGAATTCTAACAGGATACCCAACAGACCTGAATGCGGTTGCGGTGAGCAAAATCAGATACAGCTCGGTGCTCCAACAATCCCTGCAGCTCTCTTTGTCTTTCCCTTTCTATCCTCACAAGCAAATCAACTAAAGCCTGTCTTCCGCGCAACCTCAACATGTCCCTCCGGACATGCTCTGGCTGGGCCTCATCATGATCAGCTACCACATCACGGGTTCGATCAACTTGAGCACCTTCGCTTACTTGAGCATCCCTCCGGCTACCACGTGAACCTCTCTGCTGGCTACCACGTGAACCTCTCTGCTGGCTAGTCATTTGCACCCATTCCCTGACAATTCTTACCCTCTCACGCTCTGTCTCTCCAAGCCATTCTGCTCTACGGCTATTGTTTCTCTGACTCACATTAGATGAATGATCACTAATACCACTTTCCATCCATCCCCGCACAATCTGTCTAACCCTCTCCCTCTCGACTTCGCCAAGATCAGGAGATTGCTCCCTGCTAGACCCATTATGATCCCCATGTGCATTCCGTGATCCAATCTGATCGTGTGACCAAGTACCAAAATCATTTTCACTTTCACTCGCATCCCCCAAACTCCCTTGATTCTCACTACCTCGACTATCAGACATAGTACTTGACACATTGGTAATAGACTCAGAACTCCTTTGCTGCCGCAACCTTTCCCTCATCCTTCCACGAGCCCGATTCAACAAATGCTCATCCTCCAATTCACGCCACATCTGCAGAATGGCAGACGCCTGAGTGCTCGGCCTCTCTACAGCCCCCTCCTGTCCAGAAGTAGGGGACTGTGATCCCCTCAAAAAAGAGGAGTCCAACATGGACACAGTGTGCAATCCTGCAAGTGCCATCAACTCAGACTCCCGGTTCCTCCTCTCAATTGTAGTTATCATCTCCTGAGCCTGCCGGGCAGCCCACCTACTCAAAATCCGCGAGTGGCGCCTCCGCGCAGCAGATGACTCTGCCAAATCATCCCCTTCAAGATCAGACCTCCGCCTCCTCCTAACAAGCTGATCACCCTCATCATCCTCATCATCCTGTGCCCTGGAGGAGCTACATGAAGCAAATGACATACAATCATCCAAGTGCCCACGCATGAACTCCTCCAATCCACGCTCAAAATCAGCGCGGGCATCAGCAGGCTCAGGCTTCTGCTGTAGCGGCTGAAAATCTGTCATCCTCACAGAACCTCTCTACACCTCCTTCACCACTGCTACACTCTATATAGAACCCAGCCCCAACCTCTCTATCCCTCAAAATCAACCCCACTAAGCATGAACATTTAACAAACACATCAAACCTCCATTTTTTTCCCTTAAGCCTGTAACAAACACAACCCAGTTGCTAAACCACCATATCAATCTCCCGAAAACCAAAAAGGAAAACGAAAAAGAAAAAGAAAAAAGGGAACCCCAATCTGAGGGTCAAGCCCATGGGGAAATGTGGGGGAAACAGAAAAGGGGATTTTTCCCTAATCAAACCGAAATTCAAAGCCCCACAACACATGCCACCTGATAAACGATACGAGTCAAAATCAAACACACACTATAACATAAAAAAAATCACATTAAAAACAAAACAAAAAAAGAGACAATATATACATGAAATTGTGCAAAATCGAGCGCTGAATCGAATTATCCAAATCAAATTTGGGATCAAGGAAAAGGGGAATGGGGAATTAGGGTAAGGATTGCAGGAAAAGAGGGCAGGCAGTAGGTGTACCTGGGAGGCTGTTGCGCTTTGTGTGATGAAAAAATAAAGCGGGTAAAAGAAAACCCTAGAATTGCGTGGGAATGGAAGAAAATTGAGGAATTGAAGGAGAGAACTCAATTGATGGAAGAGGAAGAAGAAGGCCCAGAAAAAGAAAGAGAGAGAGAGAGGGGAAGAGCGTATGATGTGAGAATTTATAAATTATTACAGAGGAGAGAGAAAATCATAAACAATCAGAGATAATTAAGAGAGAGAAACTAGGAGATAGAGAGAGAGAGTGTGTGTGTGTGTGTGTGTGTGTTTGTGGTGTGATTTTCTTTAACACGAAAAATGTCTTTTTCCTTTAATTATTTTTCTAGAAATTTCACAACTAGTAATTTTTTCTGCTCAAGCTGTATTTCCATAAATTTTGAATGCGTTTGTTTTATACTTTAAAAAAATATTATAAAATTTAAATTTTATCTATTCCTAAAAAACTTGAAAATTAATCTTTTTTTATAACTTACTCCTTCTGACTTCTATTAAAAAATTATAAAATTATCCAAATATATGAAAACTTATTTCATTAAGAAACAATTTGAAATGGTTAATTTGTTGTTTTTAATTAGGACCCTTCCATTCCAGACGATCACATTATGACGGATTAATCCTTTAAAGTTAAACTAAATCTTAACTAGATATAGTATTGCGTGCATTGCACAGGGATAATATGTAAAAAATTTATATTTATAATAACATTTTCATGAAAAATATGTAATAATATTTAAAATTAAAATAATATATGTTTTTAATTGTTTTAGATAATGATTTTAGTTTTATATTCACATTTTAATATTTTTCCAAAATTAAAATAATTCTTGATTGTTTTGATTAGATCATTTTGGACGATGCAATATACAATTCTTTAAGACCTAACAAAAGTTGGATTTAATTCTGGATTATTTTGATTAGGCCACTCTGTTTAGTGTATTGCAAAACACTTTTTTACTGAGAATTATTTCCAGAGACAATAGACCATTTGAATCATTTGTTGTCAAAACTATTCGGGGAATAAGTATTATTATATGAACATTGTTATAAATTATTTTTATTATAAGACATTAGATTTGAAAAGTATAACAATAAGATATTTGACAAAGTCCAATGTTTTTTTATTGGTGACAATGATATTTGAATATATAATCTCATACAAACTATGTGGGAAAAGATTCTTCATATATACTTTGGACATAGGAGAGTCATGTCTTCATCCTCATCATTCACTTTTGTATATTTGTATTTTTTATACATTTTAAAATTAGCACATCAATGATAGAGATCAAAACATGACACTCATCATGTGTAAATTAAACGGGAGAGGCTCCTGTCCCCCAAATCTCTAACATCCAACACCCACTCCTAGTTTATTGACAAATTCTACCATTGAAGTCAATGTTAAAAGATTATAATTAGAATAAAACTACACTTTGATCCTTGAAATATTTATGTTTTAATACTTTAATCTCCAAAAAATTAATTATATATACTTGACACCTCCCAAAAATTTAGAATTATAACATTTCAATCCTTCAAAATTCAATTATATATATTTTAATCCTCAAAAGTTCAAGTATCTTTCACCTAAAAATATGTTTACATTGTATAGTATGACTAAATGAAAACAATAATGAGTCAAAAAGCTTCATAATGTTGTTTTCTACCACATAAAAATGTTGTTTTTATATACTTTTTTTTATTTGATTTTATCTTATTTTATTTTGGAGATTAATTTCTATACACTATCTGTGTAAAAAAGTAGTGGTATATGAGATATGACAATTCAATTATGTACACTTTAATCTTCAAAAGTTCAAGTGTCTTTCACCTAAAAATAAAACTTTTATATTATTCTGTGCTACTAAATAAAAACAATAACAAGTCAAAAAGCTTAATAATGTTGTTTTATATTAAATAATATATTATTTTTTATTTGATTTATCTTATTTTATTTTAGAACTTAATTTTTATACAATAACCGTATAAAAAATATTATGGTATGAAGCTTAACTACTTTTGTTGATATGATAATATATAATTAAATAAAAATATAAAAAAATCTATACTGTCAATATATAGAAATCAAGCTCTTTATTTTATTAGTTTTTAGAGTTTAATTTTTACTGACTTACTGTAAAACTTGTTCAATGATTAATTTTTATACGATGGATTTCTTGTATTATCAGCTGCAAACATTAATAACAGCTAATGGCTGATTGCAATTTGTAATAATTGTTTTCCCCTTTAAAAGGTTGAGGAGAAATGAAGTTAAATAGTTTATTCCAAATTATTTTACACCACAAGTTTTGATAAAGACGGATAACGATAGTCATAATTGACAAACTATTTTGTTTTATGGCTTTTTTTTTATGAAATTGTTTTATGGTTTGAAAGGTCAGGAAACAAAAAAGCAAAAATATAATGGCACTCATAATAAGTAACTCATGCATAAAGGATCACCTACCCAAATCTAACTTAATTTTAAGTTGAGCGATTCGATGATACTGTTTTTTTTTTCAAAAAAAAAAAAGAACTAAGATCGTTATATTAGGTTTAGGCTGAACAGAATTTAAATATTTGTAAACAAAAAATAAAAAGGACTTATACTCTGAGGAATTATAAAGGGGGCAAGAAAATTAAAAGGTGCTACACTCCCTAGTGGGATTCCCAGATTGAATTTTTGACATATGATTTGGGGTGCATTTCGATTTTATGCTCAAAATTACATTTTTTTTACCCTAAAAAAGATATTAATTTTCAACTTTTCTTTAGAAGTTAAAAAGAATAGCTTCTAAAAAACACAATTTTCAACTTATTCAACCTTTTTAATTATATTCAAAATTTAAGTTTCATAATATAACTTTTTAGACCCTAAAACAAACACACCCTCATAACATTCGACTACTTATATCAGTCCATCTGCTAAAATATAGCTTTACCAAACAAATGAACAAGTAAAATTAATGTACAGTATAATATCACGTCAAAAAATTAATATATAATAACAAATTAATCTTAATATATTATTAATATAAAAAATTACACTTACATTTGATTATATATATACGCGCGTGTGTGTGTGGTTTTTAAGGTAGTAATAATAAAAGTTAAACATTTTATTAATATGATAAAATATAATTAGATAAGGATTTTACTAATGAGTGCCTTTAAGATAGTTGTTAAGAAATAAAATAAAATAAATTAGTAGTAACTAGAAGGTTGAGATTTTATGTTTTCAAAGTATAGAGCCCACAAAAAAGAATTTAAACTTATCTATTTTAATATCCTTAAATAATATCCTAAGAGTACTTGTTAGTAAAATCCATTAGATAATCATGAGAAATTTGTTTATATTGACAATACATATTTTATTTTTATTTATCCTTTTCATGATGCAAATTTTATTTCAACAGAGGAAATTATCAATTAATAAGTAGCTATTCGTAGACTCCTTTAAAAACGCAAGTTCAATAAAAAAACAAAATGTAATTATTTGAATTTTCAAAATTGATTGTTACTAAATTAAACAAAAATCGGCCCTAGTTTTCATAAGGGTGCATTTGGTTGAGAGCAAGAATAATGTGAAAATTTTTATGGATAAACTTCATATGTATTTTACATATAGAACTAATTCATGAAAATTTTTATATCATTTTTATTCTCCAACTAAACACATTATTGGATATGTTTGATAATTGAGAAAAAAATGAGATGTAAATCTTCATGGATAAGTTATATATATAAAATTATATATGAATCTTATTATCCTTATTTTTACACCAAACTAAACATAGCACCGAAATTTACTTTTTATGCCATGATAATGTAAAATATGCTTTTTTTTACATTGATATCAACCATATATTATTATGTCAATAAAGTAAGTTGATGAGTTTTATATTCGCTATTTGAACAGCATCACAATTAATTTTTCCTTTCAGAGGAAAGCAAACTCCCACTGGTTAACACTATTTGGGCCCTCATCTAGTTTTCTGCTAGGTATATAGCTGGATAGTTGGTCATGCCCATTTACTTTCGTCTCATGAACCATTTAGCTCATTGAATTAAAACAAACATAGCCAATGATTATTCTTCACTACGCAAATTAAGCACCGAAATAAATAAATTAAACATCCTACAATATTTTTTTTAAGGTGTCAATAAAACACATATAGCAAATAAACTCAACATATTTACCACTCAAGAAAGGCTTCCTTGAAAGTATGGACAGTGAATTAATGCCGAATTTAAAGGAAGCCTATACCAAAAGTGATGACAATATCGATGGCCTTAATCTTGCTCCAATTGATCAAGTTGCTTAAACAAAAGTTACTTACATCTATATATTTTTCTATGTTCCTTGTAAGTCTAGTCTGGCAGCTCCATCTGCATTTAACTAATCAACCAATGCTTAACCATGAAAAGAGGGGAAAAAAAAAATTACCGTCGTGGATATATAGCACAGTGAATTTGATAATCGCCAAATGTATTATTAATTAAGCTATCATCAGTTCCTTTTTGTTCTTTTGTTAGTGTGGATCACAATTCTATAGGAAATTTGTGATTGAGTGCTTAAATATTTCATTCCAAAAGAGAGTTCAAAAGTTCAGAATTATAAAAGAATTTATAAAGACTATTTAAATCATATGCCTATTCTATGTGAGACTCAACAAGTATCTCACATTCTTTTTCTTTCTTTTTTCTTTTCATGTATCTTGGATTCACTGAACTCCAACTAATATCGGACTTGAATTGAATTGTTAGTCCTACATGAGTGTAAATTGTAAAGTTCGCCTATACTAATCTTTTCAATTCACAATATTCAGACTCAATAAGTTTGCTTGAAGACAAAAAAAAGTCGACCACTTAAACTAACAAAAATTTAGTAGCTACTGTTCTTTCCAATTCTTATAAATGACCAACTTTATTACAACTTTATTAACCAACACATTCTTGTCACGAGTACATATAAAAAAAGAAGAAGAAGTTAATTTTGATACATTGTCATGTGAACATTTTTTAAACGGTTATTTGATCATATAATTGTAACATAAAAGTATTAGACTTCTGTTTCCTTTTTCAAAAATATATTTGACTTCTATAAACATTGATTAGTTCACAAGTCATTTATATAGTAACATTTGATTGGATAATAGTGCAGAATTTTTTATTATAATGGAACGTGAAATTGGTTAAGAAATAAATAACTTATTCATTAACAAGTGATTTTAAATTCAAGCTATGAGAATAGAAAAAATTATCATTATTAACAGACCCCTACTCCCAATAAAGGGACTTCAGGTTGGATTAGGTTAGGTGGGTTCCTAATAATAGGACCCAGATACAAGTAATTCCATCATAAAATGAAAAAAAAAATAGCAATTAATAATTTGAAGTTCAAACCTGGAAATGTAGCCTAACAAGCTATGTTGTTAGGTAGAGTTTGGTCCTGTGCTTGAGATAAAAATACAGAGATACTGAAATTTGGTTATGAAAATAAGAATAGTGGACAAAAATTTTTTTTGTCCTAGGACACAATACAGAAAATTTCTATATTTTCAAAATTTGGTAACAATATATGGAAATAGAAATTTAACATTTTTTCTTCCAATAATATCCCTATACATATTTAATATTTTCCTATTTATTCTCAAAGCCATGGATGGTGTATTGGTGGTCTGCCGATAGTCTGACGAAGGTATATAATGTCTTTCATCACTTATTGTTGTCTTGTACTTTACAGCTAAACACAACATAAAGATAATATTTTTTATGTTTCATCTTCTATTATCTCTATTATTTTTGTCTTCACTATCCCGGGACAAAAACCAAATACTACCTTAAGGTGCTAACAAAGTGTTTAATTTATCCTTCATATGATATGTCTAACCTAATTTAAAATAAAAAACATGCAATTGGTGGTCTTGCTAACAAAGGGTTTGTTTCTTTAAATTAAAACATGCAAAATTAAAGAAATTAGAGTTTTCTTTTTTAAGCGTATTGGTTCTTTCTTTGAAAGAAAAAAAAATGTTTAAATGGCAAAACAACGAGATATTCTTACTCAATTCCCTAATTAAGCTAGGTATATGGCATAGTAAACACTTTGTAGAAGATTATGTTAGCTAGGTACATGGCATAGTAAACACTTTGCAGAAGATTATGTTTATCTGTAGTGTAGAGCCCCATCAACTTTCAAATCCAAGATCCAAAATCTTAATGAAACAGTTATCAATTTAATTGGAGGTAGCAAAACCCGCCTAAAATGGAAAATCAACTTCTGCTATTCGTTGAAATGGACAAGCTAGAGCCTAGAGGAAGAGAAATTTGATCAGATTTTCAATTAGTTGCATAATAATACTAATAACGCCTTAAACATTCTCACATTGTTTAGCAAGTTTTTTATACATCAATATATATCCTCTATGTTGTGGTGTAACTTCTTCAAAACGATTTTGTTAATCCGTGAAAATATTTTTATTTTGAATCCAAAAAGCATTAGTGACACCTAACTAGATTTAGATTAGTGGATATGCCCATAAATTAGTCAACATGAATCTTCTGCTTAAAATGGTGGAACGCGCGTGCAACTTGCTTTAGGAACAAAGAGTATATAATTGGTGTCATATGAAAACTAACCCAAGACCTAATTCTAGGTGAGCGGCACATCTTCAAATTAATTATAATTTCACAATTCTCAAGCATGATTAGAAATAAGTCATTAGAATCTTAAAGCTTGGATATTTCTTGACTATTTCAAATCAAACATTAGTGCAATCATGCCTCATAGACTGAGCAGAACCTATAGTCTAATTCCAGAGGGAGCTTACTTAAAATAAGCAAAAAAAAAAAGGCAAAAAATTATAACCTTGGATTATTATCATTAATGATCTCAAACACAAGTGCTTCCAAAATCTCTTTCCTTGAAATTAATTTCTAGTGTTTGAGATCAGGAATGGAATGAAGGATGATGCCAACTTATATTCATGTGTTTTAGACGTTGAAGAAACCAAATCACTTTGGTTGTTTTCAGGTCATTTTCTCACCTTTTAAGCACAAATATTTAAAATTCCTAATCACAAACATCCCCCTCTGTTTTGACTTACAAGATGTATGCGTTTTAATCGTTCAATCTTTTTTTTTCCATCACTCTTTTCATCTTTCCTTTTCGATTTCTTAATGGCGTTAAATATCCCCTTTTTGGTGTCTAATTTGGTAGGTTTTGAAAATTAATTTCAATATCTTTCTGCACAATTTAGAGAAAATATTATGGGATCATAAGGAATAGAAAACGTGAATAAGGTAATAAAACTAACTCAAAACTTTATGTTATAAAAATTGATTGCCATGCTTATTAGTATTCTACCTCACAAAAAAGGGGTATATATTTCGTTAAAATAGTATACTTATTGGTTCCTTATCATTACTAGGATTTTCCTCAAGCATTACAACTTTGCAGTAGTTCCGGGAATGTGCATGTAATACATAAAAATGATGGTCCAATTCACAAAGCTGCTACCCGGTGGGGGTCTAGTGAAGTCGATGTACTAGTCTTAACTCTATTTTGTGAAGCGGTTATATAAAAGGGAAAATGTTAGACAATTATAAATTTATTCAAAATTTTATATCTAAAATAATATGATATAATTGTTAGCCTTTAAATAAAGTACGTAATTAGTGGGTCACACAATTTTATTTCATTCAACAATCATCATGATTTCAATCAAATATTCTATATATTTTATTCTAGATATGTAACATCACTCAAAAAAAAAAAAGAGCTACATATGTAACATATATAACTACCAGCCATTTGACCCGTGCAATACATAAATTGATAATAAAAAATAGTTTATTGATCATTATAAAAAATAAAAGCTAATTTATTTAATATATCTTATAGAAAATTGAAAATATAAATTTATTTTGAAATTTTTTTTATAAACTTCTGGACTAAAGCCCAGCAAAAAATCAATTATGAAGAAATAATTCTGTCTTAGGATATACCCATACAATCAGACAAAATATAGCTAGAAATAACATAAGAAAGAGAGTAATAAATAGTGATCCCAAATTGAAGCTTATGCTCATATTTGGCTAGCCCCATTGGCACAAAAATTAGCTTCTCTGAAGATATGTTGAATCTGCACATTCCAAGGCCGAGAATAGAGATCTCGAATATTTATAAGAGTGATAATAGGCATCCATGAAAGGAGACATGTCCCTTGCCCCCCCTTCTCATTTAGAATTTTACCTATCATCTTCATTATCATCTCTGTCACAAGTCCCCTTTTTCCACAAAGATTTGAATAATCTTACAGATTCATATGTTTATTAAAAAAAATTTAAAAAGAGAAAAATTTTAAAACTACATTAAAATTTAAAACATAAATATTTATAATAAAAAATACTATTAATACAATAAAATCTAAATTAAAAATAAAAATACATACATAATGCATATTCAATAAAAATAATTTGAAAAAATGAGGTGTGCTAAGATATATATATATATATATATATAGAGTAGTGCTATTCAGACACCCACTTAATAATCGTTAGATGTGATGGTGGATCTATCCATCCCATCACATCCAATGATTATTAAATGAATGTCCCAATAGGCATTCATTTTTTAAGTGTTAAAGTAATATTTTTTATATATATATATATATAGTGGATGTTAATACTGGAGGCCGCGCTGACATATTTTATGTTGATATCATTGCCACTATTTTTTTTATTTGTGGCATTGCATACTGAACACAGTGAAGCGACATGGTTATCCATATATTTAATGTCACGCTTCTACATTTCTGTGAATGATCATTGTCAAAGAATATTACACATCGAAGAAAATAATTTTATACTACAAAAGTATAAAATTGAAGACCGAACCAATAGAAGTCATACAGTGCATAATTGGATCAGGAGCATTCAGCTTCAGCTGATGTTGCACTCTTATTGTTGGTACGGTTTGCAGCAAATTACATTTTCTTGATGGCCCTGCTTTCCACTGATGGTTTTGTTTTGCGAAATAAAATAATATCACCTACTCGTCTAACCGTTAATATTTATGACATATTATTCTAAATACAAAATTCTCAATATTTTTCTGAAATAAATTAATCTCCTTAATCAATCCAAACTGTTGAGTTTTCGGATTCATCGTTTATATTTGACCGATGAACAACCATACAATTTTGTGTTTTATGAAATAATCATTCCACATATATGCCTTCAAGTAATTTTACATATTTTTTTTCACAAATATTCTAAAAATATGCTATATTGATGTCAATATTTTTCTAAATTAATTTGAAACTTTGTTTCAAAATATAGTGATAGTTCGGTCAAAAACCTCATTTATCCAGTTGGGTTAAAACTTGATTGAGAGAGAGAGTTTTGCACCTTAGTGATTCTACTAGGTCGAGTAGGGTAATATTGTCTCCGGCAAGATAATACATGTGATTTGGAATAAAAATTGATTTAATATCGTTTTTTATTTTTTTACATTTTTATTAGATTATACCTTATTTGATTTTGAATATCCCTGTTACAATTTTAAATACTTTTCTTCAATATTTTTAGTTTTATAAAATTTATTTTAAAGTTTAAAATACATGCGCATCATGTAATATATTTACTAATGTAAGGGTTTTGATTAGAACACTTTTAAAATTATTTTTAAAAAACACAAAATTAGTATTTAAAAATTTTAATATATTTAATATTTTAAAATATTTTATTTATCTCTCTCTCTTTCTCTCTCTCATTCACACACACACACACAAATATATATATATATATATATATATATATATATATTGGTAAGTATTTATCATACGTGTTTTAATATATATATATTGGTAAGTATTTATCATACGTATTTTTTAAAACTTTTAATTAGCGCCTTTCGATGTATTTGTTAAAAAAATAAAAAAACCACAATTATTATAAGAGAAAAGGCTGTCTCAACTCTCAAAACAAATCATACTTACATCATCATGCTGGATGCAACTAAAAAAAGAAAGGTGGAAAAATAGAATAAAGTGAAACCAGCAAAGCTCAAAAGCTACAATAAATAAAAGAAGTTCTAATCAAAACACTGGACTGAAGAGAATAAAAGAATTACTTGTGGGAGTCCCCAAGGTGGTAAACTTTATGAACTCAAAGTGATGGGATTTGGGGTACTCTTTCTTCCAGGTGAAGGACCACTTTGGACTTGAATTGAATATTTGAATATCCACGAGGCAAATCTATCTATGACTAAACATGCATGAGGTGGAAATTGGGAACTGCCACGAGGGAAATCAGGCCCTTGTCTTACTCCTACACTTGTTGGGGATTGGGTTACCATCATTTATGTATGTTGCCATGTTGGCGGCCTTTTTTTAAGGTTCCTACTATTGAAATTGAATCCTTTGGCCATGTTTTGGGACAATCCTACAGTGAAATTTGAATAATTTCCCAGCATTTGGTCTGGGATGAAGGTGAAAAAAAAATACGAAAGTGTTAGTATATAGATAAAGAGCTTGATTTTTATATGTTAATAGTGTAATTTTTTTTTTATATTATTATTCAATCATGTATTATTACATTAGTAAATATGGTTGAGTTTTATATCTGCTACTTGAAAGGTAGTGCAAACGATGAAATTTTATCGAATGATAGTGTAAAATATGTTAAAAAATTTTACATTATCAATACCTCAAAATTAAACTTTATAAATAACAAATTAGGTTGATACAAATTGTGTTGCAAAAGTTTTTCTTTTTTATAGAAAAAGAGAAAATTCAAATTCTTAATGATATTATGAGCATATTCAAACAAATGAAGCTGATTTATTGGTAATAAAACAATTGGTTGGAACCACAAAATCTAGCACAATTAGTAGTTAACTAGATTTTTTAAGCATCTAGTTAATGATTCAATTGATAGCGATGCATATGGAAAGGATCTCGTGACCAGACTTACCCCCTTAGGAGAGCTCCCGTTTCAAAGGAATCAATCATTGCTGCCAATTATAGATAAAATGATAATTGAATGTATTATTATATCATGAAGTTTTATATGCACACTTATTATAGTATTAATAATAATTATGTTATTTTTGTCGACGAGGGGAGAGCTTTCACAACAAGGGGATTAGTCATTATTATCGGTGGTGGATATCTTGATCTTGATCAAAAAAATTATTATAGTTTAATTAATGATAACGAAACTATTATAATTATGTCACTATAAAAAAGACTATAATAATTAATGATAATTTTATTGATCATGTGTAACTATTATATAATTATGTAAAAATCTATTATAACATGATTTCTAAGTTTGATAATAAACTAAAACTACAAGCCATATGTGATATAAAAAAACTACATAAATTAAGGTTTCTTTTTTTTTTTTAACTACTTTATAATTTATAACCTATAGTCTATAATCTATATATAATATTAATATTTAAGACTCATTACATGAAAAGTGTGTGTCATTCATAGAGAAAATTATGGTCCACCTTTTTCATAATCTTAATGATTAAAGTAAGTTTTTTAATTTAATTTACCTTCTAATTATTGATTCCAATCATGCTTTCATATCTCTTTTTCTTTAACACAATAAAAATACTCTATAAAATATTTCATTAAAAATTATTTAATATGAAAATAAAAATAAATGATATAAACAAAATGTTAATTCAACGTATGATTATATCATTAAAATTGTATATGTATAACTATTATATTATAGCGTTAATTAATAATAACAAAACTATTATAATTATGTTACCACTAAAAAAAGACTATTATATTTAATGATAATTTTATTGACCATGTGTAACTATTACATAACTATATAAAAAGCTATTATAATATGTTTTCTAAGTTGATAATATACTAAAACTACAACCAATATATGATGCTAAAAAACTACATAAATTAGGATTATTTATTGTTTTATTAATCTATAATCTATATATAATAATACTAATATTTAAAACTCATCATCACATGAATATTTTCTATGTTTCATTCATAGAGAAAATTATGCCTCACCATTTTCATAATTTTTAGTTTTTGAATTTAATTTATCTTCTAATTATTAGTTAATTTTTTTCTAATCAATCCTTTGTATCTCTCTTCCATTAGCATAATAAAAATACTCTGCAAAATATCTCAATTAAAATTATTTAACATGAAAATAATAGTAAATAATATAAACAAAATGATAATTGAACGTATTTTATATCATTAAAATTTTATACATATAATTATTATAGTATTAATTAATAATAATAAAACTATTATAATTACGTTACCATAAAAATATTATAATTAACAAAAAAATTATTGACCATGTGTAACTATTATATAATTATACAAAAAGCTATTATAATACATTTTTTGAGTTGATAATGAACTAAAACTATAATCTATATATAATGTTAAGAAACTACCTAAATTATGATTATTTATGATTTGCTTTACTAATTATAACACATTAACTGTAACATATATTTTAAAATTAACTTATTAAAAAGATACATAATTTGGGATGACAAAAAAAAAATGCTGAATCACGTACCTGTGAGATTACTAGCAATGGCGATGGGAATGAGGATAGGTTTAATCTTCATAGAGACATAGTGAAGTTCCCATTTGTTAAACTGAGTAAAGACGAGGAATGAGATCCTCGCACCATGGAATCTCGCCAATTCGTAATTTATATAAATTATTTAAATATCCACTTTATCATTTTTATTAATTATCTTTATTGGATTTACATTATGCATATATCTTTATCTTTAATTTGGATTATGTTATATTGGTAATGTTTGATCGTAATGACATTTATGTTTCAAATTTCAAAATATTTTAAAAACCTTTATCATGTTGAATCTCTTTTTAACTTTGGTGAATACCCACAAGGATTCAAATTCCCGCGGAAAATGGGAAATGGGAACTTGTAACAAGGATGAGGATGGGGATGAGGGGTGGAAGCATATCCATCTCTTATGGATACCCATTGTCATCGATATACATGGTTCATACTATAATAAAATTGTCCACTTATTCTCTTTCATTATTCAATAATTTCGTCTTTCAAAACGTATAAAATTTTCATAAAATAGGTTATTTATTGTTAATTAAAGGTTATCTATCCAGAATTTTTTCAGCTATATAAATATAAAATTCAAAATAAGATATAAAATAGAATGACATGTTTATATTTTATTTATTTATGTAATTATTTATCTTTTATCTTATTTTCAAAAGAAATTTATATACACAATTTTGATAAAAATATATTTAAATAAATCATTATTTATTTTTCAATAATGATTAATAAATTATTTTTTATTATCACCTTGTGCATTGCACGGGTCAAACGACTAGTAACTAAATATGCTTGACTTTCAAACAAGAGAAGCAAGGGTAACACCAAGTGTTTAATAGCGATACCAAAACGGTGAAAACAAATACATAGTGCTAGCAACAAGAAATCAAAGACTAAAGAAACAACTTAAAGCTAGCCCACAAGAATCTGATGAATAAAGGAACTCCAACCCATGATAGCATGGGTCTCATCTAACTTCCAATGGCCATGAATTGAGATTGGTGGGCCTAGAACTACCATCACCGGAATATTTGGGGTCTGTTTGGTTCCAGTTTTCAGTTTTCATTTTTAGTTTTTTAGATTTCAGGATTTTATGAAGAAAATACTAAAAATTGGAAATGAAAACTAAAAACTGGAATTTGTAGGGCCTGCTTGGTCTGAGTTTCCAATTTTTAGTTTTCGTTGCACTACAAATTCCAGTTTTCAGTTTTCATTTCCGATTTTCAGTATTTTCTTCACAAAATCTTGAAAACTGAAAAACTGAAAATAAAAATTAAAAATTGAAAACTGAAACCAAAGAAGCCCTACAATTTTCAAAATTTTCAGTATTTCTTTTAAAAAATCTGGAAAACTAGAAATGAAAATTGAAAACTAAAGATTCAAACCAAACAAACCCTTACATTCCGATATTTGAGCAACCAAACATCGGAACTTGTTGCATTGGGACATGACCAGATACTCCATTGTGCATGCACACTTTTCAAAGTAGCATAACCACCTCAACGACAGGAAAGAATTCCATTGTGTGCTCTTCATGGCTAACAGCCATACCATTTTCAGACATGGGCAGACAACCAGTTGAAATGAGATGAGAAATCATAGCCATATCATGATGGATTTATAGCACATGAAGAAAATCAAGGCCAACTTCGCCATTGTTTTGATTGGACAAACCATCATCGGCTCCAAAATGATGCCTACGACAAGAAGCGGAAACCACATAAGATAAGGGCAAAGCCATGAGGAAAAAATCATATAAACACCAGAAGAATAGGCACACATGAGAAAAACCATGGAAGAGAAAACTATATCAAATTGACTGGTCTGACGGGGAACCGATCACTTGGCCGGTTTGATTAAGCTCCAAACCCTAGGGAAGTCAAAACCGGGGAAATTGGCTAACTGAACCGGACTAATTTGGCCGATTTGGAACTTTTGATTTTTTTTTTCTTCAAAGCTTAAATACTGATATCTTATAACAGTCACAAAGTAAAATTGAAAAAAAGGAACCAAAGAAGGGTACTAACAAAAATTATTAGGTTGTTCTTCTTCTATCTTCGTCATTCGCAAGCTGCTCACCATAATCCTCGTTAATCACCAATAAATATTATTTTCAAATGTTTTGTGAATGTGTTGTGAGATTGATTATGTTAATGTTAATTATTTAATATTTTTTATATTCTAATTAATCACGCATATACATATACATATATGTTATTTTCTAGTTGGACTTCTAAACCTTTGAACTTGTACCTTGACCAATTTGAAACCCGGTCCATTTTTCTCTTCCTCGAGAAAAACTCAAGGCCTATGAGCACACAAAGCACCAAAACACATTGAAAACAAACACAGGTTCAAGCTCATCTAAAGGAAGAGGAATTTGTGGCAGGGGAATAGAGGAATTGGAGGAAAATAGAGAGAAAGAGAGAGATTTTCAAGGGAGAGAAGGGATCCAAGAAAGAGAAACACGATTCACATTTTCATATTTCAATTTTTTCTATTACAATTACAATACCAGTATTTATACAACTTATTATAGTTAAGTCTAACCATACTAACTGAGCTTTTGGACCCATTATACTTATTACAGCCCACAAACCTCAAAACCCCTGGGCGGCAATGAACATTAGAGATTACATTGAAATTATTTATATAAATATAATTTTAATGTATTGACAATAATAACATTATTATATATTATCAAGATAAAAAATATACCCTCCATTATGCGACATTAATTTTTGGGAAGTGATCACCTAGCCATGACATCAAATCTTGAAGGCCATGTACAAAAAATTCTTGAAGGCCCGTTTGCATAATTCGGTTTCAAGAACGTCAGCAAAATGATCATTTATGCTTTTGAACTAAATATTTGTGTGCTCTTTGTAATTTTCATTATTGTTAAACAAAAAAAATATTAAATGTCTTACAAATGCATTTAATATTCTAGTAATACAAAAAAATTTCAATATTTTTCTTGTTTGACAATTAAGATAGTAATTAAAAAAACTCACGATAAAATTAAACAAAACTCAATATTTTTATATCCTTTTTGTGCAATTTAGATTCCTCAACAAGTGCCATGCAGAGTATAAAGCTGATCAAGGTCAATTTTAAGGTCGATAAGAAAATTAGCAAAGGAGAACTAGAAAATATGCAATGAATGAGACCTCTTAATGTTTTTTCTATATGCAATGAATGAGAACTCTTAATATTTTTTTAAAGGACGCAAAATTTAAGTAGTTAATTATACAGTTTTTCGCTAATAGAGTTCACTTTCATATAAAACCATTTAAACATGTTAGATAGTACATGAATCCCCGGCAACTAGGTACAAGCTCCAAGCATGGTTAAAATTCTAGTGAAACAAAGTATTTGATCAGTGGGCCAAGTGATTGATGGATTAAACTTGGCTGAAGACTCATTTCTAGGCATTAAATGCGCTATTAGTGTAAACCCATTAAAACCAATCATTGCTAATAGGAGACGAATCATGCAAGATTATTAATCTTGTACATGGTGATAGTTTGAAAAAAATGGCCAAGTGAAAAACTTTTGGAGAATGCTAAGCAAATCTCCAGCTCACTCACACTCCATATCTTAGCTATTGAGTACACACCACTTTAAAAGTTACCTAATATCTTGTTCCTTTCTTTGCAGTTCTTTTATAGGATACTTAGAAACATTTAATGAGATAAAATTGAACTGAATTCCATCAATAATTGAATTGAATTGAATTGAATTTTTATGTTTGTAATAAGTCAGTAAATTAAAAAATTTGAATTCAATTCCTTGATTTGGAATTAATCTAAAAATAAATTAATGTAATTATTTTAACTATTTTATCCTTCATTAATAGATTTAGAACAAAATATTATATTTAAATAAGGTTATTTTGGTATTTTCATTTGTTGGCATTTTATTCCCACACCAAATCACACTCATTTAAGTCTAATTTCAATTCATTTATTTTATTGAATTTCAATTCCTATGGGAATTCAATTCTTTCACTTAAATTACTTTCAAATTATGGAATTCAATTCGATTCCTTGATAGAATTAAATTTCAGGGATTTCCAAATGTCCCGTTAATGTGGTTACATTAATTATTAAGGATATATCCCTTCTGTGTGCTTGAGCGTCTCAGTTGTGCTTGTGTCAAACTGTCAATCACTTAAGGATACTAAATATAGGATATTCAAGTTTTTACATACCTAAAAACGAAAAAAGAATATTCAAGTTTTTGTTCTTATAATTTATTTTTATGTGAAATGAAAATCAATATCTTAAAAGGTGAAAAGTATAAAAGTTTAAATAGAAACTAAGAAAAAAATTTAGACCAATATGTTAGTATAGTGGAGTTTGAAAATTGATCAGGGAATTTAAGTTTGGCCGGAAATTGAATTGGAGCCCAAAATCCAATTTTCATGTCTAGAGTAGTAACATATAAAATTGAAATTACAACCCCATAATTTAATTTCATGGAATTAAACAACAATTAAAGTGAATTTTTCTTAATTTTTAATCTATACCTTATGAATTGTCAATTTCAAAATTTATTAAACACTTCTCTCCTTATTGAAGTCTATATTGTTCTTTATCTTTCTTATACATTTATTAACAATCACATTTATTGAAATTTAATATTTTTGTAAAATTATAATTTTTATTAGTTTTACAAAAATACAAAAATGATAATATTAAAATTTTTATTACTTCAAAATTTGAATCTCACATTTCTATAATGAAATTAGAGCTAGAATTTAAAATTATATTTCATGTTACAATCCTTTAATAAATCTAATATAAGATTTAGATTTTAAACCAATTTCAATTCTGAAAAAAAAATTAGAATTGAAATTTCGCTTCTACATTACAATTTCAATTCTTTTTCATCATCACTTTGATCGATTTCTCAAAGTATGCATATCATGTGTCCGTTTAAACTAGCTAGCAATCAATCGTAAACATTTCATTGAATTGTAAATAAGTCTAAATTTATAGAACTATAGTTTTATACTTATACAAGCTTCATCAATCTCATCCCTCCCAAATATCTTTTCGGCCATCTGTCTTATGGAGAGGATGTCAACGAAAGCTTTTAACTAAAATAGGTTTATGCTGACAAAATGATCAAGTCTAATAAAGTCCAAGTCAAGCAAATTAGACATTGTTTGTTCTTCACAATACCTAATAAAACAAGCCGCTTAACTCCACTTGCTAGCTAGCTACGTAAGTCAACTTAAAAAAGCCACTTCAATAACTTGCATTAGCCTCAACACCACAAGATGAAATCGAAGAAGATAAACACCTTGCACTGTTGGAGATTTTAGGTTTGAGAAATGTGAATTGATAAGAGAGATGTTATGCATTCATTTAATTCAGTACATCACATCAATTCATTCATCGTCCTCCATTAAAAATTATTATAAAATGTTTAAAACTAAAAAGTGTTTTTTCAATAATAATGAATGATAGATAATTTAACACTGGCTCAGATGAAATGAATGAAGGTAACATTTCTCAATTGATAGACTTTAATTTGTCAACGTGAAACAAAATTGATAAAACCTATATTTGAGACTTGAGAAGGACTAAAAGGTTGATGATTTTGTGCTTAAATTATTGGTCATGCAAAAAGTAACAACATCTAATCACCATATCACCATATAGCTAATATAAAAGACAATAAATCCAAAGGATTAAAAACAGCTGGCAACAATTAATAGGATATGCAAAAATTTCGTAAATTCTAGAGAGTAGGCTTGCCATGTGGAAACCATTCATAGACAAATATGGAGATTAGGTACACATATATAACAAGTGGGACAACTTTATTAATACATTGACAAATTGACAATTATTTACGTGTTCCATTTGTATCTAGACAAGGCCATTGGGATGTAAAATTGAAGGCGTGTGGGTTATGTTACTGTTAGGTAATCCATCATACACAATGTTTTGGCTCCATTCAACTTGACCCTTTTCCACGACCCGTGTCACCCTCAACGGTTTTCCGCAAAACTCCATCCCCAAGAAGCCATAACATCATTTCACCCATTAGAACCTGTTCCCTTGGGCTCACCCAATGAAGATTTGGTTGTACAGAATCACATTAGATCAGGTTCAATTGGTGGGCTCTTTGGGAAACAAGAGTAGCAATCCATGTGTGCAATGATATGTTCAATTTGTATGTGCATGCATGTTCTTTATTGAAATTTTCTAGGGCTTCATGTTGATGGTGGGATGGTGGCATTGGTTCAGAATCCTAAGTTATTGATAGGATCTTGTGAGCAGTGAGAATGCAAGAGGGAAACTCGTGTCATGTTGGGTCCATTATATAATCACTTGGGGGTGTTGCTAACGTCTAGTTCCTTTTACGGGAATATGCCACCACTTTTCGCCTCTTTTCTCAACCCTACAAAATAAGTGTATAGTAAAAGCCATCAGAATAAGACAAAGAAGGAAGTGAACCCAATTATTTTTGCATAACATAGCAGATATAAGTGACACAATTTAAAGGTGTGATTGCAAGTTAAAAAGCCACGAACCGCTTTATTGCTATTATTCATGGTAGCACTTTTAAGAATTTCTCAAGAGAAGATAGGAGAATGAATGAATGAAAATAAATTATTTAGAAGAGTATAAGGGGCAAAACATTAGTGGGTTAAATGAAAATAAAAGGCAAACAAGAGTTTTTTTTTTCAAAAAAAAAGTGAGATACATTGTCAAATGGAGGAATACCTTATGGGAATAGTTGGGTCAGAGGACACAAAAAAAAATCTTCATTATAATATGCTTTTCTAAATATTTACTTTTTAATCTCATAAATTGAATATTTATTAATAAGTAATTGTATTTTTTTTTCTAACCCCCTGTAGTCCCTAGAATATTAGAATTTGAAACTTATGTTTTCGAAAAGTACCCTCAATTGTGGGGATGAAACTCAAAGACGGGAGACAAAAGGGGGTTTGTGGCCTGCAATTTAATTAAATTCCCTTGTACCTTGCTTAATATAATTGACTTAATCACTTAAGTTATACAATCTATCTGTAAAATTAAGTTATTACTATTCAGCTTCATCTTTCTGACAGCCATCCACAAAACAGTCACATACCTAACGCCCAAACCTTATACTTTTACTTCTTACAAACCACTTGGGTAAATAAAATGAATTTTATTTGAACTTTGGGTTTGAATGTGCACAACACTTCTCAAAAAGCTAGACAAAATCGAGCAGAAGGGTAAACCTAAAATTGAAAATTGCTTCTAATAATCAATGATAAACATTTAGACCAGAATAGGCAGGCAATTTTCAACCATAGATGCAATGAAAGAACTAACAATATCAGAACAAGCAATAATTAGACAGTAGAAGGTCGATAACAATCAAGTACTAGCTCATTCACTAACCCAACTCAGCCTATGTTAACTATCATGATTTGAAGCCATTAATCGAGTTGACTGTAGTTCACAACCACTAGCTTTACCAAACAAGTCGGAAAGCTACACACGGTGTCGGTATGTCATAAAGTGAATTAAGACCCGACTCAGCAGAGTTAAGTCGTGGACATACCACTGCCCCTTTTTTTTGTTCTGGCTCCGACACATACCACTGTCTTGAATAAAAAAGAGGAGGGAACGGGCTGAGTTCATTTTGTATGAATAGAACAAGATGATGCTGGAACAGATGAGGCGGGTAAGGTTTAATTGTTAAACTTAAGGTGACATGAAAATGTTTGGGGCAAACAGCCCAAAAAATATTGGGCCGACAAGTAGTAGGCCTTCCATTAAAGATAGGCCAGATTAATAAAGCCTTAGCCCAATTGCTAAGTCAAAACTTAAAATACACAATGTTGGGCCACATTTCTTCGACATTATTCTTGACCCCTTTTTTCACAACTATTATTAGCCACTGGGATTGGCGATCACCAACTCAAATAATGCTAGGCAAGCACATGGCATTGGTGGCAACTACTAGAGGTGTTCATTAGTCCTAAAATATATTCTCACTAGTCTCCACTGTCTCTAATCAATATATTCAGGACTAAATACCCAAATTAATCAATCAAAAATACATCAGGGAATAAGTTAATCCCTCAGATTTTAAAAATCCCAAATTGATTCCTTTGTACGTTTTCATACAATTAAAAAATGGACAAATTAATCCTTCATACACTACCAATTTGTCCCATATTTTAAAATATGAGGGACCAATTTAAAATTTTCAAAATCTAAAACACTAATTTGTCTCCCAATGTAATGTATTTTTGAGTGACTAATTTGGATATTTTGTCTATATCCTAAATTGAGGGAGAAGGCACATAACCATTGTCAAAACAAAAGTAGAAAATACAATTAAGAGTTTCTATGGTCGATATACAGTTCTATCTCTTTTGGATATCTCTTTCTCAAGGGATAAGATTTCATAAGAACCCTTCCAGCCTTCATGCCACCAATATCTACATTACAGGTTCAAACTCCAGTTGTTTTATCTTTGATTTCAAGCAGTTTGTCAAACCTTGAAACATACAGAAATTTGCCCAAACTAGGCATGCGATTAACCTTTAGAAAAAACGTAATTCCCCGGATTACCACATAGCAGCAAAGAAACAATATCAATAAGAGCAGCACAGTACATTTGCACATAACAACACAGAACAAAACAGCAAATACTACCTTTAAGCTTACAGGCTGATACATGATGGCATCACTCTTCCTCCAAGTTCCTAGCTTCACCGACTTCTGGCTCTTGCCCTGCGATTTTATCATATAAAAACCCGGTGGTTGCACATTGAAAATACTTATATTTGTTTTTCTCCAAAAACTTCTCCACTCGGTGATGAGCATAACAGATGCACTACAAGATAAAATTAACAAAAGGCAAAGAAACGAAAAACAAAACAAGTTCCAGGTAAAGACTTGGGAAGTAGCGTGGCAACAAAATCTCTGAAGAGAATCAACCAAACTAGCATTTGCTTCTACTGTACAAGAGAAAAATCCCGGAGCTCAGCTACTGCAATTATTGCTGGCACCTTGATGCAATAGAACATCACATAATTGATTAAACCACTCAAATTACTCCATAAATCTTGCCTAGACCAGCATAAACAATAGCAATGTTCTCTGCCACATTAGAAAGAGTACCAAGTCCAATATGCAGTGAATGAAAATATCAACTGAAAAACACAAACATTCCATATGCTTCGTAATGCCATAAATTCACGACCGGGCCACGAAGTAAAGTTCGAAAATTAATAATCAACTCAATAATTTGCCAAAAACCCGTTATAAAAAAAAATTGAGCGGTAACAGTTAACAGGACAAATAAAATTATTGAGAATCAGCACAGAACAGAGCAAAACAAACGACGAAGTCAAAGTCAGAACTTTCCATTGATAGATACTTTCTTTGCGCTACACAGAACCAAAACGACTTTCACAGACCGCGTGTTTCAACACTCTACATCATAAACATTCAAATTAATTTTCAAGAGCTGGTGAACTTCGTAACGGCCTTAGTCCCTTCAGACACAGCGTGCTTTGCGAGCTCACCAGGAAGCACGAGCCTCACGGCAGTCTGGATCTCCCTGGAGGTGATGGTAGGCTTCTTGTTGTATCGGGCGAGTCTAGAAGCTTCCTGAGCGAGCTTCTCGAAGATGTCGTTGATGAAGCTGTTCATGATCCCCATGGCCTTGCTCGAGATCCCAATGTCAGGGTGGACCTGCTTCAGGACCTTGAAGATGTAGATCTTGTAAGTCTCCACGCTCTTCGCCTTCCTCTTCTTCTTCTTGTCGCCGGAAGAAGCGTCCTTTGGAATCTTCTTCTCCGCCTTCGTCTTCTCCGCCGGGGCCTTCTCGGCGGCTGCGGGCTTCTTCTCCGCGGGTTTCTTCTCGCCCTTTGCCATCGTTGAGAATGAAAGTGAAGCGAGTGTGGTTGTTGTTGGTGCGAATTGAACGTGTGAAGCAAGTGTGAGTGTGGTGATGAGAGGAATGGAGAGGGAGTGGGATTTACATAAGGGTGGTTGGTGGAATGTGATTGGTTGGATTGTGGAGCGCACGGATTGATGACGTGGACGGTTCTCTCTTTTTGGAGGGAGATTTTCGAATGTGTCCAGTTTCGTGCCCTTTTTCTTGGTTTTTGTCTTTTTGTTTTTTTAATCAATTTTGGCGGGGGTTTGAATTTTTGGACTGATTTTTATTTTTTATTTTTGGTCTGGGGGACTGATTTATTTTGCCAAGACGGACTCATGGTTGACGGTGGGGTTGTTGAAAGAGTAGGATCCATCTCTGGTCTGACTAGAAAATTGATCTATCTCTGTTTCACGGAGTTCATACTTGTGGGCTTCTTGGAAATGTCCAACCTAATGGAGGAAATTATTGAGAAGATATTTTGTCGAGACAAAAAAAATTCAACAGCCAACCAAATACAAAATGACAAGAGAAGCTATTTTCATATTTTGTGGATAAATAACCACAAGCTTAACATAGGTTAGCTACATTTTTTAGTACTTAGTCACAGGTTCAATTCTTAATAGTATACATGAAGATAGTCTCATAATTAGAGATAAAACTCACATCTGTAAATTTTATACATTCAAAGAACTAGTCATTGGAACCAAAAGAAAATAATTAGTCATTATTTTTTATAATAAATATTCTAGTTTCATCCAGAAATATCTTGCAAATAAATCAAACCATAATGTTAACCCAAAATTAAAAACAAAAAAAACACTGAATAACCTTTTTATTGATGTGGCATACACATTATCTGACTTGAAATGCGTTATATCAGCACTCTTTGTCAGTTACATAACAGAACAGGCAATTTGGGACCAAATTAAAAGTAATTGTAAATATATAAGATCAATTTGACAAAAATAAATAGTAAAGGATAAAATTGAAAACTCAAGCAAACGTAAAAAATTCACAAAACTTATTTTTAACCTATTAAATTTGAGTAACTTATATTGATCTTTCCTATGGTTAAATGCAATTTACTCTAACTCCTTTCTATTTATAAAATTTGCTCTAGAGATCCTTAAACTTATAAAATCATTATATCAATCTCCTTTTAAATTTATAAAATCATTACATTATCTTCTCCTATATTACATATTAAAGAGTATATTCAAGGGAGATTAGTATTACTTAAATAAATAGAGAAAATCAGATAAATTTCATCAAAGTTCAACGAATGTTAGTATAACTTGCCCATTAATTTCTATTTTATTTTTCGGTCAGACCATTAAATTTTATTGAAACATAGCTGGAGAGATCATGACCGGATCTTTGACCGTATAAAAGGATCCAAGACTTAGCAATAGGTCATCTAGGAAGGCCCTTGAAGCATAGGCTCCTTGCAAATTGAATTTCACATGAAATATAGTTAATTGAGATTAATAATTAATAATATTAATACATGAGAAAGACAGGACAGGCAGATTAAAAAGCCTGCGTTGCACTCCATTCTTCCTCAACTACGAATTTTCAAGCCTCCAACTGGTACACGTTTTATTCTTCCCAAACAAACAAAGTCAAGTGCCATTTAGTCCGCAAATATATATGTGTGATTTACTTTAATTTTTATAATTTTAAAATTAATTATTTAATTTCTGAAATTTAATTTTATAGGTTATTTTAATCCTTAATCAAATAAATATTATTCAACATTTATTTTTTGTTGACGTAGCTCACTAAGTATGTCATGCTGATTCTACGTGGCATGCTGACGTGATACTAAATCAAAATAAGATTAGTCCCTGAATTTTTTAAATGTATCAAAATAGTCCTTGAAATTTTTTAAAATATGTCAAATTAAATCCCAAATCCCAAAATCTCTCCTATTTTATTTCAAGAAAATTTAAATCCTCAATATTTCTTAAACCAACTTATTTTTCTTTTATTTTCATACCCTACTTAAATTAATATCTCTCTCACATAGAATAATACTGAGAAAAGAATATATTACTAATAATAAAGTTTTAAATAAACCTTTGATGAACTCTGTCTATGTTTGATAATATAATGTTTCTCCTACATCCTATTTTTTATATTTTAAAATTTAATTTCAAGAAATATAATATAATAGCTAATAAATTATTTATGCATAGAGCGTCTCAATTTTAGACTAATTAAGCTCTTAATTGTGTTTAGGATACTTAAATAGTGTGTGAAAATGAGAAATAAATAAGTGGATTTAAGAATTATTGAAGATTTAAATTTTATAAACCAAAAGAGAATAAATTTCAGGTTCAAGATTTTTTGACACATTTTACAAGATTTCAGAGACTACTTTAATATATTTAGAAATTTTAGGGATAAATTTGAATATTATTTGAGTTTGTACCGTATCAAAATGCCTCTTGATATGTGAGATAGGATCAACATGACATTCTATTAATCAAGAATTAAAATGACCTATAAAATAAAATTTTGAAAAACTAAAAATTAATTTTAAAATTTTAAAAAATAAAATGAATCACGTTTATAATTTTAGATATTAAAGCCACGTTATAGCCATAAAACAAAGCAACAAAACGAGATGGTATGTATTTTTTTTTAATGAAAGAGAAAGAAAAAGCACTACTTACGAGGCGATTATGATAAAGCCAAATACCGAAATTTTGTCCCCAATTGAAAATTTTCAGATCACATCACTTTAAAAAAAAACAAATTCCGACCACATATTCAATTTTTGCCAGCTTATTGCTATTTTTAACTGCCCATTTATAGCCACTCTAATTTTTATTTTTAACCCTTTAAAATAGCATAAAATTTTAATTTATATATTTATACACATATATAAGAAGAATACTTGAAGATAACTGTTTTTTTTTTGTGTCCAAGATTTCATTCTAATTATATCCTTCTAATCAAACTTTTATAATCATCTCATCCTAATTTTTTATAACTGTCATTATTGATTATATAATTATCTAAAGAATAAAAAGGTTACTTGACGGGTATGACAATGCTCGGCAAGTCACTAATAATAATAATGTAAAATATTTTTTCATTGTCATTTTATCATACAGTACTATATAAATGATTTTTAATATAAAGATCGTGAGCATTAACAATTTTGCTAACACGATGATATATAAATGAATAATTATATAAAACATTTACAACTACAATACATTGAAATTATTCATTTTACTATTAAACCATCAATATCTAAAATTTACTGGATTTATGAACCAAAAATAAAATAAATCTACTGGAATTCGACCAATTTGATTTGTTCCAAAAGCTTTCATGATATTTTTTCAAATTAAAACTCAAACCGAAAATATTACTGAGTATAATAAGTGTTGAATCATTTTCTGAGAAAGCACACAAAACAACAGGAGAATTATCTTGCTATTAAAAATAATTTTAATCATAAAAAATTATTAAATGTTACTGTAATTCAAATTCATTTTCATAAATTATTGTAAAATTATCATTGTCATGTTAAAATTATTGTAAAATAAAATTATTTTAATAATTAAAATAAGGGTTTAGGGTTTAAAATTATTTTCATAATTAAAATTATTGTAAAATTATTAAAGGATTTAATTCATTTTTATATAATTAAAATTATTGTAAATGTTACTTATTATTTATTTAAATATTTTAATAAATAACTATAATTTATACATCTTTGTATTATTTTAAATAGTTATTTTCATGTTCAATATTTAGTTAAATTTTTATTTTCATTTATATATTCAAAAAATAGTATTTTGTTTAATGAAATAATATAAATGAAGAATGAAAAAAACAATTTATCCCTACAAAACTAATCAAATGTAATCCTACTTTCTTAAATTTAATTAAATTATTCATCATTTTAGTCTAAAAAAAATTGATGAATAATATTATAATATATACTATTCGCGCCAAACAACTAATGAAATCATAACATGATGCATTACCTCATCCTATCAGTCAAATGCCAAACATATTATTAACGAAAATGATAGGCTATTATTATTCTTCCATTTTGGTTTCATAATGCCGTCCAATAGTGCTCATGTGCTAGAATCAACTTGATCCAAAGTCAAACCCTTGATTTGGTCCAGCAAATTTCGTTTTTAATGCCAGGACATGCTTCGGTCATGACCCAACTTGATTAAGGATTTGTCATAATAAATTACTACCTCAGTTTCAGAAGAATTATAAAAAACCAAATAATACATATATTAAGAAAAATAAAAAATATCTTGATAAACATAAAAAGTTATATAAGTTGATAAAGTTATATTTCTATAGTCATTATTATTCAACTTGGTAAATGTATTAATTACCTAATTAACATATTTATATCAAGAGTATAAATGAAAGAAAAAATTAATGCTATCTAGATTAAAAAACATAATATGAAACTCTACAAAGGGACAAGTTTGTTTCCCTTTTTTAAAATATAAGAGGTTAATATGATATTTTAAAAATCTGAAAGACTAGTTTATCCTTCAATATATTTCTAATGAACCAATTTAGATATTTTCTCATTTATTAATTGAGTGAGCTTTATACTTAAGCATGATGACATAGGTGTTTGCATGAAGTAGAAACAATCCTTAAGCAATTATAACAAATTTAAAGTTGGTTGATCCTGGAAAAATACCTATTCCTAATTATGCATCAATATAATTTTTTTGGCATTGTGATGTAAAAAGTTGATTGGTTTATTTCATCCCGTTATAAAATTACATAACGACTATTATTGCGATATTATGAGCTGTTGAGAATAAAAGGTATCAATCACATATCATTCTGCTACTCATTCAAATTGAAATGTGAGTTCTTACAAAGGTGAGTTTATTCTTGTTCCGTCATAAAATTTTGTTCCTAGTTGTTGTAAAATGGCCCCCCAGAAGCATAAATAAAGCAACACAAAACAAATATGTAAAACGTAAAAATTAATGACAAAAATCAATGTGGTCGGCAAATAGTCTAGGTCCATTAACTTAATAATTAAATATTTCACTAAAAAAAATGAATAAGATATGAAAGGTATACATTTCACTCAAAAACTTAATCCCAAATACACCCAGAATGATTCACAATATTTTTTTCATTAGTGTATACACTCAATGCTCAAAGAGAAGAGTATAAAGTAAGCAACAAATTCTCCTATATAATCAAATGAATGGAAATGAAATTGAGAGGTTGGTTTGGATTATCAGTGTGTGTCTAACTTTTATATCCTCATTGTATTTCTTTAATGAAATATTTGATTATTGCCTTCACGATGTAGGTTATTTGTCAAATCACATTAATTATTTGTGTCATTTATTTTTATGCTTCCACATATTTATTTTGTATTACTATATTTGTGCCTTTTAAGCATACCATTTCAAAATACTATTTAATCACCCTACTCACTTTTAAGCAACTTACCTATGGTGTAGTTTTATTATTTTTTCTACAATTCAGTCATATTCTAGTTGAATATTACTATCCCTTTCGGTCCAAAATATAATTCATTTTTTTATTTTTTATCTACATTAAAATATAAGTAATTTTCACATTTCAATAAAAGTATTAATTATTTTTTTCCATTTTATCCTGGTAGTTATGATGAGTGTAAATGAGTGAATATATGAGTATGATTATTTAATAAAGAGATAATTTATGATGAGTGATAAATGATATTTTTATCTTTTTAGTTTTATTTTTTTAAAAAAATTAATGAGGTATAATCATTACTATAATTCTCGTGTACAACCTTAAAAAACTTATATTGTGGACAAAGGAGAGCATCATGTTCAATGATGACCTTAACATGAAAAGAGTAAATATGTTTCTGAAAAATTTATGTCATATCAATTTAGGTCCTGAAAATACTTTTATATTAAATAAAATTTAAAAAGTTAAATATGAAATCACATTGCATCCCAATTTTTGTTTACTTTAAATAGATTCCTAAATTGTTAAAAATGTGATAAAACTTTAATTACTTAAACATATCGTTTGATGTTATTCTCGATAAAGTATAAATTTTTAAGAATTTATTTGATGTTATATAACTTCTTAATTGACAAAAAGGATTACTTAATATCCATTTTTGTTAATAAAAATATGGAATTTTCAAGATTTATTTGGCATTAAATACTTTTCTAAAAGAACTTCTAAATTTTAGTCATTTCTTAATAAAAAAAAAACATAAAATGTCTTTTTTATCCCTAAAAAATAAAGAATTTTGGATTTGGTTGTTAAAAAAAATAGATTTCAATCTAAATATTTTCAAAATATGTCGGTTTTAGGGTTGAGTTATCTAACAAAAGCTATGCCCTCTAATATTTAAAAAAAAAAAAAGTTTAGGATGGGGGAAAGCTCACCTTGTTCATGGTCAGGGCATGTTTTTCGATTCATTGAGCACTTACAGAGATATTTGCGAATCACCCAACAAGTGAAGCCTGAGAATTGAACCTATGTCATCGTGTTGCATAAGCAGAAGGTGGACCAATAAGTGAGTTAACTCAACTCTTGTTGGCATAATCTAATATTACATGGTAACTAGTAATCCAATGTGTGAAACCCTCACCTAATAACCCATTAGATCATTCCAATAACTTATCATATTCAATCTAATAATTCATTTTACTTTAAAACTTTGAATCATATACATAAGTATATATGATATATGATATATAATTATTAGTTGTCAAATCACGAGGTGTGGCGTGATGGTAGCTCACTTGTCCCTTAACCATGTGGTTGAGGATTGATCTTCACTCATGAGAATTGAATGCATTTCATGGTTAGCTATTTGTCTTTTTGGGAGACCTTCAGCAGTGAGGGGATTAGTTACTGCTGCCATTAATGAATACGCTTATTTTGATTTTTAAAAAAGTAATTATTAGCTATCATACAAAATTATCCAACATAATCTTTCATTATTTAGTCCAATATTTAAGAAAGGAATTAACTGTAATAGATAATCAAATCATCACTCTCTAATTTTTTTCTAATTTGAACTACCCATGACTTCATAATCAACACACAAGGGTATTTTTTTTTATTGCATGATAGTGTAAAGATAGTTACATTGTTAGTGCATGGCATTTATACTCGTTATGAAATAGACTAATCATTTCTTGTTAGAGAGAGAGAGAGAGAGAAATAGACTAATGATATAGACTAAAGTTAATAAAATTTGAAAATATTTAAATAGAAAAAAAATTTCTTTTCAAGTATTAAAATAAAGAGCAATTCTACACATCCCAAAAAATATATGCACAAATTTTCACATAAATTATGGTGATTATTGAATGAAATAAAGTGGTAAGACTCACTAGCTAGTTCATTTAAAGATAAATAATTATGCAACATAATTCTAGATATAAAATTCTGGATAGATTTATGATTTTGTAGCATTTTCTTAAAATAAAGAATAAACACCCAAATTGATCCGTGACAATTTTTTTGGGACAAATTGATTCCTAACAATTATAAACACTCAAATTGGTCCCTCACAATTGTTAAAATAAGACATTATAGGTTTTTGACTGGCCTGTCAATGCTCGACCTGGAGACAGATAAAAAAAGAGAGCTCTGCTGGGAGAAGGTAGAACTCGTTTGAGAGAAAATAGAGCTCGGACAAGACCAGGCAGAGTTCGGCTAGGACTAGGCGGAGCTCGGTTAACAGATGGCCGAGACTCGGCCACCTATCATCTGAGCTCCTCCTCTTGGCTTAGCTCTATGTCCTCTCCGCCTAGCTCTATGTCCTCTCAAACAATCTCCACCTTCTCCTAGCTGAGATCTTTTTACATCTCTGCCTCCTAACCGAGCCTTGATAGGCTGGTTAAGGACCTATAGTGTCATATTTTTATAATCGTGAAAAGTTAATTTAGGTGTTTACAATTGTTAAGGATTAATTTATCTATAAAAAAAATTGTCAGGACCAATTTTGATGTTTACTCTAAAATAAAAATTTATTTACTTATGATGGATAAATATATATCTTAAAAGAAGGATTAGTAATCTTATGTCTTTATAATGCAAAAGAAAAGCGAATCCAGTTAAATGTGGTTTTCAAAATCCACATTATGTTGATGGTACTATCTATGTTGCCATGATTAACAAGATTTAATAGTAATACAGCTACCCTGTAAAAAGAATTTCCGCAAAAAAAAAAAACGTTGATATATATATATATATTTTGAAGCACAAGTTTTGTTACCATACGGGCACTTCAATACAAGTATTATTTATTTAGGAAATTTTCGATAGACATGAGTGACCCAACAAACAAGCAATCCTAGGGAATTAGGTAAAAGGTTATACGCGCTGGACAAAAATAGATATTCTTGTGTTAGCATTTTATATGCTTTTATTATGTATGATTTTTTATTATTAATTTTAAATATGGGACCCGAATAAGATACATGGGTTTGGAGCCTTCTTATTTTAGAAAATAAAATGAGAAATTTTATTTTTAGATTAATAAAATAAAAATGAGTCTACTTCTAATTTTATTAATCTAAAAACAAAATCTTCTCATTTTTCCCTATAAATTGAAATCCTAACTCTAGAGGATATAAATCCAAGATACATAATATAGAATAATTGACATAGAATAATTAAAGATAAGATATCATATGTCATTTTATTATGTAACTTTTTAATAAATTATTATGTAAAATTTTGACATGAGAGAATTCATCATTTTTAACATGATGACTTGCAACTTGCATGGCCAATGATATATTATTTTATACATAAATTTGATTAGGAAAATTTAACAAAACCAATTTTCAATATTTTTATAAAAGCTCAAAAATAATTTCAGAAAAAAATTAATTTTTAACTTTTTAAATTAAATATAAAATTTAAATTTTATAATTATCTTTTTAAAATATGAAACAAACACACTCAATTTAAGAATGTGTTTAGTTGAAAAGTGAAAATAGAATAAAGATTTCCTAAATAAATTTTATGTGATATTTTATATGTTAGTCCAAAAAAAAATATATCATGAATAGTGAAAAACCAAGTGAGATATTGGAGAGAGACGGACACACAAGTCCAAGGTACCTCTCTCTCTTTCTCTCTCTCTCACACACGCACATGCATTGACACCTCACACAATCACACAACATCAGTTACCTAAATACACAGATATAGAGAGAGAGGAAAAGAAAAAAAAATAAAAAATAGATGTCTGGATATGTAGCATAGCAAGAGCAACGCAGCACAGCATCTCCTCGTTCTCTTCCCTGTCTCTGTCTCTGCTCCCCCCAACTCTCACCCACCCCTCTCTCTGCCATTTCCCCTCCTCCATTCCTCTCTCTCTCTAAAAGCTTTCATTTGACCCAATGCTCTGACTGAAACCCTCTCCCTCCCTCTCTCTCTCTCTCTCTCTCTGTGAAATCTGAGGTGAATCCCTTTCTCTGTCCTCTTCAAAGGAGAAGAGATTGTTGTTTATTGTTATTGTTATTGTTGTTGTTGTATTTAACCTGTTGAAGGAGAAGCAATGGAGTCGACGGAATCCTCATACGTGTCATCCCCGGAGGGCCCAAGGAAGCACGCGTCGCCGCCTCCCCAATCCCCTTCGCTAGGTATATCATATCTACAACCCTGCACTACGCAACACTCGCATCTGGATCTCGATCTGCTTTCTCTCTCTCTCTCTCTCTGCATTCGTATAATGTAGGTCAAGTTCAATGTATGTCGGTGACGCTATTTTTTCCGGTCAAACACCGTCATTTCCCCCCAACCCTAAAATTCTCTCTCTCTCTCTCCCCCCCCAACGCACACAACCTATGCTATGATGCTAGTTCTTTTTAGATTCATAATAATAATTTTTCCTGAAATAGAAAAACAAAATAGTGCATAGTTGAAGACTTAAATGCTCCCTATGGATGTGATTTTGGGTTTTACGTTTTATTTTCCTTTTTTTTTTCAAGAAAAAAATTTAATTTCGGTTGTGTTTAGGAAAGTGAATTTCAGTATATATGATTTTGTTCAGTTATTGAATCTTTTAGATACCTAACCTAACGCCGTAGAAGGAAAAATGTGAGGAGAAGGTTTTTTTTTTTTTTTTTTTTAATTTCAACGCAGCAAATGGGGCTTTCTAAAAGATATTCCATTCATGTGGAAAGGTTGGAGTTGTTTTGGTTTCAATGAAGATAGCTCACTTTCGGCATCTCATTTGCCAATTTATTTTGGGAGATTTAGCTCATAACTTGTTCTGAACTTCGCTGTCGTTTTTTATGGGTGAGTTTTTTTTTTTTCTTTTTTTCAAGTTTAGGGTTTGGGCTATAAAATTCTCAGGGTTGAGCTTTTGAAGTTTGAACACTATATGTTTTTCTGTAAATCTCATCCCGGAAAATTTCATCCCTGGTGGTAATTTAGTTTGGACTTAGAGTGATTAAACCTATTGTGCGGTCATGTTAGCTTGTTATGATGAAGTTTTTCTGCCTCTTAATTCCTGCTTCCAATTCTATTGTTACATGAAAGATGGAGTTAAGCCTAAGTTTCCTTTTCCTGGTTTTCTTTATACTTAGAAACAAGCACATTGTGCTTCCTTTTATTATTCTCATCATGCAAGTCAGAAGTAGCTTTTCATGTTGTATATAGTGATAGTTGAATGGAAACATTGTTGGTTTTTTTACACTAAGCTGAGACAAATCTTTAAAGAATGAGCTATGTTTTTCTCGGAGAAGAGAATTATGTTACTATACTTATAGAATACTTATGTGAAATTACAAAATTCAAATTGTTATCAACCTCCTAATGTTAGTGAGAGGTAGAGGAGCTTTCTGACCTTCCTGTCAGTAACCACCTAGGACTTCCTTACCATCCTGCTTTGTAAGATACGCATATGAAGTATGAAATCCCCTTATTTCTGGAGAAAAAGGACAGTCGGAAATGATAGAATATGTAGATTGCTTATGTACAGTTACAAAATTCAAATTGTTGCAACTCTTCAAATATAATAGCACGATCAGGCGCTCTTGCCTATTTTTGCTTCCTTCTTGCATTTGAATTTTTCTAATATCTGAACATCAATTTTTTTTCCCTGTTTCCTCTAAAATTTATACTTTTATTTGTAAATATGTGAAAGTTTTAAATTATATCCTTCTGATCAGTTGAACATTATGCTTACCTCTTTCAGATTCTGGGGAGAAGCCAACATATGTTAGGTTTCTTGTATCAAACTCTGCAGCTGGTTCTGTTATTGGGAAAGGTGGTTCAACTATCACTGATTTTCAGTCACAGTCTGGAGCACGAATACAGTTGTCACGGAACCATGAATTCTTTCCTGGAACTACTGATAGAATTATCATGGTATCTGGTGGAATAACTGAAATACTAAGAGCTGTTGATCTTGTTCTTTCTAAGTTGCTCAGTGAGGTAGTCTCCGCGATATCTGTAGTTAGTTATGAAGAAAACAAAAATGTCTTACAATAGTTTCCTGAAATGAATTTGCCTTCTGTGTTAGCTTCAAAGCGAGGATGAGAATGATGCTGAGCCAAAAACAAAAGTGAGACTTATTGTTCCTAATGGTTCTTGTGGTGGAATAATTGGCAAGGGAGGTGCTACAATTAGGTACCATTACTTTTCTTTATTAAGTTGTAGGGCCTACTTGTTTGACTTGTTTATGGAATATGTACGGATTACAGTAGTTTTTGATACTTCTGTTTCTTAATTTCTGTTCTGGGAATGTGTTGTGATTTCAAGAGGTTATTTATTCTATGAATGCTGCCTCCTTGGTGCCTGAGCATTAACTTCCCATTGCTGCCCTCTCCATCATAAAATAAAGATGAGAATATTATTGTTAGGCCAACTATTGTTTTTCATCACAGGATCCTTTCTCTTTGTTTTTAAATTAACCGGAGATGTGGATAAACAAGATTACACTATACATTCTTTGCCTTTGCTCAGGTCATTCATTGAAGAATCTCAGGCTGGCATTAAGATATCTCCTCAGGATAATAATTATTATGGACTGAATGATAGGCTAGTGACCTTGACAGGGACTCTTGATGAGCAGATGCGTGCAATTGATTTAATTGTTTCTAAGTTAGCTGAAGATCCTCATTATTCGCAGTCCATGAATTCCCCGTTTTCATATCCGGGTTAGTGTTAATTAATACTGTGGAATATGTTATCCATTCTTGCATTATGGTTTATTTATTTTGGAGCACCTAATTCCTAATTATGCCAATAGTTGTTGATCTTAAATCATTCTCATATATCCTCCACTATCCCTGTTTTCTTTGTGTACTGATCCCCTTGATCTGGTCTTCTCACTTTTTCATTGCAGGAAGATGGTTGATGGAGACATTAGTTAACCTACTCTATCATCCCTAATTATTGTTGGTTTATTTCTTTTGAATGTATGGGATTATGGGTTTATGGACTTATGCATTTCTACCTTTTATTTTCTTTTCATCAGCGGGGCCCATATGCTTTTCTACTTACTATATTGTATACTTATACATGGAGATACATAGAGGATCATTATGGTAGGAGAATATTCTGCTTACAATTTCGTATATGAAGGTGGCCAATATGGTTTAATCATCCATTTTTTAGAGAAATGTTCATCTTTCTATATTGTATTATTACTTGCTCTATCAAATTATCCTTTTAATAATTAGAAAAAAACAAAAGCACTAAAGATTGATAAGAGTCATTGCTGTCAAAAATGAACTCTTCTTGAAACTTAAACCTAAATTATTTGATGTTAAGTATGATTTTGTTATCTTGCTTTTATAGGTGTTTACTTCTCGGGTTATCATGGTGTTCCATATACATACATGCTTCCATCTGTTGCACCGGCTCCATACAATGCAGTGAACTACAGACCAGATGGTGCTGGAGGAGGAAAGTTCCAGAATAGCAAGGTTTTTTGGCTCCATTAATTTAATGTTGTTATTGTTTTCTCATGTTACAAGTTTCCAAGTTTTCAGACACAAAAGAAAATGTTAAATCCCCTTATCTTGAACTAGAGGATGCTGTTCAACATGCATGTTGTCAAAATAGAAATGATTTTGAACCAAAACTTAAGCCTTGCCATCCTGAAAATATTTCTTTAATTCTACTTACAAGTCCTTTGAATTTCTGTCCTCAATGGAGACATGCTTAGTTTCTTGTAATTTGTATGCTGAGGTGGATGAGTAGTCATACATGAGAAGATAAAAGTAGGAATAAATGTAGCTGGGAGAAAGTTTGGACTTTGGAGTAGCACCTATTGGGGAGATATGGAAACTTGCCTATGGTGGTTTGGTCATTTAAATAGTAGACCAATGGAGTTTCCAATGAGAAAAGTGGATCAAATGTGAGTTTAATTAAAACTTAAAAGTGTTTGTGGAAGACATAAGAAAACTGTAAGGGAATCCATTAAAGAGGACTTTTTTCTAAATGGCTTTACACTCATACTGAAAAGTTGGTTTTAATAGAGTAGAGCCCAGTGGTTTTAGTATGCTTCATATAGCTGACTTCACCTAGTGTAATTAGGTTTGGTTTTTGTCTATGGTTATGTTGGGCAGACTAATTTTCTGGTCCGCTCTGTGGACAAAAATATAATAACGAAAATAGAAAAGGGCATTACTGAAGTACATTAGGTGGTGGGCACTCACTGTTTAAACTTAAAGCAGAAGAAGATAAAACTAACCCTTGACCTTGTGTATTGTTTATTATGAATACTAAGAATGGTATGAGTTTTACTTGTGTAATGAATGGTTAATGTAGAGTACTGGTGCTGCCTTGAGATTTAGTTGATCAGCTTTATGAAATTCAGTTTCATGTGAATAATGTTTGAGAACTTAGATTTTGGCAATTTCTTAATGATGCCAAATCCAACATGCTATCACTTGATTTTACATCTATACTCAGTAGTGAATTTCTTTAAAAGTAATAACAGTGAATGAACAATACATATGTTGTCTGTTTAAATCCATGCATCCTCATCTAATGGTGAATTGGTGATTGAGTTTGAGCTGACAGATGTTCTGTTGTTTTCCAGGAGGAGCGGAGTAACTCACTGACCATTGGTGTTGCTGATGGGCATATAGGATTGGTTGTTGGTCGTGGTGGAAGGAATATCATGGATATCAGTCAGGTTTGCCAAAGGATAACTGCATGACATAGCATACTGTGATTACTGGAGCAATAAACTAACCTGAGTAACTCACTTTTTTCAGATTAGTGGGGCAAGGATAAAGATATCAGATAGAGGTGATTACATATCTGGAACAACTGATAGGTAGGATTTAATTCTGTCATGGTTTTGCATACTTCATACCATATATATTTATATCCAAAGTCAATGATCAAATTCCAGACATAGGTTCCTTTTCCATAATGTTTTACACTTTTTCCTTTTTATACAGGAAAGTTACCATAACAGGATCCCAGAGAGCAATCCGTACAGCTGAATCTATGATACTGCAAAAGGTTGCTTATGCTTCCGACAGGGTGATTGAGTAGAGTGGTCTACTGTTAGATGTCTAGTGACCGTGCTTGCTAATTGCTTATACATTTGCTGAATTTTGGGCTTTGTTTACATAAGTTCTCATCATATGTTATACTCTTGGAGATCTTTATTGTAGTGGGAGGCTGGATTTTTTTGTCTTTAATTGAGAGCGGTCTTATAGGAATTCTTCTCAAACCCCTTCTCAAACTTTTAAGATTGAATGGAAAGGACATTATTGCCTTTCCATATGTAGTATTTAGAACTATATTCTTTTGTTGTAAGTCAACAGTAGCTAATATTTTATACAATCTGTATCTTCAATCACTGGCCTGAGATAGGATTTGAGAATATTTATTTGCTGTGATAGCAGTTGAGAATTAAGAACCTCACTTGAGTTGTCAAAAAAAAAAAGAGCTTTTATTTTTTTCCATCGTCATTATTCTGCATCAGTTGAATTTACTGTCATATTGTAAAAATAATATTTAAAAATGAGCATCCAATTGATATTTTCACTTCATCATCACTATTGGATATAATAATGATATCTATCATCCTTATTTATTCATTATATTAAATAATAATTAAATATTTTAATTAGATATTTATTTTTAGGTGTTTGAATAATAATAAGTTTGGTTGTGTGCATGATATTGTGTTTTGATATTTACATTCTCCACTTTTCTTCTTTGTATATTTTTTTTCAATCATATTTTTTTTCCTAAAAATAAACGAGAACATCAGGGCTTTTTGAAAAAAAATTCAAAAACTTTTTAGAACTATAAAAAATTGTTCCCTTTTTGGTGGCCACATTTTGATTATGGGGATACCAAATGTTATGGCTGCTTCGGTACTGTTCTCTTGAAACAGTTGGGTTGCTTTGCGCGTCGAAGTCTCTTTACACTTTGCAGGCACAAAGCATGCGAAACTGAACGAGATACTCATCAAGCTTTTTGGAAAGTGGTGGGGCTCCTTCTGTCATCGCCGCAGCAGAAGGATATGTTACTAAAGTAATATAAATAAAAATATATGCGAATTATAAGTTAGGTTTCAAATTTGTGAGTGATAGACATTTTATTTATAGTCATGATCACAATTTTTATTAGATAATTTGATCTAATAATCAATAATAGGGGAAGTTTATAATGAATTTAAAGATAAGCGGTCTACCATAAACTCACTAAATCTTTAACATGATTTGCATAATATAATACATATTAAATAATGAAAATGTTAGTGGTACTCACAAGTGTGAGACATTGTGTCGATATACTTCCATCTACTTTTAGATGGATTGTAGACCTCATATAATTTGGTTCTCATATTTCATTTAAGGATAGATGGGGTGTGTCGACACGGTGCTCCATCGATTAAGAGCACAAACAACGTTACTCTGTAATAATTTGCATGTTTAAGAAATAAAGCTATCGTTCAAATTTCTTGCAGTTAATTACGTTACGAATGGAATGACCTGATGACACCTGCGAGTTCGCATTTACAACGTGGTGCTGGCTAGCTGTCCCAAAATGACTTCCGCTATTCTGAACATAGAAGCCTCTATTGCAAACATCTTATCTTTGATCTGCAAGTTGAACAAATTCAGTTTCCCACAAGAAAAAAAAAATGACTGATTTGTTGGTACCCATGTAGCGATTATCACTAACTATGAGGTCTTTTTTGGGATAAAAGTAGGAAAAAATATATATATATATTCGTGTAAAATTACATATTTACACGGGGTTTATTGTAACCAAGCATACCATAAGAAGAAGAAAATATTATCCCATAGTTTGCGAATTACAAAATTTTGTCAAACAAATATCGTTATCATAGTGAATTCTCGTGCATTACGTTGCTGATCACAAGTGAATACATTATCAATGCGCTTTGTGAGCTGTCCCTGTGTTCAACCTGAAGAGAAATAATCAATGATTCAATGGCATGTTTGCAGGCTTTGTGATCATTTCTCAAATCAAGTAATAAACGTACGGGAAATTCCCTCTCAAAGCCATCATTAACATAGAAAAGCTCCTCGCCATCAAGTGACGTATAATATGTTAGGGTACGATTTATAATTTCATAAATAAAATGAGTTTAAATTTTATGCAATGATATATCAAAAGTTTTATAATATTATCTAATTATATGATTGTATTTATATAACTTTTAAATAATAAATTGTTAAGTCAAATACTTTTAAAAATTTGATGATACATGATCGAATATTTATTTAAAAAAATTCAAATTGAGAGTAAATTTAAATTATATTCACAAAAAAGTATATAAATGAGTGCAAGAATATAATAACTAAATTCATAGTTAAATGCACAAATATGTTATGTTAATATTCTTTGTATCACTCCAAATACAAGGCTGATCAATTAAAAAAAAAAAAAATTAAAAAGAGTCGATCACCGAGTTAACATCTATAAATTTTTCAAGAAAAACAATTAATTAACATAAGATTATTCTTAATTAAAGAGGGGAGGAGGAAGGGAAAAAAATAATCAGATTTCACATTGTGTTCATCGCAATATTATTTATACATAGTAACATTGATACATATATAGTAAATAACAACACCACCATGCATCATGAAGCAGACAACCATGAAGCCACCCTACATTTTATTTCTATTTGAAATGATCACATATATCAACAAAGATTGCATGCTACCTAATCATAACAAAACCAGTTCAACTTCATAAATATAAAGCTCTTCTTGTATGCATGCGTTTATGGGGACTCAACATCACCTCCTCCACCACCATACCCATATCCTGACCCATAGCCAGAGCCACTACCATAGCCATAACCTCCATTACCACTTCCGCCACCACCTCCACCACCTCTGCCGCCGCCACCGCCGCCACCACTTCCTCCTCTGCCACCTCCTGAACCATAACCACTTCCTTCGCCAAAGCCAGAGCCATAGCCAGAACCACCTGAACCTCCACCTCCACCTCCACCTCTACCACCTCCTCCTCCACCACCTCCACCTTTCCCATCACCACCAGACCCATATCCGGATCCGTAACCGGACCCATAACCTGATCCGTATCCTGAACCACCAGACCCACCACCCCCACCTCCACCACCTCCTTTGCCGCCGCCACCACCACCTCCTCCTAGCATTCCACCACCACCATACCCTTCGCCTCCACCAGACCCATAACCTGATCCATACCCGGAGCCATGTCCAAGACTACCACCACCACCACCTCCTCCACCGCCACCGTCACCTCTACCACCACCAAACAACCCATCTTTCACCCTAGCAGCAAATGCTATGTCCACAATCAGCAAAGCAATGAAAACAGCCCCAGTGAACTTGGAGCTTGCCATCTCTATACCTATATATGTCTCTACACTTTCACAAACTCAATGTGAAAGTGATGATATAGGGCAATAGATGATACTTATGTGTGTGTATCAGTGCTAGAGGAAGAGAGTACACAGATATAGAAAAGTATTTGTATTAATTAAGGGTGCAAGAAATGTGCTTTGGTGCAAGAAAGTGTGAGGTGAGGGACCCTATATATATACACATTGTAAATTAAAGCTTGTTCTAGTAGGTTCCTTAATTATGATAACACCTAATTAACCAGGTGTTACTATTATATTGATATCATACCATAATTTGAAGGAACGTGTTGTGATTGTGAGGGTTACCTTTAGTGGTGGAGATGACGGTTGTGTCATTGTAGGCGGTGGAAAGTCTGCCATTTTGTCCACTCCTTATGCAAGTAAATCAAAAGTATATATTATATAAGATTAAAGAAACATAAAACTTTTTTCTCTTCTCACTTACTAATATCAAATACTTTATACTGAGTTATCATGAGTAGATTTGCGTTTTAATATATATGAATTATTTTAGTTTCAATATTTTAGTCCTTAAAAATTAAATGCATTTATTTTAGTCTTCGAAAGTTTCGCCTCAAGCACATTAATTCCTATAACAGAAAAATCATACATACATTGATTCCTAAAATATCGATTTTTAACATATCATATTTCATCGATTTATTAACGTACTAATCTTAAGCGCTTAAAAATGTATGCATCTAATTTTTTAAAAGCTAAAATATTTAAACAAAATCTTGAGAGACTAAAGAGTAGTAGTAACTTTCCTTTTATAATTTTTGTCTCTTCTAGTATTCATTTTCAATGTCTACTTTTAAACTATAAAAAAAATTAGGGTGCTCTTTTAGTGTAGATACATTAGGTTGCTTTTTATTTTGCTTCAAAAATTACATTTTAGACTCAAATGGGGTTGTAGTGTTAGGATGATTATATGCATTGTTTTGATTTAACTTTAATCTATTATAGTTTAATTAGTAAATCATCATATTATTCATTTAAAATTCTAAATTTTATGGTAAGTGACGGTTTTTAGTAATTACAATTATTTAGGATTTGCTTGAGAAATATGAGAAGAAAAAAAAAAGAACGAGAAGACTATTAATGTCCCAAATTGCTTAGATAGAAGGCCTAGAGCAAGTTTTTTGAGGTGAATTAGATCAACTTATAAATTCTAATATAGTATTAGAGCTTATCATATGATTGTTATTGAGTCACCTTGTATATGTCAAGTTAATGAAATTTCACACTTCAAGTCTTGTCTAGTCGTGAGAATGAAGAGATGTTTTAGAGTTCCACATTACCTAGAGATAAATTAAAGATAATCTTTATAAATTTTGGACAACCCTCACATTTTGAGTTATCTTTTGGGGCTGAGTTAGGTTCAGTCAATTCTAAGATATGATATCAGAACCTATTTCATGATTGTTATTGGGCCACCTCATATATGTCTAGTTTTGAACAGCCTTTATCCTTTAAGCTAACTTTTAAAGTTGAGTTATACCCATTAATTTTAAGAAAGACAAAGAAGGAAGGGTAAAGGAAGAAGAGGTTTAGAGAGATTTTATATTGTTCTTGTCTAAGAGTGCAAAATAGATTTTAAAAAAAATGGAAATATAGGGTTTATAAATGTATATATGTTTATAATGTTACACTTTATCAAAATAATTAAAAAATAATTAATTTTTTTAATAATAATAATAATAATAGTTTTTTTCCTTTTTAAAATTTTATCTCAAAAAATAATCTTCCCTAAAATTTTATATCACTTTTTTCCCTTCAATAATAAAAAAATTTCTCTTTATTTTTTGGAGAATTCTCTCAATCTTTTTATAAAAAATATTTTTCTCGAATTCTACTTTTTTCTTACTTTGACATGTTAGCATTTTACTAAAGGTGAAATAGTAATTTACTTTGTAATCCTATTAAAGACCATCCATTTTGGGGTTAATTTTGTGTAACTTGTTTACTAACAATATATAATTTGATGCTGTTCTTAACTTTATATAAATAACCTGACAAAAAGAACTTATCAATACAATAATGAAAAAATTATATGATTTTTATTATATAAATTTCATCTTGAAAATATAATCCATTATCAAAGTTTATTATATTATGACAATTTCCTCTTAAAATTATTCTTAAAATTATTTGCATTTCATCCTAATAGGTTTCAATTAGTAACCTCAATCTTCTCACTCAATATAATCTTGAAATTAAAAGTTTGAAAAGAAAAACAAATTTAAGAGATTATAAAAAAAATGAAGAGTTAAAAAAAAAAAGTTGAATGAATGAAATAAAGTGAAAACATCAAGCAAAGAACAATTGAAAATAATTAAAATTCACAAAAAATGCGGCCGTATATAACAAATTTAGTGAAAGAATTTTAATAAATATTATAAATAGATATATAGATTATATAAATTATATGGCTCAATTATGAATTTAAAATATAGATAGGTCACATTGCCAATTTAACCAACGAACTTAATTAGTGCGCAAGAAAAATGTCATATTAAATAAAGTAAATGATAGTGGCGGACAAGTGGTTAATTAGTCAACGATCGACACATATCAGAAGTGTGTTTTTGCATCTCTACATTAGTGGGATCAACTCGGCTTTCATCTTGAATTTTGGATTATAGTATATCATTGATGATAATGTAATTAATACATTTGGTGTGGAAGGTTTTTGTCGAGCGTTTTCCATATATATATCTGTATATATAGTAATTCAATGAACTGGTGTATCGTGAACGTGATTTACTACTTCTTATCTCCTATTGCATGACATTAAAAGATGGTTTAAATTTATAATTTAAGAATATATTGACTTTAATTAAGCCAGTATTACCCTTAAAATTCAATGGACCTAACATCACAATAGCCCATAAGAGCCCTTAAGTTAAATGCGATTTTGCTTTTAATGTAGTGGTAAATGCTTGATCCAATAGAATAGTATACCTTGAAAATTAATTAGATTAGGTAAATTAGCTCTTTGAAAAAATTTGTATTTTTTAAAAAGTTATATATATAAAATATAATTATGAAAAAATTTCACGTTGATACATTGATTTCTGTAATTAGAAAAAATTAGTATTTGTGGTTGGCTTTCGTATGTGCTCACCTCCTAACATTTGCCTTAAAAATCCAGGTAAGAATAAGGTTTAATTATATCAACATTCATTTAGATTTCATGAAATTCAGCATTCCTTCTTTCTATTTATTCAATGATACTGACTTCTATTGAATATATTGTTTATTACGTCATAGATAAGAATTCGGTGTAATGATTTTTTAAATTTGGAAATCTCCTAAATGAATTTTACAAATAAAAGAAAAAAGAGCGAATTTCATGAAAAACGGAGGGAGAACAATGTAATTGAAAGTAAAAACAAATATGATCAAAATGCATAGCAAAGGCGAATGGAGCAGACTTAAGGCTTACAGGCCCCCAGATCTCTGTATCAGTTAGCCGACTATGCGCCCTTAATTACACCCTTTCCCGAACAACAAAATTGAAGCACCACAAACACACACCCACTTCCACAACTCAACTACCCTAAAGTATGAAATATATATTCCTCACCCCTATATCTTTCGGTGGTGTTTGTCTCCTTTCTGGTCATGTACTCTTAGAGTGACAAATGGCATCAATGTAATGTGATCATATATTCGATATGTGCTATTTAATAATTATAAGTTGAGTGACAATTATCTTTCACTTCGAATATATTTTAAGGTTACATCTTTAGTAGTGATGCAAAATCACTCATTTTTTTTTCCTCCTCCTAGAACATTAAAGATTCTCTCATTCGTAAGGTCGCAAGCAAAGGTTACAGAATATGATTTTCTTCCCAATAAATTAGACCTTGCAATGCATTCAAATAGAAAAGTTCAGATTTAAACGCTGGAGGATATACTTCATATGTTCTCATCACATGTACATGTGTAATGTGTAATGATGGGCTATTACGGATTTGTGGTATGAGTTTAATTTTGATGTATTGACAATGTAAAAGAGTTTTATATTGTCATTTAATCTCATCTTTTTTTTATTTTTTGACTTTTCAAGTAGTAAGAGTTGAAAGTACTTCTATTCGTTGATGTGTCATTATATGATTGGATGAATGTATAAAATTTCTTTACATTATCGATGTATTCCAATTAAATCTTTCTGGTATAAGAAATGGTAAACATTATCAATGACTCCCCCCGTCCCCCTCTTGAGCGTGTAGAAAACGCGAAAACATTCGACTCTCATAGAGAGAAGTATATAAAGTATTGAAATCAACAAAAAAGTTATGAAAAACAAAAAGGAAAACAACGTGAAGAAAACTAACAAAACATCAAAGCATCACACCCAAAACTGAGAGAACGCAGGCCTAAGAAGGCAAAACCAAGCTTAGGAGCAGGCACCACACGCGTATGGCCCATGAAGCTTTCACAAGACGTATTCATCATGTTCGCATGCGATTCTGAAAGTGCACATGAAATCAAACAAGCAAAGCCTCGGTCAAAAAAGTCAGACGTACGCAAGCCGAAGAGGCACTTCAACCAACCCCACCAGAAATCCATTGACTTATTATTTGATGTCTTCTGGGAATTATTACTGTCAAGTTTGGTTAAAAGGTAAAAGTCCTGGTAAAATTTGTGTCAACGAGTTACATGTGAAATTTTATGGGAATTTCTTCAAATATCCTTATAAAATTTAAGAGTATCGATATCTTATAGTTAATTATTTATAATTAAGACTGTGTCATGCATTCTATTGACTCAATTTATTAAGATATAAAAAATAAAAAATTTTATGTACCTTAGAGTAAGACAAAATATTTATTTTTCTTCATTTATTAATTGATAAATTAGCTATTGTATTAAAGATGTAGGGAAAATAGGAGATGATAATGGTTTATAAAATTGATGTGTCAATTAATAAATAGATCAGAATAAATATTTTCTCTTATTCTCGGTACGCCTAAGTATTTCTTATAAAAAAAATAAAGTTTTAACCACAACCATTGAAAACAATGACAGTATTTGTATCCATAGGATATGGAAACAAAAAAAAATTATATATAGAATTCATCTATATATATATATATATAGATTTTTTACCTCCAATTTTATCTTTCAACAAAAAAAAAAGGGGTCTACTGTTTGCAAATTATAGAATTTTGTCAAACGAATATCATTATCAGTGTGAATTAGCGTTTAGTGATCCATCATATGCATTTCTTTGCTGATCACAAGTGATTACATTATCAGTGCGCGCTTTGTGAGGGGTCAACCTTTGCGTTTAAATAATGGTCATTTGATCGCCTTGTGATCATTTATCAAATCAAGTAATAAGCGGACGGAACATTACCTTTCAAAGCTACAATTAACATACGAAAGCTCCTCGCAAAGTGATGTATAAAGTAATTTGTACTTGGATGGTTCAATTTTGATCCCTTTGGATTTGGAAACTTCTATTTAATTAACGATATTGATTGAATTAATATGTTAGCCTATTATTCAAACAAATTGCTTTTAATTATTATTATAATAATTAAACACTTTTCAAATGTAATTATTGGATTTATCATTTCATATAAAAGATTAATTATGCTTATTTAGGAAAAGTCATGTTAATAACATTATGTTAACTTTTGCTCACTCCAAATCGATCACCAAGTTTCAATATTTTTCAAGAAAAATAATTAAGATATTCTTGAAAAGAAAGGAATTCAAGAGGAGGGGAGACAAAGAGAGAGAAAAACGAGCTTCACAAAAATGTTCTTTTATTAATGTTATATATGCTTGATAACATCATCACAAAGGATACATGAGCGATGAAACATAGTACGTAAGTATTAAAACCACCATGCATGAACAGGACGACCATGAAGCAGCCACCCCATAATTTATTTTCAAATCACGTATGGCAACAAAGATCGAATGCTATCTAAGTAAAACAAAAAACAATTAACCATATTTGGCTCTTCATGCATTAATTCAAGGGAACTCACCATCACCTCCACCACCTCCGGATCCATATCCAGAGCCACTGCCATAGCCAGAACCTCCATTAAACCCGCCGCCACCGCCACCTCCACCACCTCCACCGCCGCCGCCGCCGCTTCCTCCTCTACCACCTCCTGAACCATAACCACCTCCTTCACCATAACCGTAACCTGAGCCACCAGTGCCTCCACCACCTCCTCCACCTCCGCCTCTCCCACCTCCTCCACCCCCACCACCACCTTCACCATTCCCACCACCAGACCCATATCCTGATCCATAACCGGACCCATATCCAGAACCATTGGAACCACCACCCCCTCCTCCACCACCTCCTCTGCGGGCGCCACCACCACCACCTCCTCCTAGTGCTCGACCAGCATATCCTTCACCCCCACCAGACCCATAACCTGATCCATACCCAGAACCACGTCCGAGAGTACCATGTCCACGTCCACCACCGCCACCGCCGCCGCTTCCACCAAATAACCCATCTTTCACCCTAGCAGCAAATGCTACGTCCAAAATCAACAAAGCAATGAAAACAGCCCCAGTGGCCTTGGAGCTTGCCATCTCTAACTAAGTATCTTGCACAAACTCAACGTGTGATTTATACGTGATGATATATATAGCAGTGTGTATATGAATTATGATGTTTGGGGGAGAGAGCACACTGATGATAGAGAAAGAATATATATTATTGCACTGCTTGAGAGTAGAGAGAGAAGAAACAAGTACTTTGGTGCAAGAAAGTGTGAAGTAAGGGGCCCTATATATACAGATTGTAAAGCTCGGTTCTAGTAGTTTCCTTTAACGCCTAACAATGTGGTAGTGTTATATTGATATGATATGATATGATAATTTGAAGGAACGTGTTGTGAGAGATTTCGTTAGTGGTGGAGACGACGGTGGTGTCATTATATTGTACGTAGTGGGTGATAGTGATAGTATTTGGTGGTGGGGTGTCTGCCTTTTTTGTTCTTATGCGAGCAATTCCTTGCTATAAACTAAAGACTAAGCATTATTTCCACTTTTGACCTAAGCTTTTCCTCGTTTTATATTATAGGAAAGCAAATGGAACCAATCACCTGCGTCCCCATTTTGTCTAACTGTTCATATGAAGGCCACCAATATGTGAGTGCAACAATATGAGCAAAGTATTTAGAAAAAAAAAATAGTAATGTCATTTGTATGTGTCTATATATATATATATATATATATATATATATATATATATGCTCTCATTGAATTGTGTATGGATCACGCTTCATTTGGATGACCACAAACTCTATTTAATAGTGAATTAGAGTATAATCCAGTAAAGATTATGCATAAAATAACATGTTTAATTATCGGGTAAAAAAGAAATAGTACAAGTAATATTTCTCCAAAGATGTTTTGCTGACATGTGATACACACACCATGTACTCATGCGAGAGTAATCATATGTTTTGCTAACATATAATGTTTTCCAAACTATTATGGTCATATATATAAGATAGAGGGTGTTATGCATTATTACTATAAAAAAGTTTTATATTACTATTCAATTATATATTTTTATTAATAAGATTTTTTCTGTAAGACTTTTAAATTAGAGAATAATTGAATTAAACACTTTTATTGTTATAATAATACATTATTTGATATCTGTGTAAATATTTTTACACTTATAATGTATAGAAGTGAAATCCTATAACATATGTTGTATTGATGTTGAATTATAAAAGTAATTGGACTGAAATATTATATGTACATTGGAATACTTTCAGAGGTGTAGAGTAGTTGGTCAACAATTACATCATCAGGACCCAAATAGTTGGGATGATTCTATTAATTATTTTAATCTCAATTATAATATATAGTTTGGCCTCGACAATAATTAACTGATGAACTTAGTTAGTGCACAAACAAATGTCAAATTAAATGTAGTATATGATAGTGGTGGACATGTGCATATTTAATTTAGTCAATGATATAACCTTCACCTTGTACAGGTAGTGGATTTAGTTTGGAATCTGTCTTGGTGTACGTGTTTACTACTATTGTATTTAACTTGGAGTTTATCTTGAGTTTAGAATTAGAATTATCCACGAGGTTATTTTAATATATTGGTAATACATCAAAAGTTTAACTCTGTATTCTATATATGACTTTTAGATAATATTTTAAAATGAAACATTTTTATAGATATGCCATTGATAATTATAAAATCAGACTTGTGTTTGGATAGCGTTTTTTATTGTTTGGAGGCTTAATAATAAATAGGAAGAGATGGGAATTTGTAGGAAATAATTCCCCTTCTTCTCTCTCAAAAACTAAATTCTTTTACCTCTAATAATTTGTGAAATTAATTAATAAATATTCTATTATGCTATTTTATTACATAACTTCTAAATCAAACATGATTAATAAATTTTCATTCGATTTCTTTATTATTGTTTTGATAAACTTCGAGGCATTGAGCCCTCAAATGATCCCAAGGGTTCGAACCCACCACAGGCTAAATCTCATTGAAATTCTTAACTCTCATAGGCTAACCATGTGAATTAAATGAGCGCGCTTTAAAGTTTTCGTCACAAGGTAGCTCGGGAGCACTTTCTGTTTCTTTATTAATCACCTAAACATTTTAGAAATGAACTTTGTTTCTCCCCTGACTTCCTTGTCCAAACACAATGTAAGTGTGGCAAATTAATACTTTATTGGAGCATTTCTATAACTCGGTGAACGTCATAATCAAGATTTATTTACAATATATTATTCTCTCTCTATCGCAAAACATTAAAAAAATTATCATAGTTTATATAATTTATCTGATCAGAGACAAAGATAGGTAAGAATCGCACCCTTTCTTCCAACTTCAATGATATATACTCTTTGCATTGTATCTCCATTGCCACTTTTTTAAAAAAATTTGTTTCGCTTTATCTATATATTTATCAAATTAAGAAAATATCAATATTTATTTATCAATTACAACCTTATTATAATAAAGTGAACCTTATATATTTTTATTTTTTTAAGAACATAATCATATTAAATAAGAACAATATAATTTTGTCAATTAATATACTATTATATTATTATAATATTTATTAATTACTTTCTTAATATATGTGTTTTTAATTTGTTTTGGAGAGTTGAGATGCAAGGAGAGAATTATGATTAAGGTCACAGAGGATAAGATTCACTTCAAAATTACCAGTGTGCCAAAACAATATATATCATGATCAAAATGCACAGCAAGGGCAAGTGGGAATAAGGCTTACAGGATCAGTTAGCCGACTTCGCACATTTAGACACCTTTTCCTGAACAACAAAAATTCATGCACCACCAAAAATTAAAAAAAAAAAACACGCACTACCATAACTCACCTACCCAAAATATGAAAGAAAATATTCCTCACCCTACTAAAATCCCCGGTCTATCGGTGGGGTTTGTCTACTTTCTTGAAATGTACTCTTAGATTGACAAATTGCATCGTATAATATATAGCTTCCTGTATCGCACTCTGCCTTCAATCATTACAGGATTGAACCCAATGTCAATGGCCTTATCAAAATGGGCACAATGGGCCATTGTCATTTCCTCTATAATTATTCTCAAACATGCACATATATAGTTAAGGTGAGATTAAATGTGTGACATGTTCCCTTACATTAACAACTATATAATAACCGGCTTATGGTGATCATGCTTGCCAACTAGAAGGATTAAGAATATGTTTTGTACAGGTTATGCTCTAATGAAAAATGGCAAACACAAAAATAATGGTTAGACTTCTATAGGCTTATTATTAGGAAGAGCTTGATTTTGTGGGTATATGCAAAGTAGGGAAGTAGAAAACATTAAACGAGGTGCTTAGTGGTACTGGTGCGCGTACACCTGTCCAATTTAGAATCACTAGAGTTGTGCATTTGAGTCATTACGGTCAAATATAGTTTTCAATTAATAGCAGCTATATATCTTGTCAATGTGATTATTTCGTTTAATTCTTAGGATTGATCATATGTAGTACATAATGAAACTGTTCTGTTCTCAATCCTCACCACGTATCAGCTAGCTGGACCAGACTCAATGAGAGCAGTTCCTATGTCACATATTAAAGAGAATTTACAGTGTATAGGCATTCATAAAAATCTACTAATTCAGTCATTTTGTCTAATAAAATCCAAGTATCGAAAAACTAACTTATAAGTTAGAGAGACTTATTATACTAATAGCTACTTTTTGTTTTATCTCTAAAATCTACTCATCTTATCCATTCAACTTTATTTTTCATCACTTTGGCTCGATCGTGAATCAGCTTCAGAGGAAGGTAATGTTATATTTGGGGAAATACTGAATAACTTAGGCTTATAAAATGAACTTCTTTGATGTAAATAAGATAAAAACGGAATAGCCCAAATTTGCAAAGGTGTATTTTTTAGTTTGAATTTTAAAAGAAAAGATAGAAAAGAGAAGAATCACAAACCTAGGACAATTGATAGCTAGTTGAGTTCATTAAGTATCTAGTTAGAGATATTTAATTTGAACCTTGATGGTGTATGTGAAAAGGGTTTTACAGCTAAAGTTTATATCTTTAGGGAACTTCCTTTCTCGAAAGAATTAGTTACTGCTGTCATTGGTAGATATTATGGGCAACCAAAAAAAATAAAACCCAGCTTTATAGTGTAAATTTTCAGAAATTTATTCTATAAATCCCTTCTCTTCTTTCTCTTTTCCTCTCCAAAATCAAACCCACAGATATAAATACACCCTAAGCTAAACGTTGTCCATAGCTTTGCAATAGGCCCAATCGTACCATCCATTGTATCTTCAATTCCATTAGTTTTAGTCTAGATGATCATGCCTTTATGGGTATACACAAATCTTTGTGGATCATATATAATCATATCAATAGAAAATATATCTGATCATAAGCTTTCCAGCTGTATAAAATGCGTAAAAACTCAAATCTATACGGGTGAAAAATTACGTTCACGTCAAGTTTAGGGTGACAATAACCGGTCAACAGCTTGTGCTAAAACGATAGAAAGCAAGTAGCAAATTAAATAGCAATGCCAGCTGCAGTGAAAATAGGCAGGTCCACAAGGCATAGATAAGTTAATTAACTAGGTAGCTTTGTTTTGTGATGAGATTAGCTCACTTTGGCATGAAGTTTCTCTCACATCCTCTTCCTCTATTATCTTCATTAAGGCTTTTTCTACTTTGTACAAAGGGAAATTATTGATTCAAATTACTTCTTGGAGGAGTAGAGATTGACAATGATAGCAATTAATTAATAAAGCATCGCCTCAAACTGCACTGTGAATCGGAGTTTTTAAATATGAAAGAATGAATTATAAGAAATGTTAAAGATTTTAATTCAACCTGAAATTATGGAAATGTGGAAAGAAATTATAAATAATAAATTAAACTTGTTCGTTTGAAGTCTAATAAATAATGTATAATTGTCGCAACCGGGATCGCGACGGGACGGCGAAAGATAAGTTTTGAAAATTGGAGTCGCCACCAAGTTTTATTTAAATTGGTAAAAATGAGGAAAAACCATATTTATTTAAAAAGATATGGTCTTTGAAACCAGATCTGAATTCGGGAGTCAGTTATGCTTAGGGAAGGGTAGGAACTTAATCCTACAGCACCCCTAATACACCCATCCTTGGACGGTACCTTAATTAATTGTGCAAATTATTAATAACCTTTCAAAATATTTATTTACGTTTTTATTTCAAGAAAATTATAAAAAGGAAATCTTTCTTAAAAGAAGGGAATTTCAGAGTACCAAGCTGTCACACCTCAAGTATCCAAAATACTGAGTTAACAAGCTGTCACGACTAAATTAACTTCCTTATTTGAAACAAAATACTTACATTTCAATGGTTAACTTAAATTAGTATAATAAAGCAAAGAAAATAATAATGATGATATTTACAAAAGTAATAATAATAATGAAAAAAATATTTACATGCAAAAATAAAATAAAATAATATCATAAAATTTAATTTCAACATGAAAATTTAAAGCATCCAGCTGTCACAACTTAGATGTTTAAAATACTTAGTTAACAAGCCGTCTCGGCTAAATTAACGTTTTTATTCAAAGTAAAATATTTAACAAGTAATTGATTAATTTAAATTTTTAAGCATAAAGTGCATAAAAAATTATTTACAACTAAAACAAAAATTATGGAAATTTAATTTTGGCTTAACAGGGATGCCTGCTCCTACGTATTCCCTGGTGCAATGGAGAACTCAAAGTCACGTAGTTCTATTGAAAATGTTTGTGTGCTGACTTATTTTAATTACTTAAAAGAGTTTGAGAATATCAAACCGTCACAGCTAAAATATTCCTCAACTTAAAATTAACAAGCCGTCACGGCTAAGTTAATCCCCAAGGGCCCAAATAGAAATAAAAGAATAGCAATAGTTCAAATATTCCTACATCTATTCTCTTTTGTTTTTTTTTTTAATTTTATGCTCTTATTAGAAAACAAAAAAAACTCATGCTAAAACTCTATTATTAAATATCACATTCACCGAAAAAAAAAAACAAAGCCCAAACCTAGGTTGAGAAATTATATTTAGTAACTAAACATAGAACACTAATCTCTAACTGAAAAAGAAACAGATAAAAAAAGAAAAAGTCACAGTCTAAATGAATGAACTGATAACATGGTCTATCTACAATATGAAATCCCACCACAAAAATAAAGTGAAGTCCCATGCGGTCCATAATAATACAAAACACACCCCACATAAATAAAAAGGAAATCCCACCCTACATAAAATATTACACGCGGTCTACAAAAAACAAAATGGGGTCCTACCAAACAAGAAACCAACGTGACAACATGAATCAAATCATAATGTGATGACAATAATGTAAAATATCAATGTGCAATGCAATAAAATAATATAAAACACTAAAGCACAATGTAATGAAAGTAATATAAAACTAACAAGAATCCTATGAGTAACGTTACACAGTCCATATAAAATAATACAAAATAATAACATAGACTCATCCCACATAAACAAAAAGAAATCCCACCCCACATAAAATATTACACGCGGTAGTTCCACCCCACAAAAAAAACCAAACTTGACCCATATGTATATTGCAAGCACACTGCGAATAAAAAGACTAAGATAAAACTAACAAGCCATGATTCATGTGAAACCTCTGGAACAACACAAACAGTGGTTTTGGGACTTGGTTGTCTAGAATTTTGGTTTATGCAGAAGGGGGCTATATACCATTTACACGCATACGTAGAAAGAGGGGGAGAGAGATGTTTGCAAGCAAAGGTACATGCATGTAATGGAGGGAGTAGCGATCAAGGTGAAGGAGAGGGGAAACCGCCGGCGGTGGGGGGAGAGGAGAGTGATGGTGAGTGGTAGATGGCGGCTGTTTTGTGGCCGAGGGTGCACGTTGCGGCTATGAAGGGAAGAGATGAGGTGCGGCTGGTCTTGGCAGTGGGGAAGGAATCGCAACTGAGAATGGAAGGCAAGAGATGGTGTCCGCCAGTTGGGGAAGCAGCTATCCATGGTGACTTTCATCTTTCAGATCTGGTTTAGAATTTTACAGATCTGAAATGGCAGAAGAAAGGGGTGAGGAAAGAAGCTCGCGATTTCGTGGAGTTGGGCTGTAGGGGGAAGACTGCCGTGTGGAAGGGTACCGCAGTTTTGCCAGAAAAGGAAACTGCTGCGTGGCTGTGATGGTGAGGTGGGATCAGGAGCTGTTGGAGTTTATGGAAGGAGAGAGGCTATGCAAGGGAGCAACACAGTGATGTGCTGGCTGTCGCAAAGGAAGTCATCCCCTTTTCTGTATCTTTCACATTTTAATTTCTCCTTTTTGGATGTGCATGTGGACTGTTTTGAACTCCTTTGATTATGTTTGGATGTGAATGTTGGACTTTGATTTCGGCTATAATGGTTCTTTTGACAGGGGGGTGTGATTTTGGAATTGAAATGGTTTGTAGGAAATCTTAAAACAAATTGGCTTCAAAAGAATATAGAATGAACCAATGCCAATAGTTTACCTGTGATTTTCTCTCTTTTTTTTTTCTTGTTTCAATCGAAATCCAGATGATGATCAGAGATGGATGATGATGATATTTTTTTTGTTTTTGAAAGTGAATATAGCAGTGGGAAGTGAAGTCTGATAATTGTGATCCATCCCCCCCTTTTGATCATCATCAGATTTATCTATCTAGCTCTCTTGACCAAAATCATTAATCCTTCCCCTTTAACAGGTTGGCTGGTAGGGATTACTAGCTCATCACCGAAAGGGAATTCATCATTTTGCAAGTAATGGAGAGTGATACCATCATTGTGTCTGCGCTTTCCTTCTTATTTTTCTCCACTTTCCAGTTCACGTGTAGGAGGATCCAAAGAATGGAAGAATCTGTGACATTCTGTTCTTTTTATTTTTTATTTTTATTTTTTATTTTTCCTTTTTAAGAATTGAAATGGGCCACTGTAGAATGGGCCTTTTTATGGACTGGAAATGAACCTAAAAGCAGGGTCTTAATTGAATTTGAAATGGTTTACAATAAAGAACTATAGACAAAACTTGAAACGGTTTGCAATTTCACTTAACAAAATTAAACAACCAACATGATTCTATAAATGGGTTAAACTCTAAAAATATGTTGATTTTTGGATTTTTGTTTTATGGACCGGACAAAATCAGGTGTTCACAATAATAGACTTGAGTGAGCCTAACTCAAATTTAAAAATTAGGGAGAGGGTTATTCAAGTTATTATACATATTAGTATATTATAACCATATAGGTGGCTAGGGGCATTCTCACATAAAGATAAGAAGTTTTATGTAAGATGCAGATTTTAGTTTGACCAATTAAAAGATGACAATTGGACAGTGTGGGGTCCACTTAATTGTAAGTATGGATTTTGATTTAGGAAGCTAACTATATGCAGGAAAGGTGATTAGGATTGAAATCAAAACTTAAATTTAATATGATCCTGCTTTTTTATTATTATTATTGTTACACTGTAGAAAAAATTTGTTTTTCTGGTCTCTCTACTGCTGCTGTTAACAGACAAGGGCCATGGGGTTGCACGGTCTCCATCGCCGCCACTGCCGTCGTGGGGGTTGTTTAACTGTGGCCATCGTCTTGCGCGATCTTCACCACAAGAACATCCTTTTTCCACTCTTCACTGTCGTCGCCCCCGAGGCACAATCTCTGCTCCCGAGCTTGGTCGACTGTGGCCATAACCTCCATAACCTCTATCAACTTCAGCTAGTGATGAGCCAGGAAGAAGATCAATGACGGAAGATCCAGATCCGATAATATCCAAATCTGAACGAATCATCGCCGAAATCATGGACGGAGAAGATGATCGGAGCAGATGCGAACTCATCGAAGCAATAGGAATTGACATCGATCTGACAACAATGAAGGCAAACAGCTTAATCCGGTGAAGCATCGGCGGTGAATAACAACCGTCACAGGAAAGAAAACAGAGAGATGCTTCGAAAAAAGGAGAGTCAATCGATCTTGAATCACTCTTACAATGCTTGGTCCTCAAGATCCAAAACCAGAAACTTCAAACTGGATCTAGAAGAAAAAAGAACAAGAACTCAAATAGATCTGACAAAATGAACACAATATGATGAACCATTGTCTCCGTTGTTGGAATGTGGCCGTTTGCGTCGCGTTTCCATTATCTCTATCGCTGGCCTTCTTCTACTCCATGGGTCGACATCGTTGTTTGGGTCTTTTGTTGTTCCATCTTCATCTTCACACGTGAGGCTGGGGTGGTCAATGATGTTGCAGATTGTTCGGCACTTGATTTGGGAGGGGATTGGTGCTACTTGGGGAGGGATGGGTTTTGTGGTGGCAGTGGTTGGGGGACTACAGAAGTGGGTGAAGTGGTTCCTTTTTTTATATTTTACTTTTTTTTTTCTGGAATATTAATTAGATGAGAACTTAATTAGTTAAAAAGGAAAGCTAAATCATGGTCTTAATGCGGGTTGACTTTCACTTGGAAGGAATCCATGTGTGCTTCTTTTATTGGCCCACTTCACATCTGCAAGCTTGCAAACAACAGACCAGCCTGCATGTGAGCATGCACCGCATAGAATATGTTCTAATATCAATGTATCAATAGAACATGTTAATATTCAATGAGTAGAGAAATGATTTACACAAGAGATACAAGATCAATTGCAATATTCAATCTGTTATGGCTATATCATATAACAGTTCTAACTTAATTTGCTTGTGAGTTGTGAGCTCTCCCTTTCACCCCACCCAACTCCACACACACACACACACACACACAGAGTTGAGCATGTTTTACTTAATCCCAAAATGTGTCTAAGCTATTCTGAAGAGTATTTTGACAATGCAAATTACTATTTGGCCAGATAAAATGCCCGAAAGTTTTGACCATATGTCTAATGGATGTGAGACTCTATATTATGAAGCATATATGTTTAAAATTAGTATATGAACGTAGAAATCAATGAAACTCCTCAAATATTTTGTGTTGTGCTTTATCTCTTCTATCAAACAACTTGATTATGATGAGTCGTCGCTCATGAGAGAATTCAAATCTCGAAAATCTTCCCTGCTAATACTTGATTTCCGATCCAATAATAATTCTCCCAAATTGCCTTCCAAGTCACCAAATTTGATGAATTCTATAAGCTATATATATGAATCTCCCGATTTTATTTTTCAAAATCATTAACAAAGCTCAAACTTAGCTTCCAATTAATAGGAACGAGCAAATTAGACAAATACAAAGTCACATCAAGAACCATATCAAGTACAAATTAAAGCTGAATACATGCATGCAACAGAATAAAGCCAACAAGGAGATCAAATTAGGAGATACCGAGATATATTTTACAACCAAAAGGATCCATCAAAGCAAATTCAAACCCCCTATAAATATCAAATTCCAGATCCGAAAGATATTATACTACAACCTGGTTCATACTCATAGCCACTGCATATACATGCGTTGGATCGTGCTAGAATTAATTAGTATCAAATTCAACGCAAATTGTTAATCAGGGAACCTTGATCGGGTGAACTGAGTTACTCCATTTCTGTGCATGGTATACTTTATCTGGACAAATTAAACACAAAATTAAGACATATATATAGCTGCTAAAACGGGTGATTGAGTACTTTTGCTGAGGCAATTAAAGATATGTAGAGAAGTCATACACCAGTTTTTGCAATTTTAATACTCCAATTAATTAATGTTCCATTCATGAAACTACTTAAATAGAGAACCATAGAAATAAATTGTGCAAACAACTTAACACGTCAACTTAAGACATACACACGTAGAGTCACAATTGCTCTTAATATATAATTAATGAGTTCTTTGATCATTTTGGTATTGCGTGAGATCCCGCGGTAGATTGAATAAGTTAGTTTTAATTTTGGCAATCTTTAAATTGGAAGAGAATAACCCAACTAACACTAATCAAGGAATTACACATTGTTGCGAGATTTGACCCGCTGGAGTGAGATCTTGTTTCTGGTTGAGGCATAGGGACATTGATCTTGTAGCATGAGTACATGACTGAACAAATCTGAAAGAAAGATTTTTAAATGCTCTCAGAGTAAGGCTATGTTTGGATTAGGCTTAGAAGTTTAAGGGGAAGAAAAATTTGGGACTAAAACTTTTCAAGAAACAAATATTAATCGAGTAAAATTTCTTTAGGTAATTAAAAATTTAAAGAGGTCTGGCAGAACAAGAAATTTGGACGATTAAAATGAATTGAATGAATTTTCACACTACTGACATTATCTCCATCATCGAGAGAGGAGATCAACTCATTGAATCTGTCAGGTGTGTAATCAAGGATAATTTCGCACGCATGCATACGAATCATTGGACAATGGTCTTTTGGGGCCATAATCATTGCATTAAAGTGCATCGTCAACGGAAAGAGCTTGGGAGCTTGGAGTTCTCATCAATGGTGACACAGGGAGAGCTTCAATAGAATCAAGGGCTCTTGATGTTGAAGTTCGAGAGTTAAAGTGGAAAAATTACTCTAGGGTAATTATTATCCCCTTTAAAATTTTATGGCGTAAGTGGATGTACATATCAAATGCGTAATCTTCTAAGAAAATTTTCTCCTTAAATTCCCTTTATCCTTTTTCCTCAAATCAAACACTATTTAGTATTTAATATATCAACAATTGTATTGGAAAATTGTCAAGAGTGGAGATGAGAGCGTCAAATGATAAATGATACCAAGTAAAACGGTTTTACTTGCTCCAAGAACATCTTAAACTTCTTGTTCTGAAAAAGATTTATTTAACTTGAAAAATTCTAAGAAACTACTCATGAATAAATCCATATGAATCTCTCACCACCATCCTAGCTACTCCTTCCTTTTGAGCTTAAACCAACAAGGCGTGTATAAATAAGTTATCTTATTTTTTAATTTCTTCCTCTCATGCACAATCTCAGAATTGCACTAGGAATATATACGTACATAAATATCTAGAATACAAGGTGAACTTTCCAATGACATAATCGTATCGAATGGTATTATATAGTTTAGGCACATGGGAAATGAATAACGACACCAATGCACAAATATCAGAAGGGTATCTATAACTACATTTCTCCATAACACTTCCCTTAATTTTTTCACTTTTTTCTTCACAAGAAAAGAAAAACAAGTATCATAAGGGCTGCCAAAATATTTAAAAAAAGAAAGGAAAACCAACATGGTATTTTAAGCATAGGTTAGTTATAATTAGTTGTCTGATTCTTCTTTTGATGAGGACAACGTATACCCATGGCTCTCTGTGATAAACAATATAATCTCAAAAGTGATAATTGATGAGAGTCTTCCTCTATGCAGGAATGTGGTTGAATTGGTCACACCTGCTCCTCACCTCTCCTTCCTTACCAACCTTCACTCCCAACACAGAAAGCTTCTCCATTGCCTTAGCAAAGTCATTGAAGAACACCTTCTCATCTTTGGCATACTCCTCCACAATAGGCCTTGTCCTTGGGTCAGCACCAAGGAGGTAATCAGAGGACAACAGCCCCAACCCGTTGAGCACATTGTTGAAGTATGCATTGTCAAACTTGCTTGGTGACCTCACATCATTGAATGCAGACATTGAAGGGTCCTTAGTGTAGTTCTTGCACAAATGCCGCAGCCCCTCAGCTAGCTTAGGGTGGAGGGCGGGGTCAATCTCAGAGGTCTTGCTAAAGTTGAAGATCCTGTTGGCGAACTCCTTGCAGTGTGTGAATCCAATGGTGTGAGCACCATTCAAGGCCACCATCTCCCTCACTGTGAACTTCTTTGTAACAAACCTGTTAAAGGGAAATGTTATCTTTTGAAACCATAAATTATAAACATTGTATTGTACATACATATATACTAATTGGTGGCAATGCTTTTGTCCCCTTTTCCAATCCCTTTTCTGTTTTCCAATTTAAGTGCTAATTACTTCTCTTTTCAAATTAACTTTTTCAAAATTATCCATAATTTTACATATCACAACTTTTGATTGAAGGACAAAGAAGAAGATAGAAGCATTGAATTCGTATAAGGAAAAATCTTACACATTCTTTCATGAATTAAAAATATATTATATATTATTTATCACTTGACATGTTAATTATTCTATTAAAAATATATAGAGAATGAATAATTGCAGTGATAATTTGTATAAAACAACTTTTTATAATTGTAGAAGTATTTGAGAATTATATTCACGATTCATATAACAATAATATTATTTCAATCTCACAAAATCCAAGACATCCAATATCTAAGATATGAAAACATATGGGACTAATAAATTTTTTTTCCCTCAAAATTTTCTCTTCAACTCTCCTCTTTTCTCTCCTAGGTGCTTAGGATGTTCCCATTTATTGAAGTTCAAGGAACATAAATATCAAAATACATGCATACTGAAATGAGATAGATGTAATGCATGCTTATATTAGAATGGTGATGTATATGGTATGACATACTATTTTACAAATAACAACTCTTCTTACTTGTTAATGATTTGATCCATGTTCATGTTTGGTGTTGGAAGGCTAGCATTAACCTTAGACGCATCCGACTTGAGGCTATCTTTCCTCCCAAGCCTGACATTATAGAAAGGCCCACCAACCATCTTCACAAGGTCCCTCGTGCTCTGCGCAACAATGTCGGAGCAAGAAACAACGCCAGGGCAAGTCAACTCCAACGCATTCTTAATCTTCACAACTATGTCAAACGCATCACCAGACAAAGAAAGGTTAAGATCGGCATCACGCTCAGCATGAGGGTTGTATGAGTTGGAGGTGATCAAGATGGAGGCGTCACAGCCGTCGGTGATGCAATCGTGGAAGAAGAGGCGGAGGACGCCAGCCGCGGTGGCCGGAACTACGCTTTGCTTAGCGAAAACATTTTCTCTCACAATCCTAGCGAAGGCTGGGCATGTGGTGTTGTAGTAATCGAGGTTGAGCTTGGCTGAGGAGAAAGGGATGGAGAGGAAGAGAAGGAAAAGAATAGGGTATGCCATGGTGGTAGTGGTGGTGGTGGTGGTAATATTCTATATGGTTCTTATTCTTATTCTTCTTCCAAGAGAAGAGGTTTCTCAAGAGCACATGAAAGAGAGAGAGAGATATCTCTCTTGTTTTCCTTTCTCTTGGTGGAGGGGTTTGGTTTTTTGGGAAAAGGTAAAAAAAAGAAAATGAGAGAGTCCCTTTTGGGAGAGGGACTACGGAAAATCAATGTGCCAAGTTTGGGGAACAATGGGAGGAAAGAAATGGTGAAAGGTGTTTGTGGATGGGAGGGGTTTGAGGAGTTTTATTTTTAATTTTTTCTGTTTGTTTATTGTGAGTTTGTGACTAATTGAAGTTTTGGATTCATGGTGTGCATGGAGTGGGTTGGTTTGTGGGTTGTTGCTATTTTTCGCTTAGGGAAATTGAGTTGTTTTTTGTTTTTACCGTTTTGTTTGCATGATGATGAATCCACCTGTACACACATTATTTTTGAATTTGAGAGGAATTAACTAGAATTTGAAATAAGGGAGCGACAAGGAGCATTATATTGTTATATTGACATGGTAAATAATGAGTCATGGTTGCTGTTCTTGAAGAATGACCTCTATCCTTGTGGGGATTTCATGGCTTAATAACTTATCTTATTCCGTTAATTAAAACTGATATTTCAACATAAAATGCGCCTCACCAAAGAAAATATTGTAGCCTTTTATCTTCTTTCCATTGGGTTCACTCGGAATTATGTCAAGGATAAGTTAAAGTGTGAATTTGTTGGTACATATGTGAAATACGTTTCATCATTTACCAATAGTTTTTTTTCTTAACTATTTAAGTTTAATTTTGATATTTCGGTTGTAAATATTACGCCAGCTGTCGAGCAGCTCTATGGGATGCCATATATTTTTGGGGAAGAAGAGCCAAACTAATTAGTTATATTAATCTGAAACAGACATGACTAAAATTAGGCAACTAGCCAAGGACAAAATGGAAAGATAAGTAAGAAAACTAGGTAGCCAATATATATATATATATAGAATAATCATGATCCCTTCTAGCAAGCACATCTACAAGAGTATACTTTTGTAATTTTCTTTTGCAAACCATCAATTTTCAAAATATATTGAACTCCAATCAGTGTGTTTTGGGTCGGATGGATATTATTTCACAAAATTCTATTAACATTGGCTTCTTTCTTTTTTTTTTTCTAATTTGCAGTATTTAACGTCTTATTTTTTATATTTTATAAATCTCTTCATTTTAGACAAATCAAGTCCTTTAAACATTATATTTTACTTGAATGACAAAATACCAAACCTCTTAACACATTTTTTAGAGTAATTTTTGCTCACAAAAATATTGACAGTGAGAGAATGACATATCAATCTATAGGAAAAACTTTTAGATTCAAAGAACACTTAAAAGGAAACTTAGATTTATGTTATCATAAGGAGATGAATGAATGCTTTAACATGCGACTTATTAGATACAAAATCCTGTTTTACTCCACCACTTGATCAGTTTCTTGGCATTGGATTGGAGTATTTTTTTTTCTTTATAAGCTTTATTAAGAAACTAATTTGATGAACATACCTGTGAATTAAAAAGTTCAGCTAATAATTACTTATTTTTATTTTTTAAAAATCCAAAGTTAATTCAATTACTATTTTAAAATTAAATGAGAACACAATTTTGCGACATATTTTTTTTATATTTTTAAATTTTTATATGTAAAAAAATTCACCTACATTACATAGCCAATACCAGTTCAATTCATAAATTAGTTAAATAGAAGACCAAATATTGTTAAAAAAAAAAAAAGCCACCAACCAAAATATTCGAACTAAGGTACTATGGTAGTTTTAGACTGTTACCAAAAAAGAGAAAAAAGTATGGTAATTTGTAATGAAGCATTGAAGGTGGAGTGGAGTTTACTGCCCAGCACAAAATACAAGTTACAACCCACCACGGCGACTTCAAAGTAACTGCCGTAAGCTTTGTTTGTGTCCGAATACCAAAACAACGCACGCACGACGTCGTATCGATCCGGATCTCGACGGGGACTGACGGTGGCTCTCGATCCCGCCACCGTCCCGCCACCACCTTCCGAGATCTCGCATTTCTCTCTCTTAACAGGTTTCAATCCTAATCCACCCTTTCGCTCTTTTCAATTTCAATTCCAAACCCTTTCCTATGTTGTTTTTCCGCGCCGATTTTGAATTCCGAATTTCAATGTTGCTCTGCATTCGGTGATTTTCCTATTCTTTGGTGATCTCGGTTTCTCAGCTATTTCAAATCTATCAGTATAAATGTATAATTTCATTTTACTGAACTTTCGTTTTGATTGGAAAATTTTCACGTCTATATGTTGTGAATGATGTTACAAACTAGTGAACATTATTCTTTGTGTATGTGTAGTTGTGTACTCTGCATAATTTGTTATTTGCAGCTTGTTTATGAATTATGACAGTTCTTGTAACTTGAAGTTGGCAATTAAGGTTGTCTGGATTTGAAACAGTTTCAGAAAGACATGGATGCCGACAATTGGTATAAGGAGCTGGAATATGATCAGTGGGTGCAGATCCCTGTAGCCGATGCACGTCCACCGGCTCGTTACAAGGTTGTTCCTCTCCTTCCCTTTCCGTTGATCATTGTTTTTAACACTATTCTAGAAGGTGCTTAATATATGGATGGAAGAATACAGAAATTGAAAGGAAAACATATGCAAGATATATGCTCCTTAACAAAGACATAAAAGGAAAAACTCATTGTTGGGTCTTGAGAGTCGTTATTTGTTTATGATTGGATACTATGGCATTCTCAGATCTATGTAGCCAACCCCGTTTAGTAAAACAAGGCTTAGTTGTTGTTGTTGTTGTTGTTGTTGTTGTTGTTGTAGTATTGGGTCTTGAGCCTTTAAATGTGGAAAGTCCTTAGTCATTCATTCTTGGCTTCTTAGCTGAAGTCTTTCCTTAGCCTTGGGCCTGTTACTTACTCAATGTTTTGTTTTGTCCCTTTTATTTTAGCATGCTGCAGCAGTAGTCGATGAAAAACTGTACATTGTTGGTGGAAGTCGCAATGGTCGGCACTTATCTGATGTTCAGGTATATGGCCTGCTCGGATGCTCTCAGTCTAGGACACTTTGGAATTGTAGTGCATGACATGGTTTAGCTGTTTGCAGGTTTTTGACCTCAGAAGTTTGACATGGTCTTCTCTGAAGCTGAAAGCAAATGCTGCGGAAGATGACAGTAGCTCACAGGAGATTCTTCATGCCACATCTGGTCACAATATGGTAAAAATTTGTATGCGCAACTGTCTCTATGTGCATATGTGTTATAGCATGCAATGTTACATTCTTTTGTTTTCCTATTGATGAATGATGAATTTTAGTGACCGTCTGGATGTTTTGATTTGTTCTGATAGAGACTTGAAAATTTCTGCAGGTTAGGTGGGGGGAGAAACTGCTTCTTCTTGGTGGAAATTCAAAGGATTCTTCTGATAAATTAGTGGGTTAGTCTGTATACAATGATTTTTATTACGGGGAGAACAACAAACAAGTTCCTGATTTATTTGATATTTGTATAGCATTTTGGATCATGGTGTGTTCCAATTGTAACTCACAAGGTTTATTGGAATTCTTGCAGTTCAATATATTGACACTGAGACATGCCAGTTTGGAGTTATCAAGACTTCTGGAAGTGCTCCAGTAAGTGTATCTATTGATGTTATAAATTTGAATTTTGATGATCTGCCCTGCAATGTATATTTTTTATTTGGTTAAAATCTTCTATATCTTACTGTAAGTGGTTTTACTGAAAATCTGGTTTTTGATAGAGCCTAGTGGTGAAGATTGATTCATTCATGTAAGCAAGCAACCCACGTACTGGGATAAGGCTTGGAAATAGATGATGCTGTTGTGTCTTCTCTATCATATTTCTTTTTTTATTCTTTGGATTATGTATGTGGGATATTCAATTTGCGTAGAATTTTATCTTTGTAGAATGTATGCATCATTGGAGTCACTTTGGTGGTTCAGTTGACATTTGGATGTTTTTTCATTTTTCCTTCCAGGTAGCTCGTACAGGACAGTCTGCAACACTGGTTGGTTCAAAAGTGATATTGTTTGGTGGAGAAGACATGAAGAGGAAGTTGTTGAATGATGTCCATGTTCTTGAACTGGAAAGTATGACTTGGGATATGATAAAGACCACGTAAGTATTGCTTATTTTACTTCCAGAAAATGTGTTTGCATGCTTCAGAGAAGTTCCTTCTTAGCATACCACTTTCATGCATTTTGATAGGCAGACACCTCCAGCTCCTAGATACGACCATGCAGCTGCTATCCAAGGAGATCGGTACCTTCTGATTTTTGGTGGTTGCTCTCATTCTGTCTTCTTCAATGATCTTCACTTATTGGACATGCAAACAGTGAGTGATATTATTTTTGAAATTTTTCCCTGCATGTTCAATAGAATCAAAATTAACAAGCCTGTTTCTTCCAGTCTGGTCTGATCAGTTACTTCTGTTTTACATAGGCACAGCTCTTTCTAATTTCCCAACTATGTGATAGAAGTTTTTGTCTGGCTTCTTTGTCGATTACTGCCAGTGGAATGAATGGACAGTTTCTTTTCATAAAAAAAGGGGTGTTAATAACGATATATAGAGAAAGGGGAGATCTTTCTTTAACATTTTTTAAAAATCTATTTGTATTGTCTACCAGTTTGTTTTGTAGGCCTTATAAATTGTGTTGGGGAAGGGGAATAAAATTTCAGTATTCTTCTAGACTTGAGATAGTTTTCAATTTATATTGTCCCTTCTAAGAATTGCTTGAATTTTGGCCATTGATCTTCATAATTGGTTTTCATTTCATTCTTACAAGTTTGGCATTAATGATCTAACAATTTCATTTGTCTCAGATGGAGTGGTCCCAACCACAAATTCAAGGTGATTTAGTATCTCCCAGGGCTGGACATGCTGGTATCACCATTGATGAAAGCTGGTTCATAGTTGGTGGTGGAGATAATAAAAGTGGTATGTAATTATTTTTTAATGACTTAAATATGTTTTAATCCTTATAAAAATAGTAAATTTCGGTTTTGGTTCTGATAGTTTAGTTTAGTTTTATTTTTTGTTTTTGTTTTTGGTATTGGTCGAAATTTGTTTGAAATGTTTGGTTTTTGTCTATGTTCCCAGTTGTTTAGTACTTTAGTAGTGATATTTATAAGGACCAAAAACAAAATTTTCAATATTTGTAAGTCACATATTTTTTACTAATTTAAATTAACAGGGACCAAAACCAAAATTTTGAATAAAACTTGGATCTGAACCAATTTTATTTTATTTTTCTTCAAAGGGATCGAAACCAGAATTCACTATATTTTCAATTGGGGATTTCTCCGGTACCCTATAAAATTCATGGATACCGGTATATTTTAGATAATTTGTGGCTGAAAATTTGTCACGTGTCCCACTAACTAAATTTACTAATATTATTTTAAATACTCATAATTAAATCACAATCCTTAGATTCAAAAGGGTACCGGTATTCTTAGGGTACCAAAGCAAAAACCAAAATATATTTAAAGTTTTTCATTTGAAAAGGAATGGTATTATAGAAACAGTGAGAGTACAACTAGATGGCAGCAGATGAGGTATTCTTTGAAATGGAAAATTAGGAGAAAAGAAAGTGGTGATGAACAGAGTCAATAATGCAGTCTATTAGTCCACTCCATGTGGTCTTGGAAATAATAGCTCAGTTGGAACAGCATTGACTGTAGCACTGGCATGAAACCCTAAGGTCATTTTTGCTTCTTTTTTTTTTGCTTCCGCAGAGAGAGAGAGAGAAAGGGGGGGGGGGGTGTCCCTTAGGGACATGTCATTCTGCTTCATCATCCATGCACTGTCATGTTATTTTTGCCTCCTTGTATAAACCTAAAATGAACCAAACGAAACTGCCTAAGGCTCAAAGTGAAGAGGGATGGTAAATATATTACCGACTTCAAGTATTCATACATGATGCTTTTAACATTAATGAGAAACACTCTCTATGGATGTCTGATTATCTAATTTTATGAACAGGATGCCCGGAAACCCTGTTATTAAACATGTCTAAGCTGGTTTGGTCAGTCTTGACTGTTGTGAAGCAGAAAGATCCACTTTCTAGTGAGGTAATTACTTTTTGCAGCAGGTCTTGTTTAAAGTTGTTTAATATTTCCTGGTATGTTGTATAAAGGATTGCAATTTTCTCTTTTCCAAGATATGTGTTAGAATAGCCTGCCATTCTTGTGATTGTTGATTTTGAGGCCATTAGAGTATAATTGTACATGTGCTGGGGTATGATAATATGATAATAATGCTTTCCATGTTAATGCGTATTCTTTATCTATTGATTTGTATGTGATGTAAGTATTTATTGCTTATCAGGGCCTTAGTGTCTGCTCAACATTGATTGATGGAGAAAGGTATTTGTTAGCTTTTGGTGGCTACAATGGGAGGTATAGCAATGAGGTATCTTATTTAACCTTTATTTATAATTTTTCTGTTTGCTATGGATGTCTGGGTTTCTTAATTCATTTTTGTTCAGAAAGAGAACTTAAGGCTATAAAATTTTCATCATCACTCGGATCGAAGATATTTTTCATCAATGACTGCCTTTTCTCCTCAATGACATTCAAATATATACCCTTTCTGCTTATGATTTGTTTAAGAAGTCATTCTCCCATTCATTTTTGCCGTTGTAGAGGTTTTATCCTCAATTTGGTCCATTTGACAGTATGCCAACATGGTTTTGCTCAGCAGATTGAATGCTCTATTTATTTGCTTCTGTTTTAGCTGTTAGTTTCCGAGTGCTTTCTTGTATAGCCATGCATGTTTGTTCATTTGACATGCATGCATGTCTGAATTTGCTAGTTTTACATGTTTAAAGGGCAATTTCTTTTTAGTCCAAATTTTGGTTTGCTAATTAGTAGCCGATGGCCCACTTTCAAATTTAGGTTTTTGTTATGAGACCCAAGACAAGGGATTCCTTACGTCCCAAGATTTTCCAATCACCAGCCGCCGCTGCAGCAGCTGCTTCTGTTACCTCTGCTTATGCATTGTCAAAATCTGAGAAGTTGGATTTCATTCAACTAGATGAAATAAATTCCAAACCAACTGTAAATGGTCATACCCAGGATGATGTCACAGTTAAAATTGAGGCCATCAAAGAAGAAAAGAGGTTACTTGAATTGTCAATTGCAGAAGTCAAGGCTAAAAATTCTAAGCTTGGAGGTGAGATAGAGGAAGTAAATAATACACATGCTGAGTTGAGCAAGGTATATATTACAATTTTTGTGTGAAGGTGCACTATAATTATAGGTAACTGTAGTTTTCATCATTGAATATGTATTTTCAGGAACTCCAGTCCGTCCAGGGGCAACTTGTGGCGGAGAGATCAAGATGCTTTAACCTGGAGGTAAAAATTCAGTTTCCTGTTGTTGATTATATCTCGCTTTATGGTTACAGTGTAGGATTTGAGTATATGGGCAATGTTTGTTTCCAGGCTAAAATTGCAGAACTCCAAAAGTTACTGGAATCAATGCAGTCTGTGGAAGATCAGGTACAGGCTCTTCGTAAAGAGAAGTCTGCTCTGGACCAAGAGATGGAGCATGCTGCAACTGCTCAGAGGCAGGGTTCTGGTGGTTTTATGCGATGGCTTGGTGGGGGTGAGAGATGAAAATTATGAGGCAATGCCGACTAAGCGATTTGGGAGTTGATTCTGAGGAACGTCATCTTTCTTACAAGCAACAGATTTTACTGTTTTACGTTAGTCCATGCAGAAGATGGCATTTCCTAATTACAACAGAACTTTGCGGTGTTGTCTTTTGTATTGAAGTGCATGATGGGTAAGATGTTGAACTCCAGTTTTGAAGACTGATCTGAAACTTTCAAAAAGAGATGGGTACATAAGGTTTTTTGTATTTGTATTTCGTACTTTTAACAAGTTTACTTTGTCTTGATTCATTTCATGCTCATGTTTCTATTAAATTCTACATGTTTTACTTTTGCCTCATTCATTTTAGTATGAATTGGTATCTTATTTTTATCTTTCGGTTCATTTTGAATTTAATCAGCTATAAAATGCAATTGCTAGAGATATAGAATTTTAATCTCTTTTAATTGTAATAATCTATGCTCTGTATGATCAAATAGTTCACTGCTGCCATGATCAGGAGAAGAAAAGATTTTTTTCCCCTCACTCTTTGAAATACCTGATGTAGGAAGCATTATTAATATTGAAATTTATAAATGCGGGCAAATGTCAGCCTATTTAACGTTTTTATTTAATTTATTTATTGATTTTTGGGTCTGTTCTACGTGGTTGGTAAAACAAAAGAAAAAAAAAATTACAATCACACAAATGTTATATAAGCATTTACATTGGTTTTTGTCTGCCACAAGTGACAACTAGATTGTGTAATAAAAATCATGGTGGTTTATCTATGGAAATGAAATAATCCGCTAATGTGTGTAAAGGCTATTAATTGTACAAAATCATTCTGCCGATAAAATTCTAGCAAAGTTTCTGTTTATGCAGCATGTTTTCCAAAATATTTTACTGTATTTGAAACAACCCTTTTACTGCATTTTTTACTTTTTTGGTATTAACATAATTCTTATTCCTTCAAAAAATGGCAAATTTTATGCTCCTTATTTTTAAGATATAAATTTTCCTTCCAAAAATTTTACCTTAAACGTATGTATACAAACTTTTCACATTCCAAATGCAACTACAATAATTATTGAAATTGTAAATGATATTAACTATGCACATTGAAGTAAACATTAATGTCAATAAATTAATTCCTTAAATAAAAATACATTTGTCGGAAGCAATGTATGGTTTCTTTCTAGTCTCATTTCTTATCAAATTGTCAAGCATCAATGACGGTCAAATTTCATTCATTTTATTACTTCCTAATGCTTTTTTAAACCTTGAAGATAGAGATGACGGAAGATGTCATTCGTTAATTAATTGAATAATAAATAATAATAAAAACAAATGAATTTTTGTTAAAGAAAATAGAAAAAAGAAGAACCTTCTATGTGTCACTTTTTGACTCAAAGAATAAAATTGCAATTTTCGTTTCTCTACTCAACGCTAACTTCAACAAAATAACCATGTTACATTAGAGAAAACCACTTGAGTGTTTATAAATTGAATTTAATTTTAATGCAGACAATGTAAAATTATTTTGCACCATCATCCAATCAAAACATTTCATTTGGATGGCTTTTAAGTAGTGGATGTAAAAGTTAACTATCATAGCTTATATAACAATATATAATTGAATGATAGTGTAAAAATCAGTGCATGACAATTAAATTCTTACAAATTATTGTTTCTCAATGAAAAAACTGAAGATGGTGATGAGTAGTAAATATCATTAATTTACAATAGTAACCCTACTAAGAGTTGGTTAACAAATTAATCACAATGATAAAACTAAAAAAGAAATTTGGACACAAACACTCCAATTCCTTTTATACAGTGTATAGATTTAAGATATTGGTTGAACTGAACTTAATTTTCTGTGATTTATATACCTTTTTCAAAAGAAAATTAACTTAAATTTTAAACTGACTTGGTAGGTTTTTCTCTTAGTTCCTTGCTCTGTTTTTTTTTTTTTTTAAAAAAAATTGAAACCAATTTGACTATAATTAATTCCACATCCTTACTATATAAATTTAAATATTAAATATTCTTTTGATAGTTATCAACGCAATTAAGTTAAAAATATTTTATAATTCACAATTTAATTGTTAAAAACAGTATATGAGATGATGCGTGTAGTAAATTAACCCATATGTACATAAGTATTGAGTTGGAAATGAATCCATCCAAAAAATACAAAGGAAAGGATCCATTATTTCTACCATTGTTGAGAACTGAAAAACCAAGCAATTGGAAGAACGTAGCACATGAATGGAGAGTGTCAGTGAGTTAAGGTCTCCTCCGCTGCCCCCGTCGGCGGCGAGGCTGTGGAGGGCAGCAGCTCAGCGCAATCTTCGGAACCAGTGGGCGCAGTTGGCCTCTCTGAGGGAGCAGTGGTCCTCTATCTCCTCCCGCGCTCTCTCTCACGCCAACCAAGCCGTCAACTTCCATCTCCATCAAAGGTACCTACCGTTCCTCACTCATATTATATTCTTTGCTTCTCTCTCTCTCTCTCTCTCTCTCTTGTTTTTCTTCTTTCATTCATGCTGTTTGTTTGTGCAGGTACATGCCTCATAAGGCGTTAGGTGCTTTGAGCGATATCCCTAATATCAGAACTTGTGCTTCCATCAAACTACATAAGCGCCAGGTATCATCATCATCATCATCATCATCGTCATTATTATTATTGGATTGAACCTCAATCCGCTATTTATTCTTTTGTTCATTTATTATTGATGAAAGATGATCCCCTTTGCCTGTTTCAGCTACTTGCCACGCGCAATTTATTGGACTCATATAAGGCCATGGTATGTGTTCTGTTTCTATATGATATCCTTGTTTTCTTGCTTCCAATTTGAGAGGTAATTGTGTGTATTTTTACTCGCATGTGTTGTTGACACTCTGTAATTTATAAAGACGAATGTTATTCTCAATGATTTTCGATTTCTTTTTTTTTTTTTTAAATGAACAAAAATGCATGACAATTTTGACAAGTTGCTACGGCATACAAAAAGTTCACTGATTTCGGATATGCAATAGCCCATGGAAATTTGCAGTCTCAATAGTTGTTTTTCTGGAAAATTAACTGTCACATTCTCATAAAATTATTACGGGCAAATGCTTGTTGATGATAGCAGGTGTATTTATGTATTTATCTTAATTTTCATGCAACTTTAGGTGGATACTTTAAGGAAAATGTTTGAGGCTAGCAGATTGTTGAGGTGTTTTTTCAAAGGATCAATCAACAGTCCATTATTACAATTTTCTGAACGCTCCGAACAGAAGGGTGACAGTAGTGACTCAGGAGATGGTGGTGGGGTTCCAGTGTATGCATTTTTGTCAATTTCTTCTCATGGTATGACAGAATTTGCATGTCAATATCTTGCATCAATCATTTATACTGATGTGCAGGTCTTCAGAAACCTTTTCTTTTTTTGCCTTTAGGTTGGGTAAAAATTGCAAAATCATCCAATTAAGATTTAGTTTCATACAAGTTTTCCTTTGGTTTCATGCAATTTACTGCAAAATAACGAGTTCTCAAATCTGGCAGAGAAATATGCTGAGGAGCTGGTTCAAATATTTAGATTGGAACTGTGTATGAAGGTGAGTTGCAGTTTCCTTAAATGTTGTGGCTTTTCCTTTTTTCCACTTCATATTTGCTTCCTGAATCCTGATTTTGTTTCGGTTTTGTTACTGTGGAAATTATTTTAAACATGCAGCGATTTCTTATTCTTGAATTTATGTCACTTGGTTTTGACACTTCACAAGTAAAGAAGTTGAATTGGTCAGCAGAGCTGTATGCTGGTGAATTCAAACATATGAGTGACTGCAATCTGTTCTGTGAGGAGACAGAGGGGCCAGTTCTACCGAAGTCTAGGGATGGAAAATGTGACATGTTTGCTTTAACATTAGACAACCAACCAGCCAGTGATGTTTTAGAGGTATTGTATTTTGATACTCTATTTTTATCATTGTAGGTTGATTACTTTGATTTTCATTTCTTAAAACTTTCAATTGTAGCATTTTTTTGACATAAAAAATAGAAGATTGATATCGTATTAGGTAACAATTTGACACTCCAAGGCTACACTTGGAGCAAAAGTAAGGGTAAATCCACCTTAAGATTATTTAGTTGGATATAATTACAATGCACTTTATTTTAAGGGTGAATTTCCCTTTACTTTCTCATTTTTGAAACAAGCTCACTTTAGGGATGCCTTCGGAAGAATAAATTAATCAGGCATCAGCAAATTGCATAGCTGAACCTTTTTTTTTTTTTCCCCTCTCTAAACTAGCATGATTTGATCTGGTCCTAGATCTTATCACTTCCTATGTACTGTCATTGTAAGGGTTGATTCATAGTCACTCATATTGGAATTGGTCCCTCTGTTTTGGATGAAAGAATAGAATAAGCATAAAGGATATGAGTGACATGGAAAATTAATTCATGCAATTAGTTATTTGTTATGTGCGAATCTATTTTGGCAAGCAAGTTTGAACGTGGTCAGCTTAGGGATACTGTGATAAATTTCATTTTTATCCTTCCTAAAACTTTGAACGAAACAGTTGTGCTAGTTTCATGAGAAGCATCTTAGAAATGATGAATTTTTTTGTAATCAATATATAATTTATAGTTTCTTTTCTTCACGAGATCAGCTAAATCTATTCTGCATCACAGGTTTATTTAACAACATGGCGCGCAGAGCTGAACATAGACACTTTCAGGTAGGATTGCAACCAATATCAGAGTATATATATAAATTTTTATATAAATATGTGTCAGTGTCTAAAAGGCCTCTTCATTCCCCCACCTGATCTTTTCCTTTCCTCACTGACTAACAGGGTGAATGAGATATTTGAGGTTGCTGGGGAGGAAATGCATGTTAAATTATGTTAAGCTGCTGCCCTGGTCAAAGACAAGTTATTAAAAGCTTCCATGAATTGTAAGTGAAGTCTCAGCACTGCATGATGCATGTTTTTGGATTCAGACTTGGTGGTTTGATCTTGGGCACTCTTTTAGACATGGTCAAGCTTGACCACAAATTTTGGACAGTGTGTAGACCGTAGGTAGCTGGTTTAATTATTTTCTTTTCTTCTTTTGGCAGCCTCCATTTGTTTTTATGATTGTATAATAGTGATATTATCTCAGTTACCATTTTAATTCAATGAGTAAGAGAGTAAACGAGATGAATATTGTAAATATCTTGGCGACCATGCAAAATGTAATGCAACCTAATTTTTGGGTATATCTATGATTACTAAAATTTTATGCAATTTTTGGTCAGTTTGGTAATGGCCAATTTTAAAAATGAATCAATTGTTTTTTTCCATAACATGAGCTTATGTGATTTATTGAGTTACCAAGTAGGTTAACAAGAAGTGCAGAACTAGCAAGCCACAGGTATGCATTCACACTCCACAAGAGCCGTATTTCTCTAGCCTTAAATGTACAACATTTTATGACAACTGATGTCCCATCATGTGCCTTGAACTTTTCTTCATTAACCAGAGCAGTACCATTTATACACCGAGGTTACTCATAACTTGGATACAAGTTGTTGTTTGCTTTGAGATATAATATCCTTGCGCAATATCTTGCCAGCAGCTGACCTTGGAATGGCCTTAATGAAACTCACCCTTCTCACTTTCTTATATGGAGCCACCTGAAAATTCTCAAATATACAAGAAGTAAAAGAAATAGAAACAATTTATGATGACCATGGGAAAGAGAGAAGGCGGAAGATAAAAGTGACCTGGCCTGCAACAAATTGAATAACTTGGTCTTCTGAGAGTTCATCAGAACCAGCTCCTCTCACCACATATGCCATTGGTATCTGTCCAGTTTCTTCATCTTCAACCCTGCAACATACCTTTCCACATGAGAAAGTCACTGAGATAATGAAAATGAAAGTGAAAAATGTGCTGAGTGTAACATACGGTATAACTGCTGCATCAACAATAAGGGGATGACTTAGTAATAAAGATTCCAGTTCTGCAGGAGCCACCTGACACAAAAGCAACCCACGTATGTATTAGTGAAAACTGAAGAACTTTTTGGCTTCTCCTTTCTCAAACTCAATTTGATGCCTTAGAACTGAAGCAATTTTACTAAAGAAATTGAAAGCTGAAAACTATTTTGATTTGGCTTTAATTACCTGATATCCATTGTGCTTGATCAGCTCCTTTATTCTTTCAACTACATAAACAAATCCATTCTCATCAATATAACCAAGATCACCTGTCTTCAACCACCCTTCTGAATCAACTGTTGCAGTTGTTGCCTCCAAATTTCCCAGATAACCTTTCATAATAGTAGGACTCTTCAGCCACAACTCTCCTTCCTTGTTGGGAGGCAAAGGCTTCCCGGTTTCGATGTCTACCACTTTTGCACAAAAGGTCGGAAGTAGCTTCCCACACGAGTCTAGATGAGCTTTAGCATCTTTGTCTGACACAAAAAAGGTTGCTGCAGCCCCACTTTCAGTTAGGCCATAACCTTGCCTTAGTTCAACCCAAGGAAACATCTTCCTAAACTCCTGTGCGACTTCCTTGCTCAAAGGTGCAGCACCTGATCCCACCCTTCTGAGGCCGGACAAGTCACACCCAGCTTTGCTTGCATATTTCACTAGTGCAAGGATCACTGGTGGCACTGCTGGTAAGTTATTAACCTTGTACTTCTGGATCGCAAAGAGCATAGCTTGGAAGTCGAATTTCTGCATCACAATTGTTGTGACCCCAACACACAACAATCCTAATCCAAAGAACATCAGTCCATAGATGTGAAACATTGGAATGAAGGCCAAGAAAACATCATCTTGAGATGCAGTTAGATCAGCAGACCAAAAGAGGAGTCTCATTGTGGAAATGAGATTCTGGTGTGTCAAAACTACACCTTTGCTTACCCCAGTAGTCCCTGAGGAGTAAAGTATAGCAGCAGTGTCTGATTGAGCCACAGGAACCTGGGGCAACTCTAAAGAACAAGAGCAGCCTTCTATCAACTCTTCAACTGATAACATCTGGCCATCGGATGGACGATCAATGAGAATCGTAGGCACCCCAGTTGGGATCAATTTGTGCATCTCCTCTGGTGCTGAGATGGCTAGTTTAGCACCTGAGTCTCTTAATTGTTTGGCAATTTCTGACTCAGTATTAAGTGGGTTGGCAGTCGTGAGAACTGCACCAACTGATAACACAGCTAGGCATATGGTTGGGAACAAGATTGAGTTTGGGGACAGGACAAACACCACATCCCCTTTCCTAACCTCAAGTCCATGGAACAAAGCCGATGCAAGGGAGTATATAGACCGGCGAAGCTCGCCATAGCTCAAGCTCTTAGTAGTACCTGCATCGATGTATGCTGTTGTTGCCTCAGCAAGGGCCCCTTTTGGGAACTGAGATAACACAAGATGGGCAGCATTAAGATCAAGCCTTGTTGGGATCTCATGCTTGGTGCCAAGTCTAACAAGAGAGTGATAAATGCCAGTCCTTGAATCATAGCCACCCCTGCAATCAAATGGAGGTAGAGGGTTACTGGACTCCTCTTCAATGGATGGCCAAATTTCCACTCCTGACATTGTTTCTACAAATTTGAAATATGTGTTAAAGCAAGAAGAAATCTATGGTAGTATTGTGAGGCTGAGGCAAACTGAGTGTGAACCTTAAAAAACATATTTATGAAAGACTTTTCTTCGTCAATTACTAGGACAAACTTTGTTAACTATGTCAGTTGTAGCGAGGACAAGAAATAATAATAAGAAAACTAGATGTATTTTATGTGGCCGGCCAAAAGCGGGATTGACAATTTTACATAGCTAATAAAGGCTGTTAAGTAGCTTAAGACAATAAAAAGGTATTAAGTAGTTAATAGACATATACCTGATGCTCTATGCCGAGTCCAAGAGAAATAATAGAAAAGTGAGTGTTTGAAGGATGCGTACAATAAATGATGAGTCTGAGTTGCATGTCCTGTATCAGCTAATCGCTTTTCACTGACATTGTATGCTAGAGATAAGGTATATATTTATAATTTCATTAACTTCTTATCATGTTATAAGACAAAGATAATACATTGGAAACATCTAATAAAAATCTCAAAGAGAGAAAGACCCTTTATTCTTATATAGCGGTCAAGTTGAAATTAGACATTCTCATAAACCTGCAACTCCGATTAGAACTTAGGCTGGTGACAATCTCGGCGCATAGGCGAAAGCTACAGCCAAAATTGTATTGTTTTTGCATTATATAGAGAACATTAGAACCTTTATAAATAGAGGCATTTTGCTCATTTTGGAAGCAAATCGAATAAGCATAGAGATTTTAAAAAAGAAAATAGAGACTATAAATAAAATGTTAAAGAGTGTAGGGTGTTAAAACACTAATGTGGGGAAAGATGAAACAAACCCGCTTAATGAAAGAAGAAAAATGATACAAAGCATTGGATGCCAATTAGGCCAAAATCGTTGAAATGGAAAATTGAAACAATTTCCTCGTGCCTAACGAACTTAGGGCGGTGACAATTTTGGCGCATTGTAGCATACTACAGCCGAAATCGCAGTGCTTTTTACCTATGCCTAAAATCTCCATAAAGTGTACTCTTAAAGATAATGAGTATTGTGTTTAATACTTCAATTGCTTCAATTAATTCTCATATGTGCTTGGCACCCTACATTATATTGTCAGAATTAGGGGCAGGACGGATCCATAAACATTTGTATGGGGAAGCAGTAAATAATAAATTATATTATCAAATAAATATTATAAATTTCTTATATTAGTATTCATTATAGTTATTTAAGAAATGTGATGATTATTATTTTGTTACGGATCACGCCTCTTGCTTCTTTCAGTCTTATTTATTGTATTTTGTTGTCTATCAATGAATTACATGTCCAATATTTTTCTCAAATAATTATATCAAAAGAAATTTATCACAATCTTTTAATATTGTCTCATAAGTCTAGTCAACCCTTATATTATATTTTATACTCTTAAATATATTTTTATATTTTTAATTACATATATAAATTTAAAAATGAGTTTTGGGGGGGGGGGGGTGGCCAGGTCTTGCCCGCCCCCTCTAGATTCGTCCCTGATTAGGGGTATTCATAACTTGACCTAACCTGACTCACTAACCTGGCTTGACTCGAAGTTTATTAGGACCGGTTCATGTCTTGAAATTTGATCTGATGCATTTTTTGGACTGAGTTCAAATTATATTTTGGGTTTGCCTTACCTGACCTGAAGTCAAATAATTATTTTTGGCTATTTTTTTTATAATAATTAATGATAAATTAAAATATTTTACAATTTAATTAATATATTCTGCATAATCTGATATTATTTTTATAATGATATGGCTTGTTTTGAAATATATATGATAAAATATATCTCAAATTTTATTTTTTCCAAAATTTCACAGTTCAAATATTATTTGAAGATTAGGTTGACCTGATTTGAAAATAGATCCGGGTTTGGGTTTGATTTAATCTAATCCAACCTATTCCTTGTGTACCTCCAGTCACAATAAGTCATATGCGTATGTTTTATACTAAACTTATTGATTAGAAAAAGATAGATTTTAAAATTATCTTTTTAAAAAAGATTATTGAACAAGTAAAAATTATTTTTTGTTTGGATATAATATTAAAATATTTTATTTATTCTTAAACATTTTTATATTATAAAAATATTTTTTAAAACATGAAAATAATACCATCTGAAAAAATTGCACTTCTAATAATTTTGCTTCTACTAAAAAAATTATGCAAACATGTCAAAAGACATAAATATTTTATCATAAAAGTATACTTTTATCAAAGAGTTGTGCTACACAACCAAAAGTGACTGCTGGATCAAGGAATCCCGACACAAGCGGCTACCTTTGAGTGATGATTTGCACACAACTTACCATGTTTAGCTTATTAACTTGCAAGCACATTAGTTATATCGGAATAAATCTCGGGCCGTAGCGCAATTTTCTTTATCAAAATAATGATGTATAAACGAGACCAAAGTTTAATTTACTCTTTTCAACTTATATATAGTAGTATATTTTGATATTAAAACTTATAAAATGAGACAATTTCTGTAAGTATTCGACCAAAAAAAAAGACTGAATTCTACACACGATGAAGTTAAAGAATTTTATTGCTTATTTGTAAACTTTGAACACCTAAAATTTATATGACCTTAAGTTGAAGAGAGCAAATTAGAATTTTCTATATATTTAGTTAAATATGATCTAATAATTAATTTTTATAGAATGGAAATATGAATGAAAATGGAGTATAAAGTGCATATTTTCATCAGCTTTTTCATGATAAAAATTCATGGTTTTCGGTTATTTTTATGTCTCTACGATTTTTTCAATTAAATGCGTTTTGGTTATCCATACGCAAGCCAACCAAATTTTTTATTGGCCCAAAGTCAGCCTGAATTGGTGTTTTTTGGATTTGAAATATTTGGATTGATGTGGTCCAGACATGTAGAGCAATGGCAAAATCCCTTACTTTTAGGAACCACATAGAAAGGGAGTGTGGGTTTAAATCCACCATATGTGATATAAGACCGCTTGCCTTCTCTCTTTTCCGATATAAGGATTCAAAAGTTCCACCCCTAGGACATGTCCCTAACTAATTAATGACATTGCCTAAAACAAGAACCTTTTATCTCCATATTTTCCTTTAATCCTTGTAATCTCAACCTCCTTATTATGTGAGATGAAGGGTATGGACAAGCTTACCAGCATGGTTTATGTCATTCATGAATTGCATGGCTACAGTTAAAAGGAAATAACCTAACATTGGAATATAAGACAAAGAAGAGCGGTCCAATATCCTAAAAAGAGAGGATTAAAAATGTGAGGGCGTGGATAAAGCCCTGCCACAGTTAGTCCCAACTTATCACAAGCCTTACAAATTTTCAAACTATGCAAAACACATCAAGGAGCATAAATTTACCTTATTTAGTCCCGATCAAATTCTCTAGGACCACCACTCGTTCCTCTCCAAATTCTTCAAGTCCTCTTCACCAATCACAAAACGCAGACAATAATGAAGGGAAAAAACTGGCAAAGATTGAAACAAACACTTCCAAGAGTTGTTATAAAAATAAGGGAATTGACATAAATCCTAGGACATTCCATTTGCTATAAATCAATCATGGAAATTAAATGTGAGAATCAAGAGGAAATGGGTGACGTAGCTCCTACCGACCAGTGTCCCCATTATGATGATATTGCAACTAGTATATGAACAACCCTTCTTCTTGTTTTTTCTTTTTTTTCCCTATGTTGATTTGAAATGCACAGCTAAGTTGCTTAATTGAGATACTGAATAATGGATTTGATGGATTGACTAAGGGACAAGCAATGAGTATATATGTAAGAATTTGAGGAAAGGACCACAGCTTTCTATGTGAGATTTTTATTGAAAATCTTTAATATTTAATTATATCGGCTGTGGAATTGAAGTGAGGGAAATTTTGTATTGCAAGACAAATTTGTGGACTACAAATTAAATCACACAAGAAAGTGTTTGTAGGGAGTACAGGCAATAAACAACGTAGCAAAAGTTAAGGCAGAAACATAATATCAGCTGATATTAAACAAATTACCAAACATTGGTATGATGGAGGATATCAAAAAGTAATCACTCATTAATTACTTACCTTCTAAGTCCGAAATCAAAATATGTCTTTCATTTCATCACCAGTTCGTACTAACAATATTAGCACATGCAACCATCACTTGTCTACAAAAGACCCTTTATTCACAAGCTTGCGTTGCTAGCAATTCTTGCAAGAGATATCTCAAAACAAAAACTACAAATGAAACTAATAATGTGAATCAAAGGAAGGAGAGAAAGTCATAGAGGAAATGAGGAGTAGGAGAGAAGAGGAGAAGATATGAGGTGGTGTGTTTCAAATGGATTGCAAAGGTGGGGTATTTAGAGGCATTAGGAGTAATTGATGCAGCAAAATGAAATGTAACGAGACTAGATTTTTATGCGAAATGTGGGAAAATTGGGACGGTACCGTCCAAGTGTGATGCATGTTTAATAAAGGAAAGGCAGTGTCGATGAGCAAAAGTAAAAGCATGTTTAATCACATGCGTTGATATATCGACCATAATTCGTAGAATTTGATTTGTTTTGCTGTCATGAAATCGAGCCTTGTGCATGCAGCTAACAACAATTTAGGCTCCATCCTTTGGCCATACATTTTGGACTTTTCTCCATTTCTCCCTGGGGAAGCACAACACCTTCCTTCAATAAAAGCCAGGACGATTTTTTAACACGGATTAAAGAGTCATTTCTTGAAAACATCCTCTACATCATTGATGGGGTGTGGCAGAATTCTGGTGCCTGTTTGACTCACGTTTCAGATAATAACAACACCATTAGCTTCTATCTTTCCATACTGCTTTTGGAACAGAGACTATTAATTCTTGCATTTGTTGAATGTATGTTTCCATTAACTTGTTTGTTAACAGGAATAATTCTCTTCGGTGAAGTATGTTAGAGCGATGTCAATGGTAACTAATTAATTGGTTATTTTCATGACAAAAATACAATAGGGCAGTGATATATTATCCTACATATCATCTTATCAATCTTCCTACATACTAAATGAAGTAAAAAAAAAAATACATGAAATCCATATCTTGAAACCTTAAAAAGTAACCAAAACTTGCTTTATTTAGTATTTAGGAGGATTAGCAGGAAGATAGAGTAGGAGAATGTATCATTTTTCAATACAACAATATATACTTAGTGGTAGTGCTTCGATTTGTTTGGTACTCCCAAAATGCAAGAATCTTGTCTAGTTTTTATTCCTTTCTTTTCCCTCCAAAATCCAAACGCACAAACATATATATGTTTATGAGTTTCAGGGTATATGTTTATGAGTTTTGTTTTGGAGGGGAGTTAATAGCTTGCAGGCATATGCTCTTGGATGATGATGCGGTCTTCCTTAAGGAGGCTCCTCCATGTGTTCTAGCTTTCAGCTTTTGCTCCTCGGAGATCCTACTGGAGTATGGTGTTTCCTCGTTAGTTAGTTAGTTTTCTTTTTATTTGTTTCTCTCAACCTACCAAAAGACAATTAACTATTAGATCAATCTTTAGGTTATTGATCTTGTCCCTCCTGAGAACCAAAGATTAAACTCACTTCACATGTATAGAAAATAAATAAATTCACCATCCACAATGGATTTGCTATTAATCTTTCGTGGATTTTGTCCTTTTATTGAATTCTATATCTATATATTGTCATCACTTACTAATTCAACTGAACAATATATCTCCCTTAACATGTAAGCCATATTTTTTTGTCTCCCTTGAAATTTTAATCATTGACTATACTAGGGCACTCATTAATTAAAAAAATTCAAAACGGAAAGTCTTGATTTCTTAACTGGTAGAACACTTATTTGAAAAACCCAACAAATAAATACAATCATCTTTCAATGTTAGTTGAGATAATAATTCAACTAGAAAAAGGCAAAGTCAATCATTGGTTATTGACTACTAATATCTAGAGAAGTAGGTTCATTCCACTCTAGTTTTACGTGGTTGCCAATATATAGATTTTCCGTTAATCATTTATTTTTTACTATAATTTCTTTTTGGAGGTTTTTTTTTAACTGCAATTTTTCTTTTCAGTGTCTAAATTATAAATGAGATAATTTAATGTAATGTATCAGTTAGATTATTTATTGGCTTGTATTACTTTATCAATGGATTGAGAGACATATATGTGCTTGTCAATCCATATAGTTTCTAATTTTTATTTTTTAATGATATTTAATTTGTTTGTAAGCATCTAAAGTGCAATAGATTTAGCAAAATTTAAATAATTTGTCCTTTGTATATTGCATGAGTGTTGATCACCTGCTTGCAGTGTGAAATATAGGATAAAACTTTTAACTTTTTTAAACTCCTTCTGGTGTGGATAAATAATTACTTTGATGTATCACATTATCTTTTATTTTTTTTAAGAATAGAAATAATGAAAAAAATTATAGTAAAAATTAATTGGTTACTAGCAATAAATTATATAAGAATTAATCATATAAGCTTTAGATATTAACAAACTAGGCATATGTTTTATTTTGTGATTATTAGTATTCATTTATTGTTATTCATTTTCACTTATTTTCTTTTAAAAACTTATCATTGTTATATTATTTGGATAATTATTTTATAAAAAAAATAATTTAATATCTATATATAAATAATTCTATTAAATAAATAAATTGATGATTAATAACTATAATATTTAGTGATGGATATATAAAAATTAAAAATAAGATAAATATTAAAATTCTCATATAATTAAAATATTTTTAGCCAAAACAATGAATTATAATAAATATTTAGTGTTATATTAAAATGTTAAAAAATATTTTGGATAAACTAAATCAAAATTAATTGAATATAAATGATAATGAACATAAAAGAATTACTACAAGTAATTAAATTAAAACCAGTGTCATAATATTTTGACACTATGGAGGATATACTAAGTAGTCGACATTTTCTCAAATTAAATTAGCATTGTCTTAATAATTTTCAGTTAAATGAGTACTCTCCTTTCCTTTTATTTTTGTAGCAATTATTTATTAATTTAAGATGAATTAATACAAATTATTAGTGTCAAAGATTTGTACGTATTGCTAATATCATTTAATACAATTAACATCTCATGTGTCCATAAACTCACTAAATACTAACACTGCAGTTTTTTAATAGAAATACCATAACAATTAAACTCTTGTCTTTTTATAAAATCTGTTTTCGAATCATAGAGCATGCCACAGTGCCACTGGTCCAGGTCCCTACATTCCACAAAGGGCATAAATTCTTCAAGTGGCAAAAAAACTCATGTACCACCAAAAATAAAAGTAATAGATATGGAAAAAAATAAAAATCAATGCATAAGACTACTTGTACATAAATATATGTCAATATCCAATTGTTGCTCATAAGTCATAATAAACAGATGGAATTTTTTTGTCATGATGAGCAGATGATAATGCCCCAAACTTCTAAAGAGATTAACCCAAGCTGTTGTGGATGATGTTCACAGTGATTGTCTTGACATGTGTCATTTCCATGGCCTTATGCTAGTATTCTAAATCATCCTCTTGTGTGTGTGTTCCTCTTCAGTTCACAACCTCCTCTCCCTCTCTCTCTCTCTCTCTCTCTCTCTCTCTCTAACAGCTTTTTAACTGTTTTACTTCACTTTCTGTTCTGGTTTTCTCTCCCTCCACTTTGCAACTTCTGAACCAAAACGTTATCTTTTTTGCTCATTCTCATACCCTTTACAAAGTTCTTCAAGATTGTTCCTTTTTTAAAACTTTCCTTCTTCTGAGACACTCTTTTTTTCTCTGCTGCTATGGCTGTGGCAGAGTTGAACTCAACTTTCACAAAGACTCATCTTCACTCATCACAACTCTCATTCTTATCAAGAAGGGTCCCCAGCCAGTGTGCTTTTGCACCACTTAATAGAACTCAACATGGCAGAATTTCTTGTTCTGTTGCTCCAAAGTATATATATGCAACTTTGCTCGTTCTTTTTTTCATCTAACATGTTTCTAGCTTCTTGGGTATGACTGAATCTTTTCACTTCTCAGTGAAGTGCAGGTGCCACCTGTGCAAACCAGGGATCCCAAGAGTAAGTCTGAGTGCTATGGAGTCTTCTGCCTCACCTATGATTTGAAGGCTGTAAGTACCCCCCTTTTCACCCTCATGTATTTCATCCATGTATGTGTGATGTTTTCAGCTATTCTTGATTCCAAATTGTGGGTTTTGTGCATGTTTCTGTGAGTTAAGTCCCTTCCCCACTACTGATTGTTTTTTATGTGAGCAGAAGTTTGTCATATGTGGCTCCAATGATGTTTGTGAATATGTACATGTTGATACAGAAATTCCTTTGCAGCATTAAGTTAGGCTATATACATAGAAGTTAACTAGGTTGGTGTATCTCTGTCTTTAACTGCACACAATGAAATTTGAGGGGATGAACCTCTGTGCATGAGAATCTAATGGCTCTTTGATGGTAGCACACAATTGAATTTGTTAATCTAAGCTAATGCATCTTAAAAACATTTGGTTTACTTGTTGGCAGGAAGAAGAGACAAGATCCTGGAAAAGATTAATTAACATTGCAGTCTCAGGTGCTGCTGGAATGATTTCCAATCATCTGCTTTTCAAGGTGAATATATCTTGGATTCAAATTAGGGCTATGTCAGTAAAGCACATTAGTAGTTCAACTTATCTTCTTCGTATCTCAATTTATTTGTTGTCAATCATTTCCTTATTATGTCAGTAGTCTCAGATTTGGACTTTAAATTCATTGGAAAGGATAGAATGGTAGCCTAATACAAAAATTCTGCCTAGATATCATCGTTATTGTTGGACTTAGAACTTTTGCTTCTTTGTATTGACCCAAGAATTTATTCACTGCAGTAATTTCTTATGTGCATCACCTCGGGTTCAAATATACATCTTTGAGCCTTCATATAATCATCTTTTTTCTTGAGCAGTTGAAATATGTAACCCACTACTATGTATAAATTTGAGCTTAATAGCTTGAAGATTTATTAGAAGCAACACATTCTTCATTCTTTTCTGTGACAATCAATAGAAATTTATTTGAGCATGAAAGCTAACTTGTTGATTTAGTGAGACCTTTCATTGCTAGAAAATTTCTACATTATGTTTGCACTTTACTGTTCAAGCAGAGGATTCTTATTTCGCATTTACTTTGAGATTTCATTTTATGAGAGAACTATTGCCTTTAATGGTCATGCAATTTTGTGTCACTTGAAATCTGAGTTGATTTATCATGTCAGCTTGCATCTGGTGAGGTTTTTGGTCCAGATCAACCAATTGCTCTGAAATTATTGGGATCAGAGAGATCACTCCAAGCCCTTGAAGGTAAGCTATAGCAAATTTCATTTTTGTTATGGATTGGAAGTTGGAATAATTAGCAGCACATCTTCTGCCTGAGATATGTAAAGCAAACCCAGCATCCACACAACCATGAAACTTCTTAGTATCTCTCCCATCTAAACATAACTTACGGATTAATAGAATTTGCGACTCAGAGAGGGAGGGAAAGGGAGAGAGGGCGAGAGAGAGAGAGAGAGGGATGAGGAATTCAGACAAATAATCCAAATTAGACTTGTCAGGTTAAAATAGGCTCATATTTATGTTTTCATTTTTATTTATGTATGCTTTTAACTGAAACAAGGTACTTCCTAATGCTGATTGACGTAATATATCACTGATCCTTTTTTATTTGAATGTCCCAATAGGCGTTGCCATGGAACTGGAGGACTCTTTGTTTCCTTTGTTGAGAGAGGTGAGCATTGGTATTGATCCTTATGAGGTGTTCCAAGATGCAGAATGGGCCTTGCTAATAGGTGCAAAGCCTCGAGGTCCTGGAATGGAGCGTGCAGGCTTGTTAGACATAAACGGGCAGATTTTTGCTGAACAGGTAATCTGGTGTTCAAATTTAAGCCTTATTTATTGCTTTCTGCTAAAAATAAAGTTCAATATACATTATACCTTATCATGTGTACAACAGGGTAAAGCACTAAATGCTGTCGCATCTCGCAATGTCAAAGTTATAGTTGTTGGAAACCCCTGCAATACAAAGTAAGCTTCCTGTTTAATGTGTAAACTTGTTGCATATTGTGCCTGGTTGTGCTTATGTTAATGTGTTTTAATACAGTGCATTGATATGCTTGAAAAATGCTCCAAACATTCCTGCAAAAAATTTCCATGCTTTAACTCGCTTAGATGAGAACAGAGCCAAATGTCAGGTAAACAAAGTTTTTTCACCTTTTTAAACTTGTTCTACAGAAGAAGAATTAACCACTTTCTCTTCTGCGTTATCTCAACTAAATGTGCAGCTGGCCCTCAAGGCAGGCGTCTTCTATGATAAAGTGTCAAATGTGACAATATGGGGCAATCATTCAACTACTCAGGTCTTTGAAGGATATACTAGAATTTCTTTAAGTCTCGATGTGCTGTTAATCACTTAATTGTTAACAGGTCCCCGACTTCTTAAATGCTAAAATCGATGGTTTGCCTGTCAAAGAAGTGATTAAGGATCATAAGTGGTTAGAAGAAGAGTTCACTGAAATGGTTCAAAAGGTAAAATTTGTAAATTAGCATTGATAGTTAAATTTGTGGAATAAAAGATATAAACATATAGTTTGCTTGTGTAAAAAGCTTACAAAAAATTGTTTGGTTGGCAGAGAGGTGGTGTGCTTATTCAAAAATGGGGAAGATCATCAGCTGCGTCCACTGCTGTATCAATCGTGGATGCCATACGATCTCTAATCACTCCTACTCCAGAGGGTGATTGGTTTTCCTCCGGTGTAAGTTGATGTTAAGTTAAACGACCTTGTGTATTTGCATGATACAGAATCAGATGAGCTTTTTAGCTAGGTGGCGAACTTATTTGAAGCAAATAACCAATGTTGGAAGCTCTCTCTTTTACATGTATAATTATATCTGAAAAATGTTCTTTTAAAGCTTAATCAAAAGGCCTATATAACCAGTTTTCTCTAACAGCTCTAAACACATACAATGTCTTTCTACTGTCTTTTTTCTTGTTTCTACTTTCTAGTTCAATCACTTAGTTTGCCATTGCAATACCAGGTATATACGAATGGAAATCCTTATGGAATAGCTGAAGATATTGTTTTCAGTATGCCATGCCGATCGAAAGTAAGTGCTTCTATTGTGTTCTTTCTTTTTAATCTCTAAAATTGCTTCTGTTCCTTTTATAACAAATTTGTATTATATAGGGAGACGGTGATTATGAACTTGTCAAAGATGTTATATTTGATGACTACCTCTGGCAGCGAATAGCCAAGGCAAGTGTGAAACTTCATATGCTTTATACAAGAAATAAATAAAGGAAAAATATTGGATTTAACTCTTATGCATTGACAATGTAAACATTTTTTACACATTCATCCAATTTAATCATGTATTGCCCCACCAATCATTATAATTGACTTTTCCATGCATTACTTGAAAAGTTACACAAATGAAATATTTTAATTGATAACAATATAAAACAAAAAAAATATTTTACAATGTCATTGCATCAAAATTAAACTCAAAAAAATTACCTTATATGTGTGGCTGTCATCGTTTTACCTCACATATATCTTGCAGACGGAAGCTGAATTGCTGGCTGAGAAGAGATGTGTGGCTCACCTAACAGGCGAGGTAAGCATCTTGATGAAATATCACCATACATTTAGTTCCTTATGCTAATATTTATCAGTTGATGTTCAATGTCATCTTATCATGTATATTCTCTCTTTATCAGGGAATTGCTGTTTGTGATCTACCTGGTGATACCATGCTTCCAGGAGAAATGTAACAAGCCAATCTCCTGAATGCCAAAGCAGATATTGAAGTAATATCACACTAAGGGTATGTTTGGTTTGGGAGTGAAGATGAGGGTAAAATTTCCATGGATGAACATTACATAGAGGTCTTCCATGAAAATTTATACCCCATTTTCAGCCCTAACCAAACATACCCTAATTTATGTAGAATAATAGTGGTTATGGAATAAGAGTGCAGAAATTTATGCAACGAGGATATATGTTTTTAAAACATTCATTTTATTTGAGAACCATAAAGCTTAATAATGTGAGTAGGATGCAGTGAAAGTGAGATCTATTTATGTAGCCTAAGATGGCTTTGCCTTGAACCAGTATCTTGTACTACATAATGTGAGTAGGATGCAGCGAAAGTGAGATCTATTTATGTAGCCTAAGATGGCTTTGCCTTGAACCAGGATCTTGTACTACAAAGTGAAGTACCAATTCAGTACCTTGAGTAGAGTGTGCAGTCAAATTGGTAAAATGCATTGTGTTGCTTAGAAGGATGCTCCTTTACAGTACAGCTATAGTACTATAGTTTAGGACCTGTTTGAATAACATTAATTATGATTTTTTTTAAGTTAAAATCATATTTTTAATTTTCAACACTAATTACTAAAATGTTATTTTTTACATTTTTTGAAAACTTAAGAAATATTTTTAAAAAATTACTTTTCAAAATATCCAAAATAAAAATTTAAATGAGCTACTTATTGAAAGAACCTTTGCTCATTAAGCACTATGACATAAATGAGTCTTTGAATTGCATCGAGTTTGTTGACTTCTAATATACCAAACTGTTACTGATTCACAGCTAAAAGTGGACCAAGGGAGTATCACGTATTCGTTGGTCCTGCTTTTTCTTGATTTATAGAAGTTAAATATTGATTGTTTCACAGAAACCGGTAACTACTTTTAGAATAGACTGATGAAATGACATTCTACAAAATTAGTGTTGAAAATGTCCTTTACATAAAATTTAGCCAGACATTTCATAACTGAATACGGTAAAATCCACCATCCATCCTAAGTCAATAGCAGTAACTCATTCTGGTTATTATGGCTAGAAATTCCAACATCTGGAGAGTATCCAATCAATAATTACACGCTTTGGCAAAAGCCACATCTTGAGATGCCCCCTGTTTGCGTCCAAGTATTATTATAGAACACTTTATTATGTCAACAGCTACTCCCAATAAATAAATACTCTCGGAGGAAGAGATTATAGACAGACATTATGCATGACTATTGAATCGAGTCACGGAACACGTCTGCAACCAAATGGATAATGGTTAATGGATAATCTATCTTTAAGAACTTTGCTTCTGTTGAAGTTGAAAGAGTAACATTACTACATTACCAATTGTACTAAAGACAGTATTCCTCTTTGTTGGCATCCTAAAAACAAAATAGTTGGTATAACTTACAATGAAATACTTATAGGTCAGTATGACAAAGTTAACATAAGGAAATCTACCCGAGTCTGCGATCCTAGAATTACTCAATGAGTGCCATCATCACCAAATGATAACTAACCGCAGCCCATTGTCTAATAGACAACCCCCAAAATCTCATTTTCCGGCATACATGTAACTTCCAATCTTGAAACTAATAGAAAGAATCAGTACTGAGAACAATATCAGGAAAATCCAGCTATGTGACAACACAAATGCAGTCTTGCTAGTGAGTAAACCAGAAACAGGTAGAATTGCAGAAGCAACAACAGGAGGAGAAAATCCAGTAGAGATTATGGTGTTAAATCCTCCATTCTTGCCCATCATCCAATCCATCCCATTGCCTCTTACAGTAATGTTTGTTATGCTGACCATGCCTGCAGTTATGTGAGCTGCACCGGAAGACTCAGGTGCAGAATGAAACTGCAGAGCAATATCCTTGGAAGGAAACTCTGAAGCAAATGCAGGAGGCGCAGGAATGCTGGCCAACCATTTATTGGCATGCTTAACAAATGGATTTGTATTGTCTGCCAAGCAAAAAACGAAAGAATTACCCCCACGTCAGAAAGGGATAGAAACGCAAGTCATAAGAGATAAGATACTAGTTTCAAGCTCTATCAATCCACAAGAACACACAGAAACTTGATGGGGAAATCTGTATGCTAAGTGAATCAGAGTCTCACCTGATTGTGAAGCAGCAGCTTCTTTGCTAGAATGTGCTTCAACATCATGTTTGTTTGTCATGGAAATGTCATTGATATCTCCCTCCACATTCTGCCCATTAACCAAAAAGATTAATAAATAGGTACAATGAAAAAAAATAGTAGTGTGGCAGGTGACCTTAAAAATTCAGAGTTGGCCCTAACCTGCTGGATGAAGGGTGGTCCTTGGTCAGGAATAGGATTTTCACCCTCCATAGACTGAGGAGAATCAAAACATATATACTTGGAAATGTCATCATCAGAGTACGCAAGATACTCATCTACAATATCCATACCAGAAGGATCTGCCACAGCGAAATCACCCTCAACTGGCTTCAAAAGATCATCGGTTTCCAGGAATAATCCATCATCACCAACCAGAGGTTGATCAGATGCATTAAAGAAATGCTCCATCTCATCACGTGCATAAATGAAACCCAGAGGATGGCCCAGCTCACCATCTTCTCCACATATCACCGGAAAGATGTCCTCAGCATATGGCTCAGTCATATTAAAATCCTGGCCATTTTGAGGTTCGGGAATTCCTGCAGGCTTCGAATCATTAATGAATTCTTGATGATGATTGGGATAGCTACTACACTCCCCATAGTAGAAGTTCAATGGTAAACCAGCACTTGCAAATACCAAACTCGGATCAAGCTCCTGTTAAGATGTCAAAATTAGCAACTCAAATAATGCTAGACACTTTAGAGTACACAGCTAAGGCTGCGTTTGGTTTCAGCAAACAGTTTACAATTTTCATTTTCAGGATTTTGTGAAGTTTCACAATTTTCAATATTTCTTTCACAAATTTCAGGAAACAGGAAATCAGAAAAAGAAAACTGAGAATTGGTTTCTGAAACCAAATGCACACCCTAAACAAGCAAGAGCCACAGCATAAATGTTTGAGGAAGCAATTATGAAAGAAAAGGAAAGTTGCAGATATCAATCATTAACATAACAATGAGAAAATCCATGCAAAGTTAAATCTATGAATGGCAAAGTTAAATCTATGAATGGCATGTATATATATCTGCATCCATGTCATGAACATGCCAATATCTATCATTAAAGATAAGAGATAGATTACAAAGTCACAAACCTTCTCAAGGTCGTCAGTTTCAACAAAAGCACCAGCCTCACCAGCAGACACCTCAACCAAAGGCTCATCAAAAGGCACCTGAACCGGCTCCCCATCATCATCCCATTCCTCCTCTATCAAGGGAGCACCATAGTTTTCCCCATTCTTCGGCCCTGTACCCCTCTTTTCGAAAATCCTACACACCACAAGAGGTTGTTCCTTCTACCCCAACCAACCCAAAAAAAAAAAAAAATGAAGAAAAAACTTTTGACTTAGTTTGTATTCAAAACAATTTCCAATCAAAAGCTTAACGAAAATTATCATTAATAAAGTATTTTCTTCCTAAGAAAATAAACAACCCTTTCCCTAATTTTATAAGCAAGATATCCAAAACAGCACATAATCAAAACTTTCCCGGACTTGTCAAAAATCAAATCAAACCACACAAAAACATGCACGGAAAATCATATAAATGATCCATTTCTATCTATTATATTTATGAGGTACCTGTTGAGGTCCAGCTTGGGCGATAACTTGCTCATCGACGATCCTGTACTCATGCATAACCCAGTTGGATCGGGTGCCATGTGGCGCCCGACCAGCATGGTATACAAGTGTCTTCTTCATGCCGAACGTGCGTTCCGCATGCTTGATAGCTCGATCTTTCCCAGTAGTCTTCCAATACCCTTTCTCAGTGGCGCGGTTCGTCCTCGACCCGCTCCCATACTTCTTGTCCAGAACAGTAAAGAAGTACCACTCCAAATCCCTCGTAGTCAGCTTCGATTTACCTAAACCAAAACCGAAAAAGGCACCAAAATTCGATCATCGATGTTCAAATTTTACTATGAAACCCTAAAATTAGGGTTTGGGGGGAGAAAATTGAGGCGAAAGAGGGGCTAACTGGGGAGGTCCCAGGGCTCGAACTTGTAGACGTCGACGACGCCGATGGGTTCGAACTTGAAGGATTTTCTGGTGACCTTGCGCTTCAGGTAGTACCGAAGGAGCTCCTCGTCGGTGGGGTGGAACCGGAATCCGGGACCAAGGTTTGTGGAATCGCGAGGCATGGTGGTGATTGATTGATGGATTCGAGGTGAATCGCTGAAATCCAGAGCGCGTGAATGAGAAAGAAAGAGAGAACGGAAGAATTTGGTGATTCAGGGTTGAGGAAGGGTGTGTGTTCGAATTTCGAAACGGCGATCAATCGGAGTCGTTTTGCGGTGAGGTGAAGAAGGAAGAGACGTGAGACATTTGAGAGAGAGTGAGCAACGGCAATAGCAATAGCAATAGCAATTGCATGAAATGAAAGAAGGCTTCTTAATTTAGTGCAGTCCAATGAGAGAAGAAAAGAAGGTTCTAGATTTTGTAGTAGCAGAGAAGACAGAGAGAGAGGATAGGAAGTATCAGCGAAAGTGAGCGAGGTGGGTTTTTGTAGCGTCGCATGTGGGAGCGTGCGTGAATCTGGCCCGCTATGGTCAGAAAAGGGAAATACTCTGAAATTCTTGAATTATCGTTAGCTTATCCTCCAAGCACATTTCATGAGAAGGAGATTTTTCCTTCCAAGGTAACTAACTAGGGAGATTTGGATAATAAATAAACTTATAAAAATATATTTTGAGATTAAAAAAATGTAAAAGTAGAATAAGAGGTAAGAGTACTAGATGTAAAATTTATAAGTAGCTTGCAATATGTTTCTTTATTTTAAAAATTAGGAATAATTATTTTCTATTTTTATTCTTTTAGAAGCTTATCTAAATAAGTAATACGAATTTTAGGATTTTTTTTTCTGACGCCGGATTTTAGGAGGGTGTATTTTCAATATGTTTATTTCTTGAAAAAAATTGGGAATAATTATTTTCTAATTTTTATTTTTTTTAATAGAAGTTTATCTGTATAAGTAATACAATCTTTGGAAGTAAGAACTTTCAGTATGTTCCTTTCTTTGGAAAAAAAAATTAGGAATGATATTCTTCAAATTTTGATTTTTTTTCTATAAGCTTGTCTAAATAAGTAATGCAAACTTTATGAGTAAATTTTTATGTAAGGGTAAATAATTTTTTTTATGTTAATATTTTTAATTTGATATCAATGTCGTCATAATAAAAAATTTACATCAATTTAATTCTAATAATTTTTATTTCAATATTTATTTAGTCATTTTATTGGATCTCCACTTTGATAGAATGAACAAATTGTATCAAAATAAGAAAAGTGATATGACTAAATTGATATCGAAAATAAAAATATTAGTACTAAACTAATATAAAATTTTTTACTAAAATAATAATATTTAAATTAAGGAAAAAATTTTAATATATTTTTAGAATAGTGTTATAATAACTTTGAATTTGATTGCGATATATTATTAATATAAATATTTTCACATAATTATTTAATAATACGTAATAATTTCACATAAAAATAATATATAATTGATTGATAATATAAAATATTTTACGTTAATGGTATATAAAATTAATCTGTAATTAATTATTATTTATATTTAATTTAATAATGTCTTATGTTTTTATTCAATCATCACTATAAATAAAATATTAATTTTAGCATTCTATTACGATAAAATATTTGACATATATAATATTCATTATATGTATGACTTTTCACCTCCTTAGTGGGAATCAAAACATTAGTCATAATATGATAAAATATAATTAATGTCGGTATGAAAAAATATGTCACCGGGTACAAAGAAGCATGCAGTATCAGGAATAGGCACACGAAATTATTCATTTAAACATGTGGCTTATTAACTATCAAGTTATTTTTTTATATAAATTATTTAACGACATATTATTATCTCTACAATATAATAAAGGAAATTGTTGGTGTTTGGTGTCCGAATTTTACTTCTCATTTTACCTTTATATATGCAGTTTTTATTCACTAATCACCATTGCTCACTTAGAGTTAATTTATCCATTTTTACTTCTTTTAACTGCTTCCAAATTTTTTACCTTTTCAAAAAAAATACAAAATATAATTTGATAAAGTAATAAAAATATAATTTAGCATGCAGGTATAAATTGCCTGAAAATTGCTAGTATTAATAAAAATATATATTTAACATTCATATCGCTGTCTTAAAATTTAAGCATAGAAATTAAACTATAAAAGCAATTTAAAACTTCGTGGAGTAAATGTGAGGTAGCGGAGAATTTTGGTTTACATCGACGCGCGTGAGCGACATGTGGCAATGAATTATTGGTAGGATGATGTGAGTTGATAAAGGAAAACTTACGAAAGAAAACATAAAATATGAAGATGCGCATGTTGAATGATTTCGTATATTTATTTATGGAAAAATGGAATTTTGAAAGGGATTTGTGCTAATGACGCAACTGCATCCGTCAAACAGGTCTGCCATTAAGGAACAAGGAGGCGGCCTTAACATAATTTTGTCTTTTATGATATGTATATATATAAGATATTTTTATAAGTTTGATTCAGTTATATTAATTTTAATATATTATTAATATAAATAATTTTATATTATCATTTTTTATAAGTTTAATTCAGTTATATTAATTTTAATATATTATTAATAAAAACAATTTTATATTATCATTTAATTATATGTTATTATATATATATATATATATATTTTAACATAATATATAGTTGTAGGAACTAAATAAATTTTAATAATAAAATAATAGATAACCAAACAAATATATAAAAAAATTGCATTGATATTACGTTAAAATTAATTTATAAATAATAAGATTAATTTTTGTTTGAAAATAAATATATCAGAGTGAAATAGTCTCTTTTCAACCATTATTTCCTTGAGATTTAAACGGAAGTCTCCATTAGTAGACCAAATTACTTACCACTTTATACTAATATTTTACGGATAAAACATATTAGGATGATGAGGATCGAGTGTGCCTTTAATTTTAAGATTATTTAAAGAGAGAATTTTTTTTTCATGCATTTAAAGAGAGAATTTTAGAAACAGTTTTAGGATTTTTTTTTATTTGTAAAAACATTTCCTAAACAATTTTGAGTTACAAAACCTATTCAATTAAATTTTCATTTTTAATAAATTTAATATGGCTAGTTCTATTTAAAAATAATAACTGCAAACATCTAAAACACTAGAGTAAATATGAATAAATTACCAAGCAGTTCTGGTCGGACTAATTTCGAAAGAGATCTAATAACTCATTCGCAAAAGGTTTTCTTTTTCTTTGGATTTTTTTTTAATTTTTGTGTAATAAAGAATTGTTTGCAAAGTTAAATTACTGGTACAATTCACTTTTTCTATCAATGGTAAAGAGCAATATAATAACTAGATCATAAGTAAAGTATCAATTAATATATTATTTTACTCTACTTAGAATGAAAACAAAATACAATTTCTGCAAACTTAAAATACCAATAATACTGCTACATTACTTAGAGGAAACCATAGGCCCAAAATGAGATAGTAAGAGCTCTCTTCTTTTTTAACCAAGTGTCAAAAGTTCGATTATCACCTTAAAAATGAAACAGTTTTAAAATTTGTTGTCAGTATCTACCATTCAAAACTGACCTACATTATATAAATAGATAAGCCAATGTGTTCCCCAATAGATACACGCAGGAAACAAAAAGAAAAATAACATTACCTCGGGCTCTGCTAGGATTTTTGTAGCTGCCCAAAAGCACCTTATGGAAGCTTTGTCTCACACCTAATAAGGTCTGTCTTGTCATCTTCTTGAAAACATAGTGAAGAAATTGATTTCTAAAATGTGCAACATATATATGTACAAGACAATGTTGAGAATATATGGAGACATACCAAAGTTATGAAGCCCAGGAAGATAGGGGAGAACATAACTATCTTCCAATTCAAAAGCAAAATGGTGCTGTAGGGGAGACTTTGGTTTTTCATAAGAACCTCTTGGTTATCAAATAATATTCTAGTTAGGTTCGTCCATCAGAATTGAAACTTGATTCATCATAATTATCTTTGATACAATTACATGACCTGCCCTTCAGTATGATGAATAAGAAGATGTGATCAAGTATTGGTGATGATGTTGGAAGATGTATTGAAGTGGACCTGAAAAGAGAGAGGTTTCTGTAAGAGAATAATTTGAGAGTAAGGATGAATATAAATATTACAAAACCCCTTAGAAGTACCTTATGGAGCGGGTGATTGCAAAGAGGAGATAGAAGTACCTTATGGTCACTGGATATATGGAGGGTAATGTGGCATACAAGGGACAATGAACAGTTCTTCACTTCTTGACTCATGCTTTCAGAGTTCCCATTATCTCGATTTCTATTCCTCGAGGATATATATAAATTTTAAAAATTTAAGAAAATCTATTTAAGCAATGTAATCAACCTAAAAATTTTGAATTAAAAAAAAATTTGCAAATAATAATATAGAATTGATTCAAGTCTTACAATTCATAGTCTTACATCGATATCACTAACTTTTTAAATTTTAAATCAAGTCATAACTATAACTAGAACATCATAATAAATAAACAATGAAATTGAAAGAGTCCAACACTAAACATCATCAATAAAACATTAAATATCATAATCTTTGTTATTGAACTTGAGTTCAACGTCCACTTGCATACAAAAGAAATACATGAACAAATTACAAGTCATAAAAATTATATAAGGAATCTAATATAAGAATAAACTCTTAATCATCTTGGGTGAGGATCTCAATATCTGCCAATATTAAAAGACATTAAGCTTTTTTATTATTATTCTCAATATACCCTCAAGACATATATCCCCATGGGGCGGAGAGCATAATCCCCATACTTATCCCACAGGGAAAAAATCCTAACATTCGGGTCCTCATATATATGCTGATATCTCCACCTATGGATCCCATTGTCATCCTATCAGTGGAGGATTCACATCAAGAACCCCTCCATAGACAAAAAATAAAAGCTAATTATAGGGGAATAAATTAGTGTCAAGGATAAAATAGGGGAGGAGAAGACAAAAAGGGTTACAAGAGAAGAGCTAGAACTCTTTACTTTAGAAATGAATGCACCTATATTTGGCGAAGTTTCTATAGGAACAGCCGTGGTGATAGAAGAAGGAGAAGAGTTGGAAGTTGAATTGATTCCCCATCAAAGAAAGTACCTCGGGCAAAAAGAAAAAAGGGGTAGGAAGAAGTGAAAAAAAAATTGCAAGGAAGTTCAAAAAAGATAGTGGAGAATTTGTGAAAGCACACTAAGCAAGAGCTGGAGGATTGATTTGTCATCCTCTCCACATAGATAGCATCGACCATAGATATTCAAATCAATAGAGAGGAAGACAAATCAATCCCCCACCTCTTTGGTTGGTGTGACTCCATAAAGGAGGTTTTATCCGCCATCTTCCAAGCCCACCCATAGTTGAACTGGATATGCAATTGGAACTCAATGGGATGAGAGCTAGAAGTTGAGTTGATGAACCTTCAAAGGCTGTCTTTGGATTGAGGTTTTTTAGAATAGAGATGGGTGAGTTGATGACTATGAAAAAAGGGCTCATTTTTTGTTATAGGGAAATGATGGATTGTGAAAGGATTTGTCTTGAGAGTGACTCCCTCCTTGTGTTGAATATATATAGGGTCCATGATGGAATGCCAGATTACTCCCACAATGGTTCAATTCTTTTTTATATTTTGCATATGCTAGTTAGTTTGTTAGGTTTGATTCATAGGGACACTCTTAGAGCGGGTAATCAAGTGGCTGATACACTTGCAAACTACGCATTGTTAAATACAACTTATGCATGGGTTATAAACCCAAAAATGATATTTCAAACACCTAACAGTGCCTCCAATTGAGATACCAACTCCATCACCATTAAATTAGATATGATCCCTAAATTTTCTTTACTTATCCATCATATCTAATGGTAATGAAATGAATATTCCAATTGGACACTCATTTTTTAGCATTAAAATAACGATATTGGATATGGACCGATCGAAAATATTGCTAGCTCACCTAAATCTTTCCTAATGTAGATACTTGAGAGTCGAGATAACTTGGTAAATGTGTGCTATTTGTTAATTTTATAATAAATGTTTAAATATTATTAAATATAATTAATAGGTAATTCAAGGTAAATGCCAACATTCATTTATATATATAAAAAAAAGGACGCTGGAATAAATTTCCATAAAATACACATGCCTTTTTAGTCCGTTCTATTTTGCCTATATATGTTTGTATTCATGCACTGATATTGTTTTTTGGGTACATATTCATGCACTGATATTTGAAAGGCAACATTCTTAATATAGGAAATTGAAAAAACATCTAATATGATCTATCTATTGAATAATACTGTATATAGTTAAATAGTAAAAACCTCTTTTCAAGGTGATAATAAAATAAAATTGATTCTCATAGATTCTCATTTCGGAGAACTATAAAGACAATCAATATGCACTAAATCTTATGGGAAAAAAAAATCAATATGCACTGAATGTATAGTTGAAAAAGATAGTCAATATTTAGTGAAAAAAAGCCAAATTAGTTTTTAAAAACAATATTATATAAAGGGAGATTTTGATAAATCACAATTTGAAAGAGATTGTCCTACATTGCACATTTTAATATGTTTCTTAATATAATTGAGAATGATTGTGCACAACATGTTACGAAAAATACTCAAAAGGGAAAATAGGCCAAAAGAAAATCTTAAAATTATTATTATTAAAGAAACAATGTAAATATAATTACTATGCACTATGTATATATATACATGAATCATGGTAATCTAGTAAGGGTAATCTAGTAGGAGAGTATGCACGGCAATTTATCAATAAGCATGTATCCTTTGATATAATTAAGAATATCTATGGAGAAAACATAAATAGAATCATATGCATTAAACATGAAGCAAATTATCCGAAACTAAAATTTAAAAGGCTAAAATATTTAAATATCAATATTATTAATTGACATGACAGGAAAAATGCAAATGCATTAACCTATACATATGATAAAATAAAGAGACTGTGGAAAGTATAAATTTTAAAAGATAAAATAGGTTGACCCAGATCCTCGAGAAAAAAAAAAAAGGTTGACCCAACAGAATTAAGCCAACAAGTGAAATGGTCTTAAGCTTGTCCAATAGTCACAAGTAATTAACGAGGTGGAATTTTACACTGGTCTGATCCGTTTAAATTCGAACTCATTAGTTTCAACGGGCCAATCTCTTAGACCCAAAAACAAAATATAGGGAGGCAAATCTTTTTATATGTTTTTTAAGATAAAAGTTTTAAATGCTATTATACATCAAGTTTAATTAACCTTGTATCTAAACTTTTGAAAATTGCAAATAAATTAAACATTGAAATATAAATTCAAAACTTAAGTCCAATTAGATTACAAAAGTATTCAAAACAAACCGAAAATCAAAATCAAATTTAAAGTCTCACATGTCAAAGTTCATTAGTTCAATACATTACCCTATCAAAGTAAAGTCACGGGCTTTAAGTTATTTTGTTCATATTTCTCTAATAGTATTTAAAAAGATATTATTAAAAAAAATAATCAATAATACTTAAATTTTTTAAACGAATAATTATTTCTAGACAAATAAACTGTTGAAATAGACATTTAAGGCCAGGGGGAGTAATGGTTAACGAGAAAAGATAATTAAATTTGCACTTAATGCATAATTAAATTGTACTTATATTAAAAATAATAAATAATAAAATTAAAATTTTTTTAATGCAATAAAACGGGAGTTTTCATATAGTGTCAGTATATAGTGTACAAATATTGTGCATATTGTGTCGGAATATAAAATTAATCTAACTGTACCAAACATTGATTAGTGTGTTCATCCAATCAAAGCAATTCATTACTATGTTGCTAAAGCCATGAAACCAGATTTTTCACCATTCCTCAACAAAAGTCCGTGTTTCTACCAGTAAAGAAAATTTTTCTCCATTTGAACACAATTAAGTATTAACAAAAGCCAACAACCCCCTAAACACAGGATTAAGGAAGGACTTACTTGAACTGTCGCTCGTTGGCTATATCACCGGTAATGAATTAAACATAACCATTGAAAATTAAGTTTAATTAGTCTGTTAGACCCTATAGTTTTATCAAATTTTCAATTGAGTTTCTATATTGTATAAAATTTTTCAATCAATTCTCTGCCGTTAACCACCGTTATAAAAATATATCCAACAATGCTATAGTGCACTTAATGAATTCAAATGTACCATAAAACTTATTATCTACACACACACACACACACACACATATATATATATATATATATATATATATATATACACACCATGTATATATATATATATATATATATATACACACCATGTAATTTGAAAGAAGAGATTTCACTATATAACCATGCACCAATTTCTGCCAAAGCATAGTAGGAAATTTCATTTTCTTCTCTCTTATCTCCCCTCTTCACTGCCACCATCAACCCCTCCCATCTTCTTTACCCCCAACTCAACCTCACAACCAAACCAAAACCCCAAAATAAACAAACAAGCAAACATCATCATCAAACCCCCTCCCCTCTCTCTTCTCCCCTCTTCACTGCCACCATCAACCCCTCCCATCTTCTTTACCCCCAACTCAACCTCACAACCAAACCAAAACCCCAAAATAAACAAACAAGTAAACATCATCATCAAACCCCCTCCCCTCTCTCTTCCCAGGGTTTAGCTTTGCGGTGGAGCTCCGGCGGCTAGTTAGAGGCACGATTGGAGATGGCTCTGTGTAAGGGTGTTGGTAGGGCGAATGGCGATAGCTTCTATCCTTCGACGGGGATCAAGCACAATGGTTGTGGAGTGAGCCGCAGTGGAGCTTGAGGTGCTTGGGTTTTGCCGGTGGGAGCCATAGAGCTCGTGGTTGTTCGTGGTGGCTGCTTATTTCCTTGCACTCATTGTTTACACTAGACTCAGTTGCATCATGCCTAGATTTGTTTCACATGTGCCTTTTTTAATTCTTATTTGCTCCAATCGAAGGTGTTTGGGTTTTGGTTACTCCAACAACACCCAAAAGAGGAAAAGAGTAGAGGCTAAGCGGCGGCAATAGATTGGCAACTGCAGCAACAGATTTGGGAGGCTCACAGCATGGTAGCTTCAAGGGCAAGCTATGGAGGGCTCATGGTGGTGCGGTGAAGGGGGAAGGACCTGATGGTAGCAGTTACACAATGAAAGTGGCTCATGGTGACCAAGGTGGAATACAACTCTCCTACTTTCCTTCTTGACAGTTGCGACTCTAGTAGCGAGGATGAAGGCAAAGGGAAGCACTGCCACAGCTTCTGTGCGGCGTCTTCCCTAGTTATTTTATAGTTTTTTTTTATTTGGTTGATGGTTTGAATAAGTTGGCTGTGGTGATTTGGATGGTGAATGATAAGTGAGGGAAGATGGATGGTTGTTTGATGATTTGGGTGGGTTGCTATGGTGGTGGGTGATGGAAGAGGGAAAATGAATGGTACAGAAAGAGATGAAGATGGATGAGCTAGAATATTCCTAGAATATACTATGTTTTTTTTGTAACTGTTATTATTTTTAAGGATTTGATTGAAAAATTTTATATAATATAGGAACCTAATTAAAAACTTTTAAAATATAGGATCCAATTGAAAATTTGATGAAACTATAAGGACTGACGAATTAATTAAACCTAAAAATTATTACAATGTAAATATGCTTTGTTTCTCAGCTGCAACTATTTTCATATGTTCCATTACTTCTAATCATTCCACAATCAACATTTTTTAAAACCAATTAGATTCTATTTAAATAAGGGCAGATTCTCACCTACAGTTGTAAGTCAATGGCTTGGCTGCAGTTTTACATTTAGCCACATTTTAGAAACGTTGCTAAAACACTAAAAACTCTCCCCTAAATGCCAACACACTCTCAGCCCTCCTCACGTTTCCATCATCTTCCACCCTCATTCCCCCACCTCCGCTGCACACCTCCCTCTACCTCCTTCCTCCAATGATCCCCAACACCAAGCACACATGAATCCTCCAAAAATTATAACATAAATGCCTATTTTGGTAGTTTAAAAGTGCATATATAATCGAATTGATTTTTTTTCAATGTGAAAAATACTCCACCAGAAAGAAGCAAACGCAAAAGGCATGTCGCATTGCTGTATGAAGACATGGATGTTAGTCTAATAAGGGGGAAGTTCCTTCATTTTTATACTAGTAATAGACACAGTAAAATTTCTTGGAACAGCAGCACAACACCCACTCAATAAAATGCACACAAACACAATGCAAAATTTAAAAAAGAAAACTTTAGATGATAGAAAGAAGAACTAACGAGGAAGAGAACAAGCTAAACACTCTTTGAGACAGCCTCATAAATGGCAGAGCACACATGGGTGAAGTTTCTATCCTTGTTGGAAGTCGGAAGAAAAAGGAACGAGTCAACTGGAAAATGAAAATGGAGAGAAGGAGCTTGTCTTGGAGAAAGGGGGAGGGGCAAAGGAATGGCTGTTGTGGCATGAGCTCATTCGTTGTTAAAGGACTTAACCATCGAAAGTGTTGGAGAAGAGTGGATTCTGCTGTTGTGATGAGGGAGAAAGGGGAAGAAGGATTTATGAGAGCAAGGGAAGAAGAGAGGGGAATGAGTGTTGGTGATGAATGTTGAAAGAATTTAATGGAAGATGGGGAGAGAGTTTAGCAACAGAACTTTTAATTTAACCACGTTTCTAAAATGTGGCTAAATATAAAACTGCAGCTAAGCCATTGACTCACAACTATAGGGAAGTAATTACCTTAAATAAGAACCAATTTTTTGAAGAAGAAAAGTGCTATATAATATGAATATGAATTTGTAAAATCACACCTAGTTTTTAAATCAAACGAAATGAATCACTTATTTGTACAAGACCAACAAAAATATCACATAGTTCAGACAACCAAATTCTAACATATTTCTGAAGGCAACTAACCCTGTTGTTTTCAACAGATAACTAACAAGCAAAGCGCCTTTGTATTTGGATACATGGGTGTTTTTTTTTTTTTAAAAGATTTGCAAACACCCGCTAAAGGATTCAGTTAAAGCATGGCCCTAGCAAATTGAGTTGCCATTCATTCACAAGGACAAGCAATGGAGGGAACTAAACCACTTCCATAGCAGGTAACAAAGTCACATGCTACCCAATGACAAGTTTAAATACCACTGATAAGTTTAGCCAAATAAACAGACTACAATTCTTAACTCTGAAAAATAACACAAGATCCGGTAGACAGAGGACCATCACTCTGTTGCAATCAAGATTACAAGGGGCATCACTGCCAAGTTCCTAAGCATGGTTGACCATCCTCTTCAGTTCCTCGTTTTCTTTGCACAGAAGGTCAATGCGGGACTGGAGCATGTTAATCATCGCTTGAGCACTCATCATCTCGAATTTCATAGTCTCCCTCTCCTCCGAAAGCTTACTGATTTCACTCTGCAGTTGTTTGATGAACTTCACACAGCTATGCGGCACAGACGCCTCAAGAGTAGCAGCATCAAACTCCGGTGGCTGAACCGCAAGACTTTCCTTCGATTCAAGAGATTCCATCAGAGAAAACTTCACCAATGCTGACAGGAAATGTTTCTTCGGCGCTGTGCCAGTTGTTGTGGCAGTGGCGGAGGCAGTTGCCATTGGAACTGTTGTTGCGGCAGTTGTTATTGTAGATGAGCATGGTGGATCCTGGCTGGTTCGGAATGAATCTCCATTGACATTCGAATGGTTGGAGTTCAAGTTCTGCTTCCTTCTTTTGTAGATTAGAGAGAAAGGTTTTGTATTATCTGTTTGGAGTGAAGGACACTCATCCATATGACGCTTAGAATGATCTCTTTCTTTTTCAGGTGACGGAAACTCAGCCATACTCTCCCTCTTGCAGACAGCCAGTAGACTTTGAGTTTCAATAGGAAGCTTGTTGACATCAAATGGAACTTTATTGTTAGATTGAGTATCCTGAAAGAATATAACAATGAGAATGTTAGCATTCAAAGGCTTGATGTGTGAAGCAAACTTTTGACGCCAATCAATGATGCATGATAAAAGAGTCAATAACTCAAGATCACTGATTTTCAATTTAATATAAGCAGAGGCAATCAATCTGATATTAATTCCAATTGAAGAAATTATATACAAAATCATAAAATATAAACAAATCAAAACAGAACAGAGAGGTAACCCAAGGGCAGATAGGCCAGCCGTGATTGCAACAAAGAAGAACCACAACAATTAAGATAGAAGAATTAATAACCAAAGGAAGAGCCACCAGAACTATGGAGTGGGAACGATCATTCACTAGGAGAAGGAATTAGAGATAAAATAGTGCCCAGGAAGGAACTGAACAGAAGACAAGTAGATGAAGAGACAGGAGAACTATGTTTTGAGCCTTTGAAGAAACACTGCATCTGAACTCTAGCAGAAACATTTTGTTTTCAAAGCCAGGAGAAATCTTCAGTGTGCACACAAAACTGCTGAACCAACTTGCCCCAAGGTAAAACTCCCATTTTTGTGTAAAGGTAATTGAACAAAAATGCCATGAACTGAATCTAGAACAACAGGCCTTTTCAGTGGAATCCTTAGGTAAATATTCTTATGATTCCCAGAGGCACAAGACTCCTTATTACGCAAATATGAAGCAGAGTTCTTCCTATCCTGAAACTGATTACATCCAACTCACGATTGACACCAATGTCTTTTTTCTTCATGGACTCTTCAGTTCAGCTGGTACCTAATCTCTAATTAGCTTCACCTTGATTTTCCAATTTCCGTCAATCACCAAAGCGGAAGCCTCAGCATTCAAGCCACAGCCACCACTGTTGACTTTACTACATACCAGAAAGAATAAGAAAACTCTTTCTTATCTTCCCGTCAAACTTTCTCTTCTGAGAAACAACAATTTAACTTATTCATATACCACTCCTCAGTTTTGTTCTTCCAACAGCTCATTGTCAATTTTGTTTTCATGATCTCCATCAGACAAATTGAAAGGACATCAGTTTGCTCTTGAATTGTACATGTCCATTTAAGAAGCTGTTAGATTCAGGATAATCCAATCACACAACAGTGCTACTTTCTTCAGAGTAATAGCAGAAAACTCAAATTTAAAGGAAAACAACACAAAGTATATGATATATCCTTAAGGGTTAAATGCATTTTACCCCCCCTGTACTTTAGATCATGTGCAGTTTAAATCCCGACTTTTCAAAACGTGCAATTCGACACCCTAGCTTTTCTAGACTATGCAAAAAGGCCCTTCAGCTAACTTCACATTCAATTCCACTGTTAAGTGGTCATGTTTAAGTCATGTAACATATTTTACTAACAAAATTAACCCTCCCCTTTTAATTGAATTCCCAAACCCAAACCTAACGCTTTCCCTTCCCCACCTAGTAAGAAACACCAAGCTGAAGGCAAATAGAAGACAAACACAATGTGAACCCTCACCTCCATCACCTCTAAATCTGGTGAGTTGAAGAACTGACACCTACACATCGCGAATCGCTAACCGTACATTGCGGAACACGAACTTCACCTTCGAACCCATTTATGAGGCCACAAAGTTCACCTCCATCAAACCATAGATCGCGAAACCTAATCTCACAAAACACAATGAAATGCATTTTGCTAAAGGAGGGATTGAAGGAGGGGTTGAAAAGGGAAGGAAAGACTGAGGCAACTCAACATATCACTGTGTTTTCCTTCAATACATACACGTACCAAACTAAATTTTTCCTTTGTTAAATAAGCTTTCCAAATGTCACTGTCTGCACTATCATGTGGGTCTTGAAAGTGAAGGATTTTTTATTTTTTTGTGATACCAATTCTTTTTTTTTTTTTCTTTTTGTTGCTGAATAGTGATTTTTATCCCACTGGGCACATGTGATGATGGGGTTGCAGAGTTGGTTTTTGGGTGGCAGTGGTCCCATTTGTTCAATGAATGCAATGCATTGTTTCATAGCATTGTGTAATATTGTCCACATGTGCAAAGTCTTTGTTACTGTGTTTGTTTGACTATGAGAAATTTTTTTTTTGAAAATGCACTATGGCCTTGCTCTTTCTTAAATTTAAACATGCCCCAACACTTTGTTAAATTATATAGTTTCCCTAATTTTGTTTAATTGTGGTGTCTTATTTGCAATTTCCAATTCTTGCCACATATGTCAACTATCACATGCATTCTTTATTATTGAGGTGTGTTACACACTGCAACTACAATGAGTTATGCAGGGAGTGTTTGTCAGGAGTTGAGAAATTTTGATATAAATTATCTGTCAACTACCCATTTATGCTCTCATGCAAAGAGTTCTAGGTACAATGACTCACTAAAGTTTCTATATAAGTTCAGGGAGGAAACATTTGAGTGCTCAAAAGATTAGTAGTTGATAAGGATGTGTTAAACATTGTTAAAGCATTGGAGGATAAGAAGGATCCTAAGTTGGAAATTTATGCCTTACATCAACAAAATGAGGATAATGGCAAAAATACAAATCTTGTGGTTGGTGTTGGTGTTGAGGAAGTAGTTGGCGTAGGTGGTAAGGAAGTAGCTGATGCAGGGGCTGAGACAAGGGCTGGTGCAATTGTGCCCGTTGCAGGTGTTGAAGCTGAACCAAGGTTTGGGGAAGGAGGGAAAAAAGAAAGAAGTATTAGGAAAGGAAAAGGAAGGAAAAAATAAGTGAAAAAAGAAGGGAAATTGTAAAGGGAAGGGAAAGATGTTGAAGAGGGATTATAAGGATGTGACTTTCTTGAGAGTAACAATGAGGGGCCTGACTTATATTTTTTGAAGAAAATGGCATGTTACAAGTTACCCCTGAAGTTGGGTCTAATAGACAAAGTGGTGAAGGAGGCACCTCTACTGAACAACGTAGCAACAACAATAGGGATGCTATTGATATTGGATCAGATTGAAATGGTGATTGTGTGTTTGACTGTGAGGATAGCAACACCCTACTCACACCTAATACATCTGATGAAGATCGTATTTATTGAAAAATTTGTTCTTTTTCAAAAGTTTAATTTACCTATCTTAAAATTTGCTCCTTTATTAACTCTTTCATATTCTAATAGGGGAGGAGAAGCAAAACAAGCATCTAAAGTTTCCAGACTTCAAAGTATTTAGGGAGGCTTTGAGGCAATAGTGTATTGAAAAAATGGTATTGACTTCAATATTAGGAATAAACATCCAAGGATCACAGTCCATTGCAACAATAATTGTGGTTAGAGGATGCATGCTAGACATTGCCCACAAGGAATTGCTTCCAAATCAAGACTTGGAAAAATCTAGAGCACAAAGAGTGTGGGTGGTCTAATCATAACACTAAGGCAAGCGTAAAGTGGTTGTTAACAAATACCAAGACCACATTAGGGACCACAAAAGCAAGTGGAAAAGTGACGCACGCACAAAATGTGTCAAGATTTAAATTCTGTAGAGCTAACAGGATGGCCATGGAAAACTTCAAGGAAGCAACGCAGCTCAGTATGGAGTTATGAGACTATTGTGCTGCAGTGGGCATAGGTCAACCATGAGGTTGAAGGTTGATGATCACAAATTTTTGCGGTTGCATGTATGCCTAGATGCAACCAAGAAAGGGGAAGTACTGTAGACCCATGATCCGCTTGGATGGAAACTTTTTGAAGGCAGATTTTGGGGGTCAACTACTAGTCTCCATAGAAAGAGATGGTAATGACAATATATTTCGTATGGCTTATGTTGCAGTTGAGTCAGAGAATAGAGATAGTTAGAAGTGGTTCATTCAATTGTTGTTTAAAGACATTGGGTCCACTTTTGAGCATGGTTGGGTTTTCATATTTGATAAGCAAAAGGTATACAATTTCTTTCATGTATTATACAATTTAACTTAGGGGCTGAATTGTTACTAATATTGCTTGTTTGTTTAATGTAGGGTTTAATGGAAGCACTTGAGGGGATAGGGGCTAAGTATAGGTTTTTTGTTCGACACTTATATGCCAACTTCAAGCTTACATTTAAAGGGCAAGCTTTGAAGGAATTACTTTGGAATTGTGCAACAGCAACAAGAGAGGTTGAATTCAGATTCCATCTAGGAGAGATGAGGAGAATAAATGAAGAAGCAGTAAGTTGGTTGGAAAGAAGAGATCCTTCTACATAGTCAAGGCACACAAGTTCTCACCTCAAGCTAAATGTGGGGCCTTATAGAATAATATTGCAGAGTTATTTAATGCTGCAATACTACCTACTATAGATAAACCAATCATCACTATGACGGAGAACATTAGGAGAATGCTTATGAAGTGGTTTGCGGTTAAAAAAAAAGAGGGAATGCTGAAGTATATTGGGGTGACATGCCCAAGAATTCAAGCTAGGCCAGAAAAGGCAAAACAAGATGTTGTCTTGTGCATTGCACACATGAATGGGATTGGCAAAATTGAGGTTGACCCATTTTCAGGGAATAAGAGAGTGGTTGATTTGGTTGCTGGAACTTGAACTTGTAGACTATGGGATCTAACAAGAATCCCATGTGCACATACTATTAGTGCAATATATGCACAAAAGGAAGTGCCTGAGAGCTATGTGAGCCACTACTATAGGAAGGAGACTTTTCTACAAACATATGGAACTATGATCAATCCCATGCTATTTGCTGAAGAGTGGCCACATACAGTGTATGATCCAATTCTACCACCTCTAACTAGACCTCAAGTTGGAAGGCCAAAGAAGGCTAGAAAAAGGGCTGCTGATGAGCCAAGAGCTCAAACTAGGAGTGGGAGGGGTGGTAATCCTACTCAATGCACAAATTGCATGCAATGGGGTCACAATGGCCAAACAAGCAAGAGGCCAAGACATCTAGATGCACAAGTTAAAAAGAAAAGAAAGAAACAAGATGGTTCTGTTTATTTTTTATTTATTTATTTTTTTGCTCCTTTGTTCTTTCATGGTATGTAAGTTTTTAAATTGTGTTTGAGATGCCAATAATGTATCTTTTGGTTTTATATTGTTGTAGGTGATGAACAAACAACTACTGAACCAAATGCCAGAAATGGCTCTGCTGCTGCCGCCGAAAATGGCTCTGCTGCTACTGCTGGAAATGGCTCTGCTGCTACTGTTGAAAAATGCCTCAGCTGCTACTGCTGAAAATGCATCTGCTGCTGCTATTGCTCCTGTTGCAAATGCTGAAAATGGGTCAACTTCAAATGCAAATGGAGGCCCTGGCTTAGGTATATTTGATGCCGTCCTGAATGAATGTGTTTCTCTCTCTCTCTCTCTCTCTCTCTCTCTCTCTCTCTGTTTTTTTTTTGGTGTTCTATTGAATCTTATGATCATTATTGGTGGTTTATTTAGCTACTGCTAACCCTGTCACAAGAGCTGTAAGAAGAAGCAATAGAGCATATGGGAAAAATCCTCAAAACTCACTTAGTCAACCACCTCCACAATCAACAATTGTTAATGAGGCACCTCCAATCTCAATCACTCAGCCACTTCCCCACAATCACCACCTGGGAAAAGGCTCAAGATAGCTGCCAAAAGAAAAGCGAAGTGACCATTACCCTAAGACAAATGGAATGATGCTGTTTAAGTTTGAATTTGTCTAATGTTACTGTTTTGAAATGTAATGTTTTTAAGTACTCATAATTTGAGATACAATGTCATGGTTATGTACTCATTAGATCGAGACTAAATATTGAGATACAATGTTGTGGTTGTTTGAGTATGAATGTTGAGATTAAGTGTGAATTTATGTGAATCTATTTTGAGAATTTATGTTGAGATAGTGTGTGATTTTATAACTGTACAGGTGTAATCTCTTTGACATGCAAACAATAACAGCAGACCCCCTATTATTGCTGCAGCCTCTGCTGCTATTGTTTTCTGGTCTGATTATAAGCTCACCTTAAGCAGCCTATGCTATTATTGCTTCAGCCTCTGCTGCTATTGTTTTCTGCTATTAAAGCAGCCTTTTGCTATTATTGCTGCATCCTAAACCAGAATGATTGAAAGAAGCACTCAAAATTTGGTTTTTTTTTTTTTTTTTTTGGGAGTCTGTTTTAACCATTTATGGGGGGGAAAATCTGTTTCCATATGTTTAGATTTCAGAATTTTAGATTATATTAGTACCCAAAAAAGCTTTGGATTGTGTTACTATCAAGGTTGTCAAGGACGAGCTTCTACATAGAAGTAGAAGGGGGGGGCACGGGAGCATGGTAGCGTTTGGTTTGGGAGACGGAGACATAAATACAGGGACAGTCTGTCCTGTATGCTGTTTGGTAAGGGGGACGCGATTTTTCAGTCCCAGAGACAAAAATTTCCTGTATTTTTGTCCCTCCAAAAAGTGGGGACAGTGGGGACGGGACACGGGGACACAAATTTCTAGTGGTGGTTCGGCCACCAGCCACCGCCGGACCACCACCGGCCATCGCCGGTCAACGGTGGTCGGTGGTCAACGCCGGTCAACGGTGGTCAATGCCGGTCAATGGCCGGTCAATGTCTGTCCCCGTCTCTACAACCAAACATGATACAGAGACAGTATTTTTTATGTCTCCGTCTCTATTATCTCTGTATTTCTGTCCCCGTTCCTCCCGTCTCCCTTACCAAACGCTACCAAAGTGTAGAAGCATAGCACGGAGTGTAAGCTCCTACCAGAATGTAGGATTACATTCATACAAAAATATAGATGCATATAACAACACAAATAAGTAAAATTATTCACAATTAATATAGTAATATTTCAATTGAAAAAACATAGAGTCAACCCATTTTGATGACATGTTTTTCCTCTTTTAACTCAAATAATACCTAACCAACAGTCAACAAAATATATGAACAGGAAAAAAAAAAAAAAGCAGCAGTAACCCAGAATTTTAGCCACCAGCCACATGAAAAAATAAAAGCCTAACCACACTTGCAATTAAAAAAGCCCAATCCATATCCCTCAAAAAAAAAAACCCAACTATTAATATACTTAAAAAACCCAACTATACTCTTTGAAGCACAGGTACGGGGAAAATGGAAAAGTACCCGTGCCGAGTACGGGTACGCGTCAGTACATACCCATCACCCCCTTTTTTTGTAAAAAAAATTGGGTATGTTTGGCTACGCCGGGGTACGCGCACCTGATTATTGGATACACCATTTTACCAAAACTAAGCCATTTTGGATTTTTTTTTTCTGCTTTTTCTCTTTTCTTAAGTGTTACCCACCGCCTGATACCCAACCCCCCTTTTACTTCTCCTAAACTCACAGCCGGCCCTAGAGTATTTCCTCAGCCACACCTCCCTTCTCCACTAACTCTTCATCGCCGGCAACACTCACCACGGCAGCGACGGAACGGCGGACCAATGCAGCAACCTTGCAGCGGGTCGCAACCAGTACACCTACAACGAAGCGCGACCTTGCAGCGATGAGAGCAATGACGCGACCTGCAGCAGAGCAACCCACCATCGAAGTGACGCAACAACATACGAAACCGGTAGCGGCGCGCGACCGAAACAGCTGAGCAGCACGGCGAGCTACGAGGTCCGGCGGCTTTCTCGACCTCTATCTAGTGAGCGATGGCGGCTTTCTCTCTAGCGGCTCTCTTTCCGGCGATCTAGTGAGTCTCTGTCTCTCTCAATATCTTTGTCCCTTTAGCTTGTGGTTTCCATTTATTCCTTTCTCCTTTTATTGTGTTGTTGCTGCATTGCCATTGTTGTGTTAGAACCAAGAACAACTTCTAAAATTATTTAATTATGTTTAAATGATTGATATGTACTTATGTTTAACATTAGTTTGAGTATTTTAGTATTTCATTTTGGAATGTAATGTTGATTGTTGAACAATTTAGAGTTGTATTATGTTGAAATTGTTGAACAATTTATGATTTTTTTTTTATATATATTGGCGTACCCCGTACCCCACTTTTTACAAAATTGCCGTACCCCATACCCGTATTCGTACCGGGTACGGTTACCGTATCCATATCCGGGAATCATAGACTATACTTAAAGAAACCCACTATCACCTACTCCCTTGATGATGACCGAAGAAACAGAAACAGGCAATGGCACAACCAAAAAAAAAAAAAAAAAGCAGCAGAAACAGAATGGATGCATAATGAGTGAGGAGCAGAAACAGCAAAGTCAAGGTGCACAGAGGTGCTGCTATGTTGCAGTAGAGGTTGCGCGATAGGGAGGGAGACATGCAAACAGCGACGCGATGCTGGCACAATGGCAACACGACGGCAGAGTGACAGCAGCCCGATGACGACGCAATGGGAATCGATAGAGAGGGTGCGGCTGTGCGAAATGCAGATAGTGAGATAAAGATCGAGTGACAAACAAGGTTGTCAATTGCGGATGACGGTTCATGATGGTGAGGCAAAGAACCGCCATAAAAATATGGCGGTTGGCATTGCAGGTTATGGCGGAAGCCATGGTGGACTAAAAAATATATAAATACATATTAAAAAAATAAAATACAAAGACATTATGTATAATTAAAGCCTCAAAGACATAATCAAAGCCATAGATACACACTCAATCACAAACAAGGACTAAAAAACATAGCAATCCATGATCAAAGCCGCAAAGACATAGTCATAATGTCAACACAAATTAAGCATTCAAGACAAACATTAGAGTTCAAGACAAACAAACATAAACTAAGATCAACCAATCTAGTGACTAGTCCTCTTCCTCCTCTTCCTTTTTTCTTCTATAGGGTGGACATACTTTCACCCAGGGTTTGCTCTGTTTTGCTACTGTTAGAAGAGGCTGGAGCTGGAATTGAGCTTTGTTCAGGTCCACTTGCCAGTTCAACCTAAAACAAAATAGAAGAGGCTGCACAAAAAGTAAGAACAACAAGAAGAAGAAAAAGAAAAAAACAAATCAGATAATAAGACAGAACAGACAAGAAGAAGAAGACGGAACAGAGCTTCAGAGAAGAAGAAAAAGGACCTCAATGGTGCTGGCGTGAGCCATCGCCAGTGTGGTGAGCCGCAGCCAGAGAAGAGCAAAGACAGACTTTGAGAGACCAAGAGAGAGAAGGAAGCAGAGAAGTGAGAGTGAGAGTGAGAGAAATGGAAGAAGGGTCGGGTTCATAGGGTATTGAAAACCCTAAAATACCCTCTAAAAAGCAAAAAAAAAAAAAAGGTCTTTGGCGAATTTTCCACCATGGCGCCACAGCGGCCACGCCATCCACTTTTCCATGGCGGTGACCTCAGATTCCTCCATGCCATGGCTAATATTTGACAACACTAGTGACAGACAGTGGTGAGAGAGTGTCTTTTAGGGTTTTCTTCTTCCAAATTAAGCTGGGTCAAGTCAAAAAAATTGAGCCTCAAAGGAGAGCACAAAACCCAAGGAGCTACTGCTCCCACCGCTCTTACGCTCTAGCACGGCGCTCCGACCTCCACCAAAGACGCACCCATGAACGGGAGTGAGCACAGTGGGTCATCGTAGGTGCGTAAGAGCGAGCGCTCCTATGCTCCGGCACACACTCTTAACAACCATGGTTACTATGCTCTAGTGATCTGCTAGCCCTCACACATACACAAGCACAAAATCATGCACCCCCTACTTAAAATCTCTCGTTTTCTACTATATTAATTTGTTATTAACATCACAGCACGCACACATTTGATTTTTTCTGCTGTCATCAAAAAGCATTAATTCAACACAAATTCACCAGCTGATTTCACAAACAAAACTAGCTGTTATTAATACACCAACAGATACTAAAGAAAGTTCAACCAAAAACCAATTTGGTTAAAAAGCACATATAGCTCATGCAATAAGAATAAGAGATACAAAACAAATTAAACAACTAAATCATGATTTGATTGGTCAAGATTATGGCAAAACATGATACATCGACATCACAGAACTCTAAACCTACACCCACTGAAGCAATTTTAGGATCAAAACATCCAAAATAGAAGCTATCATTGTGTGTAACTTCTTTACTTGACTCTTGTATGAAGCCACATTCCCTCTTAAAGCTTCTAATTCATCCCTTTGAGTTTCCTCCTTCTGATTCAACACCAACAACTCTATTTTTTGTGCCTCTATCACTTCAGTTAGCTCTATCTTCTTCCTCAATAACCCATTGATCACTTTTATTGATTTTTGTGTTGCAGGTAGGTCACACCAAGCAAAGAAGTTGCAATGTCCTTGATGAGAGCCATATCTTGGACAACCAAAATACCTCTTACCCGAGTTTGTTTCAGTCCAAGAAGTTTGAACTTTGAAGTCTTGTAGGAAGGCCACAATTACAACAATGGCCATGGCGATTTGACGAGTTGGTGCTTCCAGTCGATCCATCACTCTCCATCTTCTTCTTCACTAGGTCTTTCCTCTTCATTGGCCATCTTCCTATTCCAGAACAATTGGTTCAGATTCAATTTGAATTGGGGCTTGGAAGGTGGTTTAGATTCAATTTGAATTTGGTTCAAATTAGGCTTCGAATTTGGGGCTTTGATTTGGTCCAAATTAGGCTTTGAAGGGTGCATTTGAGAGGTTTTAAGGTTTCTATTAGGATAGAAATCGTGAGGTAACCATGTTGGATGGTTTGATGGTGAAGGAGTTCGAAGGTTTCTAATCACATGGGGATGGTTTAAGGTTAGGTTTGGGTTTGGGAATTTGATTAAAAGGGGAAGGGTATTTTTATTGGTAAAATATGTCACATGACTGGCATGTGACCATTTAATAGTGGAATTGGATGTGAAGTTAATGGAAGGGCCTTTTTGCACAGTCTGGAAAAGTCAAGTTGTCGAATAGCATGTTGTTGCACATGACCTAATGTACAGGGGGGTAAAATGCATTTACTCCTATCCTTAATACTGGAGAATATCCATTGATATCCCATTATTTCAAATATCTCCCAACAGCTCCAAATTCCACGACAGATAAAGAACTTCTTTTAGAGGGAAAAAGAAAACATACCTACTAATGACAAGGTCCAAACTATTAGTCAAGAATAGTGTGAAATCTTTGGAGTAAGGGATAATTGCATTACCTCAATTTCTTCTAGGTTATATGTATCCATGATAAGCTGTGAAGTATCTATCAGCTTTCCACTACTAGTTATATGATAGAATCTGGAATTAATGGTAAGATGGTAGATAGTCCAGAAGCAAGCCTCAATTACAGCAATAGAGTACTACATGCAGATGCAAGTTTAGTATGAGAAAAAAAGAAAAAACAATCAGATAAGCAGGATGCTATCTCTTCTCTACTCAATGGCTTAAGCCACCCCAAACTGTTTAGACAATTCAATGCTCCCGTCACTACCCTCTGCATTCTCCATATTCACATTCCTTTCACGGATTCCCACATCTTTCAAACCCTCTGCTACAGCCAAGTGTCACTCAGTTTGACCTTTATCTACATAACCGAAACCCCCATATCCTTTTCCAGTTCATTACCATTTCTACCCTTTATCTTCCTCTCTTCCTTCCCTCGTAAAGCTTCAGCATCCCTCCCTTGGGCCCATAGCCTCGCAGCCCAAATCCTTCTTGCTTCCTTGCTCTTCTCTATCAAACATGGGTTAGAGGCCCACCACTATATTTAACAGAGTTCAACATATTTATTATGAAACAAATAATCAATAAACTACTAGACAACCCACTTAACATACCGTGGCCATAAGTACCAATAGATACTCCCCAGAAGTAACATTGCTAATTCACACAACATCTTATTAGTATCATTAGATACTATCAAGTTCCTTGCCAGTCGCCATAAACAATCATGAATGTCTACAGATAACTCAGACACCAGTTGGAAGCACCATCCTCCTCCTCAACATAAACACTCTCCTCCTTTAAATAGGCGCCATATAGCTGTGGATAATTGGCAACATGACTTTCAAAGACTTGAGTACAATGGCATTCAATTACCTGGCAGCATCACATTTCTTACTTTATCCAGTTAAAGAGAAATAGAATGGCCAGATTCATCATCTGGTTGTCTATCTGAAAAGGCAATTTTCCATGTCTCAAGAGCCACTCAAAGGTAAGAAGCATTTAAGGTAAGAAAAAGCACTCACCTGTTATATCAGAAGAGCTAAGTGAATCGGTGAAAACAGAAAAATGGCATTGTTCAGAAGGGGTCCAAAGCAGACAAACAATAGTATCAGCTACAATTTTATTAGCTAGGACATGGATTAATCCTTAGATCTCAAATTACTGGTCTAGTAGAAAGGGAAAAACAAAATCCATTGCATCAATTGATATCTAAGAAACACACCCAAAAGGCCTTATAGCTTGGGAAACATCAGTATCTTTGGGAGGTGAGGGTGGGGAAGGGGAAGGGAAGAAAAAGTCATTAAGAATAAATTAAAAACAAAATACATGAAATGGTAAGGGTAATGGATCCGCCACGGGGAAAAGTATAAAACTATAAAACATTGATGTGTCTTGGGGAATACGTTATTGAACATCTACAACTGACACGTCATGGGAATACTGAATCAAAACTTTGTGCAATGTAACTGTCATTTTCACGATTTGTTTTATAACAAAAGATATTCATTAAGACAGAAAGAAGGAAAAAAATGCTGCAAAGGTTCCCAATCCCTCAGCAAAGTCGCCATTTTTACTACTAATTGAAGCACACAACTGTCAGCTACTTTTCATATTTCCAATTATTCTTTTCACATAATATTCAACATGTCATCACATATATTAAACACAAAGCAACTACACAATTATTTCCAGGTGAATCCGCACAATTAACCGGCATTGACAATGATTAAATCACACTCAAAAGGTACTGAAGATAACAAACCTGTACGACATCATTTCTCCCTTCAATGCGACCATTGCCTTCAACACGTGGGGGATGGGCAACAGTAACATCTTCCACAGGCTCCACCCCAGGAACCAATCCTGATGCATCCTCCCACTCCTCTTCAATGAAAGGTGCATAACGTTGGCCATTCGGAGGTCCTATGTTATTTTTGTGAAACACTCTACACAAAACATATGCATCCTTCTCCATCCAGCAGAGAAATGCACAAAAATGATTAACCAACTGTGGTGAATTGCGATAAATAACAATGTCCATACTGCAGCACATAGCAAACTAAACTTTCCACTTTTACTAAAGAACAAAGTTTCAAACTCCTGCATCCAAGTTTCACAACACATTCTGGATTTTGTGAAACAAAACAAAACAACAAAGCTCCATATTATTATGAACATCAAAATGAGATGAGCCCTCAGTTGCTGTGGGGGAAACAACACAAAATCATACAGTTTAGGCTCATCCCAGTTTAGGCTCATCCCACACTTGAAGTTCTAAACTCTATTATCTCACTCACCTGAGGCTGAGAGGATCCAGCCCTGGCCCTCTCCAGCTCCTCATCAACAAGCCTGTACTCATGCATGACCCAGTTGGTCCTCTTACCATCTGGAGCTCGACCACTATGGAACACCAGGGTTTTCTTCCACCCCACGGTCCTTTGATCATGCTTTACCGTGCGATCATTTCCAGTGGCCTTCCAGTAACCTCTGCTTGTAGCCCTGTTCATTCTCCCACCATTGCCATATTTCTTGTCCAATGCGCTAAAGAAATACCATTCCTGGTCCCTAGTCTTCAACCTCGATTTATCTAAACAACCATTCAGCACAACATCATCTCAATGAGTTAAAAAAATAAAAAACACCAACAAAACACCCCATAGAGGATAACATAACAAGGTCCAAATTTTTCTAACGACCCATCAAAAATCTAACCAAGAAAAGCAAAACCCATCTCCAGAAAACCCACATTAAGCTAAACCTGAGAAAAACCAGACAAAAACACAAAAACCAAAAACACCAAAAGTAGGGATTTTTACAGCAGAAATGAACAAAAAAAAATTAAAAAAACAGCAAATTTGGGTAAAGGCAGTGACCTGCAAGGTCCCAGGGCTCGCTCCTGTAAATGTCAACTTCAGATATGGCATCAAATCGGAAGGTTTTACCACAAACCTTGCGCTTTAGGTAATAGATAACGAGCTCCTCATCAGTGGGGTGGAACCTGAAACCAGGAGCAAGAGAAGTAGGAGCAGCTGCAGCTGCAACTGCAACAACAGCAGAAGCAGAAGCTGAAGGTGTTGATGGTGTCACTGTGTGAGTGGTGGATGAAGAAGGGGTTGGTGGGGGTGGTAGAACAAGGGTTTCACGACCCATGTGTGAGTGAGAGGGGAAGAAGGGGAAAAGGGGCGGAAGAAGGGATTAGGGCTTGTTCTGTTGTCAGTGTGTGGGGAGTTGAGTTTGCCTAAGCAAAACGGAAAAGATGGGGTCTTTGATTGAGGGTCAAGCAACAAACGAGGGGTACCTTCAATGTCAAGAAATTCTAACGCTTCGTGGTTTCCAGGGACTGTGTTTTTTTCTTTTCTTTTCTTTTCTTTTTTTCCTTGAAAGGTCAAAAAAAAAAATGAATTATTCCTTTTGTGGTTGCGTTATTATTCGTCTTGGACCCAAAAAAAAATAATCGGATCCTTTCCTTTTAGTTGGATTTTATTTCCTTTTTTCTTATAGTTTATTTACATCACCAATATTTACCCACAGGCTAAGAAGAGGTGGTAATGGTCTTCTCCCTTTTTAATTAAATATTAATAGTTCAATTTTTACTTTAAAAATAAAATAATTTTAAAATTTATTGTCAATATTTACCACCTTAAATGAATTTAGTCGTATCTAACCTTAAAAACAAACCAATATTTAATTATAATTTTTTCAACTAATTTCATGAAGGACTTAATTTTAATAAAGGTATGGTTGGCTGAAGAGTAAAAATTTTATGAAGAGGTTTTATGCATAATTTTACATACAAAGTTTATTAAAAAATAATTATCTCCAAACCAAACAAAATGTTAATAGTATAAACGAGTTTTATATAATTATCCAAAGAAAGGACAAGGTCTTATATTTAACTGATTCTAAGTTCATTATATTCAGAACAATACTTTGTTAGTTGTAGTGAACTACTTGAATCAACTAAGTGTTAGATGAAAAAATAAATAAATATAGGGTATAGATAATATGGGCTCAATTGGGACTTGCATGGAAACCATATGAGTGGGTCTTCTTTTTTTTTCTTTTTTACCAATTTACTGATGGGAAATTTAGAAATAAATCACGGGGATGATTAACTTCTTTTTACTATTTGTGAGGTGGTAATTTGGGACCATTTTTGGGGCACACTTCCCATGTATGGCCCAGGGTTGCTATCCTTTTGTTCGAGGAACGGCCATGCATACAGTACTCCTAGTCACACCAATATATATAGATATATACAGAATGCAATCTTAAATCCATTGGATACTATACAATTAGAATAATGAAATGTCGTTCATTGAGCAATGGTTCAGACTTCAGAGAACATAACGACACTTTTAATCTGTAATTGTTTATGCATTTTTTTTAGTAGATAATTGTTTATGCATTTGAGGCCAAGAATCCAATTTCCATTTAATATTTTTTTCTCATCTTTATGATTTTTAATATGATGTTTATATCATATTTGGGATGGATTTTTATGTAATGTAAAAAATCAATAAGAAATAAGGATTTTTCTTATTGATTTTTTTAAAAAAAAACTTTTATTTCATCTTTAAAATTCTTACTCCAGCCAAATTTAGTTTTTATCTTATTATGAGACATTTTTATTTTCAATATTAATAAAACCCATCCTGTGTTGATGGCTAAATCGTTAAGAACTAAAGACGTTTAGAGTGCGTTTGATGAGCTTCTTTTCGCCTCAAAATCACTTTTACACAAAAAAAAAAAAAACAATTCATATAATTGAATAATTTTAAAAAATAATCTAAATAAAAAATTATTTTTCAAATTTTATTTTAAATGAAAAGAAATTGTTTGTGAAAAAATTAATTTTTATTTTTTTCAATTATATAAAAATTTAAAGTTTCATAATATTTTTTTTGGAAAATCTTAAACAGCGCACCATAAAGAAGGGGTATTCACAAAAGCTCTTTTATCCCAGTTATCATTCTCCTTCCTCTCTCCCATACCCTTATTAGAAGGCTTCTCTCGGTTCTCACTATAAAATCTATTCACTAAGCCTGTCTAGGTTATAGTCGGAAAAAATATAAAAATAAGGCTTAATTAATAACTTTTATCAATTTCACATATCCACACACTTAAAAGTATTATTATTTCACATGACTAAAAGGTTAGGGTTTGATTTTTAATATCCCTATTGTAAATAAATGTTTATGCTCAAATTTAAAAGAGATATTCGCCTGAGAGGAACATATTAGATATAAAATCATTCATATATCTCTATTTAACAATTTAAACTTTTGAAAAATATGATTTCATAACATTTTAAAATTAGTAAGGCTCTATTACTTTACACTAATAATTTTCATATATATTTTTATTAAAAAACATTGTGTGGAAAAGCCTAAACCCTCAAGATCTAGAGTAGCAAATAGTAGAGCTCCTCTCCAAGTAAAGAGATAGATCTAGAAATGATGATTTAAAGGAGGGGCAAAAAATGTTCAATCATAATTACATTATAAAATAATTTTTAATTTATATTAATATAAAAAAGTTATATATATATATGTGTGTGTGTGCGCGTGTGCACGTGTGTATTATCATATTATGCTTTCTACATTATATACAATTTGTCACTAATAAAATAAACTTAGAAAATTTAATTATGAACTGCAAATTAAAAAAAATTACTAGGGTGCTTAAGAATTTGAATTAGGTATTTCTTAAACTAATGTTTTAGAAGTCATTAATAAAATTCAACCTAAGTATATCTAAAGGAATAAAAATAGGTGATAGATCTTCTTTTTTGTCAATTTTTTTTTGGTACATCGAAATTTGAAGACAATGAAATTTGAGTCTACAACCTCATATACACTATTCGGACTCTTCATCACTAATTCAATTTCAATGGCTTATCTTTTTTTTATACATGTAAATTAAACTTATGTATAGTTTTTATATCTTCTCTGTTAATTATATGTATACATGCTAACAATACTAAGGGGAGGGAGGCCAAAGCCCCTACTTATCCCCTTCTCCCTCTGTCCCTATCTTTAAGAGAGTTTTTTAGGATTTGAACCCCTGATTTTGCGAGTAAAATTCACTCATGACTCAAGTCACTTTCATTGAGCTAACTCCAATTCTATTTTACAAGACTCTACTATTTTATTAACCTTTATTATCTTCATAAGTCATATTCATTTAATATGGTGTAAATTCATTCATATGTATTTCATAAACAATCTTTGAAATTTCATTAAGGGTATACTATATATTAAAATTAAAATTATAGGGTATCTTATAGGTTTAGTCTATTTGAACCATCTATGAAACTAATTAAGTTTTGTTCGGATAAATAGTTTTTTTAAAAGGTTTATGCAAAATTAATTTTAGAAAAAATAATTTATGAATAAGTCATTTTATATTTAAATACTTAATGATGAAATTGTTTATTTTGAGTATTTTAAAAAGTACTTTTTCAAAAATAATAAGCTATATAGCTAAACATGATTAAAAAAAAAATTAAAAATGTGCTCTCTTCAGGGAACACATTGCTTGACTTTTACATCATCAGCTTGATCCAAGCCATTGATTTTGATATCGATTGTTGGAAGGGAAAGCCCAATAGAGAGGAAAAGTCTAAATCAATGAGTTAAGTGAGAAAATCACAAAAGTATATTAGAAGTCACATCTTGATTCAAAATCTTAAGTCAATAAATTTATAAGTTCTTCCATCTTTTATATTATTCATTCAATCTATTTTCAACAAATGTGTGCGTGTGTGATTTCACACTTCAACACAAGAAAACAACAATAATGAAAAATAGATAAATTATATGGTTTTAAATTTTTTTAAATATGTTTCATATTTTGATTGAAATACGAACAAAAAGCTTTCTTTTGATATATTTATTTTAATTTTTTTTATAACCAGTTGATCGACGAAACTTACATTTTTATTTTTCATTCATATCTGTTTGAGGATAGGCCACTGAGAAATTTACATTGATATTCATTGATCAACACTCTCCTTAACAGCTAAGATGAATACAAGTTCAAATAAATTTTGCAAATTAATATAAAGTGTATTATCTGAAAATAAAATGGTTATATATTTGAAAAAGTTATCTTTAAAGTAGACATAAATCTGTGTTGCTCAAATTAAAGGGATGGTTGATTCAATAACTCTAATTATCACATTAATCAATAAGAAGTAGAAAGAGTCGACTGTAAGGTTTGTACGTTTAGACGGAGAAACCAAGGTTTTTTTTATATTATTGTGACTCTTTGATAAATGTTGAGCTCTTTATGTTCTTCAAAAATTGCTCTTAAAAGATCATAATAATATTATTTAATAAATTAATATAAAAATTGTTCTTAATAGAGAAAAGTTATAATAATAGTATTTGATAAATATATTTTAAAATTACTCTTAAAATCTAAAATAACTATAATTGATATATATATTAAATAGAGCAATTGCTACTTATATTGTCATTAAATATAAGAAGGCCAATTTTATCTTTTAAGTTTTAAAGAATACAAGTCCTCTTTAAAATGCATCCATTGTTTTTAGTTAGCAAAAAGAAAAAGTTGGCTATACTTTTTATAACTAGGAGCACACCCTTAGAAACTACTACCAAATCAAGCTTAAGTGAGTTTGGATGGAGCAATTATAGGAGAGAATATGATTTTTGAAAAGATTGAAACTTTATCGTGATAAAATGTTCTATTTGGATATTAACTTAGAAGAAATTATAGAATTCAAGGGATTTTATCTATCTAAAATCGAGAATTTTATTTTCTACTTATAGAGAGGGAATTTTGAAAATCCCTACACATACAAGTTTATTCTTTTCTCATTTTAGTAAGCCTAATTTTTATTATATTCCATTATAGCTTCTTTATATTTATGAGGTTTCTGTTTAATGTTATGTTCAATTCATTTTATTGCATTTTAAATTTTTTTAAATTCAATTCATATTACATAATGTTATAGTTATGTATCATTTTATTTTATTTATATAACAATTAAATTTTATAATTAAAATTTAAAATATTTTGTGAATAAAATTTAAGATAATTTATGAAATATGAACTCATTATAATTATTGTAGATCAGTTGAATTTTGATTATGAATGAAAAACTCATTTTTTTAAAAAAAATTATCTTACCCAAACAAAGCATTTTACAAATAAAAAAATGTAGTTATTATCCAAATGAAAAATTTAAAAATTGAAGGAAATTTAATTGAAGCCTTTTAATTTCCTAATATTTGAAACTTTCTTATATTTTGGAAATACTCTATCCAAATGCATACTAAGTGACTAATTATGAAAAACAAAGGTATATGGTACATATGAGAAATAAAATAGTAATTATTACTCTCTATATCCTTGAATAATTATCCATTTAAAAATTTTAAATAGTATTAATTATTTTTTATAATAATATCCATGTTGAATATTATTGACTTGTTAGTAAAAGGAGAGAGGGAAATCAGTAGGAAAATTGGGACAATTTAATGAATTATGCTTATATTTTTATAATATTAATATTTTTCAAATCATTTACTTAATTATAATGAATATTTAAAATATGATAATTATTAAAGGATGGAGGGAGTACTCAATAAATTATCAAAATTAAGGAACCACTACATATTTAAATGATGCAATACTTTTTCAATACTTATAATTGAAGCATTATTACTTTATAAAACAATACATTTTTCACCTTTAAAATTTTGAACGGTGTATAACCATAAAATAATTGCAAATTATATTCAACTTACATATATAATATAGATAATTTTTTTACTATTAATAAATATAGCTTATGTTTAGTTAGCAAGATATATTTTTAAGATGTATTTTTTATTACATTACTGAAGAGGTTTTGCTCAAACATTCACTAATATTATCACATCAATAAAAGCATTTGACTTAGATAAAAATATTACAAATAAAGATATATGATTAAATGACAATATAATTTTTTTTTTAATTTTATGCTAATAATATATCAAATTAATATCTTTTTATCTATCTATACTATATATAAAAGAAATGATCCCCTTTTAAGTGCCTTGTGGTACACAAATTTAATATTTTCAAAATACCCATAATGCCAAAAAAAAAAAAAGTTAAGAGAAGTTACAAAAAGCCAAAAAAAAGTTAAACAAATTTTAACATGTGAAAAATTAAAAGAGTAGATTGATAGGCACTTAAATATTTATTAGTTCACTAGTGATATATAAATTATTACTTGTTACAAATCAAATTTATTATTTGCCCTTGTCCATAGGTGAAAGCATAGTTATAGGTGACTGGATTGGTTCTGCAATTGAACCGACCAACATGGTCAAACCCGGATCATACCACGAGCCAAACGGCGAGTCTTTACCATCTTGTTGAACCATTGCATTGAACTACTTTGAGCTTGTTGCCAGCTTTGATCGCGCCTTTGAATACCAAGCATGAAGGAATTTTTTTCAAATACTCCTCATGCGAGGCTTGAACCTGTGATTGCAAGGTGTGAGGAGTGCATACTTCCACTAAGCCAAGGCTATTCTTTGTTATATTATATGTAAAGAATTATATATGATATATGTTTGGGTTAATAAGTTTTTTATAAATTGATTTAATTATATCAGATTGAACCAGTGATTCAGTGACTCAGTGCCCTAATTAGGTCGAGTTTGATAACTATGAGTAAAAGGAATGAACAATCCGACCCAAGCCCAATCCAATTGGCACTGCAGGTTTCTTTTCTTTCCCCTTTGTTTTGTTGTTTATTTTATTATAAAAATTATCATCTCACCATTTAAAAATAAATATCTTATTTAAACATCAATTTTATTAAATGTGACGAGTTAATAAAATACGTGAGAATCACAATCATATTCTATAAAATTATAAACTATAATTATCTCAATGACAAGTTCCAATCACCAATGAGCACTATGTGAACAGTATTTAAGTATGTCTCAGCAGCACGATCACCTCTACTTCACTTTTCTCTCCCGCCAATCTCACCCTCCCAGCCTTCAATTTCATCTCCAACAAAGCAAAAACGGCTTTTTTGTAGCTCCCTCTATGGTATGCTTCTCTTTCCTCCAACAACTTTTTCTCATTGCTTTTTTTTTTTTTCATTCATCTGTGATGACAAAAATTCACCTAAGCATTTGAAATTATTAAAATTAGGAAAAATTTGATTTGAATTGATTTGATTTTTATGTGAAATATTATATTTGAAATAATTAAATAAAATAAAAAATAAATTGATTTAAAAATCTATTTTATGTTTAAAATAAAATATATTGTGTCTAGAATGATTAAAATTCGAAATAAATTGATTTGGTTTATATTTGAGTTTTAAAGTTAATTCATTTCCATCCATATCTTATTGAAAAATTAACGGGTTTACAAATTAAAAAAAATAAAATTTGATGAAATTACAAATAATTTCTTTTTTAATTTTTTTCTAAATTCCAAACACGCTCTTAACTATTTTTTCCCATTTCAATTATAAGCTTCTATAACTGTTCAAATCCTTCACTATCCAACTTGATTTTGTATTAACAACATCACATATGTGACATATCATCATACTAAGATAACATCATCATAAGTTAATAACATTGTTTCCCTCATATTCATCTCCTTCATTCAGATTTTCCTACAACCCAAACCTACAAATAAAACTCAAAATCCGTCCAGAGCTCTCAAATTTGTCAATAGATTTTGAGTCAAGAAAGAAGAATACGTGGTTTTGACGAAGAGGGAGGGACAGGGAATTCTTTTTTTCTTTTCTTTTTTTCAATACATAGTGATAGGGATTATTGATCAAGAATTTTATTCTTTTTCAGTTTAACAAGGCCAAATTTTAAGGCTCCCACTTCAAGAAAAAATAAAATACAGCTTTAGGTGTCAGGGTTCTTGTGTTTCTCTTTTAAAAGACCACCTATGATCTGCACTAATGCAGGCTGCAAAGGAAAGCTAGATTAGCGACAAATTCTTTTATACTTCTCGTCTAAGAAGTTTTTAATTCCACAAATGATTCTTTACCTTTCATTTTACGTTCAATCCAAGCCACTGGAATTAGTATAGTCTTTCGAGTTTGTATAATATGCATATTGAAATTTTAGTTTCAAACTTTATTATGACTGATATAATTTATAAACTACTAAAAAAAATTTTCTTTCAATTCGTTTTTTTTTTCATATCAAAATCAATAGTTCAATGCCTCCTTAGAGAAAGAAATCTCTTCCTCCTGAAGTATGGAAGAATTTTGTCTCCAGTATCTTTGTGAGGCCTATGCAAACTAATTAGGTAGCGTTGCTATCTTAACTTTAAACACTAAAAATTAGTAAAAGATATTTTCGGTCTACTTAATATCGTGTGTTGATGAATTTCATAATAGCATTTTTTTGTGGATTTCTCATAATATATGTCCTAACATGACTAATGAATAATGATACAAAAAAAAAAACCACTTTATAGATTTTACGTAGAAAAAGTAATTATTATAGTTACATTAGTTTCAGATTTTAAAAAAAATAATTATAAAAAATAATTTTATACACAATTGAAAACTGAAAATTAATTTTTCTCATAAGTTATTAATTTTAGCTTATATAAAAAAGTTAAAAATCAATTTTTTTAATTTTAATTATTTTTAAAAAATATTTAAATATACAAAAAGTAATTTTTTGATTGAAAAAAGTAATTATTTATCAAAATAATCACAAATAAAGGTACCTTATATATGTCTATTTTCAAGATGACTACTATTCTTTAGCTACTTTATTCCATTTTTATCCATCTAATTGATGACACTTGTACTCTTTGTATAATTATTTGACTTATGAATTTTTATCTAATTTTTTCATTACACACTTCTATACTCTTTAAATATGAGGCTAACTTTCTGAAATTGAGAATGATAAAATTAGGCCTTTGTTAAGTACTGTGTTTTCAAGACTTTCAATTTTATTTTCTTTCAAAATTTTAATACTCACTTGTTAGTTATCATTATGTTTTAATATTAGTGACTAATTAATTAAACGAAATATAAAATTCATTACATAATATTGTAACATATATAATAAATCATCCATCATTAAATATAAGTATTGCACAAAGAGAACAACCCAACTCAATAGATAAAATCTTTTGCAAGTAAAAATAATAATCTAAAAGAAAATTTCAAGTTTACTTATACTATATGTGATATGGATCATATTTAATTTTTTTTAAAAAAATTACCACTATCAATAATAAAGATACAAGTTAATTATATCTATTAAGATGATATTATATTATTAAATAACTTTATAAAAAAAAATTTATATTGAGAATGGAGTAAAATTAAATCCTTGCTAAATTGATTAATTGTTTTTTTGGGACAGACAGTATCGTGGGAAAAATAATTTATATATGATATTGGTATAGGTGATTTACACTAATATGATAAAATGGGTAAATTTATTTATATATGGTGTTTTAGAATCCGTCAAAGGCGGATTCAATAAAAAAATATTATTTTGATAGATTATGAAACTGACTTTGACGGCGGGATTTTATTTTAATATTATTTTATTGAATCCGTCAATGGTGGATTTAATAAAATAATATTTTTTACACTGAATTCGATGTGAATTCATTACATAAATATTTTTTTATTGAATTTGTCTTTGGCTGATTCAATAAAATAATATTAAAATAAAGTGTTGAATCCGCCTTTGGCGGATTCTATATTAAAAATACTATATTATATAAATTTTTTTCAAAATACCATATTGATATAAATACACCACTCAAAAACCATATAAAAAAAAAAAAAAAGACCCGAGTGCAGTGTGTCGTTAATTTAGGAAGGTTTAACTATTATTGTTGAGTCTCTGACACTGAGAGTACGTGGGTGGTCAGAACTCAGAAGACGTGGTGCGCGTGAGTGTATATTGTCTGGTCTAGATTTCATTGTCAGTTGCGAGTGGCATGTGATGCACGTGTTCGCATTGCAGTGCATGCATCTACCACGTGTCTTGTACTACTCTTCGTCTCTACATAATTTTATAAACATTTTATCATTCAAATTGTCAGAACTTTCTCAACAAGGAAACTCTACGGAAAATTGAAGCACAACGTCACATTTTAATATTTTATTACTCTTTTTTTTTTTCTCTCTCCCGATTCATTTTGGTTACCACATTCAGATGACGATAACACAGGTAGGTCCCTCATGCTTACATGCCGCCTCCAGGTGGTTTACAACGTAGGGGTGCGAGGCATTTTGAGCTTTCTAAATTTTTCTTTCTCTTTTTCTTTCTTTTTTTTTCATTTGCGTAAAGGTAATTATTCGAAATTTCCAGTGAAAGGGAAATGTGTTATGCAAAATGTTTGATATGATTGTGTATTAATTATGTAAAGCTAATGTGATATTTTGTGCATAAACTAGTAATATCTTTAAAGCTAAGCATCATTCTTAGTTTAAAAGTTTGAACCTACATGAAAAATAATTTAATGCATGCACAAATTTTTTAACTCGTAAAAAATAAAAAATAAAGAGTGAATATCAAAATTGGTCATTCAATAATATTGTGCAAGACAAAAACAAACCCATTTTGTGGTCCTTCACAATTTAAAAAATAGAATAATTTAGTTCTTTTTCACTATTTTGATAGACTCATTTATCTTATTTGCATTGTATTTTTATTGGAAATCAATTAAAATTATTATTGTTAAGGATCAAATTATCCTGAAATTCGTTGAAGATATTGATAAAAACCTAATTTTTTTAATTATGAAGGATTATGAAATATATTTTTATTATTTAAGATAATTAATTTATTGAAAATGTATTCAAAATAAATGGATTAGGGTGGGGTTGAAGCGTGTGGGTTGAAATTTTTTATACCCATAACCCACTGCACATATCTTGGATTAAAATAGTTTTTGAACTCAACTAATTGATATAAGTTGGATTGGACTGAAAACCATCAATTTGTTATTTACATAATGACCCTACCCGATCAACACCCTTCCTTCATCGAATGGTGAGGGAGGAGAAATATTTATATACTCTTGTAATATATTTAATATGTATTTCAGAGATATCCCTAATCATATGTTTTTATTTTATATAAATTTTAAATATTCTAAATTAAAATTAAATAGTGAACGTTGTTTCTAAAATATACATTAAATGTGCAAATATTTCAATTGATAAAGTGAAAGCAGCAATTGCGTCTTGGGTGCATGGCCAACACTTGTCAAGCAGTGTCAATTGGTGATATTAAGATCTAAGATACACGCAGCAAGCACCTACCATGTACGTAGCCATTTTACTTCTAATTAGACAAAACCCACCTTTGCCTTTCACAGCGCGTGCAAAAGAGACACACATATACGAAGGAATAATAGCTACACCAATAATATTTTTATAAAAACATTATAATACATTCATTCCGGAGTAATTCATAATAATATTATTATTTTTTTGGGGGGTTAATATGACTGCTGATAATGTTATATTGTGGGATTGAACAGATTATGTGATAAAAAGCTTTAATTTTTTTAATAGTAAGTGGATCTAATTTAAGATAAATTAGTTTTAATAAATTTTATATATTAATATTTCAAATTAAAATAATGTAATAGGGGTTGAAATTAAAAATATTTTTTTTTTTAATCAAGACCATAGGTATTTTTTATTCTAGACAACTGCTCGAATTTCAATGCAATTGCAAATCCTGAGCTTAAATTCAAAATTTCTGATAAGTTAAAAACAAACCTTCTTCTACTAGTTCATTTACATACTCGTCAATAAATTATAGAAGAATTTAACTATTGTTTTATTATATCTAACATTTATAACAATTTCATTATACACTGCAAAAAAAAAAATCCGTTATAAATTATATATAATTAATTGAAGATAAAAATAATTTTATACCAGAATATAATAAAATTAAATTAGTTGGTATATACACGATTTAATTAACACTTGTAAGCTTATTCATAAAAAATTAAATGTCATAATAAAATAATAAATTACACTTTGAAAAGAAAATGAAGAATTAAATTTTGTAAAAATTATCTAGAAGAAATATAACTTTATTAGTTCATGTAGGAAGGTACGTAGTCTCCCATATTAAAAATATATCAAAATACCTTAGGTGATAACCATAGTATTATTTTTAGTAATATATATATATATATATATATATATATATATATATATATATATATCAACTTCCAATTTGAGGATGTATAATAAAAATTTAACGTCAAGACTCTGTTGATACAATTTTTTCATTAAAGAAAATCGACTCACCTGCGAATGAATCAGAATACAAGAAGGATAAAGGTTCAAATGTGCTGTAGGGGGGCTGCTAAAGATATCCCAGATGAAAGTTCTATTTACTATATGATGGAATTTATGGATTTGAATCATTCCATTGGTGTGGCAGAAGTATTAGCCTTAAAGCTAAGGTCGCCATATATAATTCGTACGTACTCGAAGAAACTTTGACGTTCTGGGTCTGAATTGCAAATTCTAACTGCTGCTTTTCTCCTTATTGTTATCATGGTTTATGGATAACAAGTAGAACATTTGGAAGCTGCGTTGTGTGTGGAAGTGGAACCAACACATGAGGGAGTGGCTGAAGAAATGTCTCTATTGGGTACAATAATAAGAAATCCCTGCAATTGTGGCAATTAATTAAGGTGGAGCGAGCATTAATTCTAGTTTAGCTTCTCACTTTGAGGAAAGAAATTAAACATCATTTTGGCTAGCATGAGTGGTTTCTTTCAATCGTTAAAATTTGCTGTTCAGAGAATACTTGTCTCCAGGCCATCAGTAGGATCAAGGTGCCAGCATTGAAGAATGTTGTGCATTGAGTATGCTACTCGGGTGTTCTTTAATTTACTTTTACATTAGTAGGCCATCTTCTGTTGTTTTGTCGTAACTCTTGGCAGAATTCAAATACATCATCAATTACAACTATGAGTGTTTTTCTTTTCCTTCCACAATTACTTCAATATAATGTAAATTTTCACCCACCCCATTAGACCAAATTTTTTGATAGTAATACATATAATCTATTCCAAATATTTTATAATTAATTTGAAATTGAATATTGTATGAAATAAATTTACGGATAATATTATTTTAACAATTAATTCAAACAAAACTGGAGAAGTAAGCAATATCCTTATCAATTTTGTTTCAAAAATAAAAGTCGTTATAAAAAAAATCTTATCGTTGCGTATTAAGTGACTAGAATGAATATAGAGTGAAGACAGATCCTCCTAGACAATAGGAATGCTTTTTACTATAATGGTCTCTGTACAAAGTCATTAATTTTCACAGAACGTACAAGTTTAACATGGGTAGTTGATGGAAAAGGATAAAAATAAGAGAGAGGAAGAAAACGAATGGTGATTATTCTTGTTTGAGCTTGAGAGTAACGTACCCTAATTTTAATTATTAAAATACTAATTATAGAGTTTTCATTGATGACCAAATATATAGATATTTCCTTATGAAAATGACAAATAAGGAAACTTCCATAAACACGCAATTGATATTGCTTTAGTTAAATACTTTTTGTGTCTGGTTTGTTGCATTATTTGGAATATTCTGTTAGGAAGGAAATTTCTGCATAAAATGTAATTTACGTTTTCTCAAAACCAATCAATTTATGGTTCAAGGTCGTGTTGTCTGACAGATAAACAAAGATTTTTTAGAACCCCCATTAAAAACCCTTTTCAAATTATTAAAAATAAAAATTTTAAAGTCATTTCACTTCTTGAGCTTACACATCGCTCTAACTAAATTTTTATCGCCCAACCATGCCACCTAGGTTAGAGCTATGCGTCAAAAATCAGTTTCCCAACCAAATAACTCTTCAGATGATTTTAAGATCACATCTCAACTATATATATAGTCTCAAATCAATATGATCAATGATATAAAGATCACATCTTTACTGTACTTGCAAAATAAGTTTAAAACCAACGTACAGCCATGGGGGTAAAGAACTGTCATTTCACTATCTTTTGCTTCAAAGTATTTCTATTTTCATTCTTCTGATAAATCATGAGTATCCTCAAAATATTGAGCGAGGTAAACAAAAATGCTAGATGTGTTTGGTTTTAAGGAGCAAAAATAGAAGAAAATATTTTATGGATAAAGTCTATTCATGAAAAAATTTCTACATTTTTACTGTCAATCAAACACACTTTAAATATATATAAATTTTTAGCAATATATGTCTCATATATATTCAAATTAAAAGTTTAGGTGGGATAAGTGTGGGTATCTCACTAGAGAGAAGTGAAAAACCCTCATTTTGAGCACATAAAATTCTTATATAGATTCAAAATTACATCTTTAGGCTATGAAAACCTTAACGTAATATCATGATTTCCTAGTCAGTGTTATTGAGAAGTGAATTGAGTGAGAAGGCTCCAAAAACAATAATTTGGCCGGCACAATCTAAAAAAGACAAGGTAGTCCCATGTTGGTGTGCAGATGAAGAAATGGCGCGTGGACTTGATCCCAGCATATCAAATCAAAGCAAATCTATTAAATAAAGTGTAGAAGCAAATCAAAGGAAAGAGGACATTTGTCCTAACCATTGTGATCTTCTTGGACCAAACTCTCACCCGCATGGACTACCCGCCACCCTCACCTCCTTGTCTCTTTCATTCCATTCATTCATTCTTCTTCCAACCTCTCTCTTATCACTTTGCTTATTGTTCTCTTTGACATCTTTCTTTATTTCTGAGTGAGTTTTGAGTTTGACCCTTCATCTGAAAGGGAGAGATAATCATCATGGTGGAATGATTCATGCACGCTTTTGAACCTGATAAAGAAGGAAGAAAGAAAACATGGGTTCTGCTTCAAAAGTTGGCAATGGCAGCTTTGATTACTCCTTTAAGGTTTTGTTGATTGGTGACTCCGGTGTTGGCAAGAGCAGTCTTCTCCTCAGCTTCATATCAAACTATCTTCATGATCTCTCCCCCACAATTGGTATACTTCTTCCTTCTAGTTTCTTCCATTCTTAGTTGTTGTGATTGGGAAGAGTCTTTCATGTGTGGATTCAGTATGAGATATGTGGATTTTGGTGCCTTCGCTTTCTTCCTTGTGGGAATGGAACAAGATGGTTATTCACCTTTTTGAATATAGGATGATGATGATACATCTATTTGCTGGGTTGGTGCAAGACTTTCTGTTTACTTTTCCATTTTGCCCCCCTTGATTTTTGGTTAAGTCATTACCTTTATTAAGGCTTGCAGTAAAGAACAAGGTCTTTTTTGGTTAAAGTGGAGAAACAGTTAAGTGAGTCATGCATTCTTGACGAAAATGCTTACCAGTTATACCATGTCAATTGTCAGCTTTCTTTCCAGTTTTCAATTATACTATGCACTTTTTGATCATTTATGTGTTTTATTCCAAATTGTGGTTCCATTTTGTTTTTGTTTTTTCTTTTTAATCTAATCTATATCTGCTTGTTCCACCTTACAACCTGATATCAGTTTCGATTCTATGGTTTTGTTTTGACTTGAGCTCCCTGGAAGGAACTTACACTTATATCCACTTCACAGCTCTTAATTTGGAGAAAATAGTCCTTCCGATGGTCTATTTGGAATTGAAATTGGGACTGGTTCATGATTTGATAACGTTTGTATTCAATCTTATATTCCTTGAAATTTGCCAAATCATTCCATATATTTCAGGGGTTTTATCGATATCTGTATTAGAAACTTTAATGAATTGATTCATTATAAACTGTGAAATGTGTGTTTGTCCGATGAAGTGATATCTAGGCCTTGAAAACCTGCTTTATTCATAGCTCCTTATCTGTCTCTCATTAGGCTGGTGGTAATGGTTTATCATAATTTTGTGGCATATGGCTTTGAAGTTTTCACTTACTATATGTCTATATGATTGAGTGCTTCATGGTCTAAGGACTTTTCGCACATTAATTTTCCCCTTTTTTACTTTTCACTTTTTCTGTTACATACTGAGCTGTTGGTATTTTTAAATCATTTACAGGTGTGGACTTCAAGATCAAGCTTTTTACAATTGGTGGTAAAAGAGTGAAGCTTACTATTTGGGACACAGGTATCTGATTTTTGACTTATTTGATCACATTTCATTCATCATTTTGTGAAGAAATTTGTTATATATATAGGAGACGTATCATATGAGAATGAGATATTTTATGTGAGAAGTGAGAATGAGAATTTCAGCCTTTAGATTAAATAAGTGGTTGAGATTACACCAATTTAAAAAAATCTCGTAACAAACTCACCTCCCAATTTTTTTCTTTTTTGTTCTTGAATTTCTTTCTGGTTTCTTTCCTACTCATTTTCTTTTTTTGTGTTTGAAGTTTTCTTTCATATTATGGATCACAACCAAAAATCAAACGGAAATTAAAAACTTAAAAAAAATGCTTTGAATCATCTATGTTTGAATACTCAATTAGTCAAGGGTGGATGAGCTGGGGCTTGTCGTTTCATGATTCGGCTTATGTTTCTTGTAAAATTTTTTGAAAATGATAGAGGGGAGTTAGAATCATTTTACCACATTGACTAATTGATTTTCCATATTAATTTTGATGGATTTGAAACTGGGTTTCTTATTATAATCAGATTCCTAGTTTCCATCAGACATGATGGAAGGCCCAACTTTTCTCATTTAATGGAGTTCTGGAACAAAAAGCAGTGAATGGAGGTAAAAGAGAGAGTCATGAAAACTTGTAATTGTAGATGATCTTGAGAAGGAAGCAAAACATTCTTTCAGATTTTAATTTTATATTTGATGGCATGCTTGTGTCTCAAGACCAAAAGGAAGGATTTCAGATGAGAAAAAAGAGCAGTAACGAAATGGAAGGAAATTCAAGACAAAAGGAAACAGATAAATTAGGGGGACTTATAATTTCAGAATATGAAAAAGGACTTCAGATGGAAAAAAAGAAAAATGAGTACTTAAGACAATGAAAGAAATTCAAGAGCAAAATGGGAAAAAATTGGGGGTGAATTTGTTACAGATTTTTTAAATTGGTGTAATCTCAGCCACTTATTTAATCTAAAGGCTGAAATTCTCATTCTCATTTCTCACATAAAAAACTCATTCTCATATGATACATCCCATATATATATATATATTACACACGCACACACACATGCTAGATATGTATCTAGCATGAAATGAAATGTTCTAAACCTGAAATATGATTAGTTGAATGTGAAAATCACCACAATGTCCCCCATAAAAGTGAAGCTGTGTCTGACCTGAACATTGTACATTTTGGTTATTAATGTCTATAACAAATTCAGTGTTCTAGTCATCTTGCAGCTTAGAGTCTGCTTTTGCTGTTTCTACTTTCTAGTAGTAAACTTGAGGTCACGGTTAAATTCTGTATCTGATTGTGGAAGAAGCTAACCTTCCCATCCTATCAAGATCTATGGGGATGCATGATACCATTGCAGATTGAATTCCGTTTGTATGAAACCCTGTACTGGTGAGTGATGACTTGTTGCAGTTAGATCATAAATACTTTCTTTTTGCAGCTGGACAAGAGAGGTTTGGAACTGTGATAAGTTCATACTACAGAGGCGCACATGGAATCATTCTTGGTAAGCTATAGATATTAGAAAATTGAATTTATCTTTTATTTTTATACTTAGATTTATGACATATAAGGATGTGCTTATGTGAAGGTTATTTGTGCAATCTGTTGCACACTTTCAAACACGGGAAGATTTTCTCCCCACTTTAACTTTGTATTTGATAATTAATATTGATATTGATGTTTATGTATTTTATAATTAAATTTGAAGTACACACCTATTTACAGGTTATTACTGAAGAAAATAATAGAAATTGAGATAGGATTATTTTGTAACTGAGGTTGCAAAAATATTGGAGAATTCAAAGCTGGACAAATATTATGGGATGGAAGGGTACGATGCTTTCATTTTAAATCCCATGTAGAAATAAACATCAGTGGTCACTGTCAGATTTTTTTTTTCTGCTGTTTAAGATTAAAGTTTTCTTTTTAATCTTTTGGAGTCATTGTAGAAACAATTTATCCATCTAAATTTCAAATGTGATGATTGCTCTGTCTATTTTGTTACAAATGCTAGTGATAAGGCTATAAATATACAATTGTATACTTGTCACTCAATCAACTCCAAACAATGGCCTACAGTCCATACAAAAACAATCATCCTTGATTTTATGGTCAACACTTCCTTAGTGATTTTCCATGATCTTAAAAAATTGTTAGTTCTTGAAAGGAGTGAATGTACATGTGTAAATGTGGTGCTCACTTTTTTGTGCTTTTCAGTATTGCCTATAATGCTAATGTCTAACAGCTATTTTTCTTCACAATTTTCCAATTTAGTCTATGACGTGACAAGGCGTGAGTCATTTATAAACCTGGTGGACATATGGGCAAGAGAAGTTGAACTTTACTCCACTAACCATGATTGCATCAAAATTCTAGTTGGGAATAAGGTGGACAAGGTATATTTTATGTTGAATGGTCTTGTAGTTTGTTTCCTTACAAAAGACAGAGAACCATACATATTTTGCAATTTTTTCTCATACAGATTTGTTTCAGAATTAAAGTAGAACTTCAATTTGTTCCTTGATTTTACCTTTTTTATATATTTTGAAGGTGGTGTGTTTGTATTATTACTTTTCAGGACAGTGAAAGAGCTGTGACCAAAGAAGAGGGTATGGCTCTTGCACAGAAACATAGATGCTTGTTCCTAGAGTGTAGTGCCAAAACTCGAGAAAATGTTCAGCAATGCTTTAATGATCTCACATTAAAGGTATATATATTTGATTTTATCATTTTGTGCCACCTTGATTCAGTTAGTAATTACTTGCACTGCACGCAAAGTAAACATGAGTGGTCTCACAGTGAAATGAATAACTTGTTGCTTCTCCATCTCTCTTTATCACACACCATCGGATCCCCAAACTTTTAACAGCTTGTCACTAACTAAATCCTTTTGTTCTTTCATACAACATTGATTTGTAGATGTTAGAGGTCCCAACTTTACGGGAAAAGGGATCTTCAGTTGTGAAGAGACAAAAGCAAAAGCAAAAATATGAGACGCCTCGAAGTGGCAGTTGCTGTTCTCAGTAAACATGCTGCAAAATGAAAGTGCAATAGATTTTGCAACAGGGATACAATTTCAGGGAGATTTTGTTACTAGTTGGTCTATGCATCATATCAGTGACACAAGATAGTTCGAATGATCATATGCTACTACCATGAGAAGGTGCTTGGGATTCACAGTATGACTGGCAATCTGGTAGTCAAGATGATCACACTTGCACTTCTTTTCACTTCTGTTATAGTTTTGGAAACACCTGTTGTCTTGTACATCTTATGTAAATATGCCTCCAGTTTGAATGGGTTAGGAAATGCAGAAAAATTATGTTATGAATTTGGTTTTTCCTTTTGGTCCTCCCTTATAAACTAGGGCAAGAAATGATTTTTTATTCATATCATATATCTGTATTTTTTATTTTTCCAAGCCCCAGGATGTATGGGATTAATCTTATAAACTTGAATTGGTGTTGTCGCTTTGCCTAGTAACAATTTCTGCACAACGATGATCAAGCTTTAATCTTGTGGCCAAGTGAAAAAATAGTAGTATCATTGTATGGAAGCAGAAGCTCTTCATATACTCCTGTTGAATTGAGGTGGTGAATTCAGAAAACTATAAAGAGGGAGGATAAAGATCCAATTATTGCAGAATATTTTAGTTTAAATTTGGTGTTATAGAGATATGACAGCTGTGTTTAGATTATCATCTATTGGCTAAGCATTTAGATTGAGAGGTCCTTTAATATGATTTGGCAGTTTTTGAACCGATCTACAGTTAGAGGTATGTGCTGCTTAGGCTTTAAGAATTAACCATGAAGAAATTTCAATGAGGAGGGGTATTTTTTTTTTCAAGTTCTGGATTTGTGTGCAGAAAATGCAATTACAAGCTACTTGTACCCCCTTGATACTCCACTTTGCAAATACAAATAGCTGAAAAGCTCAGTGTTTGGTTCTCACTATAACTAAGAAAAAAGAGAGAGAAATTAAAATCACTGGGTGATTTATTTGAAGAGTCTTACTGGTTGTAGGCTAATATTCTATCTTGACAACAAGGGCCAGTCAGAGTCATCAAACCGTGATGCTTGATAATAAGCTGAAGTAAAAAGAGTTGTGTCTTGATTAACCATTGAAGAGAAAATCGGATTGTGTCACGACCCGATTTGGGCACGTGATCGGTATGTGGGGAGTCCCATCCCCACGTAAGCCTCAAGACTTGTGTAAAGCTCTACATGCATATCAAAATAGGAAAATCCATGTAAACAATATCTCAATTTAAATCTATAGATTTCTTGTTTTCTAAAATCGAGATCTTGATAACTAAAATATCATCATCAACATCAAAAGTCTGAAATCATCCATTATCCATACTCAAAATACAAATATACATATCAATTACTTTTGTCCAGTTTGTCCAGAAACAACCAGTTTCATTAAATATAAACCATAGTATAATCAAATATACAAAATGCAAAATGAGCTCTATATGAATCAGGACTCCTGCCTGCAATAACACTGGAGCACTCTATAGAACAAAAAGAATGTTTCACTCAAGTGAAGCTCACCAGCTAATCCTCTATTGCTGCTGGGAAGGAGGAGGCTGGGAAGAATCCGCAACAGCTGTTGTATCTGTAAATAGGAGGAAAGGAGAGAGGTGAGTTTTTATACAAAAACTCAGTGAGTGAATCCTTACCTGCAACCCCCTTCATGGGACATCAGTAAAACAATGTAGTATATGTATGAAAATCATTTATAACATAGAGCTTTAAAACATTTAACATAACTATATACACAAAATCAATTAATCATTGGCCTTTAAAATCATTAACAGTATCTAACTAGAGAAACAGAAATCTCTGCTCTATGGTTCTTCAAGAACCGAAATACTCTGCTCTATGATCCATCTGGGATCCAATGTGGACACCAACATAGGTTCCATTCTCTGCTCTATGAGATTGTTCTTTAGGACAATTTGGTACCAAAGTTAACGATCATTTAGCCATTAACTCGCTGTCTGTTTCTCTATAGCTACTGTTCAGTATCAACAGAAAACCAAATCCTCTCTCTATGATCCACAAAGGTTTCTACCCTAAGGTTCAAAACTTTCTCATGTAACAGTATTCAGCATACCAGGAATTATCAAATCAACATAATGACTTCAAAATGTTCAAGAATCATAATCAATATTCACATTTCAATAACAATAGTCCCATGGTTTTCATAAGAATCTATAGTTCATGACATTTGAAAATCATATTCTTATAAGCTTGAATAATCAACAAAAACCTCTAATCTCTTTGTAGAACTCTCTAAAACCATTATATAAAGCATATTTTTATGCAAATAAGTCTAATGTAGACCATAGAAGCCACAGATGAAAACCCACTCACCTGGAGTGGTAGAATGAATAGGAGAGACACCAACAGGACCCTGGGAGGTAGAAACAGCACCACTATCTGTCAGTAAAGAAATAAAACTCTAAATCAATCTCAGAAGAACCCTATTCTCACTCCCATCAATATGGAGGAATACTGTGACCATAGAACAAGAGGGAATCCAAGATTAACTCTAAAAACAAGAGAGGAATAAATGAGATAAGAAGGAAACCTAGTAAAATCTCTTACCTTTAAGCCTTGGAAATGAAAGATTGATGTTAGATTGATGAAAATGGGAGAGAGAGGGGTTGGGGACGAGAGTTTCGTGTTTCCTAGGGGGAGAAGTGTGTTTTTTTGCACAAATGAAGGTTCTGGATCCCAAGATGGGGTTTTTAAGTCATCTGCTCGACTACTGACACTTTATGCTGCGGCCTCACCGAGAGAAGCATATCGCAGATCCTTTGCTTTATTGTTTTGTTGAGTGCTACCGCGCTCTTAGCACCGCAGCGCTCACTAAAGAGCACAAAAGACAGTCTTCGCACTTCTGTTGACCGCTGCAATGCTCTTTAGTGCTGCAGCGCTCACCAACAAGGGTTGTCATTCTCTAGGATGATCTCCTATTCTCCAGGATGATCTCTCTCTTCCCAGAACTCACTTATTTATATTTCCTTATTAAAGTTAAATTTCCTATTAACTTTTAAACATATATGTAAATAAGGATTACCCCCCATTTGGATTCAAATAAAATATTTAAAAAAACAAAATCCTAAGGAATCAAAATCTAAATTTTGGGTTTTAGTTCAAATTCGGAAATTCTTACAACTTTTAAAAGTTTGGGGCTAACAACGAACTATTTAAAGCTTTCATAAAATTCATTAAAAATCCTCCTTAAACTCATTTTCCTCTTAGGAACCATTACCGGGACTTTTGATCCCAAAATTATGGTTCTATTATATAGCCCTCCAATGGCGTGTAGGGTCTCAGACTTAGAAAAAATTCAGGACCCGATTTTATCTACAGACACGCGTGCCGCTCTACACGTTTCTAGGTAACAGTATATCTAAGGTATTACAGATCGGTTCGACCGGGAACCGATCACCTGGCTTGTCCAATTAACCTCAAAAAATCAGGGAAGTCAAAATCAATCAAGAACCCGTCAAAATCGGGGAAAACCGGGAAGACTGGAGAACCGGATCGGTTGAACCGGTTCGGAGCCTTTGATTTTTTATTATTTTTTTGTTTCAAAACTTAAATATTGATATTTTGTTACAGTTACAGAGCAAAAATGAAAAAATGGAACCAAAGAAGGGCACTAACAAAGATTGTTGGATTATCGTTCTTCTCTCTCCATTATTTATAGGCTGCACACCATAAACCTCATTGGTCACCAATAAATATTATTTTTAAATACTTTTGTGACCGTATTGTGAAGCTGAGACTACAGAAATTTTATATGGATTATGTTTATTTTTATAAACCTATGAATATATATATATATTTTTTGTGTTGATTATGTTAATATTAATGATTTAATATATTTTTTATATTCTAATTAATCATATGTCTATATTTAAATACATGTTTTATTATATTAAGGTTGAACTGGTTGGACCTCTAAATTTTTGAACCAATACCTTGACTGGTTCGATGCCTGGCCCGATTTACTCTTCCTTGTGATTAACAGTTATAGCTTTTTGTTTAATGGTAAGCGTTTGATTTAATAAGTAATATTAGAGCCAAGTTCAATGATTAGTTACCTTTCAAAATTAAAACAACAATGATGTACAATAACAGTAACTAGAATTCTATAATCACTTTGAATCATTTTGTAAGGTATTACCATTTACATTAGTCTAATTTCTCGTCAACTTAGTGAACAAATAACCTGACTGCTTAGGAAGTTATGGTGTGGTTGCCGGTCTTCAATGTATATATTCATTTTGGTACAAGGTTGTGTATATATTTCTTATAGAAAATATAATTTAATTTTCAAAGCATGGGAATATTTCCAATGCACCAATCATATTCATTTCATTTTCAAATTTTCGGCCGGCTTATATTTCCAAACTTTCATTGTGAAGCTGGTGGTGTTGTTGAATCCGTTAGGATTTGTCTAATGTTCTTGATAATGCTGTTGGTCACAATCACAATGCCTCAAAATAACACGCTTACATAGAAATTGGCATGTGTCATTTTCTTTTAATGAAAAGGGAAGGAGGAGATATGGTAAAGACATAAAACATGAGAGAACAGATAAAATATGTTGTAACATTGAAACAAGGCCATGACCAAGTCTTTACCTTAACTTGCTCAGTTTCTTTGGATTTTCCACCAACCTAGGACACTCCCTGATATGTAGCCTATTTGTATTTCCTTTGTGGGATCCTACTGGGGGAAAATAATAACAATTTTGGTCTAAAATGGGGTCTAGTAGTGGCTGTTGCCTGGTCCTCTTCATCTATGCTACATTGGTTGCAGTCTTTGTTGCAAGGTCTAATGCCATTGATGTTTTCCATGAATGGCATGTTACCCCTGATACAACAGTCAGACCTTTGAAAGTGAATCAAACTGTATGACTAACTACTTTAGGGTATCAATGTAGTTTATGTGATTATTTGCTTTCAATTCTGCTTCCTAACAGTGTTGGTATGTATCTTTTGTTGAGCAGGTTATTGCTATCAATGGAATGTTCCCGGGTCCCCTTATTAATGTCACAACCAATGATGTTGTCCATGTGAATGTTTTCAATAATTTGGATGAACCGCTACTCTTTACTTGGTATACTGACTAATTACCTTTTCTGTTAAATTTTGTCTTTTCCGCTTAACTCCTATTTAAAATAAAAGAATACTTCCAAGTACAATGATCATGTGATGGAATCAAATTAAGAAAAATGGGATGATGATTGTGGTAATGGTGTAGGCATGGCATACAACAGAGGCTTAATTCTTGGCAAGATGGAGTTTCTGGCACAAGCTGCCCCATTCTACCTGGTACTAATTGGACTTATGTGTTTCAAGCCAAGGATCAGATAGGCAGCTTCTTCTACTACCCTTCAATCAAATTTCAAAAGGCTGCAGGAGGATTTGGAGCAATTCGCGTCAACAATCGAGATGTAATTGCTGTGCCTTTCCCAAAACCAGAAGCTGAATTTGATCTTCTTATAGGTGATTGGTCTTATGATCACTACAAGGTGACTGACATGAATTTTTTGCCACAAATTTTCTGTTACTTGCAAAATTAATACTTGCCAAGCAGTAAGCAATGCTATTTGTGGTTTCAACAGATCAGCAGGTCTATGTTGGGGAACAAGGATATGGCCAGTTATGCAATTCCTGATGTCATTCTGATGAATGGCAAGGGTCCTTATGGACATTCCTTGTCAAAGGCCTTTGAGTCCTTCACTGTCACACAAGGTTTGTAGTTTCTAATATAGATTGAGCTCATCTCTTGGTATGATTCAAGCAAAGAGTTTCATTCGTTTTCTCAATCACGTAATTTTCCATGAAAGATGAAAGTTATGGAAACACAATTCTAATTCTAATATGAATTTTGAAAATAACACTAGTAAAATTGATATGGCCCCCATTTCCTTTTGAGAAATTTTGTTTGTGAAACTGTTATTGAAGATGAAGTGATCCATATATGTCATGATAAAATGTGGTATTGCTGTTTATATATCATCTAGGCAAATGGGGTTCATGTTAATCTTAAGCTGGTGTACTATGCTATCATGGCCATGCAGGAAAGAGCTACAGGTTTAGAATATCAAATGTGGGGAATGCATTGAGTTTCAATTTCAGGATTCAGAACCATCAGATGCTATTAGTTGAGACAGAGGGGTCTTACACCAATCAGACCACATTGGATTCTCTTGATGTGCATGTTGGCCAGTCCTACTCAATTATCGTCACAATGAATCAAAATGAAGCTGATTATTACATTGTGGCTGCTCCAAAATTAACCAGCACAAATGGTTCTAGCTCCCTTGTAGGTATAGGAGTGCTTCGGTACTCCAATTCTAACACAAAAGTAACTGGGCCTCTGCCAAGTGGACCGGACCCATTTGATGTAGAATTTTCACTGAATCAAGCTAAATCTATTAGGTAAACAAAAGTTTGCTTTTAATCTTATTCTAAAGTCTTAAATTGTAGAGTGATGGTACACCCTCCTAACGTTTAACTGAAGAATTTTCCTAATTCAAAAAGTTCACTCACAATAGCATAGGATGTGCACAACATTCATGGACTATTGAATACATGTGAGTGTGATTTCAAATTACGAGGATTCTTAGGCATACCAAATAGGAGGATCAATCATTTCTCTTAATGATAAGTTTGAAGACTTGTTCTATGTATTGTATCTGTCCTTTGAATTTGCCTATCTTTGGTAAATCTAGAAATGAAGGGAAAAATGATCAGTTTTTAAATGAATAAGATTTTTGGTGTTCTTCACATTTATCTTTTTCATACTTATTTCAAAGGCTTCAAGAGTTTAATTTTGTTGCTTCCAATCTTTATTCAAGTATACTATTTGCGGAGCAGGTGGAATTTGACCTCAGGAGCTGCAAGGCCTAATCCACAAGGAACCTTCAACGTCAGTAATGCGATGATATCACAGACCTTCATTCTTCAAGGATCCTTGGAAGAAATAGCTGGCTTACCACGCTATGCAGTCAATAATGTTTCTTATTACACCATCAACACACCATTGAAACTTGCTGACTACCTTGTCAACGGCACTGGTGTATATCAACTTGATGCATTTCCTCATCAGTCTGTCAATGCAAATGCTTCACATGGAATTTCTGTTGTCTCTGGGACACACAAAGGATGGGCAGAATTTATATTCAAAAATAAGATGGATGTCATAGATAGCTGGCACTTGGATGGTTATGGCTTTTTTGTTGTGGGGTAAGTACCTAGTGAACTAGAACCAGCAAGCTAGTAACTCCTCTATCATTATGATTCTCATGATTATTTTCTTATACTATAGATTAATATCTCTAGTTTCTTAGAATTTTCTTTTGCTTGCGGTCAATATGTTGAGATAGAGTTTGTTTGAAGACAAGTGATTTGGCTAAACATCATCTGATTTTAATAAATGATTTTGTAAAAGTTTCAGGTATGTTATTTCATCTCATTCAGCAGATGATGTTAATCCTGGTTCATACAGGTTTTAGGACAAGTGTTTTGGTCAAAGCTCTTCAAATATGATAACACTTATGACAAATTAATTCTTTTAATCTTGATATGCTGTAATATGAATACATTTCTTACACTAGCATTAAATTTCTTTTTGGTGATTACTGATTAGGTTTGGCATTGGGGACTGGACGCCAGCTTTGCGCAACACTTACAACCTTGTTGATCCAGTTGTTAGGTCTACAGTGCAAGTTTACCCTAGAGAATGGACAGCAGTTTATGCATTCCTTGACAATCCTGGAATGTGGAACATAAGGTCACAAAATTTGAGACACTGGTACCTAGGCCAGGAGCTATATATCAGAGTTCATGATAATGATCCTGATCCTGCCAAGGAGAGGCCACCACCTGAGAACCTCCTTTTGTGTGGTTAGTTTTGTTTTCATATCATCTTCTACATTCAACTGGGAAACACATAAATGATTGTGCTAATTTCATGTTTGTGGACTACAGGGATGTTTGATCATTCCAGAGCTCCAGCAAGTTCTCCAGCCAGCTAATGGAAAGGATATTCATTTGATAACCAATTGCAAATTAGTTCATAAATAAGGAAATTTTGTGCTGAGAGGATTATATGGGGTGTGTTTAGCTAGTACCACTCTTGACTTCGTTTAACTTTTCAATAGTTAAAAGTCACTTTGTATCTGATTAAACCAAATTGGCAGTATATCTTAATAAGTTATTTGTAAGTTACTTTTTCATACAATTCCTTTCATAAGAAATTCTTGTCATAGAAGGCCTTAATGAAGCTGTTTACCCAAACAAGAGCTAAGTATTGTCATGATAGTAAGTAAAAGGGATTGAAGTGTGTTTCTGCATACACGAGTCAGGAGTTTTGCATTGTTTCACTGTGGAGGGCAGATAAACAATTAGATTGATTCCCAAATTATTCGAATTGATTATCCACTTGTCAATTACAAAAATTGATAACAATTTAAAATTGTATGATGTTGGTAAGTGTTGGAAGGGTTTGAGGCGTATTACACTATTACTATAACGATACTACCTGTGTAGGGTGTTAAAAATAAGCAAATGAAAGTTAGCCTTTCAACCTTTCAAGATGCAGAGAAGGCCTAAATGTTACTCAAGTGCCTGCATAAACTATGTATTTGTGTCATTATAATTTTGATGGCGAAAATGAGACTCTTTGAAAAATCCTTTTATTTATCACAATCAACAAGAGCATTTGTTGTTGATTAGCATGAACATTTGCTGTTCCATGTTAGATCATTGAATCTTTAGAACGTTAACTCAATTTTGGTATTGAGTAAAGCAAAAGGTGGAAAGTTAGGTTCCAAGGCAAATGGTTAATTCAGTTGGATCTTGTTAGTTTTAGACCCTAATGATAACCCAGTACCTTTCAAAAACAATAATTCTCCTAAACATTGAACTAGCTAATGAACTTCTCTAGGTATAGTGAGCAATTTGAGCTAATTCAAATGACATTTCTTTATATGATGAGTTGATGACGATAGTTTCAAGTCAATAATAAGAAACTTTTAATGATTAATTGTCATTTCGTTGGATAAGATGACATAACTAGGCAACAAAACATAGAATTGACAAGATGAGTGCTTCTTTACTTATACGCTGGGATGTTATGATAGTACCTTTTTTGTTTTAGTAATCTGTTGAAGAGATTGATTAATTGAAAACAGATTATGATATATGTCATGTATTATCACAAATAAATCTACATATGCGTGCATACCAATGAGAGTGAACTACACGAATATTCTGAATTTTTCATAATCTTGATTATAAAAAAAAAAGGGAAAAGGATAAATTCATGAAAAGACATAATTTTGCATATCTGTTTCTTGGGTGTGTACACTCTGTCTGCATAATATATATAATATATAATATCAGGCCTTATATGAATTTTAATTTCATGATAGGGTACAATTTTTCAAGGAAGGCCATATGTGTTTTTTTTTTTTTTCTCTTCCATAAAATATATACATGCCATGATAAAGGTTGAACTTCAATTTTATTCTTTTTTATTACAAAAAAGAAGTGCAAGATCTTGCTAGGGGAAGGGAAATTTTACTCATCCTCCAGGAAATTTGAATTCAGGATCAAGGATTCCTCATGAATTATTATTTAATCCACGAAATATCTACATAGGCTTTTAAACGATACAAGAGTTTTATAGTTTCTCCAGAAGAAATTGTTTTATTGAGATTTGATCCATTCGAACTCACGTTAAGAGACAGCCAAAATTAAAGTTACTCAGCACCTAAACAAGCTTTTGTGGGTACTAGGAAGAGTATTGTATTTGGGTGGATTTGGATTTGGACTTATACTGGAGTCTTAATATGTTCTTCTTGTTGTATTTTCGTCACCACTTTTCTGCATAATTTAAACCTTGAAACTAGTGGATTTTCAATAAAACAATTACAAGAACCAATGTCAATCCAAATTTAGAGTCATACCCGCTGGCCGGCTTCGTACTACCTGAATTTAACTGCTGAGAAATCAAAGCTATTTATACCCTTTAACACTGCCCTCTAGCTCCTCAAGTGTAACAGCTAAGAGGCAAAGGTAGTCAGGACCAAAGCCAGAAGTTAAAGGTCTTGTCTCAATGGCTGCAGCTTCTGCTAGTCCTCAACTGCAGCTTGTTACATGTCCTATTGTGGTGCTTTCCCTCTTTGTCACAATAGCCACAAGTGCTGAGATATTCCTTGATTGGAACGTTTTCTTTGACTTCAATGCTAAGCCAGTGTCTACTGATCAACCTGTAGTGACTGTATCCTTTGGTCTATTCATCTGTTTATTTGCCTGAGTCATATACATTGTGGCCTAATCTCATTGCTGATATGATTGGCAGGTTATAACAATCAATGGCATGTTCCCTGGACCCCTTATAAATGCATCAACAAATGATAATATTCATGTCAATGTTTTCAATGGTTTGGATGAACCCTTGCTGTTTACATGGTATAGCGCTCTCTTTCTTTTCTCTCTAAATAATCTCCAGGTACTGCCTGGTTTGTAAGATTGTAAAATAAATGTCTATGTTCCAATTGAAACCAGGGAATGGCCTGTAACATTCTCCAATGTTGCTGGCCTTGTACAAATAGTTATGCTAATGCTACTAGGAGAGGCATAAGAAAGCCAATGTTAATGACAACTTCCAAGATACATGTATTTTAATGATTATGGTATTTCTTCAGTTTTAGGAATGTGATCATGAACAAAACAAACACAATTATGGTTTTGATTTAGGAATGGCATAGAACAAAAGCTAAATTCATGGCAAGATGGGGTGTCTGGTACAAACTGCCCCATCCAACCTGGCAGTAACTGGACTTATGTTTTCGGAACCAAAGATCAAATTGGAACATTCTTCTACTTCCCTTCCATCAATTTCCTTAAAGCCGGCGGAGGGTTTGGTCCAATTCGAGTCAACAATCTTCCTCGTATAAGTGTTCCTTTTCCAAAACCTGATGCTGAATTTGATCTTTTAATTGGTGACTGGTACAATGGTAGTTATAAGGTAACTAATTGACAGCTTTTCTTTGTCATATATCCATTGATTCTCACTTTTGAATATTGATAATATGGCATGACCAGTTGCCTGGAATGCCACTCCATTCTTGGGTCATCAATTTGTTACCTTATTTATTTGAATTTATTTTTTGATTTGCTAATTCTGACTATCTATCTCTGATATATAATTTCAACTAGGATATTAGGTCCAGGTTGAATACAACTGATGTTATCTCCCCTACTTGGATGCTAATAAATGGCAAGGCACCATACTTGAATCCTTTGTCAAAATCATATGAGACCTTCAATGTTACAAAGGGTAAGAAGTAAACAAGAGAAGTTTTGACTCCCACTTTATGATAATATCATCTATTTTTATAAACATCTTCCTGATAATGTGGAGCAGGTAAAACATATTTGCTTAGGATATCAAATGTAGGGACAGCTTGGAGCTTCAACTTCAGGATTCAAAATCATCATATGGTTTTGGTGGAAACTGAAGGATCTTATGTCAATCAGATAAAGTTGGAGTCACTTGATGTTCATGTGGGCCAATCCTACTCAGTTCTTGTTACAGCAAACCAGAATTCTGCCGATTACTACATAGTGGCCTCTCCTAAAATGATTCACACCACAAATACGAGCTCACTTGTCGGCATTGCAGTGCTTCATTATGATAACTCTACCACACAGGCCAATGGATCACTTCCAGCAGGTCCAGATCCTTTTGATCTGCACTTTTCCATCAAACAAGCAAAATCGATTAGGTAAAGTTGCATGTTACAAAAAGGGTGCTAAAGAGCTTCTCTAGTTTCCTGTTTTTGTTAGTTCATTATAATGTTAGCATACTGAAATATTACCGATAGCAATGCCTCTGAACAGTTTTGAGCGGTTATGTAAAAATTGAGTGTGATTTTGAGGTCATATTCAAAGCAAATACAAAAATTCACATTGTGGTCCATGTGAAATGAAGGTGGAATCTGACCAGCGGAGCAGCAAGCAATAATCCTCAAGGAAGCTTCAATGTAACAAATGTGACAATCTCTGAGACTTACATTCTTCTGGGATCAACAGTGAAGATTGATAACATATCTAGCTATGCCGTCAACAATGTGTCATACTTGACCCCAGATACACCACTGAAGCTTGCTGATTTCCTTTCCAATGGATCTGGAGTATATAAACTCGATGCTTTTTCTGTTAACTCTTCAAATGCTAATGCCGTGCATGGAGTTTTTGTATCAAGCGCAATACATAAAGGGTGGACAGAGATAGTCCTTAAGAACACTTTAGACACCATTGATACTTGGCATTTGGATGGATATAGCTTCTTTGTTGTTGGGTAAGTGTTACATATATTAATATACTACATCAAATGATCAAATCTAACACAAGGCAAGCGGTAAAGTGAACTTTTTAGTGCAATAAGTTGTGTGTTACCATAGAATGGGGTTCATAGTTACTTAAGGCAAGTGGTCAAGTAATCTGCTTAACTTAGTAAGTGGAATTTCTATAGATTCCGATTCATGGTGAATCCTGTATGTGACATGTTGATAATTAAAAAAATTTCAAAAATTATAAATACATATGCATCATAAAATTCAGCTTGTGGATGTATTAGAATGAATTGGGTTAAAAATGAACTTTTGCTTGTGATAACACTGCTGGCATTTTTTACCTATTCACATTTTCTGTTCATTTACTTTAAAATCTGCATATTTTCTTCATATGAAATTTCCCAGCCGATATAACAAATGTACGTTTTAACAACTTTTGTGATTAGATTGGGGGAAGGAGAATGGAAACCGGAATCGCGCTCAAGTTATAACCTTTATGATCCTGTAGCCCGCTCCACAGTGCAAGTTTTCCCAAATGGGTGGAGTGCAGTGTATGTGTATCCTGACAATCCTGGAATGTGGAACTTGAGATCACAGAACTTGAAAAACTGGTACTTAGGTGAGGAGATATATGTGAGGGTGCATGATCCAGATCCTAGCTCTTCCAAAGAGAGGCCACCACCAAAGAATCTTCTTTTATGTGGTTAGTTCATGTGAAAAAGTTCCAACTAACTTGTTTCTCCTTTTAACTTCTTTTCAAACTTCCATTCTTGAATGATGATGAAAACAAGAGACTGTGGTGCTTGAATCTTGATGCTTTTGAATGTTCACAGGGAAGTATCAGCCTCCAGCTCCACCTTATGCTCCCCCAGTGTCACCAGTTGGTCCACCACCTCCAGATGCGCCATCATCGCAGGCATACACTCCACATGGAACAAGGTATTAAAGACTCAGTATTGTAAGGCTTGGCATCATTTATGTGAAAATGCTTACATGCTAATATTGGTTCTCTTCTATGTTTTCTTTGAAATAATAGGTCTCTTATTGCTATGATCACCACTGCCACATGTTTCCTCTATATGAGTCTCCTGTGAGGGAATGCATGCACCCTTTGCTGAGGAGACTAATTTGGACATATACGGACAGATACAAAGATAATTTTCCGGTGTTTTCTTTTTCCTTTTTGGGTAACATCAAGAATGAAAGCCATATACCATAGTATTTCTCTTTTGTTTTTTTAACATGTTAATTGCTTCAAGAATGACAGCAATTGACAACATTGGTTACTTATTACTTCAATCATGCTGCTATTTTAATTTTTCAATGCACACAAATTAAGATTTTCAGTGTTACCCCGTTGGCCACACTCTTGATGTTGTAGGTGCTTAATCTAAAGAAGGGTGGAGAAATGATGCATGTTTCAGGGTCATGCAAGGGCAATCTTGAATGGCATATTGGTAGCAAACATTTTTCACAACTTAATGTTTCATCTTGTCCCTTTTCATTCCAATGTAATACTCTCAATTATTGTATAATTAAATTCATGATGTTACCATTGTGCGCTCTCAGTAGGACCTATCAACTCACTACTACCATGGGCAGTAGTAATCTTGTGGTTTTAAGTTATTGTTGTTGGAACTGTTTCCCCGTCACCCTTGCTTTTGACATTTGGTCTCTTTAATATAATTGCCACTATATTTCAACAATGCTTATGAAGATATTATAATTACACTCCCTATCTTGTTTATCACACTTTGATGTTTCTCTCCTTAAGCTTCCAAGATAACACAAGGATAATTATTTATAAAATAAAATAGACAGAGAGTTCTTACATTGACACTAGTCACATTTGGATCTGTGACAGAGACTTGAAACAATTAGTGAGAATAACCGGATGGAGTTCAGAATTATGTTACCAACACAATGAACTTAGATCTACAAGTTAACACAATTGTAGAAATCTCTCTCTCTCTCTCTCTATATATATATATGAAAATTTGAAACGAGTCTCAGTTTTAAATTGAAATAGACAAAATAAAATTTATGTAATTGTGGCCAATTCTAAATTTACATATCATATCAGTAACATTAATAACTTTTACAAAAGAATTCATAACATCAGAAAAATAAGATCAAGTGAAACTCAAATATTAACATTGACTTTGAAGAAATACAAAGAGATGCGGATTATATAAATAAAAATTTTTTCAAGATAGTTCTAGAGCTTATAAAAATAAAATGATGATTAATAAAAAAAAATTTCAATTTAATCATTGAAATCATTCTTCACTTACTGTTTAATCCTTATATTTAGTTAAGAAGTTACAAAATTCGCACAAATTTAGTTCTTTTTGTATTTCACTAGTCCTTAAATTTAAGTATTATTATGTAATAATTAAAAACTAAATTACAAGTAGAGAATCATGTTGCTAGTAAACACTGAAGTAATAGATAAAGGGGGTAAAGTGAGGTAGAGGCAAAGTATATTGAAGACTAATGTATTGAGTGTACTCTACGTATACGCTACACTACAAATAGTTGTGAGCATACTCTTTTGTCTTGTACAAACTAGAAATATATAAGTGTAATCTAAACCTAAAGGCAAAGTGTGCTTCAACATAAAGCTTTGGTCTGATATATATATATATTGCCGTAGCTGCACCTGCTCAAGCAAGCACTGCAATAAATATGAAAGTAAATATAAGAGAAGAGGTAATTTGTGTAGTCGTATATTCATTCATTTAATTAATTAACGACATCTTTTTGGGTCAATTATTGAGTATTCTATGCTGATCAGTTGATGAATCTACTAATTGCTGTCAAGAGGACCACACGACACTAATTAAATCTGTCCCATAAAGTTCAGACTTTCCAAATTGTCACCCACAGCTAATAGCAGTGTTAGTGATTTGAATTGGCTTAATTTTGAGGAGAAAAATTATCTGAATCTAATCAATCGATTTTCTTATGTTAAGACTAATTATTTTGTTCCTAATTAGAGAAACAAACCAAACTAATACTAGTCTATTTGATTCCTTCGGTCCAATCACTCTTTGATCAAACAAATACTTTTTTGGTAAAAAAAAAAAAAACTTTGATCCAACTTCACATTTTTCATTTCATGGTTTACTAATTAAGAACAAATTGGAACATTATTTCGATGATTAATTAAAAACTTGAAAAATTGATACAATTCGAAAAATTACCATTATTCCCATCACTGCAAAGTGCAAACTTATATATGACCGCAGATTTTAACAATGGATTTAATCTTAGCTGGTGAACTCCTAAATTAACAACCGACTCGGTAAACTTTAGCTGCCCTCATGAATCATGCCCCTCTCTCTGTCTCTCTCTTCATTTATTTTTCATATTTATTGTACACTCTTTATTATTAATTATATACATCCTCAAGAGACCTCAACTTGCACTTACATAATTCATTCAGCGTTTTGACTATTGATTCATCTACCATACCAAAAAAAAGGCTCGTTGGTTGTTTAATTCTTTGAATTTTGATCTTATAAAATACAATATGACCCTACTGATAATAGGTTGAGTGTAAATCTGTACCTAGACTACTTGTGGATGAGGAACTCAGCTTTCTTCAACCCCTCTCTTCTTACTTCACCAAAAAGAAAGGATTAAAAAAAGTGACGAAAATTAATTAGAAGTGCAATCTTTACTTTCCATTTTGGGTTTGATCTGATGATGTAACTTTAATGTCTATTTATTAGCTGCACATGTAAGCCAAGGTTGAGAATCCAGTGGAGAAATTTGAGGCCTTGTGAACTATATGAAGTTGTGGATGGTTTCATGAGGTTGCTTTGGCGTAATGAGTAGGTAATTAACTAGCACACAAGAGAAGGACCGAACAAAAGAAAAGAACAAATATATACATATTATGAACAAATATTTAGGTGGCTGCAGCGCAGTCCATCTCACCAAGGTCAGGGCATGCCCCCCAGTTTTTTGACAACTTACAAGGATTCTTGTGTGATATGGGCCGATTCTATGACCACATGCACAACGCTACATTTGCCAAAAAGAACAGAAACATATATAGCTGAAGACAGTAACATTGATTTTTTATTGCCAACATAATTGCTAAAGGAGAAAAAGGACAGTGTGAGAATTCATGTGGGAATAGCAGTTACTGGCTTTCCATACTTTTTTTCTATTTCCATGACCAATATAAGGACACAGACGCACACACACTGAGGGGAGAGAGAGAGAGAGAGAGAGAGAGAGAGAGAGAGAGAGACAGGGAGACAAAGACAGGCTTTCTTGTGCACAAAACAATGAAACTTGAACAAAGACTTTTGGGATAGTACCAATACCCTCTCTACCTCTCTCTTTGTAGTCATAACACATCACATTCTGTGGCACCGAAAAAGAGCAAGCAAAATAAAAGTACTTATGAAAAAGAAGAAAAAGATACCCAACATGCGCTATCCATGAATTGTAGAGGTCTTTCCGGAGAACAAAAATTAAAATTTTTCTTTTTTTTTTCCCCTCTTTTTTCCTTCAATGAACAACTGAATTCACCACAATCTTTCAGGTGCTTGATCAAGTTGGTAAAGAATAAAAAAGAATAATGTAAATCTTCTTAAATGTATATAAAAAGAATCATAAAACAAATGTATTGCTAGAAAATTTTTCCATATGAATGAACCCAGTTTCTTTATCATCCTGTGGAGTTGCCAAATTTGCAAACTTGTGTCAGTAATGACAATCCACCAAAGCTGGGGTGGAGAAGACAAGACCTGTTTGTTGTTGCTGTTGCTGTTGCTGCTGCTGCTGTTGTTGTTGCTGTTGTTGTTGTTGCTTGGATGCAAAGGCAAACTTAGATTCTCGTTGATCATCTTCTGGGGCAGGAAGGTTGAGATCCAAATCCAAAGACAACACATTCCTCCTCTTCCTAGGTTGTTCCTCCTCTGGTTCCAATGCCATTGGGGTCAATGACAGTGTTGTGTTAGTCCCTACGGGCGCCCGGTGCCGCCTCATGTGGCCACCAAGTGCCTGCCCTGATGTGAATTCAGCACCACAAACGGAACACTCATGCACCTTGGACTTGTTATTGTTGTTGTTGTTGCTATTGTTATTGCTGTACAAATTCCCTCTTGTGTTCAACTGAAGGAAACTCGATTTGTTGTTCTTGAATTGGAACTCTTCCTCATCTGATGACAACAAGTTTTGCTGCTTCCTCTCTTGGCCAATTGCCATTGCTGCAGCAGCAGCAGCAGCCATGGCCTTAGGCTTCTTGTGGCTTGCCCTGTGTCCCCCAAGTGCTTGAAATGAAGGGAAAGTCCTGTTACATGTCTTGCACTCATACACATAATACCCTGCCCTTCCGTACCCAATTCCTGCAGCTTCCATGAACTTCCTACTGCTGTACTTGTTGTAGCTCACGCCACCATCTTCCTCGGCGCGTTTCGGTGATTCCCTTGATTGTCCTTGTGCCAAGAGGATCAGGCAGTTTGCCATGTCCTCCTCTTCATCTGTGCTGTCTTGTAGCCCTGCAGAGGAAGTGGTTGGGGAGTTGTTGTTATTGCTATTGCTAGTGTGGTTGGTATTGTTTCGATCATCGTCTTTGATGATCATGTTATTGTCCTTGTTGTTGTTGTTGTCGTCATTGCCATTGTAGCAATCTTCTCTATCCCCTTCTGCAGTGCAGGAATTCGCAGTGATGGAGAAGGGGATAGGGGATTGTGGCCTCACCCTTTTGGTCCTCTTGCCTTTGACAATGTTTGTATGCTCTTTGGAACCCAAGGAGAGTTCCTCTGGTGCTTCCATGTTGCTCCTCACAACCAAAAGAGAAACCTTTAAAACAGAGGAAAACAAAGAGAGAGAGAGAGAGAGAGAGGCTAGGAGGGTTGTAAGGAAGCTGAGGAATGAGAGTGGGGCGTTGGTTTATTATATATAGATAAGCAGTGAAGGTTAATAATAAAGTTGAGTCAAAAGCCACCCAATACAACAGTAACTGTGAATCAGACCTGCAATCCAAGTTTTGGAAGTGTTTATTATTAGGCTAATTGGGATTGGAAATTTTAGGAATTGAGAGGGAGAAAATATAGCACTCAGGGGGTAAAGATAGACCCAAAATAATGCTATTTAACAGAAAGTGGCCAAATTTGGAGAGTGCGGTGCAGGGTTAACAGATTGGAAGAGAGGGGAGGAGCAGTGGTTTGTTGGACAGAGAGTCCGTCCCACACTCTCTTTCTCACACTTTGCCAACGCACTTCACCAAATGAACAAAACTAACCCCTAACCAAAGCTTGGTGGCACCATATTAGCAATGCTCTTTATTGCCCTCTTTTTTTTCATTTATTAGGCTTCTAGTTAGAGTAATTTTAATTGCTAACTATTTAGCATCTCATATTCATGGGGTGGATTGTTTTCTATATATGCCTTCCATTCCATGTGACTCCAACCTCTCAATCTTTTTTTTGTTTTTTTTACCCCCTCGCTAACTTGGATGTCTAAACCACACAAAAGGGGTTTTACTATGTTGTGATTTGCACCATTTTGGGTCTATTGTAAACCACTAGAAAAAAATAATACAATCTAAATTTCATTCTGCTGAAATGAAGAAGCTTTCCTCTACTTTTCACTAACTTGGTGATCTAAACCACCTAAAGGCATGGTGTGTTTCATGTTGTAAGGGGCACCATTTTCGGCTCAATTGTAAACCACTTGAAAATGGAATCTAAAATGTATGCACTTAATTAATCTCGTTGCTTACTAGTAGTGACAAATTGACGTTATGATCAAACAAACAATGCAATGGTTCTTTGGTTGGAAGGTAAAATAAAGATAAAATTTTCATAAATATGTTCCGTAAAGAATAATATATGGTCTCGTTTTTACTTTCTAATAAAATACAAATGATCGAAAGGTAATTAACTCATTATTTTAACACTTTTTCAACTTTTTTATTTTAGAGGAGTCAAATCCATTTTGCTGGATATGAGATCAACTATCACCAAATATTTTGTTGAGCTATAACATTTTAGTTTATTCAAGACATTCCATTTCAAATTCCAATATCATAAGCTAAAACAAATAATACTAGAAGAGTTTTATCTTCATATTAAGTCAACTCAATTAAAATTAAATTAGTCGAATCCTAATGAATTCTAGATACTACTAAAAAAAAATGTTGTGTAAAAGGCGCGTCAGGAGCAATATCTTTAGTCATTAACACGTCTTGGTGATGAAAGATATAGTGTAAGATACAGGGTGATATACATGTGTATACCATGCTATTTTTGGAGAGAGAATGGAATGGAATTATGGGGAGGAGGAGAGGGAGTGTGAAAGGAAGGGAAGCAGGGAAGGAAGCAATAGGCCATTACTTTGCCTCAACGATTTGTGCACGAGATGATTGGAGTGCAAGCCTGGAACCACGGAATCTGCGGTGCTCCCTTCACTTACCCTCACCCCCTCTTAACCCTTCCTTTTTTATTATTATTTTATTTAGAGTAAATTCCATTTTGATCCCTCAAAAATATTGTATAGTGACACAAACTATTTCCAAGTATTTGGAAGTTGTCTTTTGATTTCTCACAATTCAAAAAATGGGACTAATTGGTCCTTATATGTATTGTCTATATAATTTGAAAAATATTGTAAAGACATGTATAGAGGGATCAATTTATTCTTTTTTTCAATTGTGAAAAAAAAGGATTTTCAATTCTAAAGAGACTAATTTGTTATTGATATATTTATGGGTATTTATTTTTTATTTGGTTATCTTGGTCTCTCACCCTATTATGCCTTTTTGCATTCTGTCATGCCTGCATGACCACACTTTCCATGGACTTCTTGTGCTTCCCACTCTCTCTTTTGATGTTATTTGTTTATTTATGCCCCAAATTGTAGTGAAAGGAACTATGAAGAGAGGGACTGTTACTCTCAAATTTCAGGCTTCATTTCCCAATTTTGGTAGTTTGCTTTCCAAAACTTTGTAGAGTATTGCTAAATAAAGCTGATGAGGGGCCACTGATTTAAGAACTTGAGATCAAATATCAAAAGTGTCCTGGTATGATTTTGCTTTAAAAATATTATTTACATATCCTTTTATTATATTATTTTTGTTTTTTTGGATAATAAAATAAAAATACACAGTTTAACACATTTTACCTTTTTAAAACAATGTGTGTAGAAATCGAAGGACATAAACAAATCACGAGCAAAAACTATTTCTCTTTCAACTTTTCCATTGATAGATTAAGACTCAAAAGTATCACCATGCTTAGTTAAATTTTTTAATACCTAAAACAAAATGACTTAATAACCAATAATATCCTTAAATAGTATTTTGAGTTTGAGTTTTGTGAATGAAAAAAGTTAAGGTTGGAAAGGTTTATTTTTCCTCTACTCGGGTTAGATTAGTTGAAGCATTGACTAAAAAGTTTCTAATCATCTATCTATTTGATTTAATCACTTGCAAGAAATGATGCAATAGACACACATTTATTTATTTAACTAAATTAACATCTTCTTGGCTTGAGAATACCAAACCCATGAAGGATTACGCGTGAAACCTCCGATTATTCTACATTCAGTGTGACAAGGATAAGTGATTTGAGTTGTTTATAAAATCAATATCAAATCTCATTTTAATCTAAAAGTCCATACAGACAGAGTATCCAGCTACAATGCTACATACTATAACATGGGGCACTAATAGAAGATACTCTTTTTCTTTTTCTTTTTCTCTTCAGAAAAAATAGAACTTCACCTTGTTTACTCGAGTTAATTAAAAGTCATGTTGGGCAGTAAGACATTCAACAATTAGCCTGTATAACTGTCCTTCTTATAGCCTTAATAGCCTTTCATCTTCAAGTTACCTTCGGATAGTGAAATTAGAACATTAGTTAAATCATGCCTTCTTCCCATATTAATGTCACAGAACTTTCTAGTAATGCTCAGATGTGAGAGATGATTTACATCTCACTGCTTCATAACTTTGGAAATGCATAGAGTTGCTTGATTATATGCTATTGATCCTTTATACAAAAGGCTAATGATTATAGATTTTCTTCCCTTTTCTGCATAAGGAGCTTTTCTATACCAAACATTTTGTTCTAAATTTAATTTTTTAAACTATGAGTATACTATATCGGAGATTATGCAAATTAAAAAATGTTCGCAAATCAATCATTGGGAACTTGTGATTAGACTATTACATCTATATAAACCGAAATAACTGTAGTGACTAGTGAGTTAATCCAATGAATGAACATTATTATGTCACTAGTACATGTGCCCTGCGTTAATGGCCCTTTTTTTCGTCAATTATATGATGATATGGACTTCATACGCAGTGAGTGACATTATACTGTAAGTGAGAAACAAGTTGATTATGAAATTAAGTACAAGATGACATCTATGGATTTGAAAGAATGTGACTAGTATTGTATTAATTAATCCACAATCGTTCTATCTAAGAAATAGAAATCTCCCTAATAAAGAAGAGTTTTCTCTTAAAAGAAATTTTTTTCTGTATTTTGGAAATTTATAGTCGATGTTTCAAATAAAATAATAATAAAAAAAGAAAGGGGAAGAAAAGAAAAAGAAAATTAAACAAGAGTTTGATGTATATATCAGTGTCCTTTGAAAACAAAATAAAATAAAATGATCAATTAGAAGGGGGTAGTGATTAGTGAGGCAAGGGTTGATGGGAGTAAATTCAATTAAGATTTGGGTATCCTGTGGCAATCAATGGCGTTTGGCAGTGATGGAACAGAGCAATAGTTTGCTTGCACATATATGGGAAAAAGACAGCCAATAATGAATCTTATTAAATGTTCTACTTTTTTTTAAAAAAAAAAACATTTTTCTCGTTGAAAGACGGTGATCATATATACATTTGTGATGGTTTCGCTTTTGAAATTCTCTGTTTTTTTTTTCTGATTAAATAATATGTTCTGTTTTTACTTAATATAGTGATAGTGATACTTTGATTAAATAAAACAAAAGAATTTATTATTACTATATGAAATCAATTTTTTTTATCGTTATGTTACCGTAAAATTAAAACTGTTTGATTTTTATAACAACCATAGTTGAAAATTTACATATATGATGATATATAATATTTTATAGTGCAAAATATTTTATTTTAGTAATTTGTAAAAATTGAATTACATATATGCATGGTTTTTTGGTGCAAATTCTACATGTATATATTACGCCAACTAATATAATATTTCAATATGTATTTTAGTGTATTTTTTTATTAGTATTTCAGTGTATATTGAATTAGAAAGAAACTAGTCAGGAGCTATAAGACATTTTTAATGTGAGAATTGTTTAATTCATTATCCACACATTTCAGTTACGCTTAAATTTCTCAGCAAGCAACACCTTTTTTTCTCCCCCCCTTCTCCGAAACAAGCAATACTTATTTTTTCCTTTCATAAGTGTAGTCGCGCCGGTCAATTTAGATATGAAAATACAATTTTACCTCATAACCTTATTTCTCATTTATGCCATCTATTTCTTTATAAGACAAAAATCCAAATAAAATAACTCTTGACTGAAATATTGTCTGAGCATGAGGGGAAAAAAGTACTTTTCTTTCTAGCAAAAAAAAAAAAAGATTTATTAAGTAGGATGGAAGTTTTAAAAGGATCTACATTAACAAGATAGAGAAAATTATAATACAAGGTCATTAAGGCGAAAATAGGTGAGATTAGACTAGAATTTGGTCTTAACAAACCAGATTTGTGTTACAAACATTCAGTTTGTAGTTTGCCGTAGGCTAATTTTTAAGCCTAAACCTGATTTGACTTAAAGCTTGTTTTCTAACCAAAGAGAAAAAAAATACATGTTTAGACAACATATAATTTTTTAAAAATTTCAAATTCAAATACAAATATAAATTAAAAAAAAAATATGAATACAAACACAAGCAATGCATATTGTAGATTTTGAGAGCAAGCACGTAATAAATGTAAAAACTTGCAGTAAAAGGTCTAAAAATTCTTTGTATTTGGCTCAATCCTTTTTCTTAAAAGAAGATTGAGCCGAGTTTAATTGCAATTAATAGAATGAACGGTAATCATTGGATTACAAAGTATTTATTGCTGGAAATTCAAATTTGATCTCCTTCCATACTTCACAAGCAGCAGCTAATTCAGGACTCCATTTGGTAGCCTCACGGTTGATTTCATTACCCTCACAAGCAAGATCATAACCCTTATTTCGAGCTTGTACACATGCTTCAAGAGCTACTCGATTAGCTACGGCACCTGGTGCATTTCCCCATGGGTGCCCTAAAGTTCCCCCACTGAATTGGAGTATGAAATCATCTCCAAGGATCTTGGTCAGAGCAGGCATATGCCAAACGTGGATACCCCCGAAGCTACGGGTATAACATCTGGTAGAGAAACCTAATCCTGAGTGAAATAAAGACCACGGCTTCGATGTTTTTCAATAAAATCATCACGTAGTAAATCAACAAAACCTAAAGTAATCTCTCTTTCCCCTTCAAGTTTCCCTACAACGGTAAATATCTAATTTATACATATGTGTCGTTGATTTCGCATTGTATGAAAAAGGTAATGAAATAAAATACCCATTTTTTTTTACTTCTCGTTGGAAAAAGGATTTAAACTATTTTATCGACGTGAGTGTTCTAAATTGAAAAAAGAAATTCCAACGATTTTTTGAAACCATATTTTGTGTTAACATAGTGATAGAAAGAATACAACACCGTGTCTAGATTTAAAACTGCTTAGCTTTGCTTTAACCATGGTAAAATGGTCCAAAGTTTTTGGTTGATCGAGAATCAAAGTGGATTTAACAACAAATCACAAAATGCTATGGTTCTCAAATATTTTTTCTTAATTTATTCAAGATTCAATTTTTTCAGAAGTAATTCGTGGGATCATACACTTTTTTCTAGTTATTTCTAAAGAAATAAGTGCAGTTGGTTGGATCCAACCTATTCTTGAAATAAAACAACTCGCATACACTCCCTTTCCAAAAAAAAAAAAAAAACCAATACACCAAGCACTACACTTAGATTTATTGGATTTGTTACTAAAATATCGGTATTAAACCCGAAACTTCCGACGGATAGCCAATAACCCAAACAAATGAAAGAATCGGTTATATTTTTCATATGATCTCCTTTTATGGATAGATTAATTATCTTTCTACGATTCCGAATTTTTTAGAATTAGAATTCTTTAGAATATATATATTATTGGTCGATCAATTGGTGTCACGACCCACCTATGGAGTGTGACCGGCACGTGAGGATTTGGGTCCACACGGAAGGCTCTGGTAACGTAACTGACTAATATAAATAATCCAAATTTATTCAAAATATCTCAAGTTCAACTAAAACTTCAATAATATGAAATTGTTCTCAAAACATAAATTTGCATAAAATCCATATTCTAGGCCAAAGCCAAACATAACAAAACAATTAACAGAAATTCTGAAAATATATCATGCATGTCCGGGGATCCTGCCTACACAATTTATTAGAGCACTACTAGACTGACATAATTGACAATAATCTCCACTCCAAAGCGAAGCTCAACAAGGAAGCTGTAGCTCAACTACTGAGGATCCTGTGATACAACCAAAGCGTAGTCAGATCTGTAGGGAAAGGAAAAGAGAGGGGTGAGTTCATCAAAACTCAGTGAGCGAGCCTCCACTCACAACCCACACGGGACAATAACAAAATACATAACATATACATGCAATTGATGTGAAATAGATTACATATATAATTACATATAAATTAACTGAATCTATGGCTAACTAGTAGAGAAACATGAATTATTCTGTACATAATTATCTGAGCTGAATAACTAAATCTGAGCCAATGGCTAATCTGATGGGCACCTAACTAGGTCCCATAAATGGACACCTCACTAGGTTCCTTATTGTGGGTGAGCTAGTCCTCTAGCGGACCACTTGGTACCAAGGTTAACGATCAATCCTGCAGCCGTTAACTCGCTGATCTGTTTCTTATTAATGAATATAAAATAATTTGTTCATAAACCAAATAAATATAAAAGCTCTGAATTCATATAATTCTAACAATTTGACTGTAGTATAACTGAGATTGCAAAATCATGCCCAAGGGATCACCTGCTTGTAGACATAGTGATTTCAGTAATCAATAGAATATGTATTTGAAAATTGTTATGAATTATACTTTATTCAATACTTTCAATAAATCATATCTAATATTCTAAAATTTTCATAGGAAATGCATAGTCTGAATACATGATAATCAATATTTTTACTGTAAACATTAAACTAAGGTCTCACAATTTCATAAACTAGGAAAAAGATATTCTATAACACGCAAGGTATCAATTATGGTCCCATGAGTTTTGCTAAAATGATTAATTTTCATGATAACTGTAAAAGTAATAATATTTCTAAAACAGGCATAATTATAACAATATATTCTCTTGACATAAATCATTCTAAAATTTCATAAATAATTTATATAATATGAAAAAATATTAATAATGACCAAAAGTATGATTATGAGTTTAAACCCACTCACCGTTGATAGTCGTGAGTGTGCTTCTACTAATAACTTTACTTTGAAGTATTGGAATGGTACAAATAACCAATCTCACAGATTAAAAGAAAGGAGCATCACAACATCCCAATAGAGGATTAGCTAGGCTCACTGAAGCTCGGCCATGAAAATCTTGAGCTTGACAAGAGATGAGTTTGGCTAAGAAGAGGTTTGGTTTAGAGGAGGTTTAACTTAGAGGAGGTAGAAGCAAAACTTAGCAAAATGAAACTAAACATTTCTTACACATACACACTCCTACACTCATATATTTATACACAAATATAATAATCATGAATAATATTAGTGTTATTTGTCTACACTTAATAATAATAATAAATATTATTAATGCTTACTACACTTAATAATTATAATGTTAAATAATAATAATGCTAGGTACACTTAATAATAATAATGCTAATGCTAGCTACACTTAGTAATAATAATGTTAAATAATAATAATGCTAGGTACACTTAATAATAATAATTATAATGCTAGTTACACTTAGTAATAATAATGTTAAATAATAATAATGCTAGGTACACTTAATAATAATAATGCTAATGCTAGCTACACTTAGTATTATTAATATTAGTGGCATATATCTAGACTTAATAATAGTAATGACTAATATTAATGCTAACCACACTTAGTAATTATAATATTAAATAATAATAATGCTAGGTACACTTAATAATAATAATAATAATAATTCATAATAATTATCATTTCTTTATTTGGGATATCACAATTGGATTGAAAGATTCCCCATAAGAATCATACTTATTAGAATTAGTTGTTTTAAACGATTTCTAAAAATTTTCCGAATCAATTTAAATGGAAAGATAAAAAGGGCATTGGACTAAAAAGAGAACGAATAAGGCAAGCGGTATGTTAATTTCTTACCCTTACCTTAAATCAGCCTTTCCCCTGCATTCTTGTACGAACAAATAAAGAATTGTAGGAGTGAAATCACAATAATATAATTCGAAAAACAAGAGCAGCTGTCAAGTGCACAGAAAAAAAGAATATAAATTTATATTTTTCTATTTTTTTAGGGTTAAACAAAAGAATTCGCAAATAAAAGTGCTAATGTTACACCAGCCCATAAACTGTTAAAGCTTCCATAAAAGCTAGACTAAGCAATAAAGTACCTCATATTTTTTCCTCTGCCTCTGGTTGTCACGCAATCCCTTCTACTGCTTGCCCTGCAGCAGTGCCTTGACCAACCCCAGGTCCAATAGAAGCAAGTCCTCTGACCAATCTAGCAAAGAATAATGTATGTTAGAAATCAGTGGATTCATGATAAGTTCCTCTCACCCCCCCCAAAAGGAAATAGTTATGATATAAACAAGCAACCAATTATGACTTAATTTTTCAATTAATAAGATTTAGTCAGTCGAAGTAATTGAGAGTAAAAAAAAAGGAAATAAAAATAATATTTATTGAACTATTTGAACTACCCCGATGTTCTTTCTTTTTTTTTAATTCACGTAGTTTTTTTTGTAGTTTTTGTGAACCCATACAACTTTTGTTTTTATCTAACTTTCTAATTTAGAATCATTCTTTTGAATTCTTCGTTTTTTTTCTTGATTTAATTTCTTTAGTCATTTATCAATATTCAATTCATAATTACATATGAAATAGAAGGGTTTCTTTTTTTGAATCCCTATCAAATTTACAGTGGAAGGACAAATTTAGAAAACTATATTTATAGTTAGTTCATATATAACTAGTTATATATCTAATACCACATATACATGTATTTATTCCATATCGTAAACCAATTCTTTGTGTCGTAGATTCAATTGGATTCAAGAATCATTCTTTGAAACTTAAAAAAAAAAAGAAGTTTTATAACTATTAGATTATATACACTTAGTTCGACTTCCTTCACTGCTACTTTTTTTTTTAACAATTCCCTAGTAATCTTTTCTATTTTAATATCACTTAAAATCATATACTTATCTTATTTATACCTTATTGATTGCATTTGATTTTACCCTTTATAATATTCAAATAATATAAAATAAAAAGATTCCAAAACTTATTTTCTATTTTTTTTTATGAATTTATGTTCTCTAAGTATATTATCCTGAGTCACACATACATTGTGGCGAGCTAAACTAAGAAAAAAAAATATTATTTCGTAAATTTATTAATAATGGCCTTCCATGGATTCACCTATATAAGCTGCAGCTAAAGTTGCAAAAATAAGGGCTTGAATATCGCTTGTAAATAATCCAAGAAACATAACTGGTATAGAAACTAATGGTTGATATGGTGGTAAATTGGTAAGACAATTTAGCATGGGATGATGCCATTGGGTTGGCCTGTTAACTCACTATATTCTAATAGAGTGGATTGGATTTTTTAACTTATCAAAAATTTTCAATCCATCCTATTTTATGGCCAACCCATGATTGGGTGGGCGTAGGTTGACAAAAATAATTAAAAAACTAACAAATACAGGTTGACCCACTAACTTGCCAATTTTTTATGGACTAAGTTAATACTTTTAACCTAAATAACCATAGTGAATCAACCCGCCCCATGCTATTTCATGGCCAGCTCATGGTGGGTTGGGCAGGTAAATCCGCACTTGCGCCGTTAGCCATCCTTGCAATTTAGTAAGAGGTTATTGGTTTGATTCTCACCGTGTGACTTTTTTTTTTCTTCAAAAAAATTGAACCTTTACAACAAGCCTAGGCGTGATATATTAAGGGAGGCCTCTAACAGGTTGCTTAATCCGTTTCCACCTCTACAACTTATAAAGCAATTGGCAATTAGCTGATTGTATATAGATATTATAAAAAAAAAATTACACAAGATTAGTACGAGTAAAAATTTGGAGTGTATGACTAATTTTTTATGTAAACATAGTATACCAAAACTTAAAAGAGATGAGTTAGTATATTGATCGATATTAAACTTTTTAAAGAAGCATATTGTGCATAAATTTTAATATATTTAGATTAAGTATTAAATAATGTTGTTGATGTAAATTTACAAAAAAAAAATGATGGAATAGAAAATAGTTTTAATGTTGATTTAAAGTAATTATGACATCATTACTATGACTAACTTTAAGCTTTCATTTGTAACTTGGAAAAACGCAAGAAGTGAGGACGATAAAAAGAATTTAAAAAAGTACTGTTTTCCCCGCTTAAAAACTTACTAAAAACCACAGGTCCACTACTAAAACTTTTCCTCATTGTGGTGATAAAAGAATAAGAAAGATAAATTTGGGTGTAGATGTACTATTTTTTATTTATAATATTTTCCTTTTTTTTTTTGGTGTTTTCAATGTTTTCTTCAATCATATAAAAACTACCAAAAGAGTATAATTTTATTGCGTTTAGTGTTTAATATTATCATTCACTCAAAATATTTCATTTATATGACTTTATAAATAGTGAGCGAAAAAGTTAATTACTATGATTTATGTAACAATATATTATTAGATAACTATATAAAAAAAATTATATTTCACTGCATAAAAGTTACATTTCTATTAAAAATGTTATTTAGATATAGTATTTGTTTTCTCAATTTTTTTTTATCACAAGACAATTTTTTTCTTTTATTTTATTTTCTTATTCAAACAAATTAATTAAGCATAAAAGTATGATATTTTCATAAAAGTATGATACACTCTTTGAAAAGTAAAACATACTTTTTGAATAAAGGATAATATCAAATTTTTTTTTATTTTTATTTAATCCCAGACCTTTTAGGCTCTTACAGTTATTGTAAATATGTTCTGTGCTCCACATAGTATATTTGCATACATTCTTAAGAAGAAGATGCATTCATTGGTAACATAAGAAGTCTATTACCCATTTTAAATTTTTTAGTACTGAGTTAATCATTGAAATGTTTCGGGCAACGAGGCCCAATTATTGGCACCAAGTAAGAAAGATTTTTATTTATTTTTAGCGGCTGGTTGTGTGTAGCACGCAACAGTAAACCAAAGCCACATATATACATTCATACTTTGGAGGAAGAAATAATTAGGGGCCTATAGTAGTGTGTTTTTTTCTTTTTTTTGAAAAAATATTATTTGTACTCATAAAGTATAGGACACTGTGACGATTCACATCTTATCTACCATTAGATGAGATATTAATTTACTTGAATGAGGTTCACACCTCATCCAACGGTGGATGAAATATGAGTCGGCACGATATTTTATGTACTATGAATACAAGTAACATAACTCATTTTTTTAAGCCTCGCCCCTATCTTTTTTTTTTTTTAAAAAAAAACAATTAGTTTGATTCTGAGATTGAAAGTTATCGAAACAAAGTTATTTATTACATTTAAAACTTCATAGATTGACAATGTGTTTTAACAAAACAATCAAAATTCCACTTCCTATGCATGTATGGCAGGAAGAAAGATCTGACAACCTCATTTTTATCCTTGATGAAAAGAAATATAAATATCTTTCGTGAGCCATTAATCCCTCGCCACTTAAAATAACACGTTAGTCTTTCTGCTCATCATTTCAACACTTAATATAAAAGTATACATGACTTGTTAAATTGATAATAAGAAAGGTGTCATATTGGCTTGAAATGTATAAATATGAATAATGAATTAGAGAATGAAAAATATTAGAGTTTGACAATACATATACTTGACTAATAAAGAAGAAGATCAAAACGTACTTGTTTCAATTAGAGAAATTAGCAATATGTCAATGTGGAGTTTAACGGAATCAGATTAGTATTTTAACAGCCAAAATGTGTTTCTATATTAAGCATTGGAATGTCGAGTCAATAGAGGAATTAATATGTTCTCTTTTTTAAATAGTATGGAGGACTATGTGACATTTTAAAATTTTGAGATTAATTATTCTCTACAATTTTAATCAGAAAAAAAAGAATTTTTATTTGTAAGATTTTATTTGTCTTCTCAACACGCATTGGGACTAAAATGTGATGCTACACAAACATAAATTAAGAATGTAATATAAGAGTTCAAGCCGTTTAGAATATAAAGATTCTTATTTTTATAAATTTCAACATTACATCATAACTTTCTTATTTCATACGTAACTTGAATTGCTAATGTAAAAAATATACCAAAGTTCAAGAAATTATTGTTGTCTTAATAATGAAATTATTCTGGATGTTTTACTTTTACACCACCATCATCACTAATCTATCTTCGCAGATGGTGAAGCATATTATTAACATGTGGAATCTTAATAAAGAAATAGTTCCATATAAGGGTATGTTTGGTTGAAGGGTAAAATTGAAAATAAAAATTAAATGAATGAGCTTTATATATTATTTTACACATGGAATTAATTTATGTAATTTTTATCCTCACTTTTACCCCTTAACCAAATACACCTAAATGATAAATAACTATGAGCAAACTATTAACTACCACCTTTTAAGCGTTTGCTTCAAAAACATTGTGGAGAGTAGTATGCCACTCCAGTTAATGTAGCTGACTTTCAAATATTTTATCGCAGAATTATTATGCCGTTTGTATTTCAAGAAGCCATCCATTAGAGAGGTTCATTACTAGCTTCTGAGACACTTAAAAGGACACACTATCCCAATTAAGAAAACCAAACACCGAATATTAAAAAATTGAACTTTGGAATAGTTTACTAAAGGGAACAAATCAAATAATTCCCATTTATTATAATAATTCCCTGTTGGGTATAAAATACTCGTTCATTCAACTCTACTGGATAATGGGATTCAAGACTTTCACACATTCATTCATTAAAGTGGAAATAATGCTGCCGAGTTGGTTTGACTTCTGAATTAGACAAAAACTTATAAGAACTAAGAACTACAAATAATAATAATAAAAGAACATTCAGATTCCTTAAAGATTTGTGGCTGAAGTGCATGCATATCTAGCACTACCTGCTTCTTACACATTGCATAATGTAACCGTGTTCTTAACAAAAGAAATATAAAAGCGCCTAATGCACACATCATCTAAGAGCTTAAGATCAAATTGAAGCTAGTTATAACTTGTAAGTTTGGAGAAGTGGGCATCAGCTTTAGCTAAGCATCATGCCATAGAAAACTTTGTTAATACTCAATAAAACAATTTGAAACTTCAAAAAGAGATAGAAAATGTGCAACAGGTGAAATTTAAAATGAACTATATTGGAGAGAACATAATTATATATATTCTTAACAGATAAAACCTCTCAACAAAGTACGATAAACTTTGAATGATGTAACAAAGTTTCTAAATCTAGAGAGAAAAATTCTGTATACAAAGTCTATATCTGAGTCCTACTTCATGAAAATCATCTAAGATTATATATGATCATTTAGACTTCTTCCCTTTTTTCCTCTTGATGACTTCATCAACATACATTATGCCCTTGCCTTTGTAAACATCAGGTGGCTTGCAGCTCCGAACAGTTGCGGCAAACTGATGCACCCTATGTTTGTCTAGTCCAGCGCAGCAGATTACGTTGTTTTTGAAGCAGAAAGCACGAACTGCAGGAGGCACACTTAATTCAACCTCATGACTGTATCCCAATTTGAGATACAACAGACGCCCTGCAGCTTCAGCTCTGGCTTTGTATCCGACGCCAGCAATCTTAAGAAGGCGAAAAAATTTGGCCTCCATCAATGCAAAAGCATATCAGTAACCTAAATTTTCCAGAGAACAAAATATTATGGAAACTGATGACAGTATTGATAAATGAGTCAAGCCAGAGGGAAGAAAAATACAAACAAGCATGGGGCTGCTTCCTATCATCTTGTATAGAGAATGCCATATTATAAAATATATATATAGATGTGTGTGTGTGTGTGTGTGTGCCATTTGTTGTAATTAAGCCATTGCAGACAGAAATTCAGGCACAGGTAATGAAATTGTAATACACGACAAGGTAAATAGTAAGCATATTACAAGAGTGGATGTAAATTACCATACGAATGAAGCAAAGAAAATGTATAAAAGGAATCTCATGGTCTATCGGTCACACACTCAAGAACTATATGAGTGCTTTTCCTGCTCTTTTTTTCCTTTTTTTCTTAGTCTTTTAAAAAAAATGGTAAAGAATGCTTGTAACGAATGACACCATTAAAATTGAGTTCCTTACGCATGGGTGCTACTAAGGCACAGTTATCAGTTCATTGAGTCAACCTCCCTTGGAAGCTATGTACTTTATTCAATAAATGGTTCCTTGAAAAGCATCCATAATCACTTACATGAACATGGACCAAAGAGTAAACAAATAATTCAACACAAGAAGGGGGAAAACCCCACAAAAGAATCAAACACAATTTTAATTTTATTTTAAGAAAATCATATGTGCAAATTCCAAGTACTTCATCATCAGAGGCATTCAAGTTTAACATGTGAAATCAAACAAAGAACATCGTAAATAAGATCAAACAACCATTTTGGCACAAAAAACAGAACTTGAGAGTACCCAAGTGCACGTGGCATCCAGAAAGCCAAAAGGGTGCCTTTGATTATTGGAAAATATGGGTATGGCAGAAGATTGAAGAAGCTAATCGAAGCAGAATCAGAGTCACTGGACACCTCATCGCTCACGGCAGGAATTCCATTTAGTGCTTCGGAGTTTTAGGTCCATTTCGAAGCCCAAAAAGATATTGTAGGCCCATTATTAAATAATGGGTCATATTTTAGTAACCATCAATAAATAAGATCTGATTATAGCCACCGCAAAATAAGACGGGAAAAAAAGAAAAACTTCAAGACCAAAAATATGAAAAAGAAAAGAAAAACTTTAGGACCAAAAAAAAAGAAGAAGAAAACTTTAGGGATAAAAAGTCAAATTGTAGTGAGATACGTTAGATATAGAAAGAAAAGTTGAGAAAAAAAATATGTAGAAAGTGGATATAGATAATATCACTAATTTCAACATTGAAGTTCATTTTTCAAAAAAGAAAAATGACAATAATTTGAAAGAGTTAGCTGCAATTGTTTTCTTATTATTATGAATACAAATTTAAGTTAAGAAAAATAGCATGCTAAAGTTTAGAGTTAAAAAAGAATGTCCCGAACGATATACTTTTAGAGCATGCCCCAAACAATGACAAAAGATGAAGACGTCGTAATCAATTGAGCCAATCCATTAGGATAAGTGTTTAGAAATATATACGCTGCGAATCATATTGCATTTCCAAATTAGAATTACTTTATAACAAATTTAAATTCTGTGTAAGGCAGACAATATTACAAAAATTACACATCAAAGTTATTAATAAAACTTGCCCTCACCTTTATTTTTGGCAAACACATAAGCAGTGAGTCTATGCAAAAACATAAAATAGTAACAAAGGATTAAAGATAATTAAAATCTAAAAAAATACTTGTATTAGGAGCTTTGAGAAATACTTATATGCTCATAAAATATTGACAGAATGTTATACCAAATAATAAAGTGACATTTCACTTAAAAATGAAGTGAAAAGTAGATCTCACTCTACTATTAGAATCACATTTCTCAAGAATGTTAATTTCTAGCGAATGATATCTTCTTTCACAACCAAGGAGACACGGTGACTCTAGACTTCAATTACAATAATCTCATCTGTAGTAAATATGGCTTCATGTAAGCCAATTCCATAACTTGAAGCTTGATTTAAATTTCATCTAGACAATATGTCCTTTTACATGGAAACTTAAAATTACATTACATTGAGCTGATACAAACTCTAGATCCTTATGATCAATATTCTCATGGAGGCAAACATAGCCCTACCAGTAAATGTGTGTGAAACCTTTTGCAACCAACGTAGCTTATTATTTTGTCTCAAGTTCCATCTCTATTCTAGCTTATGAAGAGGAGTTCAGTGTGTGAAAGTCACAAAAGGAACTCATCATCACCAGTAGTAAACCAAAGACAATTTTTATATCATTGGCTTAACATGTCATCCATATTTGACACAAGGTGTGACTCACATTTTCCTTGCCTCCACAAACACAGCTGTTGTTCTTCGAGGCACAACAAAACAGCCAGAAGACGCCTCGTATGTCGAGCTCTTTACAAGGTCATCTGATGACATTGCCTACAGCACAGCAGATACAATGAAATAGTATATGAACTCAGCAAAAGGCGACTTCAAACTTATAGCAAAAGCTGGAATTATTTCAAGATCTTCTCAAACAGTGAAGTCAACTCATCGACCAAACAGGAATGCTCCATCAAAACATTATTGGTACCTGTACGGGATGCAACTGGAGACTTCTTGATTGGAGGGAAGGGCTGCCAAATGATACTTCTTTCGGACTTGCATTGATAACAACCACGATGAATGAATATCTGCCGTCAACAAAACCATTTTATAGCAGGTTGATGTCATGAAACAATTAAAAAAAGAAAGAAAGAAAAAAGTGCTATGTGTTTTAGCATACATGGGATCCAGCTGAGACAACTCAGGAGAGCCCTCATGGCCATCTTCAATGCTCATCACTATGACTCCACGAATCCAAGATGGTCCAGTATTGTGAAAGTGTACTCGTTGCTACAATTACAAATATTAAAGATAAAACCTTAGCTCTTGGAATTGAAAGAGTAACTGTTTTTATAGTAAATTAATGTTGGCTCTAGGTGCCTTATCAATTAGCATCATTGGCTCTTAAGAAAGAGAGTCTCATTTGCCAGATACAAAAGACGTGAGATTTTTAAGTATCATGATATTATAGCTAGAAGAAATATACTACCAGGACATAACAGTGATGAAGATAATTATGATTATAAAGATGAAATTCAAAATGTCTCACCTGGATATCATTTGCTGTCCTCAGGCGGAAAAGTGGTGAAGAGTACCTTATATGCATAAGGTTTACGAAATTATCCACAGCAGCAAGGATGTGAATCTTCTGAGGCCTGAAGGACGGATCTGCCAGTCTTGGTTTTATTCTGAAAAGTCGAAGGAGAGTCAAGATAATCAGGCAGTAAAATACCTGCTACACAAGCAGTAAACTAGCAACAGGATTGCTGTACATCACAATCTAAATAATATACAATGCTGGATAAGTTGCCATGGTAAGATGCATTTTTTAATGATGACAGTGAAATATTTAAATGCTTACAGTGGCCAGTTCTTTTCATTTTTCTCCTGTGGAGGAAGTCCGACACCCCAATTATTAGAATTGTATGTAAAGTCAAGCCTGAAATTGAGAGTAAAAGCTAATTTAGGGGCGGAAGGGAAGATATCACAACAGTTAATTCCAGAAGAATAAAAGGATTGCTTAATTAACTATAAATATCATTATAATGAAGTAGATGATATACTGGTTTTGGCAAAGCTAAACAACAACAAAAATAATTAGTTGCTACTATATCAGAAGTTGAGAGCGCGTAGATAATACCTGTTGAACCAATCACCAGAATTGTATGAATCTCGATCCAGTGATTTTGAGCGGAGCATCTCATCTCCAGAGTGAAAAAACGGTATACCCTGAGAACAGAAATTCTTTAGTACCAGAATAGAATCATTGAAAGAAAGCATCTGGTGTAATATATGCAACCAGGTTGGCAAATAGAAATTGGCCCTCAGTGAATTAAAAGCGAAAGATATTTGCTCAACAAAAAATAAAAGAGGACAAAATCTTGAAAACTGAGTGCCATGGAGGAAAACGCTAAGATATAAAAAACAAACTTTTTGAACCTGTGACAGTGCTATAATACTCGTTGCCAAATGGTTTATCCTGCATCTCTCAGCTACAGTGATATCCATTGGGGTCTGCAAGTAGGAAACACAACTGTACCAGTGACTATGAAAAGTTTGCATAAACAAAACAGAACGTTGAGAATTGAGAATGGGTTAAGCCATAAGGTGATGGCACATGAATGGCTTTTAGTGTGTCTCCAACTTAAATACCTTTAAGCTTATGATGTCAAATAACGTTTCATTGTCATGCGCAGAAACATAATTGACCTGCAAAACAACTAAAGACACCAATTAGATGATCCCTGGTTCATAATGTTTTATTCTCTGTCCCCACCATGTTGTTGACAATGATGTTCAATACTCATAACTAAGATACTGATAGTTTCTTAAATACAGAGCAAAGTTACAGGAAGTAGAAAGTACTAGATAGTTGACACAGAGAAGTGAAGAAGCTTACGGTCTCTGTGGGGCATGAGGCATATGCAACAGGTGTCCCATCATGTGTTAATATTTCAGACCCTTTTACCTGAGAGAATCCCAATTGAAGTTATTAGACGTGAATTCTCATACAAACCATTCTCATCCTGCCAACAGAAACTGATATGAATCTTTTGAAGATAACATCTAGTAGAGGAAAGACACATCTACTTTCATCATTTGTGGACATTAAGTTGACAAAGCAAACAGACCAATTTGAATACCTCTTCTCCATCAGAATTGATTAGCACAAAATATTGCAAGTTTGCTGCCATTCCAATCTGGAAAACATGAAACAATATAATCTCACTAAGGAAAGAATTATTTGGAACATAAAGCTTTTTAAAGCATTCAATACATTAGAAAGCTAAAAACTCCACTTTTTAAGTAATACTTTTCAATTTTGGGCATTTATTAGCAAAACAAAACCCGATAATTTAATCATGTTTTCTTATACGAACTTTGTCAAATAACTAGTTAATAAGAATGGAGCCAATGTCAGCATGTTAAAAGCTGTTCTCGACATACTTGGGTACTAGAAGCAAGATTGCAATTAAGAAGGGAAAACATGGTTGACATGAAAACTTGATCCAGGTTTCTTTTTGAAGAATAATTCCACAAACAGAGGAAATCCTTCTTATTTCTTAACACTGTAATGTGCTCATAGAATTTCCTAGCCACCTCCCCTGTTCACATTACTAACTATTGCATTAAATGACACAACTATTCGAAATAAAAGCTGAAGCAGATTAAAAAATTAGTCATACGTATATCAAAATTTAAACACCAAAATTTACATACTATGCAACCGGGAAAATCCCTATCAAATTTGTCAGCAGGCACCACAATATTCAACAATTCTGAAAGCACGTGCCAATACTTTTAACTTGAAAAATAAGACATCCAAGCAAAGACAAGAACCAATAAAACCAAACAACCTGGATATGATCCTTTGATGCAGCAAGCATGGCTTCCATATTAGCTTGTGTTCCATGATCATGACCATTAGGCTGCAGATACAGTATGAATCACAGTACTGAGAGAGTTTTTGAATGAAAATTGCTGGCAAGTATTAAAGGAAGTTCTATGCATCACACTAGAATGCTGCTACTGAGCCTAAGCTAATTATCACACACTAGTACGGGCCAATTAATAGCAGGACTGTCTAACCATAAGTTGAAAAAATAATATGCAGAAATTGAAAACCATGGCAATATTGTTTGAGGACAAGTTCAAACTCAATTTTAGATTTCTAAACAGCTTATGTATAATATAATGTCCAGGAAGAAGCCTTATTCACTACTTTACCCTACAATTATATTTAACTTTGAATACAAGATATATAATTTCAATTTTAACGTAGTCACTTTCATACAGATATAATTTTATATTCATGAAAGTAATAAACTTTGAATGTTGAATAGATGATATGAAATATAAACTAAAAACATTTCACAGTGCAGATATGTGCAACTGTGTTTAAGCTTCATGGCATTGTGTTCAATCAAGGCTAGAAAAACTATGAAGGGAAAATAAGAGGGAAAAGAAATCATTACTGTAACAAGATATTTAGGTATCAAGGTCAAAAGTAATGCCCATAAAGCCAAAAAATGTGGACAAAGAAAATACCCGCAAGAGTAGACCAGTTGTAAAACCTTGTTGAAGAGGGTGGCCAAATGGAGATCCACCAAGTATGCCATCTCGAATTCGATCATTAAAGCTGAAAAACAAGCCATAGTGACTAGTTAACCAAAAAGAAAACGTAGAGCACTGTGGATTTAACATTCATCAATTTACGCAACGATAATTGATAATACTCCCAAAATTAGGGGCCATGTGAAATTCACATGAAGAGAGAGACCCTTGTTTGGATTAGCTTGTTTTCCACTAGAAAAAAGCTTTCCAGCCAAAAGTTCTCTCTTGAACATTTTGGACAACAACCAAGAAAAAAAAAAAAAAACTTTTGAAAGATTATTATGCAACTTATGGTGGAAATATAGACAATCCTACCTCCCAATTCCTGTTTCAGAGAGATTGAACTGAGAAGCATTTATCCCACGTCCATTTTTGGCAACTTCACCAAAGTCCCATCCTTCACCATATCTTTTTTTTTTCAATTAAAATGAAACGAAAGATAAATTAAAGAAAGAATTTTAGGCAAAAATACAACATCCAAAGGAGTAAAAATAAGGGGGACGAATATAATAAAAAATGTCCACAATGCATCTAATTCAATAAAAAACCAACATAGGAGAACAAGTACATGTAGATGCTTGAACCATCAGCTCCATCCTTTTCTTTTGTTAAACAATGGAGAGCATTTTTTGCTTTCACCTGCATCCACATCATGGAATCAATATTTCTTCCATATATTTGCATGTCATAATTTGATATCGGATGTCACATTAATATTTATTAGCCTCACATTTGGATACAACTGACAATAATGACAACAGCTTTTTCCCACTAGATGGGCATGGACCAAACGACACCATTAGGTCCTATCATAAACTATAAATTCAAAATTATGAGGTCTTGACATTTGTGACATTATATTGTGTTTTTCATCCTTATAATTTTCATTTGATTACTAATGCAACATATTGATAGTAACTGAGTTTCATTGATCAGGAAGTGGAGATTAGCTGTTGATGCCAAAAATGAATTCTGTAAATTCTTGGGAAACAAGATCTAACAGAAATGAAAAATACAGTAAGGGATACTCCAAGAGAGTCCCAACTTTAGGAAAGACCAAATCCACCCAATAACAGTCTCTACACAATTCTTCCTGCTCTCCCACTCTCCCTCTTTGCTATAAAGCACTCTCCCATGCATCTTCCCTATCTATCCCACATACTCTGAAGTGGTGTTTGGATTGAAAACTACACTTACCAAACAATTATGAGCTTCCACAAACATATACCACATTTTGATGTCTATTCATACGTTGCACTCATTTAATCACATGTTTTCTCATAACTCACGTAATAAGATGACAAATTGAATTACATACCATTGTGCTCTTCATTATATGACCCATAAGGTCAAATCTGAACCCATCAACCTGAAAAAGAAAAAATCACATAATCTATTATAAACAATTTCTGGAATAGAAACTAATGATATTTTTCCTTTTACACAAAAAGGGGAATGCACAATTAGGGGATGAATAAGCATAAGCTATGCTCCAAAACAAGATAACCTATACATTGAAGAACAATAAAAACTACAAATGCTGCAGGCTGCTCAATCTCTCTGCATGCCAGAGAAACCAACTCCCTTGAAGCAGCCACAAGCAGAAAAATCAATTTCTACAAGAATTGTAAACCCTACATATATAATCAATAATTCAAAACAGTAATGTTTACAAATTTATTTGGTACATCCAACAAACATAAAAACAGAAACAGTTTCTAAAGCATACAACTCTATGAGGTAATATGTTAACGCCAATGAATGACACAAACAATCACCTTGTAATTGACTGCCCAGTGTACAAGATCATCAAGTATCAAACGCTCAACCATAAAGTGCTCACTGGCAGTGTTATTCATGCAAGTACTATGCTCAATGAAACCATCAGTGTTCCTTCTTAAATAGTAACCTGGAACAATCTATAAGATACAATGTGTCACACAACAAAAGCATAAAAGCTATTGAAAAAAAATGAAGCAGAACTCAACAGGACATCTATACATATAGCTGTCTAAACCATGGTTATCAAATCGGGATACGAATCGTGAATCGAAAAGCCTATTTTATGGATCGTGAATCGAATCGTATTGTGAATCGTAAGATACATAATTAATTATTAAAAAAATATTAAAGTTTTTTTTAGTGAAGAAACATAAAAACAAACTATATTAACATTTTAACTTCAAATGGTTCATGGAATAACTAACAAATTCATTATATATGTTAAAACAAACCAAAATACCAAAATTTAAGTTATATTAATAGTCACAAATCATAATAAGCAAACGAAAAAAAAAAGTGTCTCAACATGTTTTCTCATCACCCGATAAAAAAAATATAAAATGAAAAGACCCATTTAGAAAAAAAAACACAAAAAAAAATATTTATTACAAAACGTTAAAACTTAACACCGTAGACTAGAGAGGACAGGCTGGACAGCAATAGACAACAAAAAGAAAATTAGAAAAAAAAATGGAAAAAAACTCGCGTGGCATGTGGTGTTGAATTGAAGCAAGGCTCACTTGGGGTGGGGTGCTTGAGCGGTAGAGCTGTAAAGACATAAAATAAAAAAGATGGAAAAAAACGGAGAAAGCTCCACTTGGGCAAGCATTTGGGACGAAGAAACGGAGATCGCACCATGGAACAAAACCACTTAGTGATCTTCATCTAATGATGAGTTTCAGATCCGAAGGCTTCTTAGTGCCGCCATCCTTTTCTGGTGGTGGTTTTCGGTCGCATTCTGCCTCGACAGTCGTGACGGTGCTCAGTTTTGATGGCATCATGCGAACCAGATCCGGTGGTGTTTCGGCCACCGTCGTTGCTTCCGTCGACAGCTTCTCCCAGTCCTTTGTGCTGGATGACTCTTGACAGGGAGAAGATTTTCGGCCATTCCCTCCACTTTGGTTAAGAAAGTTGTGAAAAAACCAGTAAAATTTTGGGGTTTTTCAGAACTGGGTCGGGCATGAGCCGGTCTGGATTGGTGAGCGACTGGCTGGGCGCGAATCGCAGAAACACGATTCAACTCGCGAATCCTGCGATTCAACTGCGATACCTACAATTCAGAGAACGATACATAGCGTAAAACGATTCGACGTGCGATTTGCATCGTTGAGCTTGAGACTCGCATCGAATCGTGAGAATCGTATCGTGATTCTTGCGATACTAACTACACTGGTCTAAACTATATCAGGTAAACTAAAGAAAATTTCATGATAAGTCATGACCTTATCGAGGACAGAATGTTCATCAAAGGGTCCGCTTCCTTGCAAATGATTGTAGACAACATCCAACACGATGCGAAGGCCAATGCGGTTAAGAGCCTAAATAAATATTAAAGTTCAAGAGACAGAAAAACACAAATTTGAATTAGCTGACTGTAGACACTCAGCCAACCGTGGTATTACAAATCCACGTTGCAAAATTAAGCAGAAAAATAGATCCATGGATCTAACATTAGAAGAAAAAGAAAAATATTGAATTCAGACCTGAACCATCTGACGGAACTCAATTGTACGGCATGGGCCATTTGGATTACTTGCATAACTGCCTTTCGGAACACCCCAAAGAACAGGGTTGTACCTTTTTAAGACAAAATTAAAATAAGCAAAAATTACCATAAACAAATGTTGGAATTGCCAATTAATGTGCCATTTACGAGCATACCCCCAGTTATATCCATCAAAGTTTTGAATGGCTGTAATAAGAGCCTGTTGCTGATCCGAATCTGGCGGCAAACTTTCCAGTATTGAGGTATCTATCAGAGTGCTAGCGTCAGAGATTAAACATAACATAGATCAAATTATTATAATCTTAAGCACATATTTTACCACATAAACACCAACATCTTTCACATATACATAACCTATGTATGCTTGTAGCCCCAAAAAACAAAAAAGTATCAGCAATCAAGTTTTCACAGCTAACCAGAAACGAAAAAAATGATGTCAAGATAAGTGTATATAAGAGAAGATAGACACATTCACACTCATACATGTAGATGTATCATCTCCAAAGGGGCAGCAGATAGCATAAGGATATGAGCATGTATGAATTGATGTTTGTATAAACAACAAATGACAAGCTGCATGAAAGAAGGATATCAACATAACATAAAGATAAGATAGAGCTTATGAATGCTTAAATAATTGAAGAATGAAAATAACACATAGGGCTCATCCATGAAAATTTACATCCCATTTCTAACTCTCAACCAAACACACCCTTAAAAGCAAAGTTTCCCTAAAGAGGGAAACCCTAGATAGTGGGTAACATAGTTCATTCTCCAACTAGTAGATGATATATTTCCAAAACAAGAGAAAAAGGACTTATAAGGATAAAAGTCTAACTGTGACCCACTTAAAAAGTTCCATGAAGTATGCACAGAAGGGTCTTTACTACAAATGCAAAATTAAAGGTTAACCAGAGTTTCAGAGGATAATCTGCCATGTAAGCTTACCTACAAATTTCCAGTTCTCCTTTTGATCATCAACGCCTGCAAACTGGAACGTTGGCAATAGATGGACATGGGTGATACCAGCACTTGATAATTTCTTTAGATGAAGTACACCTGCTGAATCCTTCAAACATTTTCTCATAGTTAACACAAGTTCCATCATGGTAATTAACAATCAAGAAAGTAATATATCAGAGCAAATCAAATCCATCTCTCAGCATGATTAACAAGTGTCCACCTAACTGAACCCATGGAACTTAGATTAGGACACTTATGAATTCAATATATCAATTGGTTCACCTCATGCATGCAAGCCACTAAAGTGAATTTATGACACCACATTCTAGTGACAAAACTAGCAAAAAGTGAATTTCTTCTTTTTATCGATCTATCTATATGTGTGTGTGTGTGGAAGCTTATTCCATTTATAATAAAAGGTTGAAAATCTTATTCTTATCAAACTGCAACAATGGCAAGACTCAGATAGGAGTGTGGAACTACCAGCAATGTAAAGGCCAGATAACCACCACGAAACTCAGGTTGCACGGAGAGGTCATTTGCACTGTATGCACACAAGCAGAATGGAGAATACACAAAAGCCTAAAGATATCAGGAGAAACCAGGACTGCTGAAAATCAGTAGACTAAAGAGAAACAACAAAAATCAACATATAGAAAAGAAACAGGGAGAAAAACGGAGGGGAAGGGAATCGTATGACAGCAGATCTCCACTTTGTTCTTCCTCTGTAGTAGTATTCTAGAATAAATTGGAGAGCATTTAAGCTCAAAAGCAGAATTAAAAGTTTCAAAGAGATTTCCACATAACCGAGAAGAGGACACTACAAAAAGTCAAACTTTATAAATAAGAGGAAGATACAAAACATTATTTGAATGTTGACATAAAGGCATACAAATATCTTTTCCAAAGCATACCTCAGATCTTAGTGCCTTTTGGATTTCAGAAAACATCCCATATTGTAAACTTTCAGAAACAAAAGACATTTTATCTTTGAATACGATTAGAGACACCATTAAACAGTTAGAGTTACCTGAAATCCCTTATATGCATTTCATATATGCTTATATCAGAGAAAGAATGTAGAATAGGTTTCTCATCTGCCAGATCATGCCATCCTTCAGGTTTTAATTCATCACAGTCAATATTAAGCAGAAAAGTTCGCCTGCCATCTGATGAAAGTCTGCTTGAATGCAAAAAAAGAAGGTAGTAAAATTAACCAAACATTAGAGGAATTTAACTTCATATTTAATCATATAAGACATGTATTGCCAAATGACACTTAATAATACCATAATCAAGAGTATACAATAATTTACAAAAGACAATTGATGGCAAATTGACTTGAACAAAGCATACCCTCTAGCATATGGATCATTCGCATAGCATTTTTCAACCCGCAAAGTGCTAGGATGGTAAACACATACTTCGTAAACATAATAAAAACCCTCCCAAGATTTTGGTCCTTTAGTTCTCCAAACACCATTTTCCTCCTGAAGGTGAACAATTTCTATCGGATCATCTCCTGATGAATCCTCATAGATGTAAGCATTTACTACCTGGTTTCGGATAGAAAATGTGTAAAGTTATATCCTAGTATGCAGATAAGGTTTTAGAGAGCACTAAAATTGCTTCTTTTTAATGAAAGGTACAAATACTTGAGCGGTAGGCGCCCACAGGAAAAGGGACACAGCTTCTTCTGAGTAAAGTGCACCAAGGGGACCATTATATGAGAAAAGCTCATCTAAAACACCAGGTAACTGCAAACCAGTACAGTTCCTGCATTTCTCATCAGCTGTTCAAATTGAAGAAAGGAAATTCTATTAGTAGACATTTGTGACTACAAAGACACCTTTTCTTCCACATTTACACAAGAATATTCTTAGTGTCTAAATAATCTATACTATTAATACAGAGGATTCACTTTTGTAACTGATTTTTGGTGTCTCCTAACTCTATTTAATTTTATTTTGAAGTCCATGAATTCAAACCATCCCTACATTTTCTTGTTTCCCACTCACTTCTTCTTTTGGAAAAAAAAAAATAACTATCTCACCTTAAGCCATTTACAAACAAAAAAAATATTTAGTAAAATTTAATAATTTATTATTATAAAAAAATATAATTTTATTAATATTTATTATTAGCGCCAGTCAAGCCACTAGTCATTTAATAAACAATGACACATACAAAGCACATGCCACAAGGAGCTTTCACTTTAAAATTTACATTAAGTGAACATTACAAACAAATTATGCTATACTAATAAAGGGGCTAAGCAAAAACAGAGATATACGTTTACATCTACATTCTATTGCAAAAGGAGAAGGACGTACAGTCATAAATAGCAACAGCTAATTGGGATTTGAGAAGAGATTTAACATGCAAATTGGGTGGCAGTTTGAAAGCTCTGTAACCTCGAATATGTGGAAATTTCTTCACCACCTAACAAGACAAATGTTGCAGGAGTAAGTAAATAATCTTAGTTCCATAGTAAGTTAAAGCCACCACATCGTCAAAAATAATGGAACCATGAAACAATCAACACCATTTAGCAATGCTTTATATTTGAAAAAAAGATGATACAAACTAAAAGGGTCAATTACTTTTTCAGGAAGGCCAGCGCTATCCTCTTCAAGCTTAATTTTCACATCCTCTCCTGTTGATTAGCACCACAATCAGTCAATGTCCAATTGCCATCAATAGTGAATAAGAAACATTAGCATATTTTTTTTCCCACAAGCTTGAATAACCACAACAAATTAGAAAGAATTATTAGAAATTTGAACCTTGAATTTTATCATTTTCAGTGCTCAAAGAAGCATCTTTGCTAGCAAGTAGGCAGCAAAACCCGTTTCCAACATCCACATTCCAAGCGATCACGGATTCACTGACCCAATAAGCTCTGGAGTACAACAAACTATTCTGCATCTGGGTCATAATTTTTAAGCCATCAGTTACTAGTTGCAATAAAAGAGTCTCATAAATGAGCAATTGAACATCAGATGAACTTTTGAAAGCACTACAATCGCTGTCAGGTGCAGTTTCTAAGGTGTGAGTGCAAAAGGGTATGCGGTGAAATGGAGAAATACCTGAGAAAATGAAACAGATTGTTCTACAGATGATGATGATGATGAAGAAGAAAGGGAGCAACAAAGGGGTGGTGGGGTGTGGCTTCGAAGTGGGGTTGTTTTGGAAGTGGAAGAAGGGAAGGGAAGGCGCAGTGAAGGGCGAGGGAATGGAGAAGGAAGGAGTTGGTGAAGGTTGTAAAGTGAAGGGAGAGAGAGAGAAGGGGAGGATGATGATGCTAATAGAAGCATTTTTCAATGACGATAGAGCCCCATAGAGATCTTCTTCTTCTTCTTCTTCTTCCGAACACAGTGACAATGTCAGTGACTGTGAGATGAGTCAACCAGGTGCCCCGGCCCCACTTTGCGTTCTGTTGTCTTGGATCACCTTCGCGGGGGTTAAAAGTACATGCACATAGGCCTAGACCCTCAAATTTATTAATACAAAAAATTTTTACGGCGATTGTTACGGCAAAAATTGTTTTATGAGCACAGTTCTAAGGATATTTTGTTAGGCATGCTCGCTCATAGAAGTTAGTGGGATTTATAGATAAGTAAATATAAGTTGAATAAAGTTAATAAAAACTATTTTTATTGTAAATATGTACAAAAATAATTAGGCTTTCTGTATGCATGTGGTAGAAAATGTTTCATATTATCTATTCAATGTGAATTTAATTATAAGGTGTCTGTTATAGTGACATCCGATTAGGTACCACCACGTATGCAATGATATTTTGCACGAGATAGTTGGCATAAAGAAGAAGTTGGCAAAGAGCAACTTTACAACTTCAACTCGATAGATAGAAAAAGAAAACGACAATGAAGAAGAATGAAATGCTTCCATTTCACTAGAAATTGAGGAAGACATTCACCAGGAGGAAATGTTCATTCAACTACTCGTGAGTCAGTTAATCAATGCAGATTGATGGACTTAGGCTAATGAGCTAATGTGACTCACCATTTTAGGCTTTGTTTGGATCGATGGAATTGGATGGAGCAGAATGAACGAAATGTAATTAAAATAAAATTCATTATCTCAATATAACAAAATTGGATGGGATAGAGTTGAAGTGAATGAAACTCATTTTGTTCAATTTTATCATATTTCTCTATTTGCTTCACTTCCAAATTAGAAGGAATGTGATAGAATGTAAATTATCCTAAATAATCGAGTGAAATAATTATTGTACTATTCCACTCTTTTTATCTCCACTTCATTTTATCCTACTTCATTTTTTTTTCATTATTTACCTGGAATTTAAACATTGCCATGTCGGGACTCGTTTTAAATTTTGAGGGATTAAAATAACTTGATCACGAGCATAGCTTAAAAGACTAAGATGGGCATTGTAAGGTGACTGTTACGGTAGCTTCAATGCTAAGATAAGCATTGACTCAACTGTTTAGTACTCCCGCAATCTATAATATAAATTGTTTTTGAATTATTTTCCTGACCTAAAATATTAGTCGTTTTCATATTTCAAGAAAATATTAATTACTTTTTGTCCATTTTATCCTTATATTTATAATAAGTAAGAATGAATGAATATGATTATGATTATTTAGTTGAAAATAATTTATGATGAGTAAGAAAAGATATTTTTATCTTTTATTTTTATTTTTAAAAAAGATCAAAATCTAATTATCACTTTAATTTTTATGCACAACCTTAAATTACTTATATTATAAACAGTTGCGCGAGGTTGATCCAGCGGCAAGGGCGGGGGGCCGGGCGCGGGGCGCATGGGGAGTGGTATGGCATGAGGGTGTGATTTGAATCGTGAGTAGTCTGTGACTATTGTTTAATTAATTTATTTTTACAAACAAATACAAATATGAAATATATTAGCTGTGTGGAATATAAACAAATAACTAAGTTAATGCAGTGGTATGTAAGCTTTATCAAAATTTAAAGTTCCTGGTTCTATGATGTTACTAGATTCCATCTTGACAATTACAATCCTATACATCATCATCGACCTTGGTTCTTCAGATAAGAATAATAATTTTTTTCATGGGAACATTTATCATTGATTAACACAAACCAAAACAAACATGCTTATCCGTTTGTCTACTTAGATAATAAGAATCTGAGAGAGTACAAAACAAATGAAATTTAAACTAGAAGAGTGGAAATAATAGCAAACGAAACTCATACTAAATAATTGAGTTACATGAAAGAAGGTAATGCCCTGTTGATTCCGTTGACAGATCAGTAATATATACACCATTACAAGATCAATACTAGGCTATGATTAAGCTATAATTACGGAAGCTAATTATGCACTTGCCTAATACAAGATTATTGACTTATTTACATTAATTCTAATACATTAATTCTAACACACCCCCGCAATCGAAGCAGGAGGTTTGCGAATTCTAAGACTGTCCCGAAAATCTTCAAATAGAACTAATGGAAGCCCTTTCGTGAAGATATCTGCAATTTGATAACGCGACGGGACATGTAAGACACGTACTTGTCCACGAGCAACCTTTTCGCGAACAAAATGAATATCCATCTCAATATGTTTAGTGCGCTGGTGTTGAACAGGATTGCCAGAGAGATAAATCGCACTAACATTGTCATAGTAGACTAATGTAGCTTTCTGAATAGGACAATGAAGCTCCAGAAGAAGGTTTCTTAACCAACAGGACTCAGAAACGACATTCGCGACCCCGCGGTATTCAGCTTCTGCACTAGAACGAGATAAAGTAGCCTACCGTTTAGAGGACCAAGAAATCAAATTATCACCAAGAAAAACACAATAACCAGATGTCGAACGTCTGGTATCGGGACATCCACCCCAATCAGCATCAGTATAAGAAAGGAGAGTGGTTGTTGAGGACGGACAAAGATGCAACCCATAATCCAGAGTGCCCTGAATGTAGCGTATAATGCGCTTGAGAGCATGCATGTGTTCCGCCATCGGATTATGCATGAATAAGCAAATTTGTTGCACAGCATATGATATGTCGGGCCTCGTGAAAGTGAGATATTGCAGGGCACCTGCAAGGCTACGATAATGTGATGCATCATCATAAGGTGTGGTAGAAGTAGCACTCAACTTCAGTTTAGTATCAACCGAAGTCGTAGTGGGCTTACAAGAAGACATGCCAGCCCGTTCAATGATTTCTTCTGCATACTTTTTCTGGGATAAAAATAGACCACCTGCATGACGAGTTACAGCTATACCCAAGAAATAACTCAATGGCCCCAAATCTTTCATGGCAAATTCTGAACTGAGATGGGACATGATAGACTTGCGAAGATCATCAGAAGAGGCAGTTAAGATAATATCATCCACATACAGAAGAATGTAAGCCATATGAGTACCTTTACTGTAGATGAAAAGAGAGTGATCTGACTTGCTGTGAGAGAACCCAATAGTGGAAACATAATCAGCAAATTGCTTATACCAAGCCCGAGGAGCTTATTTGAGCCCATACAAAGATTTCTTCAATAGACATACATAATCAGGATGATTTAGGTCCCGAAAACCCATTGGTTGATGCATATACACAGTTTCGTTTAGTTCTCCATGCAAAAACGCATTTTTAACGTCAAGCTGATGTATAGGCCAAGCTTTCGAGAGAGCAAGACTGAGAACAATACGAATAGTTGCCGGTTTAACCACCGGACTAAAAGTTTCACCACAATCCACGCCAACCTGCTGAGTTTTGCCATCACCTACAAGTCGGACCTTATGCCTCTCAAAAGAACCGTCAGAATTTTCTTTATGTCTAAAAATCCACATAGACCGAATAATATTCACATCAAGCGGACGGGGCACCAACTCCCACGTCTTATTTTTAATAAGAGCATTATATTCATCATCCATAGCCATTTTCCAATTTGGGTCTTTAAGGGCCGACACGGGATTATGAGGAAAAGGGGATTTTGTGACATGGGTAAGAAGGCCGTACTTTTTGTTTGGTTTGAAAATCCCATGCTGACTTCGTGTGACTGGCCTTTGGCTTGGATTTGGAGTGGGCTGAGCTGAGGGTGGTCTTGTGGGCTGAAAGGTTGGGGGAGCAGTGGACTGGTCAGTAGGTGGAGTAGAGGTTTGGCTGGGAGAATATGTTGTTTTTAAATGGTGGACTAAATAGGGTGACAACCCATCATCCAAAAAATCAAATGAATGTGGGGTTGGAGTGTGCAGCTTAGCAAATGGAAATTGGGATTCATCGAAGATTACATGGCGACTAAGTATGATTTTGTTTGAGGACAAATCATAGCATTTGTAGCCACGATGATTAGATGGGTAACCCAAAAAGACACACGGGGTGGATCGGGCTTGAAGCTTATTTATAGTGGTAGAGGGAATAAGGGGATAGCATAAGCATCCGAACACCCGAAGATGAGAATAAGTTGGGTCTTTTTGATAGAGAATTTTGAGTGGGGATTGATAGGCTAAATGTTTGCTTGGAAGAATATTTAGAAGGTAAGTTGCCATTTGTAATGCGTGATGCCAAAATGATGGTGGTATAGAAGCATGGGCAAGTAGAGTACGAATAATGTTATTAATGGTTCGTATTTTTCGTTCGGCATTTCCATTTTGTGATGAAGTATGTGGACAAGAAAGGCGGAAAGATAAACCATTAGCTTTACAAAATTCCCAAAACGGCCCGTTATCGAATTCCCTACCATTATCACATTGAATATTCTTTATTTCCCGTTCAAATTGAGTGCGAATGAAGGCTCTAAAAGATAGGAATGTGGAAAAAACTTGAGACTTTTTAGACAAAGGAAATGTCCATAGAAAATTAGAGTAATCATCCAACAAAAGAATATAATATCTATGGCCCGAAGAGCTCAAAACGGGGGATGTCCAAAGATCACTGTGGATAATATCAAAGGGCATAAAAGTGCATGAATTTGAAGCAACAAAAGGCAATTGAACATGTTTTCCAAGCGGGCAAGAATGACAAACATGAGAATTATGAGTCTTATTACACTCAATAAATTTATTTAGCCTAAGGGAGTCAAAAACAGAAGCTCCTGGATGACCCAATCGTTCATGCCATAAAGATGGTGCTAAAGCTGCAAAAGTTGATGGCAATGTGGCTTGATGTGTGGTGATTGTGGAAGTGATGGGATAAAGTTCGCCCCGACTATCACATCTCATTAGATGCTTCCTTGTCTGAAAATCCTTCACAGAAAACCCAAAAGGATCAAATTCAACATAAACAGAGTTATCGGTAGTAAATTTCCTAACTGACACTAAGTTTTTAATAAGTTGAGGAGCATGAAGGACATTTTTTAGAGAGAAAGGAGGGTTCGGGGAAGACAAGGTTGTGCGACCATGACCACAAATTGGAATTGAATGACCATTCCCGACAATTATGCCACGATTATTATTGCTCAAATTAAAATAAGACGAGAGATTACCTGGCGAGGATGTCATGTGAGAGGTTGCACCAGTATCCATATACCAGTTTGAGTCCGGAGGAGTAAGCCCAAGTGTGTGCATTGCCTGCTCAATGTCAGTTGGTGTATGAGTTGTGGCAGAAAAAGCCTGTTGAGGCTTGGGTCCAAGAACTCCTGCTGCTGGGTAAGCTGGGCGTTGCTGAGAATTGGGCCTAGCCCAAGGAGTGGATGGGTAAGGACATGGAGGGATAGGCCAAGGCATCCACTGCCAAGGCCACTGTGCGCTATTCCAACCTCCCTGCCAAGGTTGCTGCTGGCCGCCACAACGCCCGGTGCTGCTACCACTGCCGCCACTGCCGCCACCGCCCTTGCCACCACCACGGCCACCACCGCGGTTTTGACCCTTCTTGTTGTTGCGTGTTTGACCCTTTTTGCCACCACCGTGGTTACGGTTTTGAGGGTAGTTGTCTGCATATGAGGGTGCATCGACCGACTCCCTAGCCACCATTGCTGCAGCAGAACCGGCAGCCACCTGTTTTGCCATGCCCGCCTCTTCCAAAGTAAGCATAGATCGGGCTTGGTAGAATGGGGGAAGCGGGTTGCTTTGCCGTATAAGTGTTCCAACACCACGATAGGCTTCAGTGAGATCGGCGACCATTTGAAGAACGAGCCGGTTATTTGAGACCGGTGCTCCGACGTTCTTGAGTTGATCTGACAGTACTTTGAGCCTTTGACAATACGCAGAGGCAGTCGGGAAATCCTCCGTGTTTGTGTGAGAAAATTCTTGCTCAAGGGTGATGGCACGTGAATTTTTGTTATCTTGGAATATGTCACGCAATCGATTCCAAGCCTCCATTGCCGTTGAGTCGGGTTCAAGAATTGTGTGCAACAAGTCACTAGAAATCGTGGCATAAATCCACTGGAGAACTGTTGCATCGAGGGTCGACCATAGCTCTTTTTCATCATCAGTTGTTGGCACCTTCTCCTTGCCTTGTTCCGGTGAGATGATGTGGTTGATAACCTTATGTGATCGACAGTGAATTTTGAAAAGCTCCGCCCACGTCGCGTATTGGACGTTCTCCATCTCAAGAGTAATGGAGATGTGGGCCTTGATGTTTGAAACAGCAAGAGCAGGGTGAAAGGGTGATTTTGGGTCAGACATAAGGGCTGACGAAGGAAGAAGAGGTGGGGTTGGGAGGAAAAAAAAAAACAGGCGCGGCGAAAGCGTGAAGGAGAGGAACTGCGCCTAGTCTCGTGATACCATGAAAGAAGGTAATGCCCTGTTGATTCCGTTGACAGATCAGTAATATATACACCATTACAAGATCAATACTAGGCTATGATTAAGCTATAATTACGGAAGCTAATTATGCACTTGCCTAATACAAGATTATCGACTTATTTACATTAATTCTAATACATTAATTCTAACATTGCAGAACCAGCAACTTACTAATCCAGACCATATTAGTAAACTTCCGATAAGTAACATTCTTTTCACAAGATTTCACAATCAAAGTCAAACCAGTCATCAAGCAATCTTACTCTAAAAGGCATGAGAAGTAACTACTGAGTGCAACAATGGGAGTAACAACAACTACTCACCAGATATTTCTACCTCACCACCAACTTTTCCCTAGCATGACCTTGTGAAATCTGGAATTGTTCCGTTATACCTAAATGAGCCATCAAAAGCCAGACATGGGTAATCAACTCGCCACCTTTACAGAGTTGCTTTGCATAATCAAGCCCTCTGCAGTGGCTTGCTGCATGACACAGCATCTCCACCCAAACCTGACTCATCATTTTCCATTTCTGTTCTTTCGACCAATTATTCTCCGTCTCCAAAAGCTGTATGCGTTTGGCAAGCCTACATGCATCAAACAGCACAGACTTGCTTCTATCTCCTTTAAACTCTGATGGTGGAATTTCTGTATTCACACGAAATATCATCTTACAAGCTTCATTTCTTTTTGTTATGCACTTCCTTTCCTGCAGAAGTTCCCTTGCCTCAGCACACGTGTCATCAAATCTTATCTGGCCTATTCCATTAGGCAGCATAAAAGGGCACGTCACAAGAAGATACAACATATAATTTGACAACAATCTGCTTGTTATGCAACTCTGAAGGTCGACACAAGTCGAGTTGTCAGTTTGATCTGAATAATAACAAAGGTCTGTTGCAATATGCCAAAGCAAAATGCTTTGATCAAACTCAACCTTAGTGCTTCAATCAATAACACAACAGTTATATCTTTCTAGAACTTGATCACCCCTATGAGCGCATAATTTTTTACATGCTTCAATGTCTGATGCATCTCCAGACTTCTGCAAAAGTTCTCAAATATTAGTATTTTAAGTTCTTCAGGGACTCTTTGGGTGTGTGTATAGTAAGACACCTCGAAAAACTTATAAATGCGAAGGAATTTTTGAACTTTGATGCATTTGATTGGCTCATCTTTCAAGCAAAAACTAATGAGATTGAATTGCAACATAAGGTTAGACCACCTCTTGGTGTGAGATAGTTTAAGCCATCTTTGCAAGCATGAGATAGACTTGTAGAGAAAATACACCCCCCAACTTTTATGCTTGCTCATCCAAAGCATCGTCCAATTTGAACAAAGCAGAACAATGATGGCATATATCTCAAGAATAATAGCCCCAACGAAAAGCACTACAGTAATAGCATTATCATAATTGATGTGTTTTTGTTCTTTGGTTGAACTATAATGGATGTGTATAGTATATTTTAGATAACATAAGGCAACAAATGCAGACAGTGTACAAGAGAAGCTCACAAATTTGAAGAAAATGCCAACACGGGTATATGTAAGAACTGCTTTTGTATACAGAATATCACACATTAATCCAAGTTCGACCTCGACCACTTGAAAAGCGTGACTCCAAGACTCTGTCCTGAAGAAAATTTGACTGCTCTTGTGGTCTTGAAAGCTAAGGATGAGTTCTGCAAATAGGCACTGGAAAATCTTCAAGAAATAGAATCCATCATGTAGAAGGGAAGCATCTGCAACAAAGTCATTTGCTATTGCCCTTTGAGAATGACCCAATACCATGGGAGGGTTTTCAATCACTTTCCCTAAGGAAACTTTATATCCTTCAGCCTTTCTTGCGGTGTACTCATCCATGAATTTTGCATAATTTGGTCCCGGGTCTGGAGAGGGAGAATTGATTCTCTGAAATTTTTGCTGCTTCCAGATCTCAACGACCAAGTCCTCTCGGCATATTTGACCATTCCAGCCACAATCACTGGAATGGTAACAAAGTTAAGGTGGCAGCCATTCTGTGACCTATAAACCACATAAGCTGCCACTGACAACTGGTAGAATAACCCAAGCATGTGTCGTAGCCACAGCTCATTATCCTCGAGGGAATAGGCAGTGATTGTGTCAGGGCCACCAAGATGCACAAGAAGGAAGGGTGCCCAAGTGGCCATAATTATGAAGTTGGGGTCTAGTGATGGATCTTTGCTGTCTTTGGAAAGAATGCCAAGAGCAACGGTGGCAATCCAATCTGTGGATAGATAGGTGAACCAAACAATGAATTGGAGCCACGTATTAACTTTGTACTTCCTTCGGTTGCCAAAAAGTATGAGGACAATTTGCAAGGAGAGACTGATTAGAACCAGAATCCGAAGTTCCAATACATTCCAGAGTCTTGTCAGACCCGGAATGATCTGATTGGAATCTATTTTTCTTGAATATATCATCAGACTGGTGACAACTGCAAACATACATAGTCATGATCAATTTGCATATAAATGAATGGAAAAGGACAAATATTGATTACTGGGAACACATAATCATTGATCGGTTTTCAGTTTTCACAGAATGGAAAGGACTCGTATGGTTACTGAAAAATTTTACCAGGGAGTAACATAGTTTTGGCACTTCTCTTTGATCGCTATTCTGTTTCAAACTGCACAGCAATGCCACGACTTGAAGTTCTTAGCATCTGGAGCAAAAATTGGAGACGAAACGAGGAAAATGAAAAGCACTTGCTGCATGCAATTTTTTTTTTTTCCCAAATGCGTGAATTCTTCCTATGGGGATACGGGGTAGGCGAGGAGGAGAGGGTCGAAAACAGGACCTCTTACTTAAAGATCGGGGGGTAACCGTAACTACCAGGTTATGGGTTTAATAACTTGCTGCATGAAAATTGGAAGTCAAAATATACTGAAATTAATTTTTTATGGTTTAAATATAATTTTTACCCTCATAAATACATGTCATTTTTCTTTTAACCGCTCTAATTAAATTTTTTTTTTGGGCTTTTAGACCCTCGATGTTCTAATAATACCATACTCTAAATTATTAAGTGGTGGTATTTATAAAAATAAAAAATGAAGAAGAAAATATTTGCTTTGAAAATTATTGAAGGAATTAATGCGTAAGTTGCAGCAGGATATGGAGGCTTATAGAAGCTCTTGATGGGTTAAAACTCATTGTTGCAAATGAGTGTTTGAGACTAAGGAAGTAAGGCAATTTAAAATGAGCATTGTACTTTAATACTTTCTTGAAAAGAGCATGGTTATTGTTATCCGGTTAAAAATCAAGGGTTTAGAGATTAAGTGTTTGAGATAAGTAGTTTAAGGTAGGTTTTGAAGGATTCCGAAGCCATTGTTGTTCTTTAAAGGGTAGGGTTCTTTGGATGGAAAGAAACTCAAAAATGCTATTTTAACACCCCAAAAGTGAGTGTCTATTGAGACATCCACTTGACAATCATTGGATGTGATGGTGAATCCCACATACTCCATTCATTACATCACATCTAATGGTTATCAAATGGGTGTCCTAATAGACACCCACTTTTAAGGTGTTTGAATAGCACTACTCAAAGAAACTAGCACTATACATGTGCTATGCCCAGCTAATATTTTACTTTATTACAGTTACACAACCATAAATTATTAATGAGGTCAAATTCACTCTGTCTCTTGTCTATTTATCTTTATAACAATAACTTTCCTTAATACATTGTTTATTATGCAATAATGATGCAATGATTTTACAAATTTATAAGAGGTCTCTATAATAATTTTACAAACTTAGAGGCCTCTTGAAAAAATTTTACAAATAGAGAGGAGAAGAATTGAATTTCCCCAAACCTCAAGAAAAGTCAATGTAATTTTCCCTCATTAATGCACATGGTTTTCTTTTTTTTTTTTGTGTAAAAAATATTAGGATAAGAGGATAGCTAGAGTACATATCTATATGTATACACAAATAATATATAAATATTCAAATAATTAAATTTTAATGCACTAATAATGAAATCTTGACCCATTTAAACTAATTCATTTTTAACCTGACACATTTAACCTGCGGCAAGTTAAATAGGCTAACCTGCCTAACTTGTTGACTGCCCGTGTACTCAATTATTTCTTTATTCATTTATTTATTTTAAAAATCTAAGTTTTACTGATTACAATACAGTATTTAAACTAAATATTCATTGTTAATTTATTTTTCCATCTTTTGCAATTCTTATTTTAAAAACATGAATTTTTACTTTTATATTTTTTCTTTTTTTCAATAATTTTTATTTAAAAAAATGTTTAACGGGCTCGCTTATCTAAGCTTGTCGACCGATCTTAAACGAGTCCACTACATTTAATACGTAGGGCTAATGTTGAAATATAAATATTATATGATATATGATCAATACATTTAAATTCGTTAGCTTTTTCATTAAAAGAAAAAAATGTCAACGAAAACAATGAAAAGCAAAAGATAATAGATAATTCATTTTATAAAGATGAATTAATGTTTGCACCAAAACAAAAAAAAAATTAAAAAAAAAAAAACTTAAAAGTGAGAACTATTGCTACTTCAATGTGGATTCCACATATACCTGGTAGAAATAGGTAAATAAAAAGGAACTATATTTTGTTTTCTTTTACGTTGTAGTTTAAATAGACTATTACTCATAAGTGTTTCAACGTGATAAGCATATTAAGTAATGAATAAGAACAATATTCAATTTTTATTTAATTACTTAAACATCTTATCACTTTTTATATTTGCAATAAATTAGGGGAAAAAACCACTACATGATGAAAACTAACTTAAATGTTAATGTTAATTTTTATTTTACTATTGAAAATTTTGTCACTCTTAATCCTTGCAATTTTTTCAAATACAATTATATAAAAAAACATTTAAATATAAATTAGAATAAAAACCTAATATACAAAAAAAATGACGTTATAAGGAATTAAAACTTGTGACTATAACATTACATACATAAACATGACATATTAATTATTATAACAGTTATGGAAAATAAAAATTGTTAATCATTTAAAAGAATGATTAAATTAAAGCAACGCTTTTTTTAAATTTTTAACAATGAGAGTATTGAAACTTTATCAATCAATATAAACTCAAATTAACAACTTAGTGTTGCTATCAATATTTATATAGAAGGTATTATGCTAGATAAAGGATATTTTCTCCTACCTATAATTATAATAAACACCTATTTCTATATATGGTACACATACTTTATATTAGTATATGACACAAACTTTATAAAGGGTGCCCCAATATATAGATCGAAAAAACTTTATTTTACTTTCCATCTTTTCTTTTCTTTGTTTTTTTTTGGGTTGGACCAACTTTTCTTCAAAGCATGCAGTTAAAGCTGGTCTTGGGGGATAGGCATCAATGCCCATCTCAGGCCCTTGGCCTCTTAGGCAAGTAAGTTGCACTGGCTAATTGGTTATCCATTAGTTTTCTAATCCAAAAGGCCTGCCATGTGGGCATGAAACAGTGCAAGCTACGGGGGAATTGGGAACTTATGGTTTATTTAGTGTATATATGAGATGAGATGATTTAGGAGAAAGTGCATTTTTTTTTTCAGATGTTTGTGTTTTGTAAAATAATTTAATTAAAGATTAAATCTTTGTTGGGAAAAGTACATTCATTTCTCCCGAGATTCGGCGAGATACAACTCGCACTCACTCTATTTTCAAATTTTACATGTTAGGTCCCTAAATTTAAAAAAATCCTACATTGACCTTCCCTACTAACGTTAGTCCGTAAGTAATTTTGACAGAACAATATACATATGCATAATATATGTTTTTTAATGACATTATTGTAAATATTAAAAACTTGTATAACTATTGAATGATCATATTATATTATTATCATTTTATTAAGTAATAAAAACACATCATCATCTTATTTTCCCTTTTTCCTAGCATGGGAAAAGATGTGCTTTTATCACTTGATAAAATAATACTATGGTCATTCAATGGTTATATAAGTTTTTAATATTTACAATAATGCAATTAAAAAATCATGTGTTGTACACTTGTATAATGTTACATCAAAGTCACTAATGGAGTAACGTTAATAGGGGAGGTTAATGTAAGATTTTTTTAAAACTAAGTGGCTTTGCATGCAAATTTTTAAAAAAGAAGGGGTGTGAGTTGTATTTAGCCAAATCTTAAAAGAAGTGAGTGTAATTTTCATTTTTTTTAAAATTTTAAGTGACTTTGTTAAGAAGGATCAAGAAATTAAGAGTAAAAAAGAAATTTAAGAGAGAGGGAGGGAGGGAAGTGCATGACCTCCCAATGTTAAATAATAGATACCATAGCAACCCACTTTTAAGGGCTTTATTAATGAGGGCCATTTTTTCTAATATGGTAGGTTGACTGTCATTATACAATAATATGGGTTTAAAAGTATAATTATGAGCATGTGGAAAAATAAATCTTGCACAGTGTGAGAAATGGAAAAAAAATAATTTTTTATTTTTCAAAATGAAAAACTCGCTTGGTGTGAGATTATGACAAAAAAATATGAAAAAAAACATTCTCGCATGGTGCAAGAAATCTAAAAAATATTAAAATATTTATAAAGTTTGTTTATATAAAACTATGTTCAATTCACTGAGAGCATTTGCATTGTGTTATACTTCAATTTTTTTGGCTCAAAACACAAAGCAATGAAGAAAAAAAATGAGAGAATTCATCTCTTCATTTTACTTCACTTTATCATGAGTTTGTATTTGCATTCTTCATCTTTTCTTCATATATTCAGTAGAAAAATATTAGAGTAGTTTTTTTTCTTGTAATATTGATCAAAAAAAGGTTGTCTATTTGTTTAAAAAAAGGGAGAACTGGGTGAAGAAATGGGTTATTCAGTGTTTTTTTTTTTTTTTGGGTATAACTTTTGTTCCCTCACTTGTGCTTATTTTATTTTGTGTTGACAATTTGAGGAGAAAAAAAAAGAGTTATCATTCCTTTGTTCAAAAGAATCGAGTATTAGTAGGTAAAACAAAGAGTTTTTTCTTCTTTTTTTTTGTTTGACTAGCCTTCTTCTTTCTCTTGATTTGATCATTAATTTTTATACTACAAGTCTGTAAGAGAAAAAAAAAAGGGTAAAAATGGATATCAATGCAAATATAATAGTATATTTTAATGACAATATTATTATAGATCTGAGTGTTGAGATCACATTTATTTGTAAAAATCTAACATGTTTCTTTATTCTATATACTATGTAGTTTTCAAGAGTTAGAAAGTGGACTTTATCGGTGCATATATTTTGAGACACCTAAGACACTAGAAAAAATAACATATAGGTGTCCAATCTCAATTTTTAGCAGGTTCACATATTTTCAAGTAGTTTCAATACACTACAAGAAAAAACGTTGTTATTGACGGAAATTTTAGTTACCGACGGATTTATCGACGGATTTTGTTAACCAGTAATAATGGAGTCGGTAATTATTACCGGCGGAAAAATCCGTCGATAAATAGATGACGAAATTCGTCACCAAATTCGTCAGGGTGAAAGAATTACCGACGGAAAAATCCGTAGGTAATTTTCAAAATTTAATTTATAATTTTATTTATTTTTCACTTTACCGATGGAAAAATCCGTCGGTAATTTTCATGATTTTTTTAAATTTTTAATTTATAGTTTACCAACAGAAAAATCCATCGGTAACATAGATTTTTTTTTTTGTATATGTTACTGACGGAAAAACCCGTCGGTAATTTGAATTTGTTGCCAATAGTTCATTCTGTAATTCATTAATTCCCTGGATATTTAATAATGAAAAATTCTAAAAAATTACTTAATAAAAACTAAATGCAATAAATTTAGATCCAAAATGTAAAATAGATTAAAATGTTAGAAAGCCTATGAAGTATATATATAAATAGTCCAACTAAAATAGAAATAGTTTAACTACAGCCAAATAAAGAAAAAATAATAACTAAGAGAAGTCAGCAGCATCATCATCATCGTCAGCATCATCATCACCACTACCACCACCACCACCACCATCATCATCATCATCTGTGTCTAGTAGTGCAGAGGAGCCTGCTTGCATCTTCTTCCATAAAGACAACATCTCTTTCTTCATATGCTTTCTTAGTCTTATCTCATTCTCCCTCATCTGCTTTCTTATTTCTATCTGCAAGGCTTTTTCCTTGTCCTCCATCTTCTTTTGCATCTCTTGCAACTGGCGCTATCTCTCTGCATCTTGCTCTTGCATACGATGAAGGTCTGTGTTGAGGAGGTGAACTTGCTCATGGACCTCATTATTCTCTGCAGTGGATCCAGTGCCTGTAGATGCCCCAGTGACAGAGGCAGAGGACAAATTACTAGCAAAGAATGACCCCATGCCATAGATGCAGTTCTTGTAAGGTCCGCCAACTACCTCTTGCCACAACCGATCCTCATCAATCGGTGGGCACTCCTCACCAACTGCAATCCTCTGCTCTCGTTGGGTCGTAGCCTCCTAATATCGCTGCTCATAGTCATTCTATAAGAAAATAAAATTAATTAGACATCTACCAAATATGTTAAGTAATAAATTAAATATATATACAAACAATGAGTGCTCAGAACATATATACCCAAACATTTTCTGAGCGAGCATCGACCCATGTCTTGTCTGTCTTGCACGTGTGAGTTTTTCTGAACAACTCACTCTGTGTGGGTGGTCTCTTCAACTCATTGGCCTGCATTTTGAGTGAAAATTGATAATATTAGTAAGTGAAAATATAAATTTAACAAGAGGAATAAAAGATATTTAAAATAATGACTAAACCATCTGGCGACGCGTAGACTCTATAGTAGCTGAACCACCACAATGAACGGATCCACCCTTTTGCAATGCTCTGCTTGCCTTAGCCTTGAGAGACTTCTCTTTAAATGTCTCACTTCTCCAGTATTGCCACAAATAGTCTAGGCTAGATTGAGTTATCCACCTGGGGGTCTCGTCCCGTTATCGGATGTCGATGTACATGTCTTGCAGCCTATGAGCTGCCTTGGATTTAAAGAGCTTAAACATATAATCTTCATCTTTGGGATGGATGATGAAGTAGCTCTACACATGGAAAAAAAAATGTAATTGAAAGCAAAAGTAGTTTATAAAGCAAATCACACGTTTTTTAAAAAAAAATTTCATTTTACCTTCCACTCATTATACCAGCGCAACTTCTCATCTTTCGACAACTTTCCAAATGACTCAATCGGCCGTTCATACAGTTTTTGGATGGTGTGTGTCACCTCATGCATGGCCCATGTGGCTGGATGCCAACTACATAGCAAATAGTAAAATATAATACTATTATATATTGTTCAAATTATTACAATAAGATTCATAAATTGAACAATTAAATTACTTACCTGTTCTTACCAAGAGGTACAAGGGATACCCATTGCTCCCTTGTGGACCCATGTCCTGATTGCCCTGCCGAGGAGCCACCAACTGCCCCGCTTTCAGCACCCCCTTCTGATTCATGTGTAGGGGTGGGGACAGGATCGGCCGGTGGTGGTGGAGGTGAAGGCACTACTCCGGGCACATTCCCAGGAGTAGGGACCATGGTAAACTCCTGATGGGTATGGGGTGGTGGCATGGAAGGGCTAGAAGTGGATATGTGAGCGGCTGTGGTAGATGCCTGAGTGGGAGGGGAGATTGTCTGATTAATTAGGACACCCTTGCCCTTGCCCTTGCCCTTGTTTTTCACTTTAGGTGCTATATCTGAAAAATATACAATAATGCACATTTCAAGAGGAAGATTGTAAGGTGTAACAACCACAGGCCAGCAGGAGTAAGGTTTACTAAATTGATTATTCGAAGTAAATCCATCTGCGCAAAGCCCCAACCTAACATTCCTAGGATCCGCAGCAAAATCAGGATAAGTTTGGTCAAAGTGTTTCCAAGCTTCACCATGGGAAGGGTGGGTCATGACACCGTCATTTCTCTTATTCTCAAAGTACTATCTCATATGAGGTGCTGAACTCATTGAAGCATACAACCTTTTTAACCTTGGAATTAGGGCCAAATAGTGCATTCTTTTATAGGGAACATCCTTATATCTTCCATTTCCAGATCTTTTTGGTTTGAATTTAGGGCTCTCACAAAATTTGCATTGGGTTAGGTTTACATCATCTTTGTAGTAGAACATACATCCCTTCACACAACAATCTATTTTTTTTTATTTGAGCCCGAGTTTTGCCACTAGTTTCTCGGCTTGATAGAAATCCTTTGGAACAGAACTAGGTTGTGGACTAATCTCACTTATCAATGTTGCCCATTGGTTAAATGAATTTTGACTTCGGTTAGCTTCTAACTTTATAGCTAACATCCTAACCGCTAAAGACAACTCCGAGTGTATACACCCTTCCCATAAAGGAGCCTTTACAGCCTCTAATATAGAGTAAAAATTTTCAGTCTCGGCATTCAGAGCCTCAATAGAAGGTTCATAATCTGCATGAATTTGAGGACCAACTGCATCATAAATTATTTCCTCATATCGTCTAGAGTTATCCTCCCAATTAATGTTTCCTGTGACATGCTCACCAATATTAACTCTACTTGAACAACCTCCAACACATGTATTTTCAACATTTTCATGTTCAAAATTTTGTGTGGCAACTTCCCCATGCATAGTCCAAACCCAATAATTCGCCATAAAACCATCCTTATACAAGTGATATCTAATGGTGTCCATATCAAAATATTTCCTACATTTACACCTAGTACAAGGACACCTAACTTTTTGCTGATTCATAAATTGCACTGTTTGACAAGCCACATTTACAAACTGTTCAACTCCCGCATAAAATTCAGGTTTGATTCCCCCTCGACTAGAGTGCACCTTGTCATACATCCATAGTCTATTTGCAGAGCTCATGGTTCTTGAATGTGTAATTTAACCTAACAAATTCATTTAAAGTTTCTCAAATTAAAATTTTATTTAAAAGAAGAAGTTATTTAAGTAAATAGTTTGTCCTATGTAATTTAACAAAATTTCGACAGCACCCCCTTTTAAATTCACATTCCACTCTTTAGATTAAAAAAGAATTCAACATAACCTCCTCTGAAAGTAAGACATCCCAAAAAATAAATTTCACAATACAATACAGATAAAAAAAATTTCACAATACAATACAATACAATCAAACAAACATTTACAGATCCTAAAACCGTTCTAGAACACACCCCCTTATAACATCACAACATGCATATCCTGCAATCTCCGCATACACAATCAATCTCCACAGCAAACAATGCAAACAAATCGGGGAAGGACCTCTACGCCCTTCCCCCTAGTCATGCAATCCCATTTTCCTACAACTCTATCTTAGAAATCATAAGTCTCTATCCTAACAAAAATGCATTTAAATAAAAAGAAGAAACGAGTACTTGCCTTAAAAGACACAAAATAATAATATCCTCCACCAAAGAAATACTCCAACCAAATTTGACATTCTATAACAAAAGCAATTAGTTAGATTAATAACTTCAAAATAAATAAAATGCAGTCACTAATTACTTAAGCAAAACCAATTCTTCTTATGTTATAAGGAGAACAAATTCTAAAGTTAAAACTAGCTTAAGTTTTTCCCACACCAGATTAAACTGATTTAAGTAGCTTTGGTCCGTAGGTAGAAGGTAAAGCTCACCCCCGAACTGTTAAGATAACATACTTTTAACAGTGAAAAGTAGAAGATAAATAAACAAAAGAAGTTTTCTCAAATTATAAACAAGGTTCTGAATGACCAAACAACAGGAACCCTGCCTTTTACTGACCTTTTAAACTTGGTGCTGAAATGTCAACTGACTAGCATTATTCCTCAAGAAACTCTTTAAGACCAACTTTATGGAAAAATACACATAGCTCACGCTTTTTAAGACCAGCTTGTAAACAGAAAAGGCTGGAAAAACATTTATAGTTTATCATTAATGTTAGAAAATTCCTCATAGCCGAAGAGAAGAAATATGCAGATCAAAGATATTTAGACCAATAGGACACATACCCATAAAATGTCAACTGACTAGCATTATTCCTCAAGAAACTCTTGATCAATTCCCCTAGGATCATAAAGAGTGGCAGATATTTTATTTTAAAGACAACGATATACACATGATAAGATAATAAAATATTTAATAAGTAGCATCACTGACCTTGTTGTTAAGCAACCCAATCACAACGCTAACTAGTCAATTTGGCACCGTTGCCTGGGAATTTGCATTGTCCTTTTGACCTTGATTGCTGCATAATACAGAAGAATAAATTCATCATATCACATGTTGCATAGCATAGCATAGTTGCATTTTTTCTTCGGTTCGGTTTTTTTGTTGTTTTGCATTTTTCCGGTTTTTATCAACTATCTCCAATTGCTCTGAAAATTGGTCAGGGGATAGGAAAAAATCAACAAATATTTTTCAGGCTCCTACAGAGTAGTGAGGCTGACGTAGGGTCTAATTTTGCCAAATTCCATCGTTTAGACCACTTTTTCATTTTTTTTTCAATTTCATGATTTTTAAAAATCATCAAAAAATTACAGAAAATCAAAAATACATTTTATAATTTTGCTATGGTGTTCATATAATTTTTAAAATTCATTTGATAGTGTTTTTGATTTTATTTTGATTAATTTCATGTTTCTGCCTAGTTCATGATGTTGTTTTTGGTTCATGATGTTGTTTTTAGTTAATTTCTGCCTAGCTCAGAGGGCTTCTAGTCAATTTCTAGTTTTTTAAAACATTGTTTAAAACACCATAAGAACAATACCAGGAACTGAGGCAATCAGAAGATTTGACGCTCCAACTAGATTTGACGCTATTTATCCGTTTTGGTATGCAACAATGACTCAATTGCTATTGTTCTGCAAGTAACATTGTATATTTTAAATCAAGTCAGCAACTAATTTCTAAGAAAAGCCAGCCTACAATGGCAATCCATTCAATGGAAAAAATTACATAGTTCAAAAGGAACCAATATACTTATACCAATATGCTTACATAGTTCAAGTCAGCAACATATACTTGTACCAATATAGTGCTCATTATTCCTTTTTCATTTTTTCTGTTGGAAATTTTTAAGCTAAGCTGATGCTTGTGGTTGTGCTTACCAAACAGAGACAGAGAAAGAAGCATGTAACCAAAGGGGAGTGCTTACCAAACAAAAAGAAACATAGACAAAAAATGGGAGTGGAGTGCTTACCAAACCAGGTCCAGGTCGCGAATCTAACGCGAGGAAGGAGCTGAGAGTGGAGAACAGCGGCTGGGGTCGCGAACATGCAAGGCTGAGAACAGCGCGGAGACAGAGATGGTTGGGCGGAGGAGAACAACATGAGACAGAGATGGTCAGTAATCTAACGCAAGAGTAGTCAAGGCGACGGCGGCAGTGGTCAAGGCACAGAGAGAGAGAGAGAGAGCAGCAAGAGGGTTTGAGAGAGACAGCAAGAGGGGTATGAGAGTAAGAAAGAGAGATTCTAAAATAAAAATGATATCTGTTAAATTACCGACAGATTTTCAAATTTCTGATGGCAAAAAATCCATCGGTAATTAAATGCAACGGTGCCTTCTTGAAAATTTTTCATTATTGTTACCCGTCAAAAAATCCATCGGTAACAATACCGACGGAAAAATCCGTCGATAAAATTGATTTTTTTTGTAAAATAAATTGTAATTATTATCGACGGAAAAATCCGTCGGTAAAATTAATTTCTAAAATAAAAAAGATTCCAAAACTATTTCCGATGGAAAAATCCATTGGTAATGTACGCGCCTCATTCAGACTAGTTCGCGCGAATATTACTGATGGAAAAATCCGTCGGTAATGACTGAAACCCAAATTTCCCAAATTCCATGATTTCCGTCGATAAATCCATCGGTATTACCGATGGAACAAATCCGTCGATAACTCGCTATTTTCTTGTAGTGATAAAGTGACAATTATCATATGCAACAAATGTTTCAAACATACTAGCAGCATCGAGAATAAATTTCTGTCATCGATTTGTATGTTGATTTTAAAGAAGCTACGCCTACTAACCATTGATGTTTCAAATCTTAATTGTTATAACCACGATATGTTCTTTTTTATTTTATTTTTAAATTTATTTTTATAATTTAATTACAAAATATTCTAGAAAATATTCTATAAAAATAGAAAAACTATTATTAATTTAAATATATTACAATATTCACATTACATCGAACTAGAAAAAAGTACATGTCACACAAAAATGATAAAATAAAAACACTAATGACTATTTCCCCTTAGGTGACTTCTTTCTCGAAGGAGACCATCTAGAAGATGGCCAAATCTTTTCTCATAACTCGAAGCCAGCCCCTCTCAACCAATGCATGCTAGGGCTACTGCTTCTCCTCCTCGTATCTCTCCCTCCCTCATCCCTTCCTCCCCATTCCTTCCCTCCATCATCATCTCCTAACGATTTAGATTTAGGTTTTGCTACATTGCTAGATGTAGATGTGCCCTTGAACCCTGTCTCATGCTCTATATGATCAACTGGAGAGAGTATTGGCTGAGAGTGCATCTCTTTAGCTATGGGTCAGTACACATCTTCCTGTACTCCAAGTTCATTAGCCTGCATGTTCAAGTTAAAGTCATTTCAGGGTGTAGGTTAAGCACAATCAATGTTGTAAGAACTATTCATCCCAAACCTTGCAGTGCCACTGCTGTCAATAGACCTTCTTTCTCAACTCAGAATGCTACTTGAACTACGTTGCTACCCTTTGCATCTAGGGACATTCGTAGTGGTTCAATGCTACATCAGTCTCCAGTCAATTGGTTTTCTACCTTGTAAGTCTTTATTATGTGATGCTCCTAGATTACGAGGTAGGGAAGGAATTGGCTGATTAAACTCAAATTGACACATCACACGGTTAGCTACATGTCACTCTATTGTCTTAAAATATATCAGTGGGCTAACAGTTGACCATAAGGGATCCTCAATTGCATATCATCTGGAATATGGCCATCAATTGCTAGATCTTGATATGGTTGCCACACAAACTGCATTAATAAACATGTTACATAAGATATGTAAATAATATTTAATTTGACAATAAAAGGAAGTCTTTGCTATATTAATATCTAAATGATCAAATTGCATTTGATCTAATGCAAGCCTGATATTATGGAGATCATTGTATGGAGTGTTATGTGGATATTGATAATGCTTCCATCTGTGAAACATTTTTTAGTTTAGATATAATCTTCATAACAATAGAAATATTTATCTAACATATTTTTACCTTATAGCAAGGGGAAAAGCAAATGGCATGGTTGGCAAAGAAGCTATCGTAATCTTTTATGGTGCTCTGTTAAATTTAGTTAAATTTTAAATGATTAAAATTAAGTGTCAATAAATAATTCATCCATACAATAAGAGTTTTGGTGGCCTTATAATATTTTACGAAAGAAATTAAAGCAAGTCTTGTTGGTTTCTTAATCCATCCATCGATACTCAGGGAATCAAAAGTCAAGAGTTGGAGATTATATATATATATATATATATATAAGTTTTGAAATCTATTTATTTTTTAAAACAATAAACAATATATCCAAAAGTTCTGTAATCCACTATAACGATGCTGTCTAATAACAGGTGCTGATATCTTGGGAATTTTCTCATTGTACATCTCTAAAGAAAATATATAAATAAATAAATAAAATACAGGTAATTCTATGGAACCCAAGCCAAATCCTAGGTTTTGAAACTTGCCTACACGGATCAATAATATTGTGTAGCAAATACTTATATAAATATTATTTTGTTAAAATTGATTTTTGTAAAGTAGTCATTAAAGAAATAAAATTTATAAACCATTCTCCATTTTTGTAAAATATAACTTTTTTAAGAGATTATATTATTACATTTTTACTTCCTCTATTTTTAAAGTATATATATTTCTGTCCCCTGAACAATTAAGAGAAGCTACACTTTAATTTATTTTTAAATTTTTCATTAATTCTCTATTTTCTTACATTGTGATTTTATTTTTAAGTAAAATTAATTTTATTAAAACTTATATATTTTAATTAATTTTTTTTAAAATAAAATATATGTGACTTATAATGATATAATTTTATTATTATTATATACTAAGAGAACAAATTGTTCATTGTAACAATAATTTAAAATAATTATTTTAAAAAATTAAATATTTTATAAAATATTAATTTTTTAAATTTAATGTATATTTTTTGGTGAAAAAACGAAAATATTTTTTTGACTTTCCATGATCCGTCTTTATATATCATATTAATAAATATTTTTAAGGATTGATTAACAAGCATTTTAAAATCAATTGTTAAAGATTCGAAAAAAAAAGGAAAAGTTTCCATTAAAAAAATCACTATTAAATTTTCAATGCATTAACTGTATTAAAGACTTAAATTTTTATTTTGATTTTTAATAAATGCCTTTAAAATATTATTAGTAAAAATTTATTTTTAATTAATTGTTAACGTTGATGGAGGAATCTTTTACGACAAGAAGTGCCTCCCCGCCCTCCCTTTTCTCTTTCCTCTTCTCTCTTCCTTTTTTTCCTTGGTCATCTTTTAATCTTTCATCGAATCCAATAAATATTTCCTGGAGCGAGACTTGTGCGCATCTTTCGTCTTCCGAATCAGAACCTTTCATCAAAACTTAGGGTTGAAGAAAAGACAAGGTTTGAAATATGATCTACAATTAAAATAGAGCATAGTTATTTTAACATTTAAAAATAATTATTTAATTAGGACACCCATTTTATTACTATTACATATAATGAATTGGTAAAAAAAGCAAAAGCCACTGTCATATCCAATGTTCTAAGATCAATAGTTAATGTAATAAAGAGTAAATTTTTATTTTTACAAAGGTTAATTTTGTATCTCTAATAATGTACGAGACTCATTATAAAATTTCAAAACTTATTTTTTGGATATATTTAACTATTGCCCTTACAGTACTAATTTACAAAACTAATGAAAATATGATAAATTATAATATTTTTAAAAACATATCGTATTAATATCAAATTTTATTAATCAAATGAAGAAAAATAATGAAAAAATCTTGTTTAATAAATAGATATACACTATATATTATAAAGAAAAATTCTTGTGAAGTATTATTATCAACTTTAAAACCTTTAAAATTGTTTCTTTAACTTTAACTCAGACTCAACACATCGTGTTTGAAAGCTAAATTACTTATATTCATAATAATAGTGTAAGATTTTTTTTATCCATCAATATGGAATATTAATTAACTCATAATATTAATTTGCACTTAATTACTTCAAGTAGTTCAATAATTATTTTGCTTAATTAATGAGAAAAAGAAAAAGAAAGCCAGAGCCGCGGGGGTGAGAAACATTAGGATAATTTATAGATGAACACAAATTGACTCTGTCAAATTTAGACATATTAGTACAGAAGTTGGCAAGACTAGGTGTCTAGACCTACGAATAAGTCATTGTATTTGGAAAACAACAATTTTATTTGAAACTCATCACCCAAGACACCCAACACACCTCGTAACACAAAAAATACGGTACCCACCATTTCATTTTAGGAAAATATTGTTTAAACACCCACATAATATCACACCCATCACAATATGAGAGAATTGATAGAGAGAATAAGTTGAAAAAATAAATAAATAATGAAACTTATATATTTTGTTAATAGAAATGCTTAAGTATTTGAGAAGGTGTTAAAATAATATTATTACTCTTTTTATTTCCCTAAGACTTCTCTTTCCATCTCCTCTTATTTCTTTCTAGAGTGTCTAGGTGTTCCAACAAACTGAGATCAAATATCATTTTTGTTTGAACTAAGTGAGTAAAATCAATTTTTAACAGGAGTGTGTAAATGTACTCTATTGTTGTTATTGAATAAATGTCCGATTTTAAATATATGCTAATATTAAGAAAATAATTGATAAAATATTGATATTAATAAAAGTTATGAATAATTTATGAAATTGTTCTTGTTTCTTTTCAAAACTTCTACTTTTTCTTTTCTCCTTTATTAATGAGTTAATAGTATTTAATATAGGTATTATTAGAAAGAAATAATTAATACCACTTAAATTTTTAAAATGGACAATTATTTCTAGATAAAGTACCACCTCTATTATCTAATAAGTGTTTGTCTTTATTTATGTACACATATTAAGAAAATAATTAGATAATCTTGAAATTAGAGTAAATTTAAGTATATTTTATAATACTTTTCTTATCACGTAGCCTAACACTCCCTTATATTTAATATATTCACTAACTCTCTCTCATAAGAGTATTAAGAGAAAAAATAATTAATATTATCTAGAATTAGTAAAAAAAAGATAATAATAGAAAAATAAAATTTTATGGATTGATACTTATTAAAAAATAAAAATAATAAATTTTTGAAACAGAAAATTATTAAAAAGGAGGCTTACATTGTGTGCGTTCAATTAACGTTCCTCTATCAACAAACATATACTGGACTCCGAAGTTCCACCCTTAACGGTGAAGACTTGGCAAAATCCAAATACCCCCTTGAAAAGCCATCTTCAGCTACAGGCTAACAAAATAAACAGCTTGCATCTATATGGTGGATTCAGTAGGTCAGCATGGCCAATCGTGGAATCACTTTTGTAGGAGGAACCGTAGCGGACAATTTATTGAGATTCCTCATACAAGAAGAGGCAGTGCTGATTGAAGTAGCGAGAAAGGTTGAATGGATTCAAAAGGAGCTGAGGCAAATGCAAGCATACTTGGAACACATTGGACGCAGCAGGCAAGGCTTCGATGAGCCGGTAGAGGAGCTGAACCAAGTTGCTCGTGATGCAGAGGATGTCATACAAGACTTTGTCCTCAAATCAGTCAAGAGAAGGAGGAGAGGGGTTCTCTATTTGTTTGACAGGTACAAAGTTGGCAAAGAGCTGGAAGATATCATCCGCAGGATGAGAAATATCACCCGCAGGGTGAGAAATATCTCTAAACGAACAAAGAACCGTCACCAAGACCAAGACAACTATGAGCAAGCTAACAGGGGCATGAGTGTGATTATTGAAAATCCTGGAGGAACCTCAGCAGCATCAGCTTCTACGCCCAACACAAGAATAGCACAAGCTGTAGAGAAGCTTTCTAACCTCCTGAGTCAAGGTTTGATTACCGGTAGTGAGTTGAGAGAGATAGTAGAACAGGCAAGAGATGAACTTGTGGGCACGCAAAACATTGTGTCTAGTTTGAAGTCAACAAGTCAAAGAGAGAACGTCTGGTTGGAGGAGGTGGATAGCGTGTGTGATCTTACGGAGCAGATTGCTGAAGACTTCATTACCGCAAGAAAGAACATGAAAGAGCATGCACTGTTTCTTCCTTTCCGACGATTGGTCTGTGAAAGGAAATTTAGGAGGCAGATGGAGTGTGTCTCAACTCAAATTGGAGATGCGCTTCACAGAAGATTGACCTACGGACTTGGGGAGGTGGATTTGGATTCGGAAGACGAAATAAGTGCCGAACCAGAAACAATCCAGGGTGAACAGAAGGCCACCAAGAAAAATAAGTTGCCAATGCTCAACACTGTCTGGTCAAGACTCTCAAGTTATTTTGTGATTTTCAAGACTAATGTTGTACGGTCAGCAGAGTCAGTTTTCGATCCACTTTCTTTGTTAGCAGGGTCAGTTCATGATGATATTATCAGGCAAGTGTCCCTGTGGAGGTCTGTGGACAGGAATTTGAAGTCAACTCAAAGAGACTTAGCCTTAATGCGTGCTTTATTCAATGATATAGAAAGTGCGCAAGGCCTGACTGAAACACAGAAAGTATGGGTGAAGCAATTAAGACTCGTGGCTCAAAATGCTCAGTCCCTCATTGATGCTGGATATCGGAAGGGTAGTTTTTTCAGCAAATTGAGATTTGCCAATGCCATCAACGGCCTGCTGTATGACATTCGAACTATCTTGGATAGGAAGAAAATATATGGCATCGCGAATATGGAAGGAAGAAATGGGTCAGCAGTACCTTTGGGGCCAAGCATCCAGGTCCAAAAGTGTGAGAGTGAGACCATTTCTATTGTTGAACGCGACGATGATTCCAGTACTGAGCAACAGCAATCACATGCACCAGCTGCCTCCTCGTACCGGCAGGTCACAGGGCTCCAACGGAAAGTCCAATCCATCAAGGGGGAAAAGCAAATGATGGATGCATTGTTTCAGGATGCACAAGAGATGGGAGAACTCGATAGAAGATCCGAAGCGTGGGTAGAGGAAATGAAAGGCATTGCTCGTGAAGCTGAATCCGTCATTAATGATTATGCTGAGAAATGGGAGCATAAACAAGTTTACATCCATATCTTGAAGTTCCGGTCCCGACTTGTTATTGAAAGGAAGTTAGATAAGATCAGAACGAAGATTCAAGATGCCTCGGCAAGAAGAAACAGATATGATTTGGCTCAAATTCAAATCCGAGCTCAGTCATCCTCGGTGGTTCTAAGATTAAGTCGGAGGACCCAACCATCTCTTACTGTCAGAGAATCAAGCATACTTGGATTTGATGACGATGCAGAATTTTTGACGGCTCAGTTACTCTCATTCAAGGAACCCCGCCACATTATTGCAATCGTGGGAATTCGAGGCACGGGTAAGACTGAATTAGCCAGGTTCATATTTAACAGTAATGCTGTGAAGGGCGCTTTTGAATATCGAGCTCAGGTTCAAGTGCCCCCGAAATGTACGGCTAAAATGCTTCTAGAATATGTAGCCAAGAAATTGATGGGAGATCAGAAAGACGGGGGGACAACACAAGACCCTTTTCAGGCACTCAAGACCTTTCTGGGGAATAAAAGGTGTCTCATAGCTCTTGATGGCATTGAAACTTACAAGGTCTTGGATCCCTTGAAGAAGATCATACTCGATGGGTCGACAGTGTGCAGACTACTTCTTACCAGTCGCAATACAAACTTGGATCTACTAGCATCAGGTACTAGAATCTTTGTTTACCCACTACAACTATTAGATGATGAAAATAGTTGGCTACTGTTTAGAAGAAATTTGAAGAAGAGCATCCCCGCTGAACCAGAACTAATGAAGGTTGGAAACCAAATTGTGACCAAATGCGCGGGCCTGCCATCAGAGATATTAAAAATGAGTGGCTTGCTTTCCCAAAAGGATGTCACAAAAGAGGAGTGGTCAAAAGTGCTACAAGAGCTCAATCAAGATCCAAATCCTTGGCTTGAAACACTTAACACAATCAATTTGAACTTGCCTCTATATCTGAGGCGATGCCTATTTTATTTTGTGCTATTCCCTGCTGAATTTGGGATTCCTGCGAGAAGATTGGTTGTTTTGTGGGTTGCAGAGGGTCTGGTGCATTATGGGGAGAACGGAGAGCCTCCAGAGCAAGTTGCAGAAAGTTACTTGACAGAGTTAATAGATCTGAACATGGTGCAAATTGCAAAGAGAAAGCGCGACGGGAAGGTCAAAACATGCCGTCTCCCTAATGCTTTGCGAGAACTCTGGCTGACAGAAGCTAATGAGTCTAGATTTCTTCCAGGCCAAAATGAAACAGATTCGGATTCAGTCCCGAAAAATTCCATTATACGTCGGGTGGCAGATCATATTGACGATAAAGCCTGCTACAATCATATTCATGGTACCGCTCGAAGTCCTTCAACTCTTCTCAGAGACTACTACAAGAATGTTCTCTCATTTCTGTCCTTTGATGCTCGGGAAGGAAATAAACCCGGCCAAGAAATAGGAAACTTTCTGAACCGGTGTATTTCTATCAATTGCTTATTACTGCTCCGGGTGCTTGATCTTGAACGTGTTTACAAGCCCAGGTTGCCTAAAAGCATAGGTAGACTTTCTCGTTTGAGGTATCTTGGCTTGAGATGGACTTATTTAGAGTCACTTCCATCATCTGTAAGCAGCTTGCTGAAACTCCAGACTCTTGATCTGAAACATACTTACATTAATATTCTCACCAGCTCCATTTGGAAGATGGAACTTCGGCACTTGTTCTTGAGTGAGTCTTATCGCAGCAGATTCCCACCTCAACCAGCAGGTAATTATCTATCTGACCTCCGGACATTGTGGGGGCTTTTTGTAGATGAGGAGACTCCAGTAAAGGGAGGCTTGGACAGATTGGTCAATATCACAAAATTGGGATTAGCATGCCAATCAATGTCATCACAACCAGAGGCAATGATATCACAACTTGATGCAGTAGCTGACTGGATTGAGAACCTGAAATGCCTTAAATCTTTGAGACTAAAATCGAGAGGGGAAGATTGTCGACCTCGGAATTTACACCTGAAGTCTTTGGAAAATCACAAAGAGCTCACTGACATGTATTTGCTGGGAGGGTTAAGCATTTTATCAACTCAGTTCAAATTTCCCCCAAACCTCACTGAGCTCACCCTCTCACATTCCAAACTACAGGACGACGACATGCAAATTTTAAAAGATCTTCCAAATCTTCAGTCATTGTGTTTACTTGCAGAATCATACATGGGAAAATCTTTGGAATGCAACTGTGGCAGCTTTCCTCAGCTCCATGTCCTGAAACTCTGGAGGCTGGAGCAATTGGAGAAGTGGACAATAGAGCAAAAAGCACTCCCCCGTCTCAGACAACTGGAAATCAGATCGTGTGACAGCCTCAAGATGCTTCCTGATGGGCTAAAAGATATTAGCACTCTACTTGAATTGAAATTAACAGACATGCCGATGGAGCTCGAAAGCAGAGTTAGTAACACTGACGGTGAGGACCGCCATAAGATCTCACACATTCCTAATGTCTGGGTAAATGATACTGGGCTGAGCTTTGCCTCCCAGAGTTCTGACACCAGTGACATCCTTCCCCGCTGTGAGGGCATCTCGACAGGCCTCCAGAACCAGAAGGGTTCTGATGCTTCGACGTCAACTATCCTTCAGTGTGAGATTGAGCTGGAAACATCTTGCGCCTGGAAATGAGGTGGCGCCATCTTGCTTGGTGAGTTTCCTCACTTCTTGCATGGTTGTTTTATTTCCTTTAGGTTGACACCTGGAGGTTTTGATAACATAACTGTGTTTGGCAACGTGCAGAAATTGTTATTGTTATCTACAGTATATAGCCTGCTCCAGACGAGGGTCCTCATTGGAATTCAAACAAAGTTGTTCAACTTTAATGCTTGGCTGGCATGCATGCAATTTGTACTAGACAGTCTTATTCAGGCTTCAAACTACTACTCTGCCTATTGTTGTAGAAGAATAAAGGATGGTAAGTTCTGTTTCTTCATTGAAGTTGAAAAATTGTTCATTTTTCACATTCAAATAGACTCTGTAGACTAAAATTTGTGTCGAGGGTTGTTCTTTACCTGGATTGTGTTGTAAAATAAGCAAGGGAGTTTTTCTCATTACAGCTGGTATGTCCAACTTTCGCTCCAAAATTAGGATTTATCATTCAATGCTACAAAAATAACCATTTTTTGTATATTCAGATATTTTTTCTAAAATTAGTCAGAATTTAAAAAAAATTCAATTTTTAGTTTTTCTCAAAAAAGTTAAAAAGAGTAGCCTCTCTGAAATAAATATTACACTTTTTCAATCATAATCACTTTTTTTTAAAAAAAAAAATTGAAATAAACCCACCGTTAACCAGAGGAGGAGTTCAGAATGCAGTATGTGGACTAAGATGAGCTTAAGTACTGGGATTTCAACAAACTTGATCAACTTTAATTAATGCTTGGCATGCATGCAATTTGTACTAGACAGTGCAAACTACTATATCTGCACATAGATGTAGAAAAATAAATGATGATAAGTTCGGTTCTTCATTTGTAGAATTTTTTTTTTCTCCCGATTGTGTTGTTGAATCCAATATAAACGAGTGTTTTCCTGATTTCAGCAGGTAGGTCCAACTTTTACTGCAAAATTAGGGTCTATGATTCAAGTAAAGATGCCGCAAGAATTGCGCGATATAAAAAGCAAAAACCTAAATTAAAAGGATAATAATAATCATAAACTGAACATGGTATAGCAGAGAAAATCGGGAAACATGCAGCCTGTTTGGTTAGTGTTTTAAAAAACTGTTTTTGATTTTTAAAAGTTGAAAAACAAAAAAGCTTGTTTGGATAGTTGTTTTGTAAAGATTGTTTTTGAAAACAAAAAAACTAAACTCACATCTTAAAAACTAAAAAACAAAAACAGATTGAAGTTGTTTTTTGATGTTATTGTTTTCGGAATGTGAAAAAACGCGGTGGCATTTTTGTAGTTAAGTTGATCTTTGGTTTTTTGCTTGTCTTCGAATCTGGGGTCACGGTTTTGGCATTTCTTTTTTTCCAGGGACTGCTTCTTCCTCCAATGGCAGAGCAAAGTGAAAGAGAGGTGCTCCAACTCAAGCTCCTTCCGGCGAACCAGCTCCGGTCCGGCGCGCCACCATCCAACTCGGCGAAGGAGCCCGAAACCGGCGCCGCGGCTGTGAAGCTCCGCGAGCTGCTCGTCCACCACCAACCACAGATCGTGCGAGCTCCTCCCCCCCGAAACCGGCGCCGCGGCTGTGAAGCCTCTCGACGACGCGAGCTCTTCCCCCCCGACACCACCGCGAGACCAACGAAACCGCGCGGCGGCTGTGAAGCCTCTCGACGCTGCGACTGTGAAGCTTCGCAAAGCCAGATCCTCGGCCCCCGCCACTCCCGAAGGGCAGATCTGTGATGGTTGGGCGTGCGGCGGCGGACATGGCAGAGAAGAGGGAGGCGCCATTGAGAGGGAGGGATGGCAGGTGGCCTGACGCGGGGGAGGAGGGTGGAGCCGCGGAGGTGGCTCGGTGGTGGCGCGGTGGCGGCTTCCCTTTTTTTTATTTCACTGTGTTTCCTTTATTTTTTTATGGTTGGGTTCTGTTGGTTTTTTTTGCTCTATTTTGATGTGCTGATGATGATGATGATGATGATGATGATGGATGGCTATGGCTTTGATTTCTTAGTTTTAGAAGTTGTGATTTTTGGTTGATGATTTGTGATAGGTTGTGTTTGATGCTGAGAAAATGGGTTATTGCTCCTGGTTCTTGACTGTGATTTAAGCCCCTTTTGCCAAACAAGTTTTTATTTTATTAGTTTTAAAAGTTGTTTTTTAAAATAATTATCCAAACAAATTCTCTATTTTTCATCATTAAAAAACTGTTTTAGAAGTTTAATTGCCAAACAAATTTTTCTATTTTTCTGTTTTTAAAAGCTGAACTTAAAACTATTTTTTAAAACGGTTTTTGAAAACAAAAACAAAAAAACACATCCAAACAGCCCCATGTATTTCTTGGGTGTTGTGTGAAATTTACAAAGAGACGTGTCTATTTATACGTCAAGTATAAAATTAAAATATAAAGATAAAATCAAGTTAATATCAACCTAAATTAATCTGAAATATCTCTAAATCAATCTAAATTAATCTAAGATGATTCTAGACTCTTATCCGTTTATTCCATCCATATCAATATATAAAGAGTGAACAAATTAAATAACAAAAAGGGTGAAATGGAAAGTACATTAATTTAGTAAACTGGAAAAGCCGACAACAATTTAGATTGAATTTTCTACATCCTATTATAGAGATTGGCTATTGTCACTCCTTTTTTGTCTATCCCCACTCCCATTAACATTTATCTATCTTGAACTTTACTAAAATGTCCTTATTCTATTTTAACTAAAAGAATGACTAATTGACATTAATTATATGCAATTATCATAATAATACTAAAAATTATTATAATTGATTTATAAATTAAAAATTATTTAATTAATTAAAAATATTTAATATTAATCTTGGTACTAAATATCACAAGTATTTAATATTAACAAATTTAATATGATAACTTATATTTATATATTGAATTATTTTTTTAAAGTTCTATTAAAAAAATAGTTAACTAAATAATATAATAGCAAATATTTTAGAAAAAGAAAACTAAGTGAACTATTTTTTTTATGTTGGTACAGTAACTTATTTTTTTGTACTTAGTTGTGCACTTGCTTGTTTACATACTTCTTCACAGTTTATTCTAAGATAATTCTTGATTCTTAGCACTTTATTCCATTCATATCAAGGGAGTAGCTATTAGCACTTCTAAATATCTAATACCACTTCCACTATCAATAATTTTTAGTTGATTAGTCTAAAATACCATTCTTCTTATGTTTTAATTTATCCATTATTAATCATGATTTTTTTGGTTTTCAAAACTAATTGAATCTTAATTATTTATTGTCACTCTTTATTTATTATTTTCATTTGTGATATTTCTAAATACATTTAATTAAAGTTTATTTGATATTTATAATATATTGCTACTATGATATTTTAAATTTATATTTAAGAATATTATTAATTAAACTTTTAGCATAACATAAAAAATTTCTAACTTAAATCTAATGTTTAACTTGAATTAAATAAACACAATGAAATAAAATTCAAATAACTTGAAAATTTAATCAAATATAAACTGTAAAATTTTTTTCAAGATATATTTGTGAAAAAAAAATAATGCATAAGCAATCTTAATTTAAATATTGCAATTCTATAAAAACTGAATTTATTAAAATTTTTAAAGTGATATTTGACACCACAACACTAAATATATAAATATATATATAATAGTATAAATTATGATTAAGTTGATTAGAAGACACACCAGACAATATCAAATATATTTACACTCCTAATGCCTATTGCCATACCACTATTAATAATTTTTAGTTGAATATTTAAACTAATATTTAAACATTTTAGTTTAAGAAAATAATATATAGTTGAATATCAGTGTTTTTTTATACATATAAATTGAATTCTTTATATTTTTATTTGTTTATAAGAAAATTTTGAAAATGATAAAGTATTTTTTTGGGTACATGAAACAGTAAAATATTATTACAATAACATGTCAGCTTAGTACAGACTTACAGTAGAAAACATTAATATTCATTAAGAGTGACACCATAACACCGAAAATGTATATATATATATATATATGGTGTTGTGGTGTTAAGATTGGTTATGTATTATTTATTTCACAAATATGTCATGGAAAAAGTTTTATATTTTATATTTGATTAAATTTTCAAGTTATTTAAATTTTATTTCATTGTGTTTATTTAATTCAAGTTAAACGTTAGATTTAAGTTAAGAATTTTTTATGTTATGCTAAAATTTTACTTAGAGTTAATTTCTATGTTTAGTATTAATTAATAATATTCTTAAATATAAATTTAAAATATCATAGTAGTAATATATTATAAATGTAAAACAAACTTTAATTAAATGTATTTAGAAATATCACAAGTGAAAATAATAAATAAAGAGTGATAATAAATAATTGAGATTCAATTAGTTTTGAAAATAAAAAAAAAATGATTAATAATGGACAAATTAAAACATAAGAAGAATGGCCTTCTAGACCAATCAACTAAAAATTATTGATAGTGGGAGTGACATTAGACATTTAGGAGTGATAACTGTAACATGTTATGATGGTCTTTGTAAGAGAAATATAAGGAATAAAAAATGTTTGTATTTGATATTTACAATCCATAAATTTAACTAATATATTAAATAAAATTTTAAAAGATTAAAGTATATAAACAATTTTATATATTTATATAAATATATATTTTATTATTTTTCAATTGAAACTTCCAATCAAACTGATTAAACCTATAAACCATTAATTCGTCTGGTTCAATGACCGATTTGGTTTTCAAAACCTTGGATTAGACCATGACACTTGATAATGGACTTAAGTAATAAGAATTATACTCTGATTAATAAATATAGTTTTTGGCCTAATAATAAACGTTAAATCCAATAATAGATGTTAGCGATAATTACAACCTTCCTAGGATCTTTTAATATTACACTTACCCCTTCTAGTTTTCAATATTATAGTTATCTCTCTCATTTCTAAATAATTTTTCCAAATTCCTAAATTACACGAATGGCTAGAAAAAGACAAAGCGGTGGTGCATTTGCGATGAAACACCAACGTTGAAAAATCAAAGAGATTAATGCGGCACATGCACAAGAATGTGAAATACTGATTGTATCAGAAATATGCACAAGAACATGCACAGTAATTTTCAAAAATCATCTATAAATAGAGCCTTGAAGGCGATTTTTGTAATCGCAGAATCGAGGAAGCATTTCTCAGTTGTAAAGAAAGAAGCAGTGTAGGCTTCTTGTAGTGAGAGAAAAATAGAGAGTGTGTGTAAGAAAATTCAAAGAGTGTAGTGTGAGTATACACTGAGGGTTTTTGATATATTCTCTAGATCTCTGTAATACTACTAATTGTAGTAGAAGAGAGTCTCATTGGGGATACACTATATTGTAATTACTCTTTAAATATAGTGGAGTATTTTTCAGTTTGGCGTGGTTTTTCCTCAAAATTACGGGAGGGTTTTCCACGTTAAAAATATTGGTGTGCGGCATTATCTTGATCTATTTTGTTGGTGTGACAATAACGAGTACTATTCATAAATAGTGAAGCGGGTCCCACTACATAGTACTATTCATGTGAATAGTGACGCGGCCCCATTGCGAATTACTATTCACCGTACTCCATTTTTCCGCCTCTTCAATTTGGTAGCTTCGCTCACATCCGGAAAGTGTTTATTACACTTGGGGTGTACGACTCGATGATATCATAACAAGTGGTATCGAGCTTTGGATCGGTGGGATTTATTCTTAGTATGCTCTGTGGTTGCAACTCGATCTTCCACATCGAGAGAAAAGAGTTTCTCCCTAATACTTGAGGATCACCTTTTGGTTCTTTATTCAGGAAGACAAGGTGATACTTTGTGAGAGTGCAAGCGGTTTGAAGAGGTTCTCGCTAAGGAAAGACTTGGTATTTAAGCGTGTCCATTGTGACCCACCTCTCTTCCCCGGGAAGCCTCTTGGTGCACTGCTGATTGAGTTGCACTATTCCAAAGATGCTACGGTTAACAGTATAAGGTTCGACTAAGATCCAAGATATCGGTGCCAAAATTTGAAGTGGAGAAATTTGGCCAGGTCCAATGACTTCAGCTATGGAAATCTAAAGTGCGAGCATTGCTAGGTCGGCAAGGTCTTGCAGAGGCGTTAAGGAGGACCCAGTCATTACGATGACAAGAAGAAGGAGATGATGGTCAAAGCAGGTACAATACAATTGAGTCTTTGGACAATGTTCTGCGAGAAGTCATGGATGAAAAAACCGATTCACTATGGAAGGCTTTGGAAGAAAATATTACTCAGTAAAGACCTTGTCCAACAAGCTTTATCGAGAAAGCGATACACATTCAAATATTCGGAGGAAAATCAATGCAAGAACATATAGACGACTTCAACCGGATGATCTCTCGATGTTGGAGCATTTGGAATTAAAGTTGAAGATGTTGATCAAGCTATGATCTTGTTGACTTCACTACCTCAGTCTTATGATAATTTCTGCGGATACCATACTTTATGGTAGATCCGATATCTCGATGAAAAATGTCAAAGAATCACCGATGATAAAGGAACATCGAGTTAGTAGCGGATCCAATGTCGAAGGTCTAGTCCAGATGGATTGTTCGTGATTTGAGGGCGTAGTCAAGAAAGAGGATCGGAAGCAAAAGCAAGAGAAGATCAAAGTCCGTAAAGCATAAATGCGTGAAGTGCTTTCATTGTCACCAAAGGGACATATCGTGAAGAAATTGCCCAGAGAGAAAGGAGAAATCAGGAGATTCTGCCAACGTAACAATTGAAAGTTCTGAAGATAGTGATGCCGATACTGGTTCGGCCTTGACAAAGATTCACGGGTGACACCGAAATGAGTGGATCCCTGGATTCTCGGCGCATCCTTTCACATGACACCTAATCGAAACTTCTTCTCATCCTATAAAAAAAGGGAGGGAAAAGTTAGATTGGGAGATAATAGAATTATTCCTATTGCTGGTGAAGGAGATGTGCAAGTGAATTTGGACGATGGTACTAAAAGGACGTTTCATGCATGGCATGTACCAGAATTGGGTAGAAATCTGATCTCATTGAGTGCCCTTGACAATCGGGGGTACAAGTTCACCGGGAGAGGGTGGCTTCTTGAAGGTATTCAAAGGCTCAATGGTGGTATTGAAAGGAAAGCTGCGGGGCGGGATCTATCTATTGCTAGGAAGCACAGTCGATGGAACCGCTGCTGTTCTATCCTCTGAAAGAAAGGATGATGCTACACGATTGTGGCACATGCGGCTTGGTCATATGAGCGAGAAAGGAATGACCATACTTGTCGGCAAAGGCTTGTTGAAAGGCTCAAGAATTGTAAACTTAGTTTCGTGGAAAAGCGTAGTATTTAGAAAGCGTAAAGCGGGTGAAGTTCAATTACGGCAAACACAATAGCAAGGGATATTGGAGTATGTCCACTGCACGCGTTTGGGGTCCAAACCTGTTAACTGTTTAGGTGGAGCACGCTATTTTCTTACTCTGATAGATGATTATTCCAGAAAAGTCTGGATTTATTTCTGAAGAAAAAAGAAGAAGTGTTCGACAAATTCAAGCAATGGAAGGCCATGGTCGGCAGAAGCAACCGGGCGGTGGGTCACCAAGAGACTAAGAAGCGACAATGGCGGAGAATTTTGCAGCAAGAATTTGAGGAGTTCTGCAATGCCTTTGGTATAGTGAGGCACCATCTTGTACCAGGAACACCGGCAAAATGGAGTTGCGAGACGGATGAACAGAACACTTCTAGAGCGTGCAAGATGCATGCGAATCAGCGCAACACTTCCCAAATCATTTTGGGCCGAGCGATCAATACATTTGTATATCCGTAAAAGCAGATCTCCATCAACTGCTATTAATCTGAAGATTCCACAAGAGGTATGGTCCAGTCGACCCGTAAACTATTCTGATGTGAAGATATTTGGTTGTCCCCGCATATGCCCATGTGAATGATGGTAAAACTTGAGGCAAGGGCAAGAAGGTGTATATTTCTAGGATATGCACGAGGGTGAAAGGCTACAAATCGTGGGTGTATAGAGAAGGCAAGTTCACCCAAAATCATTGTCAAAGAGATGTCACTTTTGACGAGGCGGCAATGCTAAATCGAGGAAGAAGGAGTCTAACTTAGATGATGCGCAGACAGATCATGGTGCTAAGAAGCAGGTGGAGCTAGAGATTGACTGTGGGAAGGTGAAGCAAGAAAATGATATAATGAATCAGCCAAGTACTTCAGGGATTGCTCAACCTGAAGAAGAACAACAAGATGAACTCCGACTATGAGGAACGGTGAACCAACCAGAAGCGAGCCATACGATATTGCTCTTGGCAGAGAAAGACGGAAATCCGAAAACCAAAAAGATATCTGGATTCTGCTTGTGCACTTGACTCATTAGATGCATCCTATAGCCTTTGCTTTGGCTATGGCGGATGGTGCAGTTGGAGATGAACCATGTACCTATCATGATGCAATAGAAAGTAAGGAGTCGAAGGAGTGGCTGATAGCAATGAATGAGGAGATTGAGTCTCTTCAGAAAAATCAGACGTGGGGTGGTACAACTTCCAAAGGGGAAAAGAGTAGTTGGTCGTAAATGGGTTTACAAAAGGAAAGAAGGAATCACGGCATTGAGCCTCCAAGGTTCAAAGGCGAGGCCCAGTAGCAAAGGGTTATACTCAGAAGGGGGGTGTTGACTTCCATGAAGTATTCTCACCTGTGGTGAAGCATAGCTCTATTCGGATCCTATTAGCTATTGTAATGCACGTTTGACTTGAGCTAGAAATGACTTGATGTGAAGACAGCGTTCTTACATGGTGAGCTAGAGGAGCAGATCTACATGAGTCAACCAGAGGGGTTCATAATTCCTGATAAGGAGAACCATGTCTGCCTGTTGAAAAAGTCGTTATATGGCTTGAAGCAGTCTCCAAGGCAGTGGTACAAAAGGTTCGATGCATTTATGATTAGTGATCGATATAGTAGAAACCAATATGATAATTGCATCTACTCTAAGGAGCTTCGGATGGTTCAAGATATATTTGTTGTTGTATGTAGATGATATGCTAATTGCAGTACGCAATAAAGGCTGAAATTAGTATGTTGAAAACTCAGTTGGGAAAAGAGTTTGAGATGAAGGACTTAGGTGCGGCAAGGAAGATTCTTGGAATGGAAATTCATAGGGAGCGACATAGTGGCAGGTTGTGTTTAACACAACAAAATTATATTATAAAAGTGCTACAACGCTTCAATATGGATCAATCCAAACTAGCTGGCACTCAGCTTGGCTGCACATTTTAAGTTATCTTTGAAAGAATGTTCAGAATCGAGGAAGAGGTGGAGCACATGTCTCATAAACCTTACTCTAGTGCGGTTAGCAGTCTCATGTATGCCATGGTGTGCACTAGACCGACATTTCACATGTAGTGAGTGTGGTGCTTGTTATGAGCAAACCTGGAAGAGACACCTGGGAAGTCATGTGAAATGGATCATGCGGTACCTAAAAGGTTCCACGATGTCTGTTTGGTATTTGAAGGTCGGAAAGAGCGAGTAGTTGTAGGTTATGTAGATTCTCGATTATGCGAGGTGACTTGGATAAAGAAGGTCATTGACAGGCTATATCTTTGCAGCCTTTGGATGTACTATTAGGTCGAAGGCGACATTGCAATCACGATGGCATTGTCAACTACTACGCCGAGTATATGGCATTGGACTGAGGTACAAAAGAGAGTATTTGGGTGCACGGTCTTTTGGATAGTTTTGGATTGAATCAACATGTACCAATTGTACATTGTGATAGTCAAAGCGCCATTCATCTCGCTAAAAATCCAGTCTATCATGAAAGGACTAAGCACATTGACGTCAGACTTCATTTTGTCAGATAATGTATCAATAATGGTATCTTGTGCAATTGAAGATAGCCACACCGGTGAGAACCGGCCGATATGATGACAAAACCATTGCCAATTGACAAGTTTAAGCATTGCTTGGACTTAGTTAATATTTGCAGAGGTTGAAAGGCTGCAAATGCAGCCAAGGTGGAGAATTGTAGAAAAAGACAAAGCGGTGCAAGTGCATTTTGCAGCCAAAACGTTGAAAAATCAAAGAGATTATCGTGCACATGCACGCGTAATGTGAAATACGATGTATCACCAATATGCACAGTAACATGCATTAATTTTTCAAAAATCATCTATAAATAGAGCCTTGAAGCGACGATTTTGCAATCCTGACCCGAGAAGCATTTCCTGATTTGTAAAGAAAGAAGCGGGTAGGCTTCTTGTAGAGAGAGAAAAATAGAGAGTGTGTGTAAGAAAATTCCAAGAGTGTAGTGTGAGAATACACTGGGGGGTTTTTGATATATTCTCTAGATCTCTGTAATACTACTAATTGTAGTAGAAGAGAGTCTCATTGGGGATACACTATATTGTAATTACTCTTTAAATATAGTGGAGTATTTTTCGGAGTTTGGCCCGTGGTTTTTCCCTCAAAATTACAGGAGGGTTTTCCACGTTAAAAATATTGGTGTCGATTATCTTGATCTATTTTGTTGGTGTGAATAATGCCAGTACTATTCATAAATAGTGAAGCGGGTCCCACTACATAGTACTATTCACGTGAATAGTAGCGTGGCCCCACTTGCAAATTACTATTCACCCGTACTCCATTTTAAAATCCTGCCTCTTCAATTTAAGGCTCGCCACATCCTAAAGTGTTTATTACACTTGGGGTGTACCCGACTCTGATGATATCATAACAGTAACAATAATCTACCCTTTTCATACTTTTTTTCTTTCTCTCACTCTCTTCCACCACCACAGGCCCATGCTCCGCTCCCCACCACCAATGTCTTCGAACTCATTCTCATTTTCCCTTATTTTCTCCCTTTCCAAACATTGGTTCTTCTATTAGCCTTAAGATGTGTTCTCTTTTTTCTTTATTCAATCATATCTACATTTTTTTCACATTTACCTCTTTTCCAGATCATATAACTGTCATGTTATTGATTGGAGCACTAAGCTTGAGTTTGATCAAAGCATTTTGCTTTGGCATATTGCAACAGACCTTTGTTATTATTCAGATCTAACTGACAACTCGACTTGCGTCAACCTTTAGAGTTGCATAACAAGCAGATTGTTGTCAAATTATATCTTCTTGTGACGTGTGCTGAGACAAGTGAACTTCTGCAGGAAAGGAAGTACATAACCAAAAATAAAATAAAATGAAGCTTGCAAGATGATATTTCACATTGGTTTAAAACTCGGACCGGTGATCGACTCGGTCGAGGTACTAGGTTACTGGGTCATTGGTTCAATTGGTGAGTCATTGGTCGAACTGAATTTATATAAAAAAAATATAAAACTATATAAAAATTTAAATAAAATATAATAAAATAACAACTAATTAACAATTTGAAATTTTTTAAGGGCTTCAAATAGAAAAACATAATTAAATAACATAAATTCCTAAATATTATTTTCATTTCACAATCACAAATTACAATTAACAAGTTCAAAATATAATTGCACAAGTAAACTCTTAAAGTTTTACATCACAAACTCACAAATCATAGCAATATAAACAAATTTATTGCATTTTTCTAAAAGTCAAATTAGAATGTTATTTTTTAAGATTTAGAAAAAGATATCATTTAGCTCAAAATTGAAAAAAAAAGCAAAAAAGTAAAAAAAAAAAAAAAAAACCGAGTCGACCCGATCCGGTTCAACCGGCCGAGTCACCGATTTTGATCCAAAACCGGTCGAGTCAAACTGGGTCACATCGGTTTTGATGCAAGACCGATCCAAACAGTGGCTCAGACCGGTTTCAAGGTCGGTTTACCGGTTTTCCAGTCAAACCGGCCGGTCCGAGCTGATTTTTAAAACTATGATATTTCGTGTGAATACAGAAATTCCACCATCAGAGTTTAAAGGAGATAGAAGCAAGTCTGTGCTGTTTGATGCATGTAGGCTTGCCAAATGCATATAGTTTTTGGAGATGGAGAATAGATGGCCGAAAGAACAGAAATGGAGAATGATGAGTCAAGTACGGGTGGATGCTGTGTCATGCAGCAAGCCATTGCAGAGGGCTTGATCATGCAAAGCAACTCAGTAAAGGTGACGAGTTGATTACCCATGTCTGGCTTTTGATGGCTCATTTAGGTATATCGGAACAATTCCAGATTTCACAAGGTCATGCTAGGGAAAAGTTGGTGGTGAGGTAGAAATATTAGTTGTTGCTATTCCCATTGTCAAGCTCAGTATTGACTTCCCATGCCTTTTAGAGTAAGATTGCTTGATGACTGCTTTGACTATGATTGTGAAACCTTGTGAAAAGAATGTTACTCATTTGAAGTTTACTAATATGGTCTGGATTAGTGGATTATTTCCTCATTTTTGTCTATGTCCTTGGATCCCATACTATATCCCCAATTAAAATATTATTATTTTAAATTTTTTAATAATATTTAATATATTTTTTTACAAAATCCTTCAATTATTTTGATCATAATTATATCTGTCAAAAATTTTAAAATCCCTATAGTCATTTACATTTAATCATTTTATCATAAACAATACTAAAAAAAAAGAGTTGTTACACAGATGACCTTGGCTATTGTTGTTGCTTTCCTCTACCATTGTTTGGTGGAAATCTCCCTGTTGGTTGGTTGACGGGCTTAAATTTTAGGCCTTCTGGTGCTAATCTTCTCTAACTCTTAGGAGTCATCCTTTGCGGCTTGGAGATAGCTAGCTTCCTATTATATCCTTCCACTAGTTGACATTTGTTTACTAAGGCAGCATAGTCTCTAATTGCTAAGAGTTTGACAGCAGCTTCAATATTTTCTCATAGTCCACCTTCATATTTCACACACTTTCAAACTTCATCGGGATCACATTGGTAAATAGTAGAAAATTTGCACAGCTCGCCCAATTTTGCATCATATTCTGCAACACTCATGTTTCTTTGCTTAAGTCCCATAAACTCTATCTCCTTTGTGTTTCTTACCGGAGCAAGAGAGATAAGTGGAAAGAATTAAATTATACAGGAAAAAAAAAATCAAAAGGTAAACCGCAAAGTACCATAATTCATAAAAACAAATATACTATAACAGAAAAAAAAGGCAAAAATAATTACTTGTGGAAGCAAATAACATGAACTTAAATATATGATTGATACAGGGACAAGGGTTTTAAACCTCCACGGCCTTCAAGCATATTAACCTGTCTAGGTTCTTACTGAGGTCTTGCTACCTGTAAAATAAACAATCAAATTAATTGACAATAAAAGTACTTCGGAATAAGGATTTGGCTTTTTTAAAGTGAGGAAATTAATAAAGTGTAAAAGTAATGGGTTAACTATCTTTGGATGAATAGCTTCCATTGTGTATGAGTCCCACTAAATGATCCAAAGGTGATTAACCCTTTAGATTTACACTTTACGAGTCTCCTCACTTTAAAAGAGTCAAATCCACATTATACAAATCCTGGAAGTTAACTGGCATCATTTAAATATGTCATAGTTGATCAAAAACTAATTGACAATGGTTGGATATTAGCCTATTTGATGCAAATTTCCCATAAACTGTGGTTACAGGTGTAAATGTCTACTAGTGTGTCTGTTTCAGTTTGAGAGACAAAGTAATTTTGTAACTACTTTCCACTGCTAGAGACCATAATATTTTAGTTTTGTAAGTGTCTTACTTCGAACATAGTCAATAAGCAGTATACACCCAACGTCAAATGGCAACAAATTTTATTTTACTTTTAACCTCCACAAATTCCCGAAGGTTCTTTGCATAGTACAGTGTTCAATATTCTGTCCCAATGAACCAAAATACGGAAAGATGAATTCTGATAAGAAGGAAGGACTGACAGCCGAATGAGGATTCCCAGCGTGAAAATCCAACCTAAACATGATTGTTATGAATATTGAAATTAGATAAATTAATAACAGTAAATTAATGATATATATATATATAATAATTATAATAATAATTTTTAAAAAAATATTAATTATTAAAGTTATGAAATTTGTAGGCTCTAAATCGTTCTGGAAGCTACATCTAGAAAATTTAAAGGAGTGTTGAATATTAGTATTATAGATTTAATTAAATGCTAATAAGTTTTAAATATATTTAATTTATATAGTGCAATCATACTATTAAATACTGGTGATTGTCAATGTTATTATAATAATATGTCATAAATTGCAGTTTTATTTTTCAAAAAAATAATTAATGATTGACTTATTAAAATCTGTGGATCCTAAATCATTCTCGTTGTGACACACACACACACAGAGTCAGTCTCGACTTGAAAGAGGCATATTTGCCAATTTTACATCAGAGTGACTCTGGTTCACTATGCTCTGTTTATCGATGTCCATAGGAGTTTGAAATATTAATATTATAGATAGATTATGAATTATAAATTAGTTGAGTTTAGACTATTATCCAATCAAATTATTTTATTTAGATAACTTTTTAAGTAGTATGTCTAAGTCAACTATTTTTATTGAGCATCAATATATGATTGGATGACTATGTCTATGTAGAAATTAAAATCCTAAAAATTATCATTAAATAATATAGTGAAAATGCCTTTACACTAATTATAGGTTAAAATTAATCTCTTAAGGTTTGACAATAATATATAATCTATAATATATAATCTATAATATGTAATACTGATATTTTAGACTCCTATGAGGGTTATAGGTATCGCTTCTAGCATAATTTAGGGCCCACAATTTTCACTTGGAATTTGAATCTATAATCTATAATCTACAATTTATAATCTATAATACTAATATTTTAAACTTCTTTGAGGGAAACTTTTACAGGTATCACTTCTAGAGCGATTTAGGGCTCACAATTTTCATTTGAAATTTGAATCCTCAATCACATCAATCATAATTAATTATTAATTATGAGATATCAATTATAAATCATAATCTCATTCCGACTCTACAATCCAATTTTAAAATTCATTATCAGATACTGCAATATCACTTTGCAAAAAAGTTTTGCTTGAATCTGCAAATTTTATTCTATATTTTAAATTTATAAAATAGTATTTTTATCGTTCTAATATGTTTTAAATTGTTTTTTTTTATGATTGTATTATTTGGATTATTTATCAAAAAATTATTTGGCTTAATACATAATCATGGTTTCTTTCAAATGTATTAAAGAACTATATGGAACATGTGATTTATATATTATCAATAAATGCATAATTTGAAATTAAATTATATGATAGTTTTCAATCAATAGGTAATTATCAATTTTAATTAATGTAATCTATCACAATGATGTGCATCATAAACAATAGATGGATATTTTAAAATTATGTATTTTATTTGAAAACATGCATATTAAGATAAATACATTAAAATCTTCTAGAATTAATTCAATATTGATTTAAATAATTTGGTTTACCTTTTGAAATATATTTTTACTTTTAAAAATATAAAATATTTATTATGATATATTTATTTTGACTTAAATTCAGAGTATTTTCCTTATTTAATACTTGAGTAATTTTTATAAACTCACATATACTCTATTATCATTTAATTTTAATATGAAAATTTCAAGTATGGAAGTTATTCACTTATTTTAAATGGGATTTGTGACCGTTTTAAGGGGTTTTCAATATGGTTTAAATATAATATACTTTTTTATTATATTCAAATTACATTTAAATATGGTAATTAGCAGTTGAATACTTTAATTTTATATAATTAAATATCTGTGTAAAATATCTTTTTACATTAACAATGCATTAAAATTAAATCATTGGAATAATACATTGTAAAAATTAATGAGATATAAATCTTTTAATCATAATCTATTTTAGCTTTGGACATTTCCATGAATTTAAAGAAGAGATATCAAATCGATATTATCGAGTCAATCTTAAATTTATGCTATCAGTGACATAGTAATTATATTAATTTAAAATATAATTTATTAAAAATTATTATAATATATAAAACTTGCCACATTTTATTATACTGATATTGATAATAAAAATATAATAATGCATGCTATACTATATTATTTTTTATATTTTAATAAAACTTAATATCATAGTTAACTTATTTTTGAAGGATTTAATATAATTTATAATCTATTTATAATATTAATAATTAAGATCCATTACATGGATAGTTTTCCATGTGTCATTCATAGAACAAATTATGTCCCATCATTTTCATAATCTTAATATCTAAAGTAATTTTTTTGGATTTAATTTACTTTCTAATTATTAATTATTTTTTCCAATCATACCTCCTTATTTCTCTTCATTAAAATTATTTAATAAAATAGTTCAATCAAAATTATTTAACAAATAACGAATAATATAAATAAAATGACAATTGAATGTGTTATACCATTAAAATTATATATATATATATATATATATAGTATTAAAGATAATAAAGTTATTATAATTACGTTACCAAAAAAAATTATAATTAACAATTATAATTATAGTATTAATGATAAAAAAAACTATTGTAATTATAATAATTAATGATAACAAGAAAATATTAGCACACCTTTATTTTTTAATTATCTTTATTGGATTTAATTTGTATCATGTATGTATTTTATTTTTAATTTGAATTATGTTGCATTAGTGATATTTGTTATTATGGATATTTGTGTCTGGAATTTTAAAGTATTTAATTTTTTTTTTAATAAACTTGTGAATACCAGTAGGGATTCAAATCTTCGCAGGGAATGAGGAAGGGAGAGCCGTGATGAGGATGAGAGACGAAATTCTAAATGTGGACAAAGTCGAGGGAGGGCGAGTTTCTAACTTCAAATGCAGGACTTTTGAAAATCATAAAATATATATATATATATACCTGTCCCACTATACCATATTTAACTTTTTATAATCTAAACATTCCAACTTATCAATTCCACAATTGTTTCATATTAATTTTTTGAAAAACAAGACTTCAATTTTTTAACATTAAAATACGTAAAACAATCAATCCCACAATTTACACTTCTTTGATAATGATACTAATTATTTATTAATATTTTGAAAAATTAAATAATTACATCATTTTTTATTTAAAATAATTGTGTAATTGATATACTACTCTAATAATTTAGATGACATAAATTAGGATTATATATATTTTTTACTAATTATAATATATATTTTAAAATTGATATTTTAATTTACTAAAAGTATGTATAAGAAAATAGAGTGTAATTGAAATCACATAAATTAAATTTGTTAATTATTTTTATTAATTAGAAAATATATTTTTATGTTTTTATGAATCAAATATTTTAATTTATTAAAAAGATTTAAGGGCTAGGGATGATTAAAAAAGATGGTGAAGTGGGTATACATGGGACAAATTTTATCTTTATAGGGGTGGAGTCCCCATTTGTTAAACAAGGCAGGGATATCGATAGCACATCTTTATTTTTTTCAATTATCTATATTTGATTTGCATTATATATATATTATTTTTTAATTTCGATTATGTTACATTATTAATATTTGCTATTATAGATATTTACATTTTAAATTTCAAAACATTTTTAAAATTTTTTCTTTTTGGAATTCTTTTAATAAATTCGTGAATATGTGTAGGGATTCAAATATGAGGAATGGGGACCTATTTTATGAAAATTCTAAACAAGGATGGAGGCATGAAACATGTCCTCTATCACGGATACCTATTGTTATTCCTATAAATGACTCATGATATATTAATTTATCCACTTATTCTTTTTTATTTTTTAACAATTTCAACTTTCGAAATGTGTAAAATTTTCATAAAATAGGCTTTTTTATATTGTTATAACTTATCTATTGAGAGTTTTTTCAACCTTATAAACATGATATTCAAAATAAAATATATAATATAATGACACATTTAAAATTTTATCAATTTATTTAATTATTTTATTAACTTATTTTCAAAATAAAGTTATATATTCAATTTTTTATAAAATATATTTAAACGAATTGTTTATTTTTGACAATGTTAAACAAACTATTTTTATTATCATTCTGTGGATTGCACGGGTCAAATGACTATTTTAATATATATGTACCCTCAATATAAAAAAGAATATTTGACTCAACCACTCACTTTATTAAAATTCTTATAAATAAAAATATGTAATTGAATGACTATATAAAACTCCTTTATAATATAAGTGTATCAAAATTAATCTCTTCTAAAAAATAATTATTTTGAAAAATAATCAATTACCAAACATACTCCAAATATCATATTATCATTATTTGAAACCAGCATTTAGTAAAAAAAATTTAATTTTGATGTATTGACAATGTAAAACTGTTTTACACCATTGTCCAATTAAAATATTTTACTTCAATGACTTTTCAAATAGTATGTGTAAAATTCAACTATTATAACTTACGTGACAATATATAACTAAATAACTGTGTAAAAAAATTTATACTATCAGTGCAAGACAATTAAATTGTTAATAAAATTGAACTTGGATGACTTATTTATGTCATTACACTGTTCATTTAATGAATCTTGGTTACATTCCTCAAATTTTCTTCAAGGTTTATTTCATGATATATTCCTACGTGTTCATGGAGATTGTGCTAATGCACAATAACATAAAGATATTTTTCTCCTATTTAACAGATGAAAAAAAAACCCAACAAATTAAGAAAACGGCGGCGAGACGAAGCAAAGCAAGCAGCAATTCCTTTATTCCTTCTCTTACCTCATTTCAAAAGAGGAGCATCCACAATTAAGTATAAAAAAAAAAAGGACTTTAACTTTTATTTATGTCTTAAATTTATAGCCACCTCTGTTTTTTTTTTTTAAGTATGAATAGAAGACAAAGTGTACAACTTTAATTATATATTAAAATAATTAAATATATATAATCTTCCATCCAAATATTTATATAAGATTAATTTTGATGCACCAATAATGTAAAAGAGTTTTACATTGTAATTCAATCACATGTTTTAATTTATAAGATTTTTAAAATAGTAAACAGTTGAATCAAATACCTTTATTGACGTGATAATATATGAATGAATTGTTATATAAGATTTTTTACATTAAGATGAATGTAAATTAGGGTTTTTTACATATATAAAATAAAATAAATATAGTATTCCATAGATTCCCCGGCCGTAATCCGTTTACACATATGTCCTAATTTTTATATAATAAAAGTTGATTATAACCGACTTCTATGCAAAATTCAAATTTTCATTGGCTACTATAAAGAAGTCGACTATAATCGACTTTCATACAAGCCTCCAATAGTTGGTCACACTGAGCAATGCTGCATGTGTCAGAATTGTGTAAAAAGTCGATTATAATCGACTCCTGAAACAACTCTGACATACTCTGACAGCATATACCAAGTTAGTTATAATCGACTTCTTTGCTAAAATTGGTTTTATGTAATCAGTTTGTTGTTATTGCTGCTTAAATGTTTTCTACTCAAAGTAATATTATTAAGTTGAATTTGTACAAATCTATTTGTTACCATAAATGTATTAAGTTATACTAGTCAATGTACATTTATGAATTATAATATTTTATTTTATTTTATATATATGTAAAAAACCCTGTAAATTAAATCCTATTTATATTTTATTATAATATTATAAATTATTAATTTATTAACAATTAAGACAATATATTTTAGATAAAATTATATTCACCTCTCTACTGTTTATCAAGCATACACTAACCTCCCATGATTTACCTATTTTTAGGAAGAGCTTCCAAATATATCCTCACCGTCACCCTCTCCTCTTCTCTTTTCTCACTCTCTATCCCTCCCCCCTCACTCACATGTTTGGGTTGCAAACAGATATATGTGAGATATGGGTTTAATTAAAGTCAAACTGGCACAAGTTTCATCGAAAATTTGTTCTTAGCTTGTTTGACAGAGCCATAGTTGAGATATGATTATGCAGGCTTGGTGATCTACTAACATTTAAAACTCCAAACAACGTTATATCTCCATCCATGAATCTCGCCTATGCTGCTGGTAGTGTTGGAGGCACAATGACAGGATTCCTAGTGCGGCAAATGAGAAAGCTGTAGAAATGTTTATTGATAAAAAGTATTTATTGTTGTTTTCCTGTCGCTAAGATTATAGTTGTTTTTGAAATTGAATTCTCCTCTGACTGGCTGTTTTTCTACTCTGGGATCAGCTATTTAGATATTTTCAAGGTTAAGGAGCTAACATGTGAGAAGCATCAAGATGAATTGGTATCCTCGCCTTCCACAAGCATCAATATGAATTGGATATTATCTGAGTGAAACTATGTTCCCCAAGCATTAGCTTATGAGGAAGATGAGAAAGGGGGAGCTAGGGAGAGAGAAGATAGAAGCGGAGAGTGTGAGTGTGAGTGAGAAAGAATGAGGGTAAGGATTGGGGTATTTGCGCTGTATGGAAACAAGCATAGTGGAGAATATACAAAAGCCTAAAGATATCAGGAGGAACCAGGACTACTGAAAATCAGTAGACTCAAGAGAAACAACAAAAGTCAACATATGGAAAAGAAAACAGGGAGAAAAATGGAGGGAAAGGGAATCGTATGACAGCAGATCTCCACTTAGTTCTTCCTCTCTAGAAGTATTCTAGAATAAATTGCAGAGCGTTTAAGCTCAAAAGCAGAATTATAAGTTTCAAAGAGATCTCCACATCACACGAGGAGAGGACACTGCGAAAAGTCAAACTTTATAAATAAGAGGAAGATACAACATATTATTTGAACGTTAACATAAAGGCATACAAATATATTTTCTAAAGCATGCCTCAGATCGTGATGCTTTCTGGATTTCAGAAAACAACCCATATTGTAAACTTTCAGAAACAAAAGACATTTTATCTTTGAATAAGAGTAGAGACACCATTAAACAGTTAGAGTTACCTGAAATCTCTTATATGCATTTCATATCTGCTTATATCAGAGAAAGAATGTAGAATAGGTTTCTCATCTGCCAGATTATGCCATCCTTCAGGTTTTAATTCATCACAGTCAATATTGGGCAGAAAAGTTCGCCTGCCATCTGATGAAAGTCTGCTTGAATGCAAAAAAAAAGAAGGAAGTAAAATTAACCAAACATTGGGGGAATTTAACTTCATATTTAATCACATAAAACATGTATTGCCAAATGGCACTTAATAATACCATAATCTAGAGTATACAAATAATTTACAAAAGACAATTGATGGCAAACTGACATGAACAAAGCATATCCTAGTATGGGATCATTTTCAACCCTCCCATATGGATCATTCGCATAGCATTTTTCAACCCTCAAAGTGCTAGGATGGTAAAAACATACTTCATAAACATAATAACAACCCTCCCAAGATTTTGGTCCATTAGTTCTCCAAACACCATTTTCCTCCTGAAGGTGAACAATTTCTATGGGATCATCTCCTGATGAATCCTCAAAGATGTAAGCATTTACTGACTGTTTTTGGATAGAAAATGTGTAAAGTTATATCCTAGTATGCAGATAAGGTTTTAGAGAGCACTAACATCGCTTCTTTTTAATGAAAGGTAATAATACTTGAGCAGTAGGCGCCCACAGGAAAAGGTACACAGCTTCTTCTTAGTAAAGTGCACCAAGGGGACCATTATATGAGAAAAGCTCATCTAAAACACCAGGTAACTGCAAACCAGTACAGTTCCTGCATTTCTCATCAGCTGTGCAAATTGAAGAAAGGAAATTCTATTAGTAGACATTTGTGACTACAAAGACACCTTTTCTTCCACATTTACACGAGAATATTCTTAGTATTGAATTTGGAAAAATGAATCTCTCTCGTTGATTATTTACAAACTGATATATATACAAGAGTGAGTGTGTACCATAAGCTTAATGGTACAAATGTACACGATGGAAACCTGAAAGCTACTACAAAGCTAATAACTAATTCTGTTAAATAAAAAACACGTGATACAATTGTGAGTAATATGTTTACTGAGTGTGATACTCCCCCTCAAGGTGGGTTGTAGATATTTTGGCAACCCAGCTTGGAAATGTCTTGAAGAAACCGGGTGAGTGGTAGCGGTTTGGTCATGATGTCAGCGACTTGATGCTTGCTTGGGACAGAGATGAGTTTGAGCCAACCTTGTTTGACGTATTGGCGTACGAAGTGGCAATCGATGTCAATGTGCTTAGTACATTCATGGAACGTAGGGTTAGACGCAATGTGTACTGCAGCAAGATTGTCACAGAAGAGTTTGACAGTGGGAATGGTGATGCCAAAGTCCTTGAGGAGTTGAGTTACCCATACCAGCTCACTCGAGGCACTAGCCATGGCCCTGTATTCTGCTTCAGCGGACGAGCAAGAATCAGTTGCTTGTTTCTTGGACTTCCATGAGATCAAGGCTTCACCGAGGAAGATGCAGAACCCCGAAGTTGACTTGCGGGAGTCGATGCAGCCACCCCAATCTGCATCAACATATGTAGAGACGGAGCAAGAAGTATGAGAAGGGAAAAAGATTCCTTGACCCACTGTGTGTTTAATAAAACGCAGCAAATGATGAACTGCCTTTGGGTGGGAGGTGTGAGGTTGAGAAACATATTGGCTAAGTTTGTTCACTGTGAAGGCTATGTCAGGCCGAGAAAGGGTCAAGTATGATAGACGTCCAAGGAGACGACGATAGGCAAAAGCATCAGTAAGTAATTCTCCATCATCTTTTGTTAACTTGGCATTAGGTTCCATCGGAATAGATGCAGGTTTGCATGCTAAAAGACCAATTTCATCGAGAAGGGAGAGAGCATATTTGCGCTGAGAGAGATAGATGCCGTGACTCGAGCGTGCGATCTCCAAACCAAGGAAGTATTTCATATCACCTAGATCCTTTAGTTTGAAAACAGATTGGAGCATGTGTTTTACTCAGGTAAGGGCGGAAATGTCAGCTCCAGCTAGTATGATATCATCTACGTAGACGAGGAGCATAACTCGAGAGGAGCCAGACCCGTGGTGGAATAATGAGTAGTCATTCATCAACTGAGTAAAACCATTAGCTAGTAAGGTAGATAAGAACTTGGTGAACCACTGCCGAGAGGCTTGTTTTAGTTGTTTAAGCGATGAGTTAAGTTCTCCCCTTTTCCCATGGAGTGGGTGGAAGGAAGACCAAGAGGAATTTGCATATACACCTCTTCAAACAATTCTCCACTTCAAACAATTCTCCATTTAAGAAGGCGTTGTTCACGTCAAGTTGGAGTAAATGCCATCTGTTAGCGGCTGCCAGTGCTAATAATACTCAAATAGAAGTGAGTTTAGCAACGGGGGAGAAGGTTTCTAAATACTCAATGCCAGCTTGTTGCGTAAATCCCTGAGCTACTAAGCGCGCCTTATATCGAGCAACAGCCCCATCAGCATTGTGCTTTATTTTATAGATCCATCTGCAACCAATTTGTTGCTAGCCAGGAGGGAGGGGGACGATGGACCAGGTATTGTTGTTGGTCATTGCCTGGAGCTCTTCAGCCATGGCTTGGCACCATTCGGGGTATTTTATTGCTTGATGGTAATGATGTGGTTCAACAAAAGCAGTGACATTGTTCACAAAGGTTTTATAAGAAGGGGAGAGACGATGATATGATAGGGAGGACGAAATAGGGTATGGTGTGTCCAATGCTGAGTTACAAACAAAATCCTGCAAGTAAGCAGGTGGTTTAGATGGTCTAGTGGATTTTCTAATGGGAGGTTGTTGTAGAATGGGAGAATTGTGGAGCTGTGAATTTTTTTGTTTTTTGTTTTTTTTTTTTTGTTGGGGGGGGGGGGGTGGTTAGTTGGTTGGGGTAAGTTATTTGTTGGAACAGGTATGTTGGTGATGGGAATATTAATAGCAAGACGTAGAATAGGGTTGGATGTGGATTGAGTAGATAAAAAGGAAGGAACGTTAGGGGAGTAGTTGGCAAAAGGAAAGATTGATTCATGGAAGACAACATCACGAGGGATTTGGAAAGAATGTGTACGTAAATTGTACACTCAGTATCCTTTATAACCAGTGGGGTATCCTAAAAACACACAAGGTTCAGCACGTGGTGTGAATTTGTGTCTGGTTGATAAAAGTGTGGAGGTAAAGCAAAGACAACCAAACACCAGCATGCTGTTATAATTAGGGGTTTTGCCATACAAGAGATGGTATGGAGTTTGGTGTTTTAGGATGGGGGATGGGACACGGTTAATAATAAAAGCAGTAGTGGCAACACATTCTCCCCAAAATCGCAAGGGAACATGTGACTGGATGAATAATACATGAGCTACATTCAACAAATGCTGGTGTTTGCGCTCTACCACTGAATTTTGCTGGGGCCTTTCTACGCATGAATACTGATGTTCAATACCGTGTGAAGCTAAGAATGCTTGAAGTTTTAATTCAGGAGCATTATCACTTCTCAGGCATTTGACAACTGCCCCAAACTGAGTTGTTACCCATGTGAAAAATTGTTGCAGAATAGTGGGAGCTTGTGATTTTGTGTGCATGAGGTGTGTCCATGTGTAGCGTGTGTGATCATCCACAATAGTGAGAAAGTACCTATGGCCATCCAGAGTTTCCTCATGGAATGGTCCCTAAACATCACAATGAACCAAATCAAAAGCATTAGCAAATATACGATTGAAGGAAGCAAATGATAAACGCCTTTGTTTGGCCAAAGGACATAGAGAACATGTATGTGTTTCAGCAAATTTCTTGGTATCAAGCTGTAAGATTGAGTGTAAAGTATGTAATCTAGGAAAGGAGGTATGTCCTAGTCTACAATGCCATCTATCAGCAGTCACTTTATTATTGTGTGTGTGTGCGACTAAAGCTTTAGAGCTAATATTGGAGACATTGTTTACAGCATGAGGAGTAGTATATGAGGTAACACAATCGGTAATGTATTGACAAAATGTGGCAGCATTGAGAACATATAAGCCATCTAAGAGTTCAGCCTTGCCAATCATCCTCGAGCTGAGGGGGTCCTAAATATAGAATATAAAAGGTGTGAATATCAAGTGGAGTGATGAAGATTTTAAAAGAGCACTTACTGAAAGGAGATTGTATTTGAAGCTAGGTACATAAAAGACATTGTGTAAAATTAATGAAGGTGTGAGTGTGACGGTGCCAATGAGAGTTACAGGAACAGCTATTTTATTTGGCAAATAAACACACAAATTTGATACAGGAGTAACTGATGAGAATTGAGATTTGTCATAAGTAATGTGGCAACTAGCTCCAGAGTCAATGATCCAATCAGATTGATTTAGAGAAGTAATGGAGGGGATAGAAAGGATAATACCATGTTCAACATGCACAGGATGGTGAGCGGACTCCGAAGGTAGTGAAGGTGGAGGAGTCTTGTGCAAGTGAGTGGCGAGCACGGCCATGAGTTGTTGGAATCGTTCAGCAGCTACCAAGCTTGGATCTAGAGGAGGCAGGGCTGGATCAGGTCCTCCATAGGTCTGATTGACAATATTTGTGGATGATCTGGTGTTCTTGTAACCAGGAGGATAACCGTGGAGTTTGAAACACTTTTCAACAGTATGACCAGTGATTCCACAGTGAGTGAAAATTGGTCTTTCTCTCTTGTGAGTTTTTAGCTTTGAATTAACAGCTTTGGCGTTGAAAACTAGTGGAGGCGCAAAAGTGGATTCACAACTTGAATTTTCATGAGTTTGAATGGCTTTCTGCCTCTCTTCTTGAGTAACAAGAGAGAATACCTTGTTAATTGAGGGAAGTGGATCCATGAGAAGGATCTGAGCACGAACTTGAGTGAAGCTATCGTTTAATCCCATAAGAAACTGCATTACCTGCTCAAAATGCAGCTGATCCAGGAATGGACGAATTCCACCACATGTACAATCAGATATGATGCGATACTCACTCAGTTCTTCCCAAAGTGATCTCAATTTCATGAAGTAAGCGCTAACAGATAATGCACCTTGATGGAAGGTAACTATCTCCTTTTGGATCTGAAATAAGCGAGCTGCATTGCATTGATGGAAGCGCTCTTTCAGATCTAGCCAAATTTCACTTGCATAGTGATCTGAAACTACAGTAGGAATGATTTCTTTGGAAATGGCATTGAGGAGCCAAGAAATCACAATGTTATTGTTGCGAAGCCAATGTTGATAGGTCACAGCATCAGCTACAAGATCAGGAGCTGGAAGTGTTCCATCAACAAAGCAGAACTTGTTCTTGACGCAGAGTGCGATCTTCATCACGCGACTCCACGAACCATAGTTCTCAACGGTGAGTGGTTGAGAAACAAGCACTAAGCCAGGGCTATAGGAGTGGTGAATGAAGAACAGACTCTCTACATCATCACTGGACGCCATGAAAGCAGCCATGAATGGTGAAGGAAGAAGAAGATGGTGAATAAAAGATTTCTGGCGCAAATGCTTGTTAGAAAGAGAGAAGAGAGAGAATGCGGAAGAGAGTGTTTACTATTGATACCATATTGAATTTGGAAAAATGAATCTCTCTCGTTGATTATTTACAAACTGATATATATATATATATATACAAGAGTGAGTGTGTACCATAAGCTTAATGGTACAGCATGTACACGATGGAAACCTGAAAACTACTACAAAACTAATAACTAATTCTGTTAAATAAAAAACACGTGAGACAACTGTGAGTAATATGTTTACTGAGTGTGATACTTAAGTGTCTAAATAATCATTTAATAAACAGTAACACATACAAAGCACATGCCACAAGGAGCTTTTACTTCTAAATCTAGTGAAGTAAACATTACAAACAAATTATGCTATACTAATAAAGGGGCTAAGCAAAAACAGAGATATACTTCCACATCTACATTCTATTGCAAAAGGAGAAGGACGTACAGCCATAAATAGCAACAGCTAATTGGGATTTGAGAAGAGATTTAACATCCAAATTGGGTGGCAGTTTGAAAGCTCTGTAACCTCGAATATGTGGAAATTTCTCCACCACCTAACGACACAAATGTTGCAGGAGTAACTAAATAATCTTAGTTCCATAGTAAGTGAAAACCACCATATCGTCAAAAATAATGGAACCATGAAGCAATCAACACCATTTAGCAATGCTTTATATTTGAAAAATAGATGATACAAACTAAAAGGGTCAATTACTTTTTCAGGAAGGCCAGCGCTATCCTCTTCAAGCTTAATTTTCACATCCTCTCCTGTTGATTATCACCACAATCAGTCAAAGTCCAATTGCCATCAATAGTGAATGAGAAACATTAGCATTTTTTTTTCCCACAAGCTTGAATAACCACAACAAATTACAAAGAATTATTAGAAATTTGAACCTTGAATTTTATCATTTTCAGTGCTCATAGAAGCATCTTTGCTAGCAAGTAGGCAGCAAAACCCGTTTCCAACATCCACATTCCAAGCGATCACGCATTCACTGACCCAATAAGCTCTGGAGTACAACAAACTGTTCTGCATCTGGGTCATAATTTTTAAGCCATCAGTTAGTGGTTCAAATAAAAGGGTCTCATAAATGAGCAATTGAACATCAAATGAACTTTTGAATGCACTACAATCCCTGTCAGGTGCAGTTTGTAAAGTGTGAGTGCAAAAGGGTATGCGGTGAAATGGAGAAATACCTGAGAAAATGAAACGGATTGTTCTACAGATGATGATGATGAAGAAAGGGGGCAACAAAGAGGTGGTAGGGTGTGGCTTCGAAGTGGGGTTGTTTTGGAAGTGGAAGAAGGGAAGGGAAGGCGCAGTGAAGGGCGAGGGAATGGAGAAGGAAGGAGTCGGTGAAGGTTGGAAAGTGAAGGGAGAGAGAGAGAGAGAGAGAAGAGGAGGATGATGATGCTAAGAGAAGCATTTTTCAATGCCAATTGAGCCGCCTCATAGAGATCTTCTTCTTCTTCTTCTTCCGAACCCAGTTACAATGTTGGTGACTGTGAGATGAGTGAACCACGTGCTTCGGCCTCACTTTGCCTTCTGTTGTAAGGATCACCGTCGCGGGGATTAAAAGCACAAGCACGTGGGCCTAGACCCTCAAATTTATTAATACAAAATATTTTTAAGGTGATTGCTACGGCGGAAGTTATTTTGCGAGCACAGTGAAGGATATTTTCTTAAGGATAGTCACCCTCACATAAAAGTAGTGGGACTCATCGATAAATAAATACATTGAACAAAATTAATAAGATCTATTTTTATTGTAAATATATGCAAAAATAATGCATATGTCAGACTTTTGTGTATGCATGTGGCAAAAAATGTTTCACATTATCGATTCATTGTTAGTTTAATTTCAAGGAGACGGTTAGGGTGACATCCAATTAGGTGCCATCATATAAGCAATGATATTTTTCATGAGATTGTTGATGCAAAGAAGATGGTAGAGAGCAACTCTGCAACTTCAAGTTGTTAGATAGAAAAAGACAATGACAATGAAAAAGATCGAGACACTTCCATTTCACTAGAAATTGAAGAAGACATTTGCTAGGAGGAAGAAATAGACTTTAACAAGGTTGTTGAGAAGCTTGTGGAGTCGTCTAAGGATAAAATGGCACTCGTAGTAAATCACCATTCAGTTGTTGATTACAATGGGGATTGGATTATTTATTCAGTTTGCTCTATTCATATGACGGATAAAGAGAAGCCAAAAAGTACAACAGAGTATAAAGGCAACTGGGGGTAGTGACGAAAAACAATTTGAGGTTCCCAATTACTCGTGGAGAAAATGGTAATCTCACCTCGCTGCAGGAACAATTAAGTACCTTCGCGAACAGCAACGTCGTTTTAAGGCCTTTAATAGTAATTTTGATCCCATAACTATATACAGGCACTTAATGTGGTTACACAACTTTTGAGAGCTCCTAGACCTCAGAGAGTGCCTAAGTAAAAGATCAAGGATTAGAGAAGTCAACGCACGGAGAGATTTCCGTTCAATCTCATTTTCTCAATGACGTTTGCTTTTCTTTATTTTCCACCATCTTCTTTTATCATTTATTTTTCTTTCAGCATGAACTAACTCCATGTTTTTAGGGACTGTCTATCAATACTTTTTATGGATTAATATTAATTTTATTTTTATTCCAATAACTAAGTGTTTATATTTGTGCTTAATGCTTTTAATTGCCTTATCAACAATTGATTAAATTAAGGGTTTGCAAATAACTAAAAATAGAATTTCTAAACATTGCCTTTTGATATAAACATTGTGAGTTGAACGAAAACTGGAGAAAGAAAAATGGGTTCATGTGGTCATTGTTTGGAAGCCATAAAACTTAATCTTTTTTCTAAATTAGTTTGTGCTAAGGGATTAGGTAATCAATTTAGGATAAAGAGAATTTCTTGACCTTGAGAAAGACTCGTAATTAATTAATTTAGAGAGTCTGATCATTAGTTAGTTGGAATAAAAATAAATTAATTGATATCCATAATAGTTGTATTAATAGTTAGGTGAAATCAATTGCTCCAATATTTATCCCATATTATTTTTTCATCACGTATTTCCTTATTACATTTATTTCTATTTAGTTTATTTATATTATTTTTCTCATTAAGCCATCAAGATTGGTATAGTGATGAAAAGTTTGGGTAGTATGCATATAATTTCTAGGTTTAACTTAACCTCGTTGTGATTAATGTAATTTTTGAAGTATAAAAAAATTATTTTTCTCATTTAATTTCTTCCCCTTAATTTTCTATTAATTCTCATAAATTTGATTTTGTCCAAATAGATTTTCCCTTAAACTACTCAGTACTTAATCTATACTTCTTGGAACAATATTTTACTCATACTTTATTATTTGTACGATCCAGTAAACTTGCCAAAGTCACATCATGTCATATAATGGGAGAAAGTCAATATCAAGGGCTAATTTTGACAACATCTATAAAAAAAAAGGGACTAAAATCAAATAGAAAAAAATGAGAAGCCAAAACCAGAAAATAACATATATGTTGAGGGACTAAAATCATATTTAAATCTTGTTATTATTATTTGATAATAGTCATTGGATTAATCAAGATCATTTAAACAAGCCAAAACCATCATTGTTGATGGAATAGTTATCCACAAGGCTAAGGTTAAGACATGAAAATAATATAATTCACTATAACCCAACTTCAAGAACAAAAAAAAAAGAAGATAAAAATAGTACTTAGTATTAATGGATTTTAATATTATAAAGTGAAAATTCCTATAAAATAAGAGAATATGTGGGGATTTTCACCTTTGGATCAACAAAATGGATTATATGTGTGTCTCATCAATTGATTCAATCATGATAATAACTTTACTTTTTCACTTTAGAAAAATTCTTACTTTAAAGGATTCATTTATATATTAATAGCTATATGATTGTTGTAGGATTTGCCTGTGTGGTTTGTAGGATTACAATAGTATGAGTTTGGCAGTGACTTGCTGCATTTCTTGAAATAATTCTAAATTATTAGTAGGTTAGATATTTATAGCATATTATAAAGGGGATTTGGGTTGGTAATTATTTTTTGTGTCTTCTCATTTCATTTTAATGCTTTTCAAGTCTGAACATATTATTTAATGGTCTAAAAATTAGCATATGAAGTTAAGAAAATAAAAATATATCATCTCTTGTAATTATTTCAATCTCATCCACACCCCCTGCTCTATGAAAAACACCACACTCACACACACACTTTATGTTTTTAAGTATGAGTAAATATTCTATGTAGTTCCTAAAAAAAAACAAAAAACTTCTCAAAACAATTTAGGCCTCCAAAAACTTAAATTAAACTTGTGACCCTTTAAAATTTTGATAATAGGATATATTAGTCTCTTTATGTATTTGATCATTTAAATACTAACAAAATTGCTCATGTAATTCGTTAATATGAAGTTAAGTGACATGTATGTCATATGAAATAGAATAGAGTTTAAAATGACTGATTCTAGTGATTGAAATTTCACAAAATGAATCAATTAAGTCTTTATTATAAGTCATAAAATGACTTATTTTATACAAATTTAGATATAAAAATGATAGCGAAATATTTCAAACTAACGTCATTTTGCTTGCATCCAATTTTTAATGGCATGTTGTCATTGTATTTTATCACATGTGTAAGCTCACTAACAAAGAGAGTGACGTGTCTATTATTTTCAATTTTAAGCGATCACAAGTTTAATTTCTTTTTTTAGGTGACTAAAATAGTCTACTAAAAAAACCTTAAGAGATCAAACAGGATTCACTATTTTAATATTTATCAGTTTTAATACCCAAAAAAGTTAAAATACTAAACATGCGTCCACTATCATACATATATTCAGCAAAAAGAAAATGATGGGCAGCACTGGATACACTTCAAAATCAATCCATTTGACATTATCATCAAGGCTAGAATAGTGCCAACAAAATTATCGCTAGCTCCTATTATTTACGAATAAACATAAAAGTAATATTATTTTGATTCATAATTTATGGAATACTGTGTTGATACACTCTTATCTATCAGTAAATTGGATGTCCACTTAGTTTGCTTTCGCACTTCATCCAATGATAGATATGAGTGTATCGATAATATGTTTGTATAAATCAAAATAATATTTCTCGAACCACAAACCCACGTAAGAACTATCCTGCCGAAGGGTTACCAATACTGATGTCGTCGTGAAAATAAGAAAAAACAAAAAATAGACTAACAGCACCCCAACCAACAACTTATCAAAGCAGTAGAAAACAATGATGCAGAGGATCAAACCGCGACAACAAACGCCAGCAGAAAAGCAAAGAAGAAATCACTCCAATTCTCATCAAATTATTCTTCGGGTTGGTTTCGTCAATGACTTTAAGAAAAATATTTATTTTTAGTTGATATTTTCTAAATAAGATCTTTTGAAAATATAAAAGTTATTTTACGTTCATCTGTTGTTAATTTATGTTTGAAGTAATATTAGAAGATTTTTATTTATTGTTAAATATCTTTTTTTAGTTATAATTTTTTTTCCAGAAAACGAAAATTTCTAGCCTCTTAATTTTTTTTTTATCTTTTCTAGTGATTCTGCTTTTATTTAAAAAAAATTACCCAAACATACTTTAAAAACACCAAAAGATATTTTTTATTTATTTATGAAAATAATGACATCCAAACGATCTCTTAAGTTACCAAGAGGATTACCTCAAAGTAAAACATGATTATGTTTTGTGGGTTTTACAAATAAATATTATAGAAAAAAATTAAAATTAAAGATAGTATCTATTTATTTTCTAATTTTTCTCTCTTATTGATTTTTTTTTGTCTAGTTTATACTTTATGTAAATATGTTATGTTGTTAAATTCATTATAAAATACAATTTATAAACTAATCTTTATATATTTTTTGTAATGCTGATCAATCATAAGGGATCATGAGGAAATAGTTTTTGTATGACATTTTTTATGGGGTAATTTTTAATATATATATCTCTGTGTGTGTATGTGTGTGTGTGTGTGTGTGTGTGTGTATTTGTGTTATTCCTAAACTAAATGAGTTATAATTAAAATTTGTATGTCAATGTGAGTAAGATATGAATTTGGCATGTGAGAGAAAAACAAATTTTGGATGTGAGCACCAAATGAATTTTGCATGAAAATTTTGTTTAAATTGTGTTTCTCACTAACGTGCAAAATCGTTATAATAGCAACTGTAGTGTTATTTGCTAAGTTCCATTTTATAATTTACATAACTTAAAAGATCCATCTAATATTTGGAAGTTGACGAAAATGAGAAAATTACAGGATGTATATACATATACTTATAAATTATTCATTTTAAACAAAATTACATCATCCAAGAATATCATGCAAAACTTATCTTCTTTGATTGATTATTTTAAAAATTATTTTATTTTATAATTTATTTCACAACACAATGCATTTACATAAAATTAAAAAACATGAAAAGGATAAAAATCAATAAAAGAGAAAAAATCAGACAAATATATAAATATACTCTTTTGTTTTGCGATTCTCTCCATACTATTTTCTACAATTCAATAAAAAATAATCAAGTTTTCACTTTAAAGTAAACATGATTAACTATGGTTAAGTTTTAATACACTTTTCTATATTCTTCGAGTTTATTTTTTTTTTCTTTTGTTCAATATCAATGTTAAAATTTTTCAAAAACTAAATAAATAAACTAACCTCTATGCACTCCTCAATGGGGTAAAATTTCCTATGTATATATATACTTGCAGCAAATAACTCTTTAGTCACGGCAAGCCGCTTTATATATATGTTTACAACTTACTTTGTTATTTCTCTGTAAGATTGTCTATGTAAGTTCGTAAAACAAAGAAAATGATGGTCATTCAATCATAATAAAATCAAACAAGGATCGCAACACACAACATACTAAAACAAGCCATATAAAATATTTTCTCCTTAATACATCCAACATAGCAACTACCTGAATTTTCTCCTATTTGAAGGTTCTTTACATCACACCACCAATATGTATATATTACTTGACACTGCAACAAATAAATCTTATTGTTAGAGAAGAGGCACAAGAAGGATAGAAGTAAGCACTAGAACGGAAGTAACAACTTCAACCACATACCAAACATTTCTATCTCGGCAACAACTGTACCCTTGCATGACCTTGTGAAATCTGAAATTGTTCAGATATACCTAAATGGGCCATTAAAAGCCAGACATGGGTAAGCAACTCACCACCTTTGCTAAGCTGCTTAGCATGATCAAGCCCTCTACAATGGCTTGCTGCATGACACAACATCTCCACCCAAACATGACTAATCATATCCCATTTCTGTTCTTTGGACCAATTCTTCTCCGTTTCTATAGACTGAATGGATTTGGCAAGCCTACAAGCATCAAAAAGCACAGACTTGCTTCTATCTCCTTTGACTTCTGATGGTGGAATGTCTGTATTCACTCGGAGAATCATCTCACATGCTTCATTTCTTTTCTTTATATCTTTTCTTTCCTGTAGGAATACACTAGCCTCAGCACACGTGTCAGCAAATCTAATCAGACCTATTCCATGGGGCAGCATAAATGGGCACAACACAAGGAGATACAACATATAATTAGACAACAATCTACTTGTTACACAACTTTGAAGGGTGGCACAATTTGTGTTGTCAGTTTCATCTGAATAATAGCAAAGATCTGTAGCAATATGCCAAAGCAGAATGCTCTGATCAAACTCCAACTTAACACTCCAATCAATGGCATCATGACAGTTCCATTTGACTAGAACTTGATCACCTCTATGAGCACATAACGTTTTACACGCTTCAATATCTGATGCACCTCTTGCCTTCTCCATAAGTTGATCGAAAATGAGGATTTTAAGTTGTTCAGGGACATTTGGTGTGTGTGTATAGTAAGACTTCTCGAAAAACTGATAAATGTGAAGGAGTTTTTGGATTTGGATGCATTTGATTGGCTCATCCTTCAAGCAAAAACTAATGAGATTGAGCTGTGACATAAGGTTGGACCACCTATTAGTGTGTGACAATTTAAAGCATATTTGAAAACATGAGATTGCCTTGTAGAGAAGATCCACTCCCCAATTTTTGTGCTTGATCAACCAAAGCATTGCCCAATCTGAAGAAAGTAGAACGATAACAGCATATATTTCAAGGCAGATAGCCCCAAGGAAAAGCACCAAAGTAATAACCTGATCATAATTTATGGGCTTTTCATGGATCAGATAATAGAAGGTAATAAATGCAGAGAGTGTACAAGAGAAGCTCACAAATTTGAAGAAAATGCCAGGACGTGAGTATGTGAGAACTGCCTTTGTATACAGAATATCATACATCAATCCAAGTTCAACCTCGACCACTTTAAAAACATCCCTCCGAGACTTGTTCCCAAGGAGGCTGAGGCTGTTCCTGAGGTCTTGATGACTCAGGATGAGATCTGCAAATAGACACTTAAAAGTCCTGAATAAATAGAATCCATCATGCAAAGAGGAAGCATCCGCAATACTGTTGTTTGCTGTTGCCCCTTGAGAATAGGGCAAGACAAGGTAAGGAGCTTCAATGGTTATCCCATAGCCAACTCCACCACCTTCAGCTCCTCTTGCAGCGTACTCATCCATGAATTTTGCATAATTTGGTCCCGGGTCCGGAGGAGGGAGAATAGATTCTCTGAAGTTTTTGCTGCTTCCGGATCTCAATGACCATGTTCTCTCACCATATTTGATGATTCCAGCCACAATCACTGGAATGGTGACAAAGTTAAGGGAGCTGTGATTCCATGACCTGTAAACCACATAAACCGCCACTGACAACTGGTAGAATAAACCAAGCATGTGTCGTAGCCACAGCTCATTGTCCTCAAGGGAAAAGGCAGTGATATTGTCAGGGCCACCAAGATGCACAAGAAGGAAGGGTGCCCAGGTGGCCATAACTACGAAGTTGGGGTCTTTTGATGGATCTTTGGTGTCTTTGGAAAGAATGCCAAGAGCAACGGTAGCAATCCAATCTGCTGACAGATAGGTGAACCAAACAATGAACTGGAGCCATGTATTAACTTTGTACTTCCTTCGCTTGCCAAAAAGTATGAGGACTATCTGCAAGAAGAGACTGCTTAGAACTAGAATCCGAACTTCCAGGACCTCCAATGCTTTCCACAGTTTTGTAAGGCGTGGCATGAACCGACTGGAATTTTGTTGTGTTGAAAATATCATACTGCTAACAACTGAAAATACAGCTACTCAGGGTCAATTTGTGAGGAGATCAAAGGAAAAGCACTAATCCTGAGTACTGGAGGGTGGAGACATATACAATCATCACCACTTTGCCGAGGAAGGTAACTGGCAAGCTAACAAACACTGACGTTTCTCTTACGTGAAACGAGCATAAATTTTGTGTTTCTCCTTGAACGCGCCTTTTACAGCACAGCAGTGCCACAACGTGACCCTTTTTCGTTTTCTTGGCTAGCCATGTGCATGTGGCTTCGCCAAAGGTGATGTCTTCTTTTTTTTTCTAAAAAACTTTTTTTTAGTAAATGCTTAATTTAATTCCGCGATCTGTATGCATGAATTATTTAAGTTTTTTTTGCTAGAGTATTTTTATTTAGGTGTGTGAAACTTAGAAATTAATTTTTTTTTTAGAAATTAAATTTTTGGTTTATAAAATTATATGACTGATAATTAACAAACTGATAATACACTGGCACTTTAATTGGCTTTCAACAATTAAATTGTATGAAAATAAGTATTTTTTTATGATTAAAGACAAACGTAATTGAAAATTATGAGGTGAATTTAGCATATAAATAAAATAAAATAAAATTATAAATTTATTTTGTTTATGTTGGCAATATGACTCTATTATTCAATTATGTTACATTTGAGATAAAATGGAACGTCGATTTATTATCAATATATTACCTAGAATGATGCATTAATAAATAATAATAATATAATAACAAAATAAAATTTAAGACTAGATTAATTTGTATTATACAATTTCAGGAATTGAAATATTAATTTTCAAATTTCAAGAACAAAGTGACTCGTATGCATAATTTTAGTGACCACAATAGTCATTTACTTTCTTAGATCTTTTTCTACTCACACAAGTTACATACACACAATAATATATATATATATTCTAAGAAATTGTGTTATTATATTTTTTTTATTTCCAAAATGCATATACCCTTTTTCTTATAAAATTAAGCTATATTTTAACTCATTTTAAAATTTTCATAAATTGTTTATTCTCTCATGCTTATTATATTATTGTTGGCTAAATTTTATTAATAACTATATATTTTATAAAATAAATTTTATATGCTTGTAATAATTAAAATATATATTGATATGTAGTTAATTTAATTTTGAAATTATTATTATACTAAGGAAATAAATTCTTCATCGTAGCTTTAGTAAAAAAAGAGTAAAAATAAAAACATTTTTTAACAAATATTTTAAAAATAAAAAAATATTTTCTCAACTATTAATTTTAGAATATTATCATATGATTTTCTATTAAGAACACAAACCTTTTTCTATTATCTTCTTCATGGTTATCTTTATATGCAAATTAACAAATAATTTTACTGAGATTTTTACATAAATAAGATGAAAAAAAGGCATATTATAGATATAGCCTGTTATGAAAAGTATTACACAAATAGTTTTGTTGACTTGCACAAGAAATCGGTTTAAATTGACTTGACCAAAATCGGTTCAAACCGATTACTGTAGATAATCAAAAGGTGTCAAAATGTGTGAGAAATCTATTTAAGTCGATTCTAAAATCAATTAAAACCTATTTCTTACACATTCTCACATGTTGTGATTGTCTACAGTAATTGGTTTAAACCGATTTTAGAGTTATGGAAAATCGGTTTAAGCCGATTTCGGAATGAATTTGTACTTTATGGAGATATTTGATGCATGACTCCTGCTAAAAGAAACTGGAGAACACATCAAAACTCATGCCGATTTTTCAACTCATTCTGACACCTTTTTCTTTAGAGTTTTTACTAGTTTTATAGGTTGAAAACATCAAAACTCATATACTGATTTCTTAATAAATGTTCTTGCTCCTTCAACTATTTATTAGATAAATCCTAATGAAAATACCAAAGAAAAAGGGGGTCGGTTGTTTGCTTTTTGATTATGATTACGATTTTTTTTTCATTAGGATTTTTGAGTCTATGAGATTTGAATGTATGATTTCATGTTAACTTTCTAAATTAGTGGGTTTATTGTGACTTACATTTTATTTGTCAGTTATATATATATATTACCAGTAAGATAAACACTTGTTGACTCATGTCAAAATTTAAAACCGAAACAAGTGTTGCAAGTGTGGAACATTTATGTGTGTCCCAAGTCCTATTATTTTAATTCAGAAATGAAAACTTTGATATTTGTTAATGTTATTTTTTTTCATTTTCTGTTTGTTTACTTTATAATTGATTGGGGTTTTGAGAATTTTCGTGTTTCAATTGAAGGATGTGGTGGCTAAAGATGCATGGAGGGCAGGGTTGGATGATGATTGTGACTTGAGAGAGAAAGCAACGGAGGAATGTTTAATGAGAAGGACGCTAGCTGCTCATACACACTATATCTATACTCGGAAGCATAAACCCAAACCTTAATTAAGTATCAATATAATTGCATCACTAGCTTTTCCAGAACAAAAGCAGAAAAGCAATAAAATTCATAAACAAATTGTCGGTGGGCTTCCCTCCTTAAGGGGCCAAAAACTTACAAAAGAAAAAAGAAAAAGAAACAAAAACGGAAAAAGAAACCAAAAAAAAAAAAGAGATAAAAGGCAAACGCTACAGTAGCATTCATAATTGAAAAACCAGAATAGAGAGACGCGAACAGGAGGTTAGCGTCGTGGAGAAGATGAAATTGGGTACTGTAGGGTTCATTATGAGGCAGGTAAACCTGCTCTGTTTATTATGAAAATTTAGTATGTTATTTCTGTTGTTGAGTTTCATAGTTTGATGTAGCCTGTTAATTTTTATTGCCTTCATTGTGGAGTTATATGGCTGTGTTCTATTTTTTGAGTGAGTATTCTGTTGATTGTTGAGATTCCTTAGTATTACTAGGAAGACTAATTGTATTCCCATTGATCATAATGGAAGTTTTTTACTGGACTAGGTCCCGTGGGTTTTTGTCCCTCTAATTGGGATTTTTCCCACTTTAAAAATTGCGGCGTCTCTTGTTTTATTTTTCTATCATGTTATTATACTGCCTAGAGTATTTTTTAGTGGTACCTATTTTAACTACATAGGTGTGGGGAAATATTTATTACTTTCGCTGTTAATAACATGTTCATTCCTAAGATTTCCCCAACATAAATCAATATATATGTTGCTATTTTGCATACATAAATATATGTATAATCTTGTTCATAGATTTTATACTTTTGTGTTGTTCCGAGTAGAAGGGATGTAGGTTTCTAAGGATATATGTTCCTTAAATATTTAGCTCTTGACAACCTTCTCTCACAAATTGAGTATTAGTGAGGCAAGGAAAAAAGGTACACGATTGAACTTTTTTTTTTCTTTTTTGTTTTTTGATAATTATTTTTGGGCCTTAGTTGGATTTTCCATATCTATTTGCATATTCCATCTCTGATGCACTGTGCTTTCTCCCCAGTTCTTTTAGCAGGAGTCATGCATCAAATATCTCGACAAAGTACAAATTCAATGTTTGAAAAAGCGGTTTAAGTTGATTCCAAAATCGGTTTAAACCAATTTTTTATACAATTTGACACACTCTAACACGCAATCTAGCATACTCTAAAATAAACTGATTTTAGTCAAATCAATTTAAGCCGATTTAAGCTGATTTCTTGTGCAAGCCAACAACGTATTGAACTAAAATCGGTTTAACCCGATTTCTATATAACCCAAAATAGGACATTTGTGTAATACTTTTCATAACAGGCTATATATATAATATGCCTTTTTTGTTTTATTTATGTAAAACTCTAATTTTACTTTATACACACACACACACACACATATATATATATATATATATTCATATTCTAAAAATCAACAACTTAAAAATATGTAATGTATTAATTTATAAAATTTATTTTAATAAGTCATTGTCACTATTATAATTGAATTTATTCTCTTAATATAGTAAAATTTAAAAACTATATTATATTATTATAAGTCACATATGTTTTGATTTGAAAAATTAAAATAATAAGTATGATAAAATGGAGAATTAATAGAATATTCAATATGAATTAAGGTGTGAGTTTTTCCAATTTTTTAAGGGAAATACATGTTTTAGAAATTAAAAAGAAAGAAAGTCAATGTAATGAAGAAATGGAGCAGCAAAGGGGTGGTGGGGTGTGGCTTCGAAGTGGGGTTGTTTTGGAAGTGGAAGAAGGGAAGGGAAGGGAAGGCGCAGTGAAGGGCGAGGGAATGGAGAAGGAAGGAGTTGGTGAAGGTTGGAAAGTGAAGGGAGAGAGAGAGAAGAGGAAGATGATGATGCCAAGAGAAGCATTTTTCAATGCCAATAGAGCCTCCTCATGGAGATCTTCTTCTTCTTCTTCTGAACACGGTTACAATAATGTTGGTGTCTGTGAGATGAGTGAACCAGGTGCTTCGGCCTCACTTGCCTTCTGTTGTTTTGGATCGCCTTCGCGGGGATTAAAAGCACAAGCACGTGGGCCTAGACCCTCAAATTTATTAATACAAAATATTTTTAAGGCGATTGTTAGGCTTTTTCACCCAAAACAAAATATGAAAAAATATTATTTACAGATTTGCAACTGGTGTAATATTATTTATTAATATATACTAAATATAAAATGGCCAACAGTAAAACGGTATACTAAATACAAATCGGCTAGCTGTTAAACGATTTACTGACTAACGTGTTTGACTATGCAATGATTTAACGGGTACATGTGGAAACAATGCTAGCACTAAAATGGCTGGTAGCTGGCCAATTTATGCACGCCAAACCGTTCCAAAGATAAACGTTTTATGCTAAAGTAAACTTACAAAATTTAAACCTTATTTTTTGCAGAAAAATAAGTTATAAGAAAATCTCTAACCTTAAACTACACCAAAATAAACTTACAAACTATTATTGAACTTGTATAATAATCAAAATAAAGATAGCTAAGTCAAACTAAAGTCACATTACTAAATTATTATCAACATTAATTATTTATAAATAAAACATAATATAATCTCAAAATTTAACGAATTCTCATAAATTTTATTTAACCAATAGCAAACCTAAATTAAACTAAACCTACAGATCAGACTGAAATAAATATGAATATATATAAATAAATAAACCACATTTTCAAATACACGAACTGGACTATTCAAATAAAAAAAAACACAATTTTAAGTTATTTGTTGCTATAACTCCATAAAGTAAAAAAATTCATTAAACTATTTCAATTAGTTTAGCTCCTACAAGTACAAAAATTAAAAATACTTCAATTAAACTAATAGTTAGTACTTACTATTTATAAAGTTAAGTTATTTATATAATTTGCTTCTTAATTAAGTTGTATTTATATCTAAAAGTGCAAATTATATTCAAATCAACATAAATAAATTTTAGAAATTATAGCTATAGATTTAACTTTGATTTCATACGTGGGAATTCTTTTTCCATGCAAAATAAACAAAAGAATAAATGACTTGCACAAGTGCATTTGCGTAAGTCTTATGAATATAGCATAAACAAGCTGAGGAGTTAATGGAAGATCAATTTTTTTTTTAAAAAAAAAAATCTAACTTCTTTCCTATAACTAAATAAATTAAAAGAAATGAACTATACTTACAAATGTAAATGCGTTTGAGCTAGTCTTTTATTATTTCTGTTATGAGGATAGCAAATTTTTCTATCCTCTATACCTATATCCTTTTCCAAACTCATTTTTATTTCTACTGTCCTTATATTTTATGTCCTGCCTCCCAAACCAAACATTACATTAAACCTTTACGAACAGCAACGTGGATTTAAGGCCTATAATAGTAATTTTGATCCCATAACTATATACAGACACTCAATGTGGTTAAACTACTTTGGAGAGCTCCTAGTCGTCAAAGAGTGCCCAAGTAAAGATCAAGGATTACAGAAGTCAACGCATGGAGAGATTTCCTTTCTGTCTCGTTCATCATTCCAAGCTCACTGTTCTCACTGACGTTTGCTTTTCTTTATTTTCCGCTTTCTTCTTTTATCATTTATTTTTCTTTTAGCATGAACTAAGTCCATGTTTTTAGGGTGTTGATGGATTATACTGTCTATCAATACTTTTTATGGATTAATACTATTTTTATTTTTATTCCAATAACTAAGTGTTTATATTTATGCTTAATGCTTTTAATTGCCTGATCAATAATTGATTAAATTGAGGGTTTGCAAATAACTGAAAATAGAGTTTCTACACATTGCCTTTTAATATAAACAATGTGAGCTGAACGAAAACCAGAGATAAACAAATAGGTTCATGTGATCATTGTTTGGAAGCGATAAAACTTAATCTTTTTTCTAAATTAGTTTGTGCTAAGGGATTAGGTAATCATTTTAAGATAAAGAGAATTTCTTGGCTTGAGAAAGGCTAGTAATTAATTTTGGGAGTCTGGTCATTAGTTAGTTGGAATAAAAATAGTTAATTGATATCCATAATAGTTGTATTAATAGTTAGGTGAAATCAATTGCCCTAATATTTATCCCATATTATTTTCTCATCACATATTTTCTTATTACATGTATTTCCATTTAGTTTATTTACATTATTTTTCTCATTAAGCCACTAGGATTGGTCTAGTGGTGAGAGATTTTGGTAGTATACATGAAGTTCTAGGTTTAATTTCATTGTAATTAATGTAATTTTTGAAGTATAAAAAAATGATTTTTCTCATTTAATTTCTTCCCCTTAATTTTTCTATTAATTCTGGTAAATTTGATTTTGTCCAAATAGATTTTCCCTTAAACTACTTGGTACTTAATCTATACTCCTTGGAATGATATTTTACTCATATTTTATTATTTGTACGATCCGGTAAACTTGCCAAAGTCGCATCACATGATATAATGGAAGAAAGTCAGTATTGAGGACTAATTTTGATAGCATTTTCAAAAAAGGGACTAAAATCAAATAGAAAAAAATGGGAAGCCTATGCCAGAAAATAACATAAATGTTCAGGGACTAAAATCATATTTAAATCTTGTTATCATTATTTGATAATAGTCATTGGATCAATCAAGATCATTTAAACAAACCAAAACCATCATTGTAGATGAAATAGGTATCAAAACGGCTAAGGTTAAGACATGAAAATAATATACTTCACTATAACCCAAGTTCAAGACCAAAAAAAGAAAAAAATAGTACTTAGTATTAATGGATTTGGATCCTATAAAGTAAGAAAGTGTGGGATTTTTATGTTGGCAATATGACTCTATTATTCAACTATATTACATTTGATATAAAATGGAACGTCAATTTATTATCAATATATTACCTAGCATGATGCATTAATAAAAAATAATAAAATAATAAAATTAGAGATTAGATTAATTTGTATTATACAATTTCAGGAATTGAAATATTAATTTTTAATTTCAAGAACAAAGTGACTCGTATGCATAATTTTAGTGACTACAATAGTAATTTACTTTCTTAGATCTTTTTCTACGCACACAAGTTACATACAGACAATAATATATATATATTCTAAGAAATTGTGCTATTATATTTTTTCTATTTCTAAAATACATATACCTTTTTTTTTATATAAAATTAAGCTATATTTTAACTCATTTTAAAAAATTTCATTAATTTTTTATTCTCTCATGCTTATTATATTATTGTTGGCTAAATTTTATTAATAATTATATATTTTATAAAATAAAATTTATATGCTTATAATAATTAAAATATGTATTGATATGTAGTTAATTTGACTTTGAAATTATTATTATACTAAGAAAACAAATTCTTCATCGTAGCTTTAGTGAAAAAAAAGTAAAAATAAAAACATTTTTTAATAAATATTTTAAAAATAAAAAATATATTTTCTCAACTATTAATTTTAGAATATTAACATATGCTTTTCTATTAAGAACACAAACCTTTTTCTATTATCTTCCCCGTGGTCATCTTTATATGCAAATTAACAAATAATTTTACTTTATACACACACACACACACAAACACACTATATTAATTCCCAAACATGTCCATTCTCGGTATGGTTGTATCTCTCGCAAATAAATGAGGTTGAGGATCTTCAAAGAACCTATCTTTAATATTGACCGGCACGTACTATATAACAAACACCATAAAATTATAATCAGGACAATTTATAGTATTTAATAAATAGTTTTGCCATTCCATGTACAATTCCGAAAAGAACATCATAACAATTTACCAGCAGTTGCTTCCCATTGGCCTGGCTCTTAGTCAACATAAGACGGATTTGACTTCTGTTGACATCCAATTCGAAATATGAATCCAAAAGCATTACATCAAATTTAGACGTGATTAGTATGTGCAATGTCCATATCATTAGTGTCCATATAATTAGCTCTCGAAACGTCTCCAGACTCAAACGTTGATATAACTATGACCTCATCATTGTTTTCCTACACAAATCACACAATAAAGGGGAAACAATACATTGCATAAGTACACCTAAGCATAGCATGCTCAATCATGTTGCATAAATTTAGCATTCAAAAGCATTCAATAGCATTAACAAAATCATAAGTCCTCCTGTTCCTTTTCCTTTTGTCTATTAATCTATCTCCGCATGTTTGAAAAAAATAAACTTTCTTTATCAAGATGTTTTGTGGGAGAACAATAGTGGAGAATAGGTTACCTTACCTTACCTCAATCCGTTTCTTCTTCTATTGGTTTTAAGAAAGGTCAAGCTCCATTAACATATATTAAATATTATATTTGTTGATTCTGTGACAAATTTTAGTTCCTTTGACACGTTAGTGACAATATGGGTATCCCCTAAATCCTCCCCAAAAAACCATTTAGACAAAGAGAGAACGCCACAACATACCTCTACCCTTTCAAGAATCCAATATCCTTAACCCCTTTCCTGTAATCCCTTTTGAGGTAAGTGCCGCTTTTCCTTTTTTCAATCCAATATTTTGTTATTCAGTCGCATCTTTTTTCATTATTGGTAATAAGATGAAAAAATATACATGATGAATTAATTGGAGGTAACTATATATATGCTAAACAAAAATATTTAGTTAACAATCATACACATGGAATTAATCGATGTGTTTAGTACTACCCTAGCTATACTGATTTAAACTGAGCCATCTCTACCTAACACTATACAATAATTGCTGTAAAAAGGGCTGCCCTGTTACTATAGTCATAAATTTTATCTCATATTATTTTGTCTTGGTTGTATTCCATCAAAATCAATTGGACTACTTTTCTACCGGGATGATTGAATTTAATGATGGATACAAATGAGACAAAAGGGTAGGCAAGTGGTCACCAACTCCCACTTGTAACACTCATCAGTGAATGGCCACATAAGCAGTCCTTTTAGGCCAAGGCCCTTCATCAAAGGCCTTCACGCTGTTAATACCGCCAGGTTGGTACCTTCAGCAACTCCCGTTCGTGGGCCATAGGTTTTCGCTGAGACCAAAAACAAATTTTATGTGAGGTGCACCCATGATTTTGTTAAGTGTAAAGTATACGCTCAAAAGTCATGAAAAGTTGCGTCTCCTTCTTTTTGACAGAAAAGAAAGTTACAATACTAGTCATATGCAAGTGCTTTCGCTAAAGGTTATATTTCCTTTTTTTCTTTTTTTGACAAGTCGTGTGCATGTGGTTTCGCGAAAGGTGATGTCTTCTTTTTTCTCTTTTTTTTAGTAAATGCTTAATTTAATTCCTCGAGCTGTGTGCATGAATTATTTAAGTTTTTTTTTGGTAGAGTATTTTTATTTAGGTGTGTGAAACTTAGAAATTAAATTTTGCGTTTATAAATTCTATAACATGATAATTAACAAACTGATAATATACTGGCACTTTAATTGGCTTTCAACCATTAAATTGTATGAAAACAAGTATTTTTTTATGATTAAAGACAAAAATTATTGAAAATTATGAGGTGAATTTTCCATATTAATAAAATAAAATTATAAATTTATTTGATTTATGATGACAATATGATTCTATTATTCAACTATGTTACATTTGAGATAAAACGGAACGTCAATTTATCATCAATATATTACTTAGCATGATGCATTAATAAAATAATAATAATATAATAACAAAAATAAAATTAGAGATTAGGTTAATTTGTATTATACAATTTTAGGAATTGAAATATTAATTTTCAAATTTCAAGAATGAAGTGACTTGTATGCATAATTTTGGTGACTACAATAGTCATATATATATGTATATATATTCTAAGAAATTGTGTTATTATATTTTTTATTTCTAAAATACATATACCCTTTTTCTTATAAAATTAAGCTATATTTTAACCCATTTTAAAATTTTTCATTAATTTTGTATTCTTTCATGCTTATTATATTATTTTTGACTAAATTTTATTAATAATTATATATTTTATAAAATAAAATTTATATGCTTATAATAATTAAAATATATATTGATATGTAGTTAATTTAATTTTGAAATTATTATTATACTAAGAAAATAAATTCTCAATTGCAGCTTTAGTATAAAAAAGTAAAAATAAAAACATTTTTTAACAAATATTTTAAAAATAAAAAATATATTTTCTCAACTATTAATTTTAGAATATTAACATATGCTTTTCTATTAAGAACACAAAAATTTTCTATTATCTCCTCCGTTGTCATCTTTATATGCAAATTAACAAATAATAATGTTACTTTACACACACACACACACACACACATATATATATAAAAATCAACAACTTAAAAATATGTAATGTTTTAATGTATAAAATTTATTCTAATAAGTCATTGTCACTGTTATAATTGAATTTATTCTCTTAATATAGTAAAATTTAAAAACTATATTATATTATTATACGTCACATATGTTTTAATTTGAAAAATTAAAATAATAAGTAAAATAAAATGGAGAATTTATAGGACATTTAATATGAATTAAGGTGTAAATTTTTCCAATTTTATAAGGGAAATACATGTTTTAGAAATTAAAAATAAAGAAAGTCAATGTAATGAAATATTTTTTCAAGAAAGAGATTGTATTTTATTAAAAAAAGCTCAATTTTAGCAAAAGAAAATTATATTATCCATAAGGGTTTCAGAAATATTTATGCCCGAACTAACCTATTTGGCACGTGGGGTGGTATACATGTCATTTTCATTAGAGTATTGGTACATGACCAGAAAAATGTCTTTTATTTTATAAATTTTTGGTCATGAGATATGCCTTCTTTTTATTGAGCAGAAAAATATTTGATAAAAGTTTATAAATATTTTTAATAATTATTTTTATGTTAAATTATTTTTTAATAATATTTTTATTAATATTTTAATGATCGAGAATTACTAAAAATAACCACATTTTTTTTAGTGTGTTTTTAGAGAATAGTTTATGTTCCAGTTGATTATTTCATATTCTTAAGTGTTGAAGTCAAGCTCGCAACAGTGCTCGAGACGAGTACGGCTATAAGTACACCGTGTTGTGTGAGAAAATTTTTGCGCTGGAAATGAGCTTGTCGTATTATGTTTGCAATGTGGTGCATAGTCAGCTGAAATATAAGTTGACATTTATGTGACAGTTAAATCTATGTAATATGTTCGACAGTTAAACATATTATATGAGTCAAAATATTTAACAGCTAAATGTATTGGTTTTATTAAAAAAAAGTGTATTTAAGTTAAAAATCATGGACAATCGTAATTAATTATATATGTTTTTGGGTAAAAAAGCTGCATATGTATGTATATAAAAGTTGAAAATACACTTGGAGGGCAGCTGCCCTCTTGTGCGCAAGGATGTTCCGCCAGTGGTCAAAAACTGCAGAAAGACAAATGGGTTCATGTGGTCATTGTTTGGAAGCCATAAAACTTAATCTTTTTTCTAAATTAGTTTGTGTTAAGGGATTAGGTAATCGGTCTAGGATAAAGAGAATTTCTTGACCTTGAGAAAGGCTAGTAATTAATTAATTTAGGGAGTCTGATCATTAGTAAGTTGGAATAAAAATAAATTAATTGATATATATCCATAATAGTTGTATTAATAGTTAGGTGAAATCAATTGCTCTAATATTTATGCCATATTATTTTCTCATCACATATTTCCTTATTACATTTATTTCCATTTAGTTTATTTAAATTATTTTTCTCATTAAGCCACTAGGATTAGTTCTAGTGGTGAAAGGTTTGGATAGTATGCATGAATTCTTAGGTTTAACCTTATTATGATCAATGTAATTTTTGAAGTATAAAAAAATTATTTTTCTTATTTAATTTCTTCCCCTCAATTTTTCTATTAATTCTCATAAATTTGATTTTGTCCAAATAGATTTTCCCTTAAACTACTCGGTACTTAATCTATACTCCTTGGAACGATATTTTACTCATACTTTATTATTTGTATAAACTTGCCAAAGTTGCATCACATCATATAATGGAAGAAAGTCAATATCAAGGACTAATTTTGATAACATTTATAAAAAACGGACTAAAATCAAATAGAAAAAATGAGAAGCCAAAACCAGAAAATAACATATATGTTGAGGGCCTAAAATCATATTTAAATCTTGTTATTATTATTTGATAACAGTCATTGGATCAATCAAGATCATTTAAACAAACCAAAACCATCATTGTTGATGAAATAGGGATCAAAACGGCTAAGGTTAAGACATGAAAATAATATCCTTCACTATAACCCAAGTTCAAGACCAATAAAATAAAATAAAACTAGTATTTAGTATTAATGGATTTGGATCTTAATTATAAAGTGAAATTCCTATAAAGTAAGAAAGTGTGGGGATGTTCACCTTTGGATCAATAAAATGGATGGTATGTGTATCCCAACAATTGATTCAATTATGATAACAACTTCACTTTTTCATTTTAGAGGGATTCTCATTTTAGATGATTCGTTTATATATTTATAGCTACACAATTGTTGTAGAATTTGCCTGTGTGGCTGGTATGTAGGATTGCAATAGTATGAGTTTGGCAGTGACTTGTTGCAGAAGTTTTTTTGAAATAAATCTAAATTATTAGTAGTTTAGATATTTATAGCATATTATAAAGGGGATTTGGGTTGATAATTATTTTTGGTGTCTTCTCATTTCATCGGAATGTGTTTTCAAGTCTGACCATATTATTTAATGGTGTAAAAATTAGCATATGAAGTTAAGAAAATAAAAATGTATCATCTCCTGTAATTATTTTCAATCTCATCCACATCACCTGCTTTTATGAAAAACAGCACACTCACACACTCACACTTTATGTTTTTAAATATGAGTAAATATTCTATCTAGTTCCTCAAAAAAAAATTTCGCAAAATAATTTAGGCCTCTAAAAACTTAAATTAAACTTGTGACTCTTTAAAATTTTAATAATATGATATATTAGTCTCTTTATGCATTTGATCATTTAAATACTAATAAAATTACACATGTAATTCGTTAATATGAAGTTAAGTGTCATGTATGTCACATAAAATAGAACGGAGCTTAAAATGACTGATTATGGTGGTTGAGATTCACAAAATAAGTCATTTAAGTCTTTATTATAACTCATAAAATGACTCATTTTATACAAATTTAGATATCAAAATGAGAGCAAAATATTTCAAAACAACGTCATTTTGCTTGCATCCAATTTTTGATGGCACGTTGTCATTGTATTTTGCCACATGTGTAAGCTCATTAATGGAGGGACTGACATGTCCATTATTTTTTATTTTGAGGCATCACAAGTTTAATTTCTTTTTTAGGTGACTAAATAGTCTAATAAAAGAATCTTAAGAGATCAATTAGGGTTCACTATTTTAATATTTATCAGTTTTAAAACCCAAAAAAGTAAAAATACTAAACATGAGTCAACAATCATACACATATTCAGCAAAAAGAAAATGATGGGCGGCACTGGATACACTTCAAAATCAATCCATTTGGCATTACCATCAAGGCTAGAATAGTGCCAACAAAAACGATTGCTAGCTCCTATCATTTAGGAACAAACACAAAAGTAATGTTATTTTGACTCATAGGTTATGAAATACTATGTCGATATACTTTCATCCACCATTAGATTGGATGTCCACTTAGTTTGCTCTCACACTAATCCAATAATAGATATGAATGTGTTGATAATATGTTTGTATAAGTTAAAATAATATTTCTCTAAATGCAAACCCACATAAGAACCATCGATAACCAAGGGTTGCCAATACTGATGTCGTTACCAAAATAAGAAAAAACAAAAAATAGACTACCAGCACCCCAACCAATAACTTATCAAAGCAGTAGAAAACAATGATACAGAGGATCAAACCGTGACAACAAACGCCAGCAGAAAAGCAAAGAAACCACTCTAATTCTCATCAAATTATTCTTCGGTTTGGTTTGGTCAATGACTTTAAGAAAAATATTTCTTTTTAGTTGATATTTTTTAAATAAGATCTTTTGAAAATATATAAGTTATTTTACGTTTATATGTTGTTAATTTATGTTTGAAGTAATATTAGAAGATTTTTATTTATTGTTAAATATCTTTTTTTATATTATAATTTTTTTTTATCTTTTCTAGTGATTCTGCTTTTATTTTAAAAAAATTACCCAAACATACTTTAAAAACACCAAAAGATTTTTTTTATATTTATGAAAATAATGACATCCAAATGATCTCTTAAGTGACCAGGAGGATTACCTCAAAGTAAAACATGATTATGTTTTGTGGGTTTACAAATAAATATTGTAGAAAAAAATTAAAATTAAATAGAGTATCTATTTATTTTCTAATTTTTCTCTCTTATTGCATTTTTTTTGTCTACTTTATACTTTATGTAAATATGTTATGTTGTGAACTTAATCATAAAAATAAAATTTATAAACTAATCTTTATATATATATATATATATATATATATATATATATATATATTTGTAATGCTCATCAATCATAAGGGATCATAAGGAAATAGTTTTTGTGTGACATTTTTTATGGGGTAATTTTTAATATATATATCTCTGTGTGTGTATGTGTGTGTGTGTGTGTGTGTGTGTGTGTGTTATTCCTAAACTAAATGAGTTATAATTAAAATTTGTATGTCAATGTGAGTAAGATATGAATTTGGCATGTGAGAGAAAAACAAATTTTGGATGTGAGTACCAAATGAATTTTGCATGAAAATTTTGTCTAAAATGTGTTTCTCACTAACATGCAAAATTGTTATAATAGCAACTGTAGTGTTATTTGCAAAGTTCCATTTTATAATTTAGATAACTTAAAAAGATCCATCTAATATTTGGAAGTTGACGAAAATGAGAAAATTACAGGATGTATATACATATACTTATAAATTATTCATTTTAAACAAAATTACATCATCCAAGAATATCATGCAAAACTTATCTTCTTTGACATTATTTTAAAAATTATTTTATTATTTTATTTTATAATTTATTTCACAACACAATGTATTTACAGAAAATTAAAAAAATGAAAAGGATAAAAATCAATAAAAGAGAAAAAATCAGACAAATATATAAATATACATACTCTTTTGTTTTGCGTTCTCTCCATATTATTTTAATTTCTACAATTCAATAAAAAATAATCAATCTTCACTTTAAAGTAACCATGATTAACTATGGTTAAGTTTTAACAAAAAAATAAGTGAGTGGTTTTTTTTTTAAACGAGTTTAGAGTTTATCTTTTCTGAAAATTAGCTACAAATAATTGTAAATTTTTTAATAATAAATTAGAATACATTTTTCTATATGCTTCGAGTTTAGTGTTTTTTTTTTTTTTGGTTCAATATCAATCTTAAATTTTTTCAAAAACTAAATAAATAAACTAACCTCTATGTACTCCTCAATGGGGTAAAATTTCCTATATATATATATATACTTGCAGCAAATAACTCTCTAGTCACGTCAAGCCGCTTTATATGTTTACAACTTACTTTGTTATTGCTCAGTAAGCTTGCCTATGTAAGTTCGTAAAACAAAGAAAATGATGGTCATTCAATCATAATAAAATCAAACAAGGAGCGCAACACACAACATACTAAAACAAGCCATACAAAATATTTTCTCCTTAATACATCCAACATAGCATCTACCTGAATTTTCTCCTATTTGAAGGTTCTTTACATCACACCACCAATATGTATATATTACTTGACACTGCAACAGAGAAATATTATTGTTAGAGAAGAGGCACAAGAAGGATAGAAGTAAGCACTAGAACGGAAGTAACAACTTCAACCACTTACCAAACATTTCTACTCCAGCTAAAACCCTGCCCTTGCATGACCTTGTGAAATCTGATATTGTTCAGATATACCTAAATGGGCCATTAAAAGCCAGACATGGGTAAGCAACTCACCACCTTTGCTAAGTTGCTTAGCATGATCAAGCCCTCTACAATGGCTTGCTGCATGACACAACATCTCCACCCAAACATGACTAATCATATCCCATTTCTGTTCTTTGGACCAATTCTTCTCCGTTTCTATAGACTGAATGGATTTGGCAAGCCTACAAGCATCAAAAAGCACAGACTTGCTTCTATCTCCTTTGACTTCTGATGGTGGAATGTCTGTATTCACTCGGAGAATCATCCCACATGCTTCATTTCTTTTCTTTATATCTTTTCTTTCCTCTAGGAATACACTAGCCTCAGCACACGTGTCAGCAAATCTAATCAGACCTATTCCATGGGGCAGCATAAATGGGCACAACACAAGGAGATACAACATATAATTTGATAACAATCTACTTGTTACACAACTTTGAAGGGTGACAACATTTGTATTGTCAGTTTCATCTGAATAATAGCAAAGATCTGTAGCAATATGCCAAAGCAGAATACTCTGATCAAACTCTACCTTAACACTCCAATCAATGGCATCATGACAGTTCCATTTGACTAGAACTTGATCACCTCTATGAGCACATAACGTTTTACACGCTTCAATATCTGATGCACCTCTTGCCTTCTCCATAAGTTGATCGAAAATGAGGATTTTAAGTTGTTCAGGGACATTTGGTGTGTGTGTATAGTAAGACTTCTCGAAAAACTGATAAATGTGAAGGAGTTTTTGGATTTTGATGCATTTGATGGGCTCATCCTTCAAGCAAAAACTAATGAGATTGAACTGTGACAAAAGGTTGGACCACCTATTAATGTGTGACAATTTAAAGCATATTTGAAAACATGAGATTGCCTTGTAGAGAAGATCCACTCCCCAATTTTTGTGCTTGATCAACCAAAGCATTGCCCAATCTGAAGAAAGTAGAACGATAACAGCATATATTTCAAGGCAGATAGCCCCAAGGAAAAGCACCAAAGTAATAACCTGATCATAATTTATGGGCTTTTCATGGATCAGATAATAGAAGGTAATAAATGCAGAGAGTGTACAAGAGAAGCTCACAAATTTGAAGAAAATGCCAGGACGTGAGTATGTGAGAACTGCCTTTGTATACAGAATATCATACATCAATCCAAGTTCAACCTCGACCACTTGAAAAACATCCCTCCGAGACTTGTTCCCAAGGAGGCTGAGGCTGTTCCTGAGGTCTTGATGACTCAGGATGAGATCTGCAAATAGACACTTAAAAGTCCTGAATAAATAGAATCCATCATGCAAAGAGGAAGCATCCGCAATACTGTTGTTTGCTGTTGCCCCTTGAGAATAGGGCAAGACAAGGTAAGGAGCTTCAATGGTTATCCCATAGCCAACTCCACCACCTTCAGCTCCTCTTGCAGCGTACTCATCCATGAATTTTGCATAATTTGGTCCCGGGTCCGGAGGAGGGAGAATAGATTCTCTGAAGTTTTTGCTGCTTCCGGATCTCAATGACCATGTTCTCTCACCATATTTGATGATTCCAGCCACAATCACTGGAATGGTGACAAAGTTAAGGAGCTGTGATTCCATGACCTGTAAACCACATAAACCGCCACTGACAACTGGTAGAATAAACCAAGCATGTGTCGTAGCCACAGCTCATTGTCCTCAAGGGAAAAGGCAGTGATATTGTCAGGGCCACCAAGATGCACAAGAAGGAAGGGTGCCCAGGTGGCCATAACTACGAAGTTGGGGTCTTTTGATGGATCTTTGGTGTCTTTGGAAAGAATGCCAAGAGCAACGGTAGCAATCCAATCTGCTGACAGATAGGTGAACCAAACAATGAACTGGAGCCATGTATTAACTTTGTACTTCCTTCGCTTGCCAAAAAGTATGAGGACTATCTGCAAGAAGAGACTGCTTAGAACTAGAATCCGAACTTCCAGGACCTCCAATGCTTTCCACAGTTTTGTAAGGCGTGGCATGAACCGACTGGAATTTTGTTGTGTTGAAAATATCATACTGCTAACAACTGAAAATACAGCTACTCAGGGTCAATTTGTGAGGAGATCAAAGGAAAAGCACTAATCCTGAGTACTGGAGGGTGGAGACATATACAATCATCACCACTTTGCCGAGGAAGGTAACTGGCAAGCTAACAAACACTGACGTTTCTCTTACGTGAAACGAGCATAAATTTTGTGTTTCTCCTTGAACGCTCCTTTTACAGCACAGCAGTGCCACAACGTTCCCCTTTTTCCTTTTTTTGACTAGTCATGTGCATGTGGTTTCGCCAAAGGTGATGTTTTCTTTTTTTTTTTCTTAGTAAATGCTTAATTTAATTCCTCGAATTTAATTTTTTTTTGGTAGAGTATTTTTATTTAGGTGTGTGAAACTTAGAAATTAAATTTTTGGTTTATAAAATTATATGACTGATAATTAACAAACTGATAATATACTGGCACTCTAATTGGCTTTCAACAATTCAATTGTATGAAAATAAGTTTATTTTTATGATTAAAGACAAACATAATTGAAAATTATGAGGTGAACTCAGCATATAAATAAAATAAAATTATAAATTTATTTGGTTTATGTTGGCAATATGACTCTATTATTCAATTGTGTTACATTTGAGATAAAATGGAACGTCAATTTATTATCAATATATTACCTAGCATGACGCATTAATAAATAATAATAATAATATAATAACAAAAATAAAATTAGAGACTAGATTAATTTGTATTATACAATTTAAGGAATTGAAATATTAATTTTCAAATTTCAAGAACGAAGTGAATCGTATGCATAATTTTAGGGACCACAATAGTCATTTGCTTTCTTAGATCTTTTTCTACTCACAAGTTACATACACACAATAATATATATATATATATATATATATATATATACACTCTAAGAAATTGTGTTATTATAATTTTTTTTATTTCCAAAATACGTATACCCTTTTTCTTATAAAATTAAGCTATATTTAACTCATTTTAAAATTTTTTATTAATTTTTTATTCTCTCATGCTTATTATATTATTGTTGGCTAAATTTTATTATTAATTATATATTTTATGAAATAAATTTTATATACTTATAATAATTAAAATATATATTGATATGTAGTTAATTTAATTTTGAAATTATTATTACAATAAGAAAACAAATTCTTCATCGTAGCTTTAGTAAAAAAAAAGTAAAAAATAAAAACATTTTTCAAAAAGTATTTTAAAAATAAAAATATATTTTCTCAACTATTAATTTTAGAATATTAACATATGCTTTTCTATTAAGAACACAAACCTTTTTCTATTATCTTCTCCGTGGTCATCATCTTTATATGCAAATTAACAAATAATTTGACTGAGTTTTTTACATAAATAAAACGAAAAAAAAGCATACTATATATATAGCCGGTTATGAAAAGTATTACACAAATATCCTAGTTTGAGTTATATAGAAATTGGGTTAACCCAATTTTAATTCAACACATTATCGGCTTGCACAATAAATTGGTTTAAATCAATTTGACCAAAATCGGTTCAAATTGATTACTATAAATAATTAGAAGGTATCAAACTGTGTGAGAAATCGATTTATGTCGATTCTAAAATTAATTTAAACTGATTTCTCACACATTGTGATTATCTACAGTAATTGGTTTAAACCAATTTTAGAGTGTGTCAAATTGTATAAAATAATCGGTTTAAACCGATTTTGGAATGAATTTGTACTTTATCAAGATATTTGATACATGGCTCCTGCTAAAAGAAACTGGAGAATACATCAAAACTCATATACCGATTTTTCAACTTATTCTGACACCTTTTTTTTTTTTATAGAGTTTTTACTAGTTTTATAGGTTGAATACATCAAAACTCATACTGATTTCTTAATAAATGTTCTTACTCCTTCGACTATTTATTAGATAAATCCTAATGAAAATACCAAAGGAAAAGGGGGTCAGTTGTTTGCTTTTTGGTTATGATTATGATTATAATTTTTTTTTTTACATTAGGATTTTTGAGTCAATGAGATTTGAATGTATGATTTCATGTTAACTTTCTAAATTAGTGGCTTTATTGTGACTTATATTTTATTTGTGAGTTACATATATATTTTGCCAGTAAGATAAACACTCGTTGACTCGTGTCAAAATTTAAAACCGAAACAAGTGTTGCAAGTGTGGAACATTTATGTGTGTCCCAAGTCCTATTATTTTAATTCAGAAATGAAAACTTTGATATTTGTTAATGTTATTTTTTTTCATTTTCTGTTTGTTTACTTTATAATTGGGGAAATTTACAGAAATAAAATAAAAATGGAGAGAGAGTAAGTGATTCCCCGATTTTGAATTAGGTTACGTAAATGTCCTCTTTTTTTTAATGGAAGTCGATTAAATCGACTTCCACAGATAACAAAATGTTCCCATGCAAAACACATATAAGTCAAGTTAAGTCGACTTCATAGAGGACAAAAAAAAAAGCAACAGTGTGTGTCAGAAACAGTATCAACTCGTGTGGAATCGACTTGTGAGGAAAAAAAATTTTCATGCGACCTACATGGAAGTTGATTTAAATCGACTTCAGATAGGACAAATGAAGTGGGGCCGCGTGTGTCAGGAACAGTTGCAAGTCGTGTATAATCGACTTCTGTACAACACAGAAGTCGATTTAAATCGACTTCTGTACAAATCGACTTCTGTGTTGTACAGAAGTCGATTATACACGACTTGCAACCTGCTCGACACACCACTACCAAATCGGCTAGACGATTTTAATCGACTTTTGAAGTCGATTTCACATTTTTTCAAGTTGCTCAACCTCTATAAATATGAGCATTCGGACAAAATGTCAAAATTAAACCTAAATCACATTAATTAACATTTTTTAAATATAAATTGGCCTCAAATAAAAAATTTACATCTACACTATAATTTACCATTATCAGATATGAAATAGACTTAAATAAAATATGCTTCAAAGTCTAAAAGTTTACTTAAACAACATTATATTTATTAAAGTTTGTCAGTTATTCTAAACAATGCCTTTATTATAATAAATAAAAACTTTTAAACAAAAATTTAATGTTACCATTTAAAATTATAATTATGTTTTATGCCTAGTAAATAAAAATAACAAAAACTAAAATCAAATTATCTTATCAAAATTAACCAATTCAAATTAAGCTTAATGTCCACTAATTTTCTAAAACTTTAATACTTTCCACTAATTCATTCTAACGAATAAAATAACACATTCAATGAAAAAAATTTAACTAAGCATTCACCATTTACTTACATTAAATTCTATTAACATTTACTAATAAAATAAAATAAATTTGTGACTCTTATTATTATATAATATTATAGTGTTCTTTGTAGTTTATTATACTTAAACAAGTACAACCAAATTAAACTATAACAAATTTAAATTATTACATTTCAAACTAATAAAAACTTCTACTTAAGTTAGTTATGTTTTTATGCCAAGTAAATAAAATAAACTAAAACTCAAATCAAAATATCTTATCAAAATTAGTCAATTATATTAAACCTAAATGCCTATTAAGCTAAAACTTGAATATTTTCCAATAATTCATTATAACAACATTGATTTTAGTTTTTGTTATTTTTATTTACTAGGCATAAAACATAATTATAATTTTAAATGGTAACATTAAATTTTTGTTTAAAAGTTTTTATTTATTATAATAAAGGCATTGTTTAGAATAACTGACAAACTTTAATAAATATAATGTTGTTTAAGTAAACTTTTAGACTTTGAAGCATATTTTATTTAAGTCTATTTCATGTTTGATAATGGTAAATTATAGTGTAGTTGTAAATTTTTTATTTGAGGCCAATTTATATTTTAAAAATGTTAATTAATGTGGTTTAGGTTTAATTTTGACATTTTGTCCGAATGCTCATATTTATAGAGATTGAGCAGCTTGAAAATGTGTGAAATCGACTTCAAAAGTCGATTAAAATCGTCTAGCTGACTGGTAGCAGGGTGTGTCAGGAATAGTTGCAAGTCGTGTATAATCGACTTCTGTACAACACAGAAATCGATTTAAATCGACTTCTGTGTTGTACAGAAGTCGATTATACACGACTTGCAACTGTTCTTGACACACGCGGCCCCACTTCATTTGTCCTATCTGAAGTCGATTTAAATCGACTTCCATGTAGGTCGCATGAAAATTTTTTTTCCCCACAAGTCGATTCCACACAAGTTGATACTGTTTCTGACACACACTGTTGCTTTTTTTTTTGTCCTCTATGAAGTCAACTTAACTCGACTTATATGTGTTTTGCATGGGAACATTTTGTTATCTGTAAATCGACTTCCATTAAAAAAAAAGAGGACATTTACGTAACCTAATTCAAAACCAGGGAATCACGTAATCTCTCTCCATTTTTATTTTATTTCTGTAAATTTCCCTAATTGGTTGGGGTTTTGAGAATTTTCGTGTTTCAATTGAAGGATGTGGCGGCTAAAGACGCATGGAGGGCAGAGTTGGATGATGATTTTGACTTGAGAGAGAAAGCAACGGAGGAATGTTTGATGAGAAGGACGCTAGCTGCTCATACAGATTATATCTACACTCGGAATCATAAACCCAAACCTTAATTAAGTATCAATATAATTGCATCACTAGCTTTTCCAGAACAAAAGCAGAAAAGCAATAACATTCATAAACAAATTGTTGGTGGGCTTCCCTGCTCAAGGGGCCAACAACTTACAAGAGACAAAAGAAAAAGAAACAAAAACGTCAAGGGGCCAACAACTTACAAAAGGCCCAAAAAAAGGAAAAAGAGGCAAAAACGGAAAAAGAAACCACAAAAAAAAGAAGAGTTAAAAAGGAAAACGCTACAGTAGCATTCATAATTGAAAAACCAAAATAGAGAGAACGCGAACAGGAGGTTAGCGCCATGGAAAAGAAGAAAAAGGGCAGTGCAGGATTCATCATCAGACAGGTAAATGTATTTTGTTTATCATGAAAATTTAGTATATTGTTCCTGATGTTGAGCTTGATTGTTTGATATAGCCTATTAATTTTTATTACCTTCTCTGGTGGCTATTTGTGAGACTCATATTATGAAGTTATATGGTTGTGTTCTGTCTTTAGGTGAGTATTTTGTTGATTGTTGAGATTCTCTAATACTATTAAGAAGACTGATTGTATTTCCATTGATCATAGTGAAAGTTTTTGCTGGACTAGGTCCCGTAGATTTTTTATCCCTTTAATAGTAGATTTTCCCACGTTAAAAATTAAGGTGTCTCTTGTTTTATTTTTCTGCCAAGTTATTATATTGCCTAGAGTATTTTTTGGTACTACCTATTTAACTACACAGGTATGAAGAAATATTTATTACTTTCACTGTTAATAATATGTTCATTCCTAAGATTTCCCCAACATAAATCAATATATATGTTGCTATTTTGCATACATAAATATACGTATACTCTTGTTCATAGATTTTATACTTTTGTGTTGTTCCGAGTAGAAGGGATGTAGGTTCCTAAGGATATAGGTTCCTTAAATATTTAGCTCTTGACAACCTGTCTCTCACAAATTGAGTATTAGTGAAGCAAGGAAAAATTGTATGCGATTGAACTTTTTTTTTTCCTTTTTTATTTTAATAATTATTTTTGGGCTTTAGTTGGATTTTCCATATCTATTTGCATATTCCATCTTTGGCGCGTGTGCTTTCTCTCCAGTTTCTTTTAGCAGGGGTCATGCATCAAATATCTCGATAAAGTATAAATTCAATGATTGAAAAAGCAGTTTAAGTTGATTCCAAAATCGGTTCAAACCTATTTTTCATACAATCTAACACACTCTTGATACACAGTCTAGCATACTCTAAAATAAATTGATTTTAGTCAAATCGATTTAAGCTGACTTCTTGTGCAAGCCAACAATGTGTTGAACTAAAATCGGTTTAACCCAATTTCTATATAACCCAAAATAGGATATTTGTGTAATATTTTTCATAATAGGCTATATATATATATATATATATATATAAAGTAAAATTAGAGTTTTTTACATAAATAAAATAAAAAAGGCATATTATATATATATATATATATTCTAAAAATCAACAACTTAAAAATATGTAATGTTTTAATTTATAAAATTTATTTTAATAAGTCATTGTCACTATTATAATTGAATTTATTCTCTTAATATAGTAAAATTTAAAAACTATATTATATTATTATAAGTCACATATGTTTTGATTTGAAAAATTAAAATGATAAGTATGATAAAATGGAGAATTAATAGAACATTTAATATGAATTAAGGTGTAAGTTTTTCCAATTTTTTAAGGGAAATACATGTTTTAGAAATTAAAAAGAAAGAAAGTCAATGTAATGAAGAAAGGGAGCAGCAAAGGGGTGGTGGGGTGTGGCTTCGAAATGGGGTTGTTTTGGAAGTGGAAGAAGGGAAGGGAAGGCACAGTGAAGGGCGAGGGAATGGAGAAGGAAGGAGTTGGTGAAGGTTGGAAAGTGAAGGGAGAGAGAGAGAAGAGGAAGATGATGAAGTTAAGAGAAGCATTTTTCGATGCCAATTGAGCCTCCTCGTAGAGATCTTCTTCTTCTTCTTCCGAACACAGTTACAATGTTGGTGAGTGTGAGATGAGTGAACCACGTGCTTCGGTCTCACTTTGCCTTCTGTTGTAAGGATCACCGTCGCGGGGATCAAAAGCACAAGCACGTGGGCCTAGACCCCCAAATTTATTAATACAAAATATTTTTAAGGTGATTGTTAGGCTTTTTCACCAAAAAAAATTTAAAAAAAATATTATTTATAAATTTACAACTGGTTTAATATTATTTACCAATACACACTAAATATAAAACGGTCAATAGTAAAATAGCATACTAAATACAAATCGGCTAGCTCTTAAACGATTCACTGACCGACATGTTTAATTGTGCAATGATTTAATGGGTACAAGTGGGAACAGTGCCAACACTAAATCAGTTGCGATTTATGCACGCCAAACCGTTCCAAAGATAAACGTTTTTTTGCTAAAGTACATTTACAAAATTTAAACCTTATTTTTTGTCAAAAAATAAGTTATAAGAAAATTTCTAACCTTAAACTACACAAAAATAAACTTACAAACTATTATTGAATTTGTATAATAATCAAAATAAAAATAGATGAGCCAAATTAAAGTCACATTACTAAATTATTATCAACATTAATTATTCATAAATAAAACACAATATAATCTCAAAATTTAACGAATTCTCATAAATTGAAAATTATGAGGTGAATTTAGCATATAAATAAAATAAAATTATAAATTTATTTGGTTTATGTTGGCAATATGACTCTGTTATTCAATTGTGTTGCATTTGAGATAAAATGGAACATCAATTTATTATCAATATATTACCTAGCATGACGCATTAATAAATAATAATAATATAATAAAAAAAATAAAATTAGAGACTAGATTAATTTGTATTATACAATTTCAGGATTTGAAATGTTAATTTTCAAATTTCAAGAATGAAGTGACTCGTATGCATAATTTTAGTGACCACAATAGTCATTTGCTTTCTTAGATATTTTTCTACTCACAAGTTACATACACACAATAATATATATATATATATATATATATATATATATATATATATATGTTCTAAGAAATTGTATTATTATATTTTTTTTATTTCCAAAATACGTATACCCTTTTCTTATAAAATTAAGCTATATTTTAACTCATTTTAAAATTTTTCATTAATTTTTTATTCTCTCATGCTTATTATATTATTGTTGGCTAAATTTTATTAATAATTATATATTTTATAAAATAAATTTTATATGCTTATAATAATTAAAATATATATTGATATGTAGTTAATTTAATTTTGAAATTATTATTACACTAAGAAAATAATTTCTTCATCGTAGCTTTAGTAAAAAAAGAGTAAAAATAAAAACATTTTTAACAAATATTTTAAAAATAAAAAATATATTTTCTCAACTATTAATTTTAGAAAATTAACATATGCTTTTCTATTAAGAACACAAACCTTTTTCTATTATATTCTCCGTGGTTATCTTTATATGCAAATTAACAAATAATTTTTCTGAGTTTTTTACATAAATAAAATAAAAAAAAGGCATATTATATATATAGCCTGTTATGAAAAGTATTACACAATTATTTTAGTTTGGGTTATATAGAAATCGGGTTAAACCGATATTAGTTCAACACATTGTTGACTTGCACAAGAAATCGGTTTAAATCGATTTGGCCAAAATCGGTTTAAATCAATTATTGTAGATAATCAAAAGGTGTCAAAATGTGTGAGAAATCTGTTTAAGTCGATTCTAAAATCGGTTTAAATTGATTTCTCACACATTTTGATATGTTGTGATTATCTACCGTAATCGGTTTAAACCGATTTTAGAGTGTGTCAGATTGTATAAAGAATTAGTTTAAACCGATTTTGGAATGAATTTGTACTTTATCGAGATATTTGATACATGACTCCTGCTAAAAGAAACTGGAGAATACATCAAAACTCATATGCCGATTTTTCAACTCATTCTGACACCTTTTTCTTTAGAGTTTTTACTAGTTTTATAGGTTGAATACATCAAAGCTCATATACTGATTTCTTAATAAATGTTCTTGCTCCTTCAACTATTTATTAGATAAATCCTAATGAAAATACCAAAGAAAAAGGGGGTCGGTTGTTTGCTTTTTGATTATGATTATGATTTTTTTTTTCATTCGGATTTTTGAGTCTATGAGATTTGAATGTATGATTTCATGTTAACTTTCTAAATTAGTGGCTTTATTGTGACTTACATTTTATTTGTGAGTTATATATATATATTTTGCCAGTAAGATAAACACTTGTTGACTCATGTCAAAATTTAAAACCGAAACAAGTGTTGCAAGTGTGGAACATTTATGTGTGTCCCAAGTCCTATTATTTTAATTCAGAAATGAAAACTATGATATTTGTTAATGTTATTTTTTTTCATTTTCTGTTTGTTTACTTTATAATTGATTGGGGTTTTGAGAATTTTCGTGTTTCAATTGAAGGATGTGGCGGCTAAAGATGCATGGAGGGCAGGGTTGGATGATGATTGTGACTTGAGAGAGAAAGCAACGGAGGAATGTTTAATGAGAAGGACGCTAACTGCTCATACAGATTATATCTATACTCGGAAGCATAAACCCAAGCCTTAATTAAGTATCAATATAATTGCATCACTAGCTTTTCCAGAACAAAAGCAGAAAAGCAATAAAATTCATAAATAAATTGTCGGTGGGCTTCCCTCCTTATGGGCCAACAACTTATAAAAGAAAAAACAAAAACAAAAACAAAAAGGAACAAAAACGGAAAAAGAAACAAAAAAAAAGAGATAAAAAGGAAAACGCTACACTAGCATTCATAATTGAAAAACCAGAATAGAGAGACGCGAACAGGAGGTTAGCGTAGTGGAGAAAAAGAAATTGGGCACTGTGGTGTTCATTATCAGATAGGTAAACGTGCTCCGTTTATCATGAAAATTTAGTATGTTGTTTCTGATGTTGAACTTGATAATTTGATATAGCCTGTTAATTTTTATTGCCTTCTCAGGTGGCTGTTTGCGATACCTATATTGTGGAATTATATGGTTGTGTTCTATCCTTTGGATGAGTATTCTGTTAATTGTTGAGATTCCTTAGTGCTATTAGGAAAACTGATTGTATTCCCATTGATCATAATGAAAGTTTTTTGTTGGACTAGGTCCCGTGGTTTTTTATTCCTCTAATCGGGAGTTTTTCCACGTTAAAAATTGCGATGTCTCTTGTTTTATTTTTCTGCCATGTTATATACTGCCTAGAGTATTTTTTTTATGGTACCTATTTAACTGCATAGGTGTAGGAAAATATTTATTGCTTCCACTATTAATAACAAGTTCATTCCTAAGATTTCCCAACATAAATCAATATATATGTTGCTATTTTGCATACATAAATATATGTATAATCTTGTTCATAGATTTTATACTTTTGTGTTGTTCCGAGTAGAAGGGATGTAGGTTCCTAAGGATATACGTTCCTTAAATATTTAGCTCTTGACAACCTGTCTCTCACAAATTGAGTATTAGTGAGGCAAGGAAAAAATGTATGCGATTGAACTTTTTTTCTTCCTTTTTTATTTTAATAATTATTTTTGGGCCTTAGTTGGATTTTCCATATCTATTTGCATATTCCATCTCTGGTGCACTATGCTTTCTCCCCAGTTTCTTTTAGCAGGACTCATGCATCAAATATCTCGACAAGGTACAAATTCAATGTTTGAAAAAGCGGTTTAAGTTGATTCCAAAATCGGTTTAAACTTATTTTTTATACAATCTGACACACCGTGACACGCAATCTAGCGTACTCTAAAATAAACTGATTTTAGTCAAATCGATTTAAGCCGATTTAAGTTGATTTCTTGTACAAGCCAACAACGTGTTGAACTAAAATCGGTTTAACCCAATTTCTATATAACTCAAAATAGGACATTTGTGTAATACTTTTCATAACATGCTATATATATAATATGTCTTTTTTTGTTTTATTTATGTAAAAAACTCTAATTTTACTTTATACACACACGCATATATATATATATAAATCAACAACTTAAAAATATGTAACGTTTTAATTTATAAAATTTATTTTAATAAGTCATTGTCACTATTATAATTGATTTTATTCTCTTAATATAGGAAAATTTAAAAACTATATTATATTATTATAAGTCACATATGTTTTGATTTGAAAAATTAAAATAATAAGTATGATAAAATGGAGAATTAATAGAACATTTAATATGAATTAAGGTGTAAGTTTTTCCAATTTTTTATGGGAAATACATGTTTAGAAATTAAAAAGAAAGAAAGTCAATGTAATGAAGAAAGGGAGCAGCAAAGGGATGGAGGGGTGTGGCTTCGAAGTGGGGTCGTTTTGGAAGTGGAAGAAGGGAAGGGAAGGCGCAGTGAAGGCGCAGTGAAGGGTGAGGGAATGGAGAAGGAAGGAGTTGGTGAAGGTTGGAAAGTGAAGGGAGAGAGAGAGAAGAGGAAGATGATGATGCCAAGAGAAGCATTTTTCAATGCCAATAGAGCCTCCTCATGGAGATCTTCTTCTTCTTCTTCTGAACACGGTTACAATGTTGGTGACTGTGAGATGAGTGAACCAGGTGCTTCGGCCTCACTTGCCTTCTGTTGTCTTGGATCGCCTTCGCGGGGATTAAAAGCACAAGCACGTGGGCCTAGACCCTCAAATTTATTAATACAAAATATTTTTAAGGTGATTGTTAGGCTTTTTCACCCAAAAAAAAATGAAAAAAAATATTATTTACAGATTTGCAACTGGTGTAATATTATTTATCAATATATACTAAATATAAAACGGTCAACAGTAAAATGGTATACTAAACACAAATCGGCTAGCTGTTAAATGATTTACTGACCGACGTTTTTGACTATGCAATGATTTAACGGGTACATGTAAAAATAGTGCTAGCACTAAAACGGCTGGCAGCTGGCCAATTTATGCACGCCAAACTGTTCCAAAGATAAACGTTTTATGCTAAAGTAAACTTACAATATTTAAACCTTATTTTTTTTTGCAGAAAATCTCTAACCTTAAACTACACCAAAATAAACTTATAAACTATTATTGAACTTGCATAATAATCAAAATAAAGATAATTGAGCCAAACTAAAGTCACATTACTAAATTATTATCAACATTAATTATTCATAAATAAAACATAATATAATCTCAAATTTTAATGAATTCTCATAAATTTTATTTAACCAATAACAAACCTAAATTAAACTAAACCTACATACTGAAATAAATATGAATATATATAAATAAATAAACCACATTTTCAAATACATGAACTAGACTATTCAAATAAAAAAAATACACAATTTTAAGTTATTTGTTGCTATAACTCCATAAAGTAAAAAAATTCATTAAACTATTTCAATTAGTTTAGCTCCTACAAGTACAAAAATTAAAAATATTTCAATTAAACTAATAGTTAGTACTTACTATTTATAAAGTTAAGTTATTTATTTAATTTGCTTCTTAATTAAGTTGAACTTATATCTAAAAGTGCAAATTATATTCAAATCAACATAAATAAATTTTAGAAGTTATAGCTATAGATCTAACTTTGATTTCATACGTGGGAGTTCTTTTTCTATGCAAAATAAACAAAAGAATAAATGACTTGCACAAACGCATTTGCGTAAGTCGTATGAATATAACATAAACGAGTTGAGGAGTTAATGGAAAGATCAACTTTTTTTTTTTGAAAAAAAAAATCTAACTTCTTTCCTATAACTAAATAAATTAAAATAAATGAACTATACTTATAAATGCAAGTGCGTTTGAGCTAGTCTTTTATTATTTCTGCTCTGATGATAGCAAATTTTTCTGTCCTCTGTATCTATATTCTTTTCTAAACACGTTTCTATTTTTACTGTCCTTATATTTTATATCCTGCCTCCCAAACCAAATGCTACATTAAACCTTTACGAACAACAACGTCGATTTAAGGTCTATAATAGTAATTTTGATCCCATGACCATATACAAGCACTCAATTTGGTTAAACTACTTTGGAGAGCTCCTAGTCGTCAAAGAGTGCCCAAGTAAAGATCAAGGATTACAGAAGTCAACGCATGGAGAGATTTCCGTTCTATCTCCTTCATCATTCCAAGCTCACTGTTCTAAGTGACGTTTGCTTTTCTTTATTTTCCGCCATCTTCTTTTATCATTTATTTTTCTTTTAGCATGAACTAAGTCCATGTTTTTAGGGTGTTGATGGATTATACTGTCTATCAATACTTTTTATGGATTAATATTATTTTTATTTTTATTCCAATAACTAAGTGTTTATATTTATCCTTAATGCTTTTAATTGCCTGATCAACAATTGATTAAATTAAGGGTTTGCAAATAACTGAAAATAGAGTTTCTAAATATTGCCTTTTAATATAAACAATGTGAGCTGAACGAAAACTAGAGATAAACAAATGGGTTCATGTGATCATTGTTTGGAAGCGATAAAACTTAATCTTTTTTCTAAATTAGTTTGTGCTAAGGGATTAGGTAATCATTTTAAGATAAAGAGAATTTCTTGACTTGAGAAAGGCTAGTAATTAATTTTGGGAGTCTGGTCATTAGTTAGTTGGAATAAAAATAATTAATTGATATGCATAATAGTTGTATTAATAGTTAGGTGAAATCAATTGCCCTAATATTTATCCCATATTATCTTCTCATCACATATTTGCTTATTACATATATTTCCATTTAGTTTATTTAAATTATTTTTCTCATTAAGCCACTAGGATTGGTCTAGTGGTGAGAGGTTTTGGTAATATGCATAAAGTCCTAGGTTTAATCTCATTGTAATTAATGTAATTTTTGAAGTATAAAAAAAATAACTTTTCCCATTTAATTTCTTCCCCTTAATTTTTCTATTAATTGTCGTAAATTTGATTTTGTCCAAATGGATTTTCCCTTAAACTACTTGGTACTTAATCTATACTCCTTGGAATGATATTTTACTCGTATTTTATTATTTGTACGATCCGGTAAACTTGCCAAAGTCGCATCACATCATATAATGGAAGAAAGTCAGTATTGAGGACTAATTTTGACAGCATTTAAAAGAAAAGGGCCTAAAATCAAATAGAAAAAAATGGGAAGCCTATACCAGAAAATAACATATATGTTCTGGGACTAAAATCATATTTAAATCTTGTTATCATTAATTGATAATAGTCATTGGATCAATCAAGATCATTTAAACAAACCAAAACCATCATTGTTGATGAAATAGGCATCAAAACGGCTAAGGTTAAGACATGAAAATAATATACTTCACTGTAACCCAAGTTCAAGACCAAAAAAAGAAAAAAAATAGTACTTAGTGTTAATGGATTTGGATCCTATAAAGTAAGAAAGTGTGAGATTTTTATGTTGGCAATATGGCTCTATTATTCAACTATATTTCATTTGATATAAATGGAACGTCAATTTATTATCAATATATTACCTAGCATGATGCATTAATAAAAAATAATAAAAAAATAAAATTAGAGACTAGATTAATTTGTATTATACAATTTCAGGAATTGAAATATTAATTTTTAAATTTCAAGAACGAAGTGACTCGTATGCATAATTTTAGTGACTACAATAGTAATTTACTTTCTTAGATCTTTTTCTACGCACACAAGTTACATACACACAATAATATATATATATATATTCTAAGAAATTGTGTTATTATATTTTTTATTTCTAAAATACATATACCTTTTTTCTTATAAAATTAAGCGATATTTTAAATCATTTTAAAATTTTCCATTAATTTTTTATTCTCTCATGCTTATTATATTATTGTTGGCTAAATTTTATTAATAATTATATATTTTATAAAATAAATTTTATATGCTTATAATAATTAAAATATATATTGATATGTAGTTAATTTAATTTTGAAATTATTATTATGCTAAGAAAACAAATTCTTCATCGTAGCTTTAGTAAAAAAAAAAAGTAAAAATAAAAAAAAAATTTAACAAATATTTTAAAAATAAAAAATATATTTTCTCAACTATTAATTTTAGAATATTAAAATATGCTTTTCTATTGAGAACACAAACCTTTTTCTATTATCTTCTCCGTGGTCATCTTTATATGCAAATTAACAAATAATTTTACTTTATACACACACACACATACACAGATATATATATATTCATATTCTAAAAATCAACAACTTAAAAATATGTAATGTTTTAATTTATAAAATTTATTTTAATAAGCCATTGTCACTATTATAATTGAATTTATTCTCTTAATATAGTAAAATCTTAAAACTATATTATATTATTATAAGTCACATATGTTTTAATTTGAAAAATTAAAATAATAAGTATAATAAAATGGCGAATTAATAGAACATTTAATATGAATCAAGGTGTAAGTTTTTCCAATATTTTAAGGGAAATACATGTTTTAGAAATTAAAAAGAAAGAAAGTCAATGTAATGAAATATTTTTTCAAGAAGTGCAGATCTGATTAACTAGCCATTTGTCATCTTCTCCTTCTTTTCTCTGGAGCAATGTAGGTTAGTGAGACTATAGATCCTTGCTTTGTGAAAGCGCTGGTGCCTAGATTTGCAGATCAGGATCATTGAACATTGAGCAATGTAAGTTGTGTGATTGTATCATAAAATTTATGGTGGTGTGGGGAGATTTACACATACATGGAAAAGAAAAGAGATAATTTTTTTTTTTTTGCAAAGAATATGGAGTTATGGACCATGTGAATTCAATACTCAACAAGAGTAAATTTAATAATAAAATAATATTATTATATTTTCTATTAAAATATTAATTTTTAAAATAAAAGAAACTCAAACAACATAAAAAAGTTTCAAACTGAATTTGAACCATCCAAATTCAATAAATATTAATTTATTGCTAAAATAATATGTTCTAACCTTTTATTAAAATATTATTTTTTAAATGAACAATCTAAGTTTAGTAAAAATGGGCTCTTTACAATTCAATTATCTCATTACAAAGTTAACCAATTTACTAGCCTCATCCCCCCAACATCATCACCCAACCACCCTAGGACCTACATCCTTTCAGTGTCCTGAACCCAACATACATATGTCATCAACACAGCAATCCACATAAACAACACCACCATAGGCATTGATCCACAACAGTGCCTAAGCAATCACTTGATCATTTACTATTACTCTTGCGATTTAGCAGTCCTCATCTTTATAAGACCTCACACGTTCTAAGAATTAATAGAGTAGAATAATGTTATTTCAACATTTAAAAGTATATGTCTAAATGAGACATTCACTTTATTATCATATATATATATATATGATGTGGTGCATGGATAGAGATATTTGAGACCACCAACTTAAACATTTACTTTTGGGTGTTAAAATATCATTCTTAATAAGAACAGCGATTTTCCTTAGCAGAGTTCGTATTAACTATATAAACGCACAATATTGTTCTCTTTAATAATGAGTAATTCAAACTAGTTCTCCTTAAATTGAAATTAATTATTTTTATTAATTTATTCGCAATGAGCTCTGGTTCGCAGCAGAACCAAACTCTCACTTGAAAAGCCAAGAGAAGAAATTAAAGCAAACAGTTTGCACCTCACCTATATCATCGATTCAGCAGGTCAGGATGGCCGATTTCGCAGTCAGTTTTGTAGCATCAAAAATTGCAGACAAGTTGTCTGGAGTCCTCATACAAGAATCGGCAGTGTTGACTGAAGTAGGAGGAAGGGTTGAACAGATTGAGAAAGAGCTGAGGCAAATGCAAGCATACTTGGAACGCGTTGGACGCAGCAGGCAAGGCTTCGATGAGCGGGTAGAGGAGCTGAACCAAGTTGCTAGTGATGCAGATGATGTCAGACGCTTCAATGAGTGGGCAGAGAAGCTGAACGAAGTTGCTCGTGATGCACAGGATGTCATACAAGACTTTGTCCTCAAATCAGTCAAGAGAAGGAGGAGATGTGGTCTCTATTTGTTTGACAGGTACAAGGTTAGCAAGGAGCTGGACAAGATCACCAGCAGGATCTTTAACCTAGCAAGCGATCTGCAGAAAGCAAACAGAGCCTTGATTGTGACCGTTGAAACTCCCGGAGAAGCCTCAGCAGCATCAGCCTCTACGCCCAACACAACAATAGTAGCACAAGCTGAGGAGAAGCTTTCTAACCTCCTGAGTCTTGATTTGATTACCTGCAGCAAGTTAAGAGATGAACTTGTAGCCATGCAAAACATTGTCTCCGGTTTGAAGTCAACAAGTCAGAGAGAGAATGCCTGGTTGGAGGAGGTGAAGAGCGTGTGTGATCTTACGGAACAGGTCGCTAGAGACTTTACCGCAAGAAAGAACAAGAAAGGGCATGCAATTTTTCCTTTCCGCCGATACGTCTCCGAGTGGAAATTTAGGAAACAGATGGAGTATGTCGCAACTCAAATTGGAGATGCGCTTCACAGAAGATTGACTTACGGAGTTGGGGAGGTGGATTTGGATTCGGGAGACGAAATAAGTGCAAGATCAATCTTTGCTCCAAGCTCGTCAATACAACGGGCGATAATTACCAAAGTCCCGTCCTTCATTTCTTTTACTACTATTCTATTCCCCCTCTTTGCTATATGGACTGCGGTACTACTCGACTTTTTCCTTCAACTTTTTCTTCGACTTTTCATACTCGCTGCCGAACCAAAAACAGTCGAGGGTAAAGCGAAGGCCACCATGAAAGAGAAGTCAACAATGATTAAGACTTTCTTGTTTAGCCTTTTAATTGATTTTGTGATTTTCGTCATCACTACTTTTTCACCCCTAGCAGTAGGGTTATTCCTCGAGACAGTTTCTTTAATTTATGAAGATATTACCCGCCAAGTATCTCTGTGGAGGTCTGTGGACAGGAATTTGAAGTCAACTCAAAAAGAATTAGACCTAATGCGTGCTTTATTCAATGATATTAGAAGTGCCCAAGGCCTGACTGAAATACAGAAAGTATGGGTGGAGCAATTAAGATTCGTGGCTCAAAATGCTCAGTCCCTCATTGATGCTGCTGGATATCGAAAGGGTAGTTTTCGCAGCAAACTTCGATTTGCCAATGACATCAACGGCTTGTTGCATGATATTCAAACTATTTCGGACAGGAAGAAAGTATATGGTGTTGCAGATATGGAAGGAAGAAGTGGGTCAGTGTCTTTGGGGCAAAGCATCCAAGTCAGAGAGTGTGAGAGTGAAACCAATTCTAGTGTTGTTGAACGTGAGGTTGATTCCAACTCCAGTACACAGCAACAGCAATCACATGCAACTGCTGCCTCCTCCTCGTACCGGCAGGCCACGGGGCTCAAACAGAAAGTCCAATCAATCAAATTAAAGGGTAAAAGCAAATGATGGATGCATTGTTTCAGGATGCACAAAAGATGGGTAAACTCAATGAAGGATCCAAAGCGTGGGTAGAGGAAATGAGAGATGTCCGTTCAATCTCATTCATCATTCCAATTAGCTCACTGTTCTCAATGGCGTTTGCTTTTCTTTATTTTCCACCATCTTCTTTTATCATTTATTTTTCTTTTAGCATGAACTAAGTCCATGTTTTTAGGGTGTTGATGGATTATACTGTCTATCAATACTTTTATGGATTAATATTAATTTTATTTTTATTCCAATAATTAAGTGTTTATATTTGTGCTTAATGCTTTTAATTGCCTTATCAACAATTGATTAAATTAAGGGTCTGCAAATAGCCAAAAATAGAGTTTCTAAACATTGCCTTTTCATATAAACATTGTGAGCTGAACGAAAACTGGAGAAAGACAAATGGGTTCATGTGGTCATTGTTTGGAAGCCATAAAACTTAATCTTTTTTCTAAATTAGTTTGTGTTAAGGGATTAGGTAATCGGTTTAGGAAAAAGAGAATTTCTTGACCTTGAGAAAGACTAGTAATTAATTAATTTAGGGAGTCTGATCATTAGTCAGTTGGAATAAAAATAAATTAATTGATATATATCCATAATAGTTGCATTAATAGTTAGGTGAAATCAATTGCTCTAATATTTAAGGGTTGAGCCATATTATTTTCTCATCACATATTTCCTTATTACATTTATTTCCATTTAGTTTATTTAAATTATTTTTCTCATTAAGCCACTAGGATTAGTCTAGTGGTGAGAGGTTTTAGATAGTATGCATGAATTCTTAGGTTTAACCTCATTGTGATTAATGTAATTTTTAAAGTATAAAAAAATTATTTTTCTCATTTAATTTCTTCCCCTTAATTTTTCTATTAATTCTCATAAATTTGATTTTGTCCAAATAGATTTTCCCTTAAACTACTCGGTACTTAATCTATACTCCTTGGAACGATATTTTACTCATACTTTATTATTTGTATAAACTTGCCAAAGTCGCATCACATCATATAATGGAAGAAAGTCAATATCAAGGACTAATTTTGACAAAATTTATAAAAAATGGACTAGAATCAATTAGAAAAAATGAGAAGCCAAAACCAGAAAATAACATATATGTTGAGGGACTAAAATCATATTTAAATCTTGTTATTATTATTTGATAATAGTCATTGGATCAATCAAGATCATTTAAACAAACCAAAACCATCATTGTTGATGAAATAGGGATCAAAACGGCTAAGGTTAAGACATGAAAATGATATCCTTCACTATAACCCAAGTTCAAGACCCAAAAAAAAAAAAAGAAGATAAAACTAGTACGTAGTATTAATGGATTTGGATCTTATAAAGTGAAATTCCTATAAAGTAAGAAAGTGTGGGGATGTTCACCTTTGGATAAACAAAATGGATGGTATGTGTGGCTCATCAATTGATTCAAATATGATAACAACTTCACTTTTTCATCTTAGAGGGATTCTCATTTTAGATGATTCGTTTATATATTAATAGGTATACAATTGTTGTAGGATTTGCCTGTGTGGTATGTAGGATTGCAATAGTATGAGTTTGGCAGTGACTTGTTGCAGAAGTTTTCTTGAAATAAATCTAAATTATTAGTAGTTTAGATATTTATAGCATATTATAAAGGGGATTTGGGTTGGTAATTGTTTTTGGCGTCTTCTCATTTCATCGGAATGTTTTTTCAAGTCTGACCATATTATTTAATGGTCTAAAAATTAGCATATGAAGTTAAGAAAATAAAAATATATCATCTCTTGTAATTATTTTCAATCTCATCCACATCACCTGCTTTATGAAAAACACCACACTCACACTTTATGTTTTTAAATATGAGTAAATATTCTATGTGGTTCCTCAAAAAAAAAAAAAATTGCAAAATAATTTAGGCCTCCAAAAACTTAATGAAACTTGTGACCCTTTAAAATTTCAATAATATGACATATTAGTCTCTTTATGCATTTGATCATTTAAATACTAACAAAATTGCACATGTAATTCGTTAATATGAAGTTAAGTGTCATGTATGTCACATAAAATAGAACGGAGCTTAAAATGACTGATTATGGTGGTTGAGATTCACAAAATGAGTCATTCATGTTTTTATTATAACTCATAAAATGACTCATTTTATACAAATTTAGATATCAAAATGAGAGCAAAATATTTCAAAACAACGTCATTTTGCTTGCATCCAATTTTTAATGGCACATTGCCATTGTATTTTGCCACATGTGTAAGCTCACTAATGGAGGGACTAGCATGTCCATTATTTTTAATTTTGAAGGATCACAAGTTTAATTTCTTTTTTAGGTGACTAAATAGTCTAATAAAAGAATCTTAAGAGATCAAATAGGGTTCACTATTTTAATATTTATCAGTTTTAACACCCGAAAAAGTAAAAATACTAAACATGAGTCAACAATCATACACATATTCAGCAAAAAGAAAATGATGGGCAGCGCTGGATACACTTCAAAATCAATCCATTTGACATTACCATCAAGGCTAGAATAGTGCCAACAAAAACGATCGCTAGCTCCTATCATTTAGGAACAAACACAAGAGTAATGTTATTTTGACTCATATTTTATGAAATACTATGTCGATATACTTTCATCCACTATTAGATTGGATGTCCACTTAATTTACTCTCACGCCTCATCCAATGATAAATATGAGGGTGTTGATAATGTGTTTGTATAAGTCAAAATAATATTTCTCCAAATGCAAACCCACATAAGAACTATCGATAACCATGGGGTTGCCAATACTGATGTTGTTACGAAAATAAGAAAAAACAAAAAATAGACTACCAGCACCCCAACCAGAAAACAATGATACAGAGGATCAAATCGTGACAACAAACGCCAGCAGAAAAGCAAAGAAACCACTCTAATTCTCATCAAATTATTCTTCGGGTTGGTTTGGTCAATGACTTTAAGAAAAATATTTCTTTTTAGTTGATATTTTTGAAATAAGATCTTTTGAAAATATGAAAGTTATTTTACGTTTATATGTTGTTAATTTATGTTTGAAGTAATATTAGAAGATTTTTATTGATTGTTAAATATCTTTTTTTATGTTATAATTTTTTTATTTTACGTTTATATGTTGTTAATTTATGTTTAAAGTAATATTAGAATATTTTTATTTATTGTTAAATATCTTTTTTATGTTATAATTATTTTTATTTTTTCCAGAAAATGAAAATTTCTTGCCTCTTAATTTTTTTTTTTATCTTTTCTAGTGATTCTGCTTTTATTTTAAAAAAATTACCCAAACATACCTTTAAAACACCAAAAGATTTTTTTTATATTTATGAAAATAATGACATCCAAATGATCTCTTAAGTGACCAAGAGGATTACCTCAAAGTAAAACATGATTATGTTTTGTGGGTTTACAAATAAATATTGTAGAAAAAAATTAAAATTAAAGAGAGTATCTATTTATTTTCTAATTTTCTCTCTTATTGATTTTTTTTGTCTAGTTTATACTTTATGTAAATATGTTATGTTGTGAACTTAATCATAAAATACAATTTATAAACTAATCTTTATATATATATTTTTTTTGTAATGCTCATCAATCATAAGGGATCATAAGGAAATAGTTTTTGTGTGACATTTTTTATGGGGTAATTTTTAATATATGTTTGTGTGTGTGTGTGTTATTCCTAAACTAAATGAGTTATAATTAAAATTTGTATGTCAATGTGAGTAAGATATGAATTTGGCATGTGAGAGAAAAACAAATTTTGGATGTGAGTACCAAATGAATTTTGCATGAAAATTTTGTCTAAAATGTGTTTCTCACTAACATGCAAAATTGTTATAATAGCAACTGTAGTGTTATTTGCAAAGTTCCATTTTATAATTTACATAACTTAAAAGATCCATCTAATATTTGGAAGTTGACGAAAATGAGAAAATTACAGGATGTATATACATGTACTTATAAATTATTCATTTTAAGCAAAATTACATCATCCGAGAATATCATCCGAGAATATTCTTTTAGCATGAACTAAGTCCATGTTTTTCGAGTGCTGATGGATTCCACTGTCTATCAATACTTTTATGGATTAATATTAATTTTATTTTTATTCCAATAACTAAGTGCTTATATTTGTGCTTAATGCTTTTAATTGCCTGATCAACAATTGATTAAATTAAAGGTTTGCAAATAACTGGAGATAGAGTTTCTAAACATTGCCTTTTAATATAAACACTGTGAGCTGAATGAAAACTGGAGATAGACAAATGGGTTCATGTGGTCATTGTTTGGAAGCCATAAAACTTATTCTTTTTTTCTAAATTAGTTTGTGCAGAGATTTGGTAATCGGTTTAGGATAAAGAGAATTTATTGACCTTGAGAGAGGCTAGTAATTAATTTAGGGAGTCCGATCATTTGTCAGTTGGAATAAACATAAATTAATTGATATCCATAATAGTTGTATTAACAGTTAGGTGAAATCAATTGCCCTAACAGTTATCCCATATTGTTTTCTCATCACATTATTTCTTATTACATTTATTTCCACTTAATTTATTTAACTTATTTTTCTCATTAAGTCACTAGAATTGGTCTAATAGTGAGAGATTTGGGTAGTGTAAATGAAGTTTTAGGTTTAATCTCATTGTGATTAATGTAATTTTTAAAGCATAAAAAAATTATTTTTCTCATTTAATTTCTTCCCCTTAATTTTTCTATTAATTCTCATAAATTTGATTTTGGCCAAATAAATTTTCCCTTAAGCTACTCGGTAATTAATCTATACTCCTTGGAACAATATTTTACTCATACTTCATTATTTGTACGATCCAGTAAACTTGCCAAAGTCGCATCACATCATGTAATGGAAGAAAGTCAATATTGAGGACTAATTTTGACAACATTTAAAAAAAGGGAATAAAATCAAATAGAAAAAAATGAGAAGCCAGAACCAGAAAATAACATATATGTTGAGGGACTAAAATCATATTTATATCCTGTTATTATTATTTGATAATAGTCATTGGATCAATCAAGATCATTTAAAACGCCAAAACCATCATTGTTGATGAAATAGGTATCAAAACGGCTAAGGTTAAGACATGAAAATAATATACTTCACTATAACCCAAGTTCAAGACCAAAAAAAAGAAAGAAAAAAATAGTACTTAGTATTAATGGATTTGAATTCTATAAAGTAAGAATCCCTATAAAATAAGAAAGTGTGCAGATTTTCACTTTTGGATCAACAAAATGGATAGTGTGTGTGTCTCATCAATTGATTCAATTATGATAACAACTTCACATTTTCACTTTAGAGGGATTCTCAATTTAGAATATTTATTTATATATTAATAGCTATACAATTGTTGTAGGATTTGCCTGTGTGGTATGTAGGATTGCAATAGTATGAGTTTGGCAGTGACTTGTTGCAAAAGTTTTCTTGAAATAAATATGAATTATTAGTAGTTTAGATATTTATAGCATATTGTAAAGGGGATTCAGGTTGGTAATTATTTTTTCCATCTCCTCATTTCATTGGAATCTTTTTTTCAAGTCCGAACATATTATTTAATGGTACAAAAATTAGCATATGAAGTTAAGAAAATAAAAAATATATCATCTCCTCTAATTATTTTCAATCTCAGCCACATCACCTGCTTTATGAAAAACACCCCGCTCACACACACACACTCTTTTTGTTTTTAATTATGAGTAAATATTCTATGTAGTTCCTCAAAAAAGTTTCGCAAAGCGATTTAAGTCTTCAAAAGCTGAAATTAAACTTGTGACCTTTTAAAATTTTAATAATATGACACATTAGTCTATTTATATTTTTGATCATTTAAATACTAACGGAATTGCACATATAGTTTGTTAATAAGACGTTAAGTGACATCTATGTTATATGAAATAGAATGGAGTTTAAAATAGCTTATTGTGGTGGCTGAATTTTCACAAAATGAGTCATTTAAGTTTTTATTATAAGACATAAAATGACTCATTTTATACGATTTTAAATATTAAAGTGAGCACCATATATTTCAAAATAATGACATTTTGCTTGCATCCAATTTTTAATGGCACGTCGTTATTGTATTTTGGCACGTGAGTAAGCTCGCTAACAAAGGGACTGACTTGTTCATTATTTTCAATTTTCAGAGGTCACGAGCTTAATTTCTTTTCCTAGGTGACTAAATAGTTTAATAAAAAAAATCTTAAGAGATCAAATAGGGCTCACTATATTAATATTTATCAGTTTTAATACCCAAAAAAGTTAAAATACCAAACAAGAGTCAGCAATCATACACATATTCAGCGAAAAGAAAATGATGGGTAGCACTAGATATACTTCAAAATCAATCCATTTGACATTACCATCGGCTAGAATAGTGCCAACAAAAACAATGGCTAGCTTATATCATTTACGAACAAACACAATAATATTAATTTGACTCACATATTGTAGAACATCGTGTTGATACACTCTCATCTACTATTAAATTGAGTATCCACTTAGTTTGCTCTCACACTTTATCCAAAAATGAATATAAGTGTGTCGATACCATGTTTATTTAAGTTAAAATATTATTTCTCCAAATGCAAACCCACATCGGAACTATCGATCACCAAGGGTTGCCAGTACTGATGTCGTTATGAAAATAAGAAAAAACAAAAAATAGACTAACAGCACCCCAGCCATCAACTTATCAAAGCAGTAGAAAACAATGATGCAGAGGATCAAACCGTAAACGCCAGTAGAAAAGCAAAGAAGAAATCACTCCAATTCTCATCAAATTATTCTTCAGGTTGTTTTGGTCAATAACTTTAAGAAAAAAAATTTAGTTGATATTTTTTAAATAAGATCTTTTGAAAATATAAAAGTTATTTTACGTTCATATGATGTTAATTTATGTTTGAAGTAATATTAGAAGATTTTTATTTATTATTAAATATCTTTTTTATGTTATAATTTATTTATATTTTTCTAGAAAATGAAAATTTCTGGCCTCTCAATTTTTTTTAATCTTTTCTAGTGATTTTGCTTTTATTTAAAAAAAATTACACAAACATACTTTAAAAACAGCAAAACATATTTTTTTATATTTATGAAAATAATGACATCCAAATGACCTCTTAAGTGACCAAGAGGATTACCTCAAAGTAAAACATGATTATGTTATGTGGGTTTCACAAATAAATATTGTAGACAAAATTGAAAATTAAATAGAGTATTTATTTTCTAATTTTCCTGTCTTATTGATTTTTTTTGTCTAGTTTACACTTTATGTAAATATGTTATGTTGTGAAATTAATTATAAAATACAATTTATAAATTAATCTTTATTTTTTTTTTTGTAATGCTCATTAATCATAAGGGATCATAACGAAATAATTTTTGTATGACATTTTTTATGGGGTAATTTTTAATATATATATATATATATATATATATCTGTGATTCCTAAACTAAATGAGTTATAATTAAAAGTTGTATGTCAATGTGAGTAAGATATGAATTTGGTATGTGAGAGAAAAACAAATTTTGGATGTGAGTACCAAATGAATTTTGCATGAAAATTTTGTATAAAATGTGTTTCTCACTAACATTAAAATTGTTGTAATAGCAACTGTAGTGTTATTTGCAAAGTTCCATTTTATAATTTACATAACTTAAAAGATCCATCTAATATTTGGGGGTTGACGAAAATGAGAAAATTACAGGATGTATATACATATACTTATAAATTATTCATTTAAAACAAAATTACATCATCCAAGAATATCATGCAAAACTTATCTTCTTTGATTGATTATTTTAAAAATTATTTTATTATTTATTTTATAATTTATTTCACATCACAATGTATTTACATAAAATTAAAAACACGAAAAGGATAAAAATCAATAAAAGAGAAAAATTAGACAAATATACAAATATACTCTTTTGTTTTGCGTTCTCTCCATATTATTTTCTACAATTCAATAAAAAATAATCAAGTTTTCAATTTAAAGTAACCACGATTAACTATGGTTAAGTTTTAGCCAAAAAATAACTGAGTGGTTTTTGTTTTATTTTTAAACGAGATTAGAGTATATCTTTTCTAAAAATTAGCTACACAAAGGATAATTGTAAATTTTTTAATAATAAATTAGAATACATTTTTCCATATGCTTCGAGTTTAGCGTGTTTTTTTTTTTTTGTTTTAAATATCGATGTTAAAATTTTTCAAAAACTAAATAAATAAACCAACCTCTATGCACTCCTCAATGGGGTAAAATTTCCTATATACATACTTACAGCAAATAACTCCTTAGTCATGGCAAGCCGCTTTATATGTTTACTACTTACTTTGTTATTGCTCAGTAAGATTGTCTATGTAAGTTCGTAAAACAAAGAAAATGATGGTCATTCAATCATAATAAAATCAAACAAGGATCGCAACACACAACATACTAAAACAAGCCATACAAAATATTTTCTCCTTAATACATCCAACATAGCAACTACCTGAATTTTCTCCTATTTGAAGGTTCCTTACATCACGCCACAAATATGTATATATTACTTGACACTGCAACAAAGAAATCTTATTGTTAGAGAAGAGGCACAAGAAGGATAGAAGTAAGCACTAGAACGGAAGTAACAACTTCAACCACTTACCAAACATTTCTATTCCAGCTAAAACGTTGCCCTTGCATGACCTTGTGAAATCTGAAATTGTTCAGATATACCTAAATGGGCCATTAAAAGCCAGACATGGGTAAGCAACTCACCACCTTTGCTAAGCTGCTTAGCATGATCAAGCCCTCTACAATGGCTTGCTGCATGACACAACATCTCCACCCAAACATGACTAATCATATCCCATTTCTGTTCTTTGGACCAATTCATCTCTGTTTCTATGGACTGAATGGATTTGGCTAGCCTACAAGCATCAAAAAGCACAGACTTGCTTCTATCTCCTTTGACTTCTGATGGTGGAATGTCTGTATTCACTCCTAGAATCATCTCACATGCTTCATTTCTTTCCCTTATACAGTTTCTTTCCTCTAGGAATTCGCTAGCCTCAGCACACGTGTCAGCAAATCTAATCAGACCTATTCCATGGGGCAGCATAAATGGGCACAACACAAGGAGATACAACATATAATTTGACAACAATCTACTTGTTACACAACTTTGAAGGGTGACACAATTTGTGTTGTCAGTTTCATCTGAATAATAGCAAAGATCTGTAGCAATATGCCAAAGCAGAATGCTCTGATCAAACTCTAACTTAACACTCCAATCAATGGCATCATGACAGTTCCATTTGACTAGAAATTGATCACCTCTATGAGCACATAACTTTTTAGGCGAGTCATAAATATCTAATGCACATCTCGACTCCGTAAGTTGATCGAAAATGAGGATTTTAAGTTGTTCCGGGACATTTTGTGTGTGTGTATAGTAAGACTTCTCAAAAAACTGATAAATGTGAAGGAGTTTTTGGATTTTGATGCATTTGATTGGCTCATCCTTCAAGCAAAAAGTAATGAGATTGAGCTGTGACATAAGGTTGGACCACCTACTATTAGTGTGTGACAATTTAAAGCATATTTGAAAACATGAGATTGCCTTGTAGAGAAGATCCACCCCCCAATTTTTGTGCTTACTCAACCAATGCATTGCCCAATCTGAAGAAAGTAGAACGATAACAGCATATATTTCAAGGCAGATAGCCCCAAGGAAAAGCACCAAAGTAATAACCTGATCATAATTTATGGGCTTTTCATGGATCAGATAATAGAAGGTAATAAATGCAGAGAGTGTACAAGAGAAGCTCACAAATTTGAAGAAAATGCCAAGAGGTGAGTATGTGAGAACTGCCTTTGTATACAGAATATCATACATCAATCCAAGTTCAACCTCCACCACTTGAAAAACATCCCTACAAGACTTGTTCTGAAAGAGGATGTCGCTGTTCCTCTGGTCGTGAGAACTTAGGATGAGATCTGCAAATAGACACTTAAAAGTCCTGAATAAATAGAATCCATCATGCAAAGAGGAAGCATCCGCAATACTGTTTTTTGCTATTCCCCCTTGAGAATGGGCCAAGGGTGGTATGGAAATAGCTTCAATCACTGTCCCAAAGCCATCTCCATCACCTGCAGCTCTTCTTGCAGTGTACTCATCCATGAATTTTGCATAATTTGGTCCCGGGTCTGGAGGAGGGAGAATAGATTCTCTGAAGTTTTTGCTGCTTCCGGATCTCAGTGACCATGCTCTCTCACCATATTTGATGATTCCAGCCACAATCACTGGAATGGTGACAAAGTTAAGGGAGCTGTGATTCCATGACCTGTAAACCACATAAACCGCCACTGTCAACTGGTAGAATAACCCAAGCATGTGTCGTAGCCACAGCTCATTGTCCTCAAGGGAAAAGGCAGTGATATTGTCAGGGCCACCAAGATGCACAAGAAGGAAGGGTGCCCAGGTGGCCATAACTACGAAGTTGGGGTCTTTTGATGGATCTTTGGTGTCTTTGGAAAGAATGCCAAGAGCAACGGTAGCAATCCAATCTGCTGACAGATAGGTGAACCAAACAATGAAGTGAAGCCATGTATTAACTTTGTACTTCCTTCGGTTGCCAAAAAGTATGAGGACTATCTGCAAGAAGAGACTGGTTAGAACCAGAATCCGAACTTGCAGGACCTCCAATGCTTTCCACAGTTTTGTAAGGTGTGGCATGAACCGACTGGAATTTTGTTGTGTTGAAAATATCATACTGCTAACAACTGAAAATACAGCTACTCAGGGTCAATTTGTGAGGAGATCAAAGGAAAAGCACTAATCCTGAGTACTGGAGGGTGGAGACATATACAATCATCATCACTTTGCCGAGGAAAGGTAACTGGCAAGCTAACAAACACTGACGTGAAACGAGCATAAATTTTGTGTTTCTCCTTGAACGCTCCTTTTACAGCACAGCAGTGCCACAACGTGCTGTGTTTTCAGTAGTTGACTCATTCATACCAGAATGTATTATTTTTCTAGTATTTTTAAATGTATTTAGTTATATTTTACATTATTTAAATTTTATTTATGTCATGTCTTCTTATTTTGCGTATCATATCAAATACTCCTACTAATATCCGTTCAACTACCAACATACCTTCTCGTTAAATGATCCTAATACTGGTCTAATGTTTGAGAATGGAGGCATTTAAGTTTCTTCTTCTTTATTATTTTTTTTTAGTAGACAATTGTGCAATTTTTTCAAAACAAAAGAAAAGAAGAGTGCAGTTGCGTCTCTACTATCTTTGGTATGTCTATATATTTTTGTTAATACATTTTATAAACTTTGTAACATTATGAAGTATATATTTTATTATTCGATATTTATGTGCAAAATCCAAACAAATTACATTAATCTTGTTTAAGGATTTTCCCATTCAAATTTCATTACCGTCAATATACCAAAAATGAAGATTTAGGTACCTGAATTTATTTTTAACTATGCCTTGTTGACAAAGATCATAGGTTATTCCTCCTTATAGTCGGGGCGATTGTCTCCCAACAATTTTAATTTTCTATCAAATTTCTTTTCTTAACTGGTTACTTTTAATTTTTTCTTTATACTTACATTGCTGTTCTTTTTTCTTTCTTTTTTTTTTTTTCAATGTCCTATTGTTAACTCTCTGATTGTTTAGTTTAATCGTCACAGTGAAAGAAAAATTTGGGAGGTACACGTTTAATGTCAAAGGTATAAGATCATCACTTAACATTTCTAGCTTTGATGGTTTGATGAAAGAGCGTTGTCGTACAACAATGGCTTAAAATTCGTTAGTCCGCCCCATCTTTCGGACTAACGTTAGTCCCCACGTTTTAAAATCACTTTAAACTGCGGGATGGATAAAAATTGATCGGATGATTGTGGTAAAAGCACGTGTGTTTTGCCTTAAATTTGTTAACAAGTCACTATTGTATACAATTTTCGCAGAAGTACCCCTTGTTCTATCCGAGTGTGGTTGTGTTGATGGTGATGAAGATTGTCCACTACCTTGTCACGACATCGGGGATGTCCTGTGCAGCCTCTTCTGCTCCACAAAATCCATAATGGAAGCTAACGAAAGTGACAAGATTTGGGAACTTCAAATATGCCACAACTACAACGTGAACAAAAACAATGTAGGGAAGAAAGATAGGTGGTGGTTTCATATCTGAAGCCATTACTACACGATGGAGTGGATTCTTCACAAAAGCCTTCCGTCACTATGACATGAAGAGAATGTTAATCACCTCCGTCGTTTTGTTCTTCACTAAACATTGAATCATATGAAGAGAAGGCTTTTACTCTTGTTCGTCTTCATGCTACATCGAATGGCACTCCTACTTTATCAATATTTAGAAACTTCAACTCAAGCCACTATTTTGCGATAACAGTTGTCCTCCACCACATAACTCTTCTCCTAGGCACACTGTTCAACCCTTTGAGAAATTTTGATTGCTTGGCTTCATTGTAAGAAAATAGTCAGTAACCCGTATTATGCATGGATAGTATATAATGAGATTGGTGAATGATTCAAAATTATAGCAAGTTATTTCAAAAAATAAACTTAATTTGCCTATGTAACTCTTATTGAGATCTTAAGAATTATGAGAAGAAATGTCAATAAAATGACTGAGAGGATTATCGTATAGATTTCATATTTTTTTACACAAAATTTACGGTTATTGTCATGATCATTGAGATCGGCAGCAATAATGGTGTGCCAAATTTCATGATCACAATTTTATATTCATAATTTGTAATGTAGATTTTAAGATTACTATTTCTGATAAGAATTATCATAACATAAATATACCATGAAAGACTCTGAAACTCTTTTTTTTTAAAAAAAAAAAAAAAACAGCTTTGAGTTTTTCATTCTAAATATTTTTGGTCAATCCATCCTAAAGTTTTTGGTCATATTATTTTTATTTTAATTATGAAAGTCTTCTATTTAAAACGGAAAGACCTATTCCTGGTACAATGTACATCAATGTTCTTTGAATGCAAAATCACTCCTAATAGATCAGAGTTACCTTACCATCATCCAAATATAAAAATTACAAACCAATAAGTTATAAAGCACTAATATTGAACTTCAAGTTGTACAAACCATAGTTTTGGTACAAAAGACAAAGACGTAGAAGAACCAAGCAACAAACAGCAAAGTCAACGGAAGTTCCAAAAAGTCTAAATCTCAATATTATTTAGATCCACACACACTAACCTCCACTATCAAGGTTTACGATATAGCTTACCATATAGTGATTCTCTCTCCAAATGAATACAGCACACTTCTTGTTTTCAGTTGTATGGAAGTTGAAATAGATATGGTCACTTTCATACAATCTATTTTGTTCACAATACTCGTACCGTCCCTTCCCAATATGGCATTAGTTGTTCCGATCATCGGACCATATTAGTTCCCAAACATGTCCATTCTTGGTATGGTTGTATCTCTCACAAATAAATGAGGTTGATCTTCAAAGAACCTATCTTTAATATTGACCAGTACTACTGTATAACAAACACCATACAATTATAATCATAGGAAAATTTATAGTAATTAGTAAATAGTTTTGCCATTCCATGTACAATTCCCACAAGAACATAATAACAATTTACCAGTGGCTGCTTCCCATTGGCTTGGCTCTTAGTCAACATAAGATGGATTTGACTTTTGTTTACATCCTGTTTGAAATTTGAATCCAAAAGCATTACATCAAATTTAGACGTGATTAGTATGTGCAGTGTCCATATCATTACCTCCCGAAACGGGATTAGCGTCTCCAGACTCAAACGTTGATATAACTATGACCTCATCATTGTTTTCCTACACAAATCACACAACAAAGGGGAAACAATACATTGCGTAAGTACACCTAAGCATAGCATGCTCAATCATGTTGCATAAAATTTAGCATTCAAAAGCATTCAATAGCATTAACAAAATCATAAGCAAAAAGTTTTACTTCGCTCCTTCCTCTTGTTCCTTTTTCTTTTGTCTATTAATCTGTCTCCGCATGCTTGAAAAAAATAAACTTTCTTTATCAAAATGTTTTGTGGGAGAATGATAGTGGAGAATAGGTCACCTTACCCTAGGTAACACTATACAATGATTGTTGTAATATACCTTTAAAAAAAAAAGGCTACCCTGTTACTACACTAACAAATTTTGTCCCATATTATTTTGTCTTGGTTGTATTCCATCAAAATCAATTAGACTACATTTCTACTGGGATGATTAAATTTAATGATTGATACAAATGAGATAAATTAAAAGGGTGGACAAATGGTCACCAACTCCAAGTTGTAACACTCATCACAAAATGGCTACACAAGCAGTCATTTTAGGTCGAGACCCTTCATCAAAGGCCTTCAAGCAGTTAATATCGCTAGGTTGGCACCTTCAGCATCTCCTTCAGCAACTCCTATTGGTGGGTCATAGGTTGGAAAAGTCTTCCTTGAAACCAAAAACAATTTCATGTGAAGTGCACCCCATGATTGTGCTAAGTGGGAAAGTAACAAAATTAGACTTGAGTCCAGAGTGTAAAGTATGCCTAAAAGGCATGAAAAGTTGTGTTTTCTCCTTTTTGACAGGAAAAAAAAATTTTAAATACCAGTCATATGCATGTGGTTTCGCGAAAGGTATGTCTTCTTTTTTTAAGTAAATGCTTAATTTAATTCCTCGAGCTGTATGCATGAATTATTTAAGTTTTTTTTGATAGAGTATTTTTATTTAGGTGTGTGATAATATACTGGCACTTTAATTGGCTTTCAACAATTAAATTGTATGAAAATAAGTATTTTTTATGATTAAAGACAAACATATTTGAAAATTATGAGGTGAATTTAGCATATAAATAAAATGAAATTATAAATTTATCTGGTTTATGTTGGTAATATGACTCTATTATTCAACTACATTACATTTGAGATAAAATGGAACATCAATTTATTATCAATATATTACCTAGCATGATGCATTAATAAAAAATAATAATATAATAACCAAAATAAAATTAGAGGCTAGATTAATTTGTATTATACAATTTCAGGAATTGAAATATTAATTTTCAAATTTCAAGAACGAAGTGACTCGTATGCATAGTTTTAGTGACCACAATATATAGTCGTCATTTACTTTCTTAGATCTTTTTCTAGGCACACAAGTTACATATACACAATAATATATATATTCCAAGAAATTGTGTTATTATATTTTTTATTTCTAAAATACATATGCCCTTTTCTTATAAAATTAAGCTATATTTTAACTCATTTTAAAATTTTTCATTAATTTTTAATTCTCTCATGCTTATTATATTCTTGTTGGCTAAATTTTATTAATAATTATATATTTTATAAAATAAATTTTATATGCTTATAATAATTAAAATATATATTGATATGTAGTTAATTTAATTTTGAAATTATTATTATACTAAGAAAACAAATTCTTCATCTTAGCTTTATTAAAAAAAAGTAAAAATAAAAACATTTTTTAACAAATATTTTAAAAATAAAAAATATATTTTCTCAACTAGTAATTTTAGAATATTAACATATGCTTTTCTATTAAGAACACAAACCTTTTTCTATTATCTTCTCCGTGGTCATCTTTATATGCAAATTAAATAATTTTACTGAGTTTTTTACATAAATAAAACGAAAGAAAAGGCATATTATATATAGATATATAGCCTGTTATGAAAAGTATTACACAAATATCCTAGTTTGGGTTATATAGAAATCGGGTTAAACCGATTTTAGTTCAACATGTTGTTGGCTTGCACAAGAAATCAGTTTAAATAGATTTGACTAAAATCAGTTTAAACCAAAGGTGTCAGAATGTGTGAGAAATCGGTTTAAGTCGATTCTAAAATCGGTTTAAACCGATTTCTCACACATTCTGACACGTTGTGATTATCTACAGTAATCGGTTTAAACTAATTTTAAATTGTGCCAGACTGTGTGTCAAATTGTATGAAAAATCAGTTTAAACCGATTTTGGAATGAATTTATACTTTATCGAGATATTTCATGCATGACTCCTGCTAAAAGAAATTGGAGAATACATCAAAACTCGTATACCGATTTTTCAACTCATTCTTACACCTTTTTTTTTAGAGTTTTTACTAGTTTTATAGGTTGAATACATCAAAACTCATATATTGATTTCTTAATAAATGTTCTTGCTCCTTAGATTATTTATTAGATAAATCCTAATGAAAATACCAAAGAAAAAGGGGGTCGGTTGTTTGCTTTTTGGTTATGATTATGATTATGATTTTTTTTTTACATTAGGATTTTTAAGTCAATGAGATTTGAATGTATGATTTTGATGTTAACTTTCAAAATTAGTAGCTTTATTGTGACTTAGATTTTATTTGTGAGTTATATATATTTTGCCAGTAAGATAAACACTCGTTGACTCATGTCAAAATTTAAAACCGAAACAAGTGTTACAAGTGTGGAACATTTATGTGTGTCCCAAGTCCTATTATTTTAATTTAGAAATGAAAACTTTGATATTTGTTAATGTTATTTTTTTCATTTTCTGTTTGTTTACTTTATAATTAATTGGGGTTTTGAGAATCTTCGTGTTTCAATTGAAGGATGTGGTGGCTAAAGACGCATGGAGGGCAGGGTTGGATGATGATTGTGACTTGAGAGAGAAAGCAACGGAGGAATGTTTGATGAGAAGGACGCTAGCTGCTCATACAGATTATATCTACACTCGGAAGCATAAACTCAAAACTTAATTAAGTATCAATATAATTGCATCACTAGCTTTTCCAGAACAAAAGCAGAAAAGCAATAAAATTCATAAATAAATCAATATATATGTTGCTATTTTGCATACATAAATATATGTATACTCTTGTTCATAGATTTTATACTTTTGTGTTGTTCCCAGTGGAAGGGATGTAGGTTCCTAAGGATATAGGTTCCTTAAATATTTAGCTCTTGACAACTTGCCTCTCACAAATTGAGTATCAGTGAGGCAAGGAAAAAATGTATGCGATTGAACTTTTTTTTCCTTTTTTATTTTAATAATTATTTTTGGGCCTTAGTTGGATTTTCGATATCTATTTGCATATTACATCTCTGGTGCGCTGTGCTTTCTCTCCAGTTTCTTTTAGCAGGGGTCATGCATCAAATATCTCGATAAAGTACAAATTCAATGTTTGAAAAGGCGGTTTAAGTTGATTCCAAAATCGGTTTAGACTGATTTTTCATACAATCTGACACACTTTGACACACAGTCTAGCACACTCTAATATCGGTTTAAATCGATTTTAGTCAAATCGATTTATGTCGATTTAAGCTGATTTCTTGTGCAAGCCAACAACGTGTTGAACTAAAATCAGTTTAACCCGATTTCTATATAATCCAAAATAGGACATTGAATTAGGTACCACTATATAAGGAATGATGTTTTTCACCAGATTGTTGGTACAAAGTAGAAGATGGCAAAGAGCAACTCTGCAACTTCAAGTTGTTAGATAGAAAAAGAAAATGACAATGAAGAAGAATGAGAAACTTCCATTTCACTAGAAATTGAAGAAAAAATAGACTTTGACAAGGTTACTGAGAAGCTTGCGGGATCAGCTAAGGATGAAATGGCACTCGTAGTAAATCACCATTCAGTTGTTGATTACAATGGGTATTGGATTATTGATTCAGATTGCTCTATTCATATTCATATGACGGACAACAAGGAGAGGCTAAAGAGTACAACATAATATTAAGGCAACCGGGTGGCAGTGACAACAAACAATTGGAGGTTCCCAATTACTCATGTGGAGAAAATGGTAATCTCACCTTGTTGCGGCAACAAGTAGGTAGTGTTTGGTAGCGAGACAGGGACAGAAATATAGGCACAATAGAAATAATAGAGACAGAGATATAAATAATAAATATATATAGGGGTATTATTAGAAGAAAAAATATTAAATTTGTCTCTGTATCATGTCCTTACTATCCCCAAGTTTTGAAAGTATAAAAATTTTGTGTTTTTCTGTTCCAAGGATAGAAAATTTTTCTGTCTTCTATATCTGTCTCCTATTCCAAACACGTTTTTGTCTCTATTGTCCCTGTATTTTGCACCCTGTTTCCCAAACCAAACGCTACATTAGGTACCTTTGCGAACAGCAACGTCGTTTTAAGGCCTATGATAGTAATTTTCATCCTGTAACTATATACAGGAACTTAATGTGGTTACACAACTTTGGAGAGCTCCTAGTCGTCATAAAGATCAAGGATTAGAGAAGTCAACGCATGGAGAGATGTCCGTTCAATCTCATTCATCATTCCAAGCTCACTGTTCGCAATGACGTTTGCTTTTCTTTATTTTCCACCATCTTCTTTTATCATTTATTTTTCTTTTAGCATGAACTAAGTCCATGTTTTTAGGGCGTTGATGGATTATACTGTCTATCAATACTTTTTATGGATTAATATTATTTTTATTTTTATTCCAATAATTAAGTGTTTATATTTGTGGTTAATGCTTTTAATTGCCTTATCAACAATTGATCAAATTAAGGGTCTGCAAATAACTAAAAATAGAGTTTCTAAACATTACCTTTTCATATAAACATTGTGAGCTGAACGAAAACTGGAGAAAGACAAATGGGTTCATGTGGTCATTGTTTGGAAGCCATAAAACTTAATATTTTTTCTAAATTAGTTTATGTTAAGGGATTAGGTAATCGGTTTAGGATAAAGAGAATTTCTTGACCTTGAGAAAGGCTAGTAATTAATTAATTTACGGAGTTAGATCATTAGTCAGTTGGAATAAAAATAAATTAATTGATATCTATAATAGTTGTATTAATAGTTGGGTGAAATCAATTGCTCTAATATTTATGCCATATTATTTTCTCATCAAATATTTCCTTATTACATTTATTTCCATTTAGTTTATTTAAATTATTTTTCTCATTAAGCCACTAGGATTAGTTTAGTGGTGAGAGGTTTGGATAGTATGCATGAATTCTTAAGTTTAACCTCATTGTGCTTAATGTAATTTTGTAAGTATAAAAAAAATATTTTTTTCATTTAATTTCTTCCCCTTAATTTTTCTATTAATTCTCATAAATTTGATTTTGTCCAAATAGATTTTCCCTTAAACTACTCGGTACTTAATCTATACTCCTTGGAACGATATTTTACTCATACTTTATTATTTGAATAAACTTGCCAAAGTCGCATCACATCATATAATGGAAGAAAGTCAATATCAAGGACTAATTTTGACAACATTTATAAAAATGGACTAGAATCAATTAGAAAAAATGAGAAGCCAAAACCAGAAAATAACATATATGTTGAGGGACTAAAATCATATTTAAATCTTGTTATTATTATTTGATAATAGTCATTGGATCAATCAAGATCATTTAAACAAACCAAAACCATAATTGTTGATGAAATAGGGATCAAAACGGCCAAGGTTAAGACATGAAAATAATATACTTCACTATAACCCAAGTTCAAGACCAGAAATTCCTATAAAGTAAGAAAGTGTGGAGATTTTCACCTTTGGATCAATAAAATGGATGGTATGTGTGTCCCATCAATTGATTCAATTATGATAACAACTTCACTTTTTCATTTTAGATGATTTGTTTATATATTAATAGCTACACAAATGTTGTAGAATTTGCCTGTGTGATATGTCGGATTGCAATAGTATGAGTTTGGCAGTGACTTGTTGCAGAAGTTTTCTTGAACTAAATCTAAATTATTAGTAGTTTAGATATTTGTAGCGTATTATAAAGGGGATTTGGGTTGGTAATTATTTTTGGCGTCTTCTAATTTCATTGGAATGTTTTTTCAAGTTTGACCATATTATTTAATGGTCTAAAACTTAGCATACGAAGTTAAGAAAATAAAAATATATCATCTATTGTAATTATTTTCAATCTCATCCACACCACCTACTCTATGAAAAACACCACACTCACACACACTCTTAATGTTTTTAAATATGAGTAAATATTATATGTAGTTCCTCAAAAAAAAAAAATTTTACAAAATAATTTAGGCCTCCAAAAACTTAAATTAAACTTGTGACCCTTTAAAATTTCAATAATATAGCATATTAGTCTCCTTGTGTAATTGATCATTTAAATACTAACAAAATTGCACATTTAACTCATTAATATGAAGTTAAGTGTCATGTTTGTCCCATGAAATAGAATAGAGCTTAAAATGACTGATTATGGTGGTGAGATCAGATTTCACAAAATGAGTCATTTAATTAAGTCTCTATTATAATTCATAAAATGACTCATTTTATATAAATTTAGATATCAAAATGAGTGCGAAATATTTCAAAACAACGTCATTTTGCTTGCATCCAATTTTCAATGGCACGTTGTCATTGTATTTTGCCACGTGTGTAAGCTCATTAACTAAGGGACTGGCGTGTCCATTATTTTCAATTTTGAGGGATCACAAGTTTAATTTTTTTTTTAGGAGACTAAATAGTCTAATAAAAGAATCTTAAGAGACCAAATAGGGTTCAGTATTTTAATATCTATTAGTTTTAATACCTGAAAAAGTAAAAATACTAAACATGAGTCAACAATCATACACATATTCAGCAAAAAGAAAATGATGGGCAGCACTGGATACACTTCAAAATCAATCGATTTGACATTACCATCAAGGCTAGAATAGTGCCAACAAAAACGACCGCAAGCTCCTTTCATTTAGGAACAAATACAAGAGTAATATTATTTTAACTCATATTTTATGGAATACTGTGTCGATATACTCTCATCCACCATTAGATTGGATGTCCACTTAGTTTGCTCTCACAGCTCATCCAATGATGGATATGAGTTTGCCGATAATGTGTTTGTATGAGTCAAAATAATACTTCTCGAAATGCAAACCCACATAAGAATTATCGATAATTAACCAAGGGTTGCCAACACTGATGTCATTACGAAAATAAGAAAAAACAAAAAATAGACTACCAGCACCCCAAGCAATAACTTATCAAAGCAGTAGAAAACAGTGATACAGAGGATCAAACCGTGACAACAAATGCCAGCAGAAAAGCAAAGAAACCACTCTAATTCTCATCAAATTATTCTTCGGGTTGGTTTGGTCAATGCCTTCAAGAAAAATATTTCTTTTTAGTTGATATTTTTTAAATAAGATCTTTTGAAAATACAAAAGTTATTTTACGTTTATATGTTGTTAATTTATGTTTGAAGTAATATTAGAAGATTTTTATTTATTGTTAAATATCATTTTTTATGTTATAATTTTTTTTTATTTTTTCCAGAAAATGAAAATTTCTAGCCTCTTAATTTTTTTTTATCTTTTCTAGTGATTCTGCTTTTATTTTAAAAAAATTACCCAAACATACTTTAAAAACAGCAAAAGATTTTTTTTTATATTTATGAAAATAATGACATCCAAATGATCTCTTAAGTGACCAAGAGGATTACCTCAAAGTAAAACATGATTATGTTTTGTGGGTTTACAAATAAATATTGTAGAAAAACATTAAAATTAAAGAGAGTATCTATTTATTTTCTAATTTTTCTCTCTTATTGACTTTTTTAGTCTAGTTTATACTTTATGTAAATATGTTATGTTGTGAACTTAATCATAAAATACAATTTATAAACTAATCTTTATTTTTTTTTTGTAATGCTCATCAATCATAAGGGATCATAAGGAAATAGTTCTTGTGTGACATTTTTTATGGGATAATTTTTAATATATATATATATATATATATATATATATATATATACATATATATGTGTGTGTGTGTGTGTGTGTGTGTGTGTGTTATTCCTAAACTAAATGAGTTATAATTAAAATTTGTATGTCAATGTGAGTAAGATATGAATTTAGCATGTGAGAGAAAAACAAATTTTGGATGTGAGTACCAAATGAATTTTGCATGAAAATTTTGTCTACAATGTGTTTCTCACTAACATGCAAAATTGTTATAATAGCAACTGCAGTGTTATTTGCAAAGTTCCATTTTATAATTTACATAGCTTAAAAGATCCATCTAATATTTGGAAGTTGACGAAAATGAGAAAATTACAGGATGTATATACATATACTTATAAATTATTCATTTTAAACAAAATTACATCATCCAAGAATATCATGCAAAACTTATCTTCTTTGATATTATTTTAAAAATTATTTTATTATTTTATTTTATAATTTATTTCACAACACAATGTATTTACATAAAATTAAAAACATGAAAAGGATAAAAATCAATAAAAGAGAAAAAATCAGACAAATATATAAATATACATACTCTTTTGTTTTGCGTTCTCTCCATATTATTTTCTACAATTCAATAAAAAATAATCAAGTTTTCACTTTAAAGTAACCATTATTAACTATAGTTAAGTTTTAACAAAAAAAATAAATGAGTGGTTTTTTTAAATTTTTAAACGAGTTTAGAGTTTTTCTTTTCTGAAAATTAGCTAGAAAAAGGATAATTGTAATTTTTTTAATAATAAATTACAATACATTTTTCCATATGCTTCGATTTTTTTTTTTTGGTTAAATATCAATGTTAAAATTTTGCAAAAACTAAACCAATAAACTAACCTCTATGCACTCCTCAATGGGGTAAAACTTACTATGTACATATATACTTACTTACAGCAAATAACTCCTTAGTCATGGCAAGCCGCTTTATATGTTTACAACTTACTTTGTTATTGCTCAGTAAGATTGTCAATGTAAGTTCGTAAAACAAAGAAAATGATGGTCATTCAATCATAATAAAATCAAACAAGGATCGCAACACACAACATACTAAAACAAACCAAATAAAATATTTTCTCCTTAATACATCCAACATAGCAACTACCTGAATTTTCTCCTATTTGAAGGTTCTTTACATCACACCAGAACTATGTATATATTCCTTGACACTGCAACAAAGAAATCTTATTGTTAGAGAAGAGGCGCAAGAAGGATAGAAGTAAGCACTAGAATGGAAGTAACAACTTCAACCACTTACCAAACATTTCTATTTCAGCAACAACTTTGCCCTTGCATGACCTTGTGAAATCTGAAATTGTTCAGTTATACCTAAATGGGCCATTAAAAGCCAGACATGGGTAAGCAACTCACCACCTTTGCTAAGCTGCTTAGCGTGATCAAGCCCTCTACAATGGCTTGCTGCATGACACAACATCTCCACCCAAACATGACTAATCATATCCCATTTCTGTTCTTTGGACCAACTCTTCTTTGTTTCTATAGACTGAATGGATTTGGCAAGACTACAAGCATCAAAAAGCACAGACTTGCTTCTATCTCCTTTGACTTGTGATGGTTTAATGTCTGTATTCACTCGGAGAATCATCTTACATGCTTCATTTCTTTTCTTTATATATTTTCTTTCCTCTAGGAGTTCACTAGCCTCAGCACACGTGTCATCAAATCTAATCAGACCTATTCCATTGGGCAGCATAAATGGGCGCAAGACAAGGAGATACAACATATAATTTGACAACAATCTACTTGTCACACAACTTTGAGGGGTGACCCAATCTTCATTGTCAGTTTTATCTGCATAATAGCAAAGATCTGTAGCAATATGCCAAAGCAGAATGCTCTGATCAAACTCAAACTTAACACTCCAATCAATGGCCTGACAGCTCCATTTGTCTAGAACTTGATCACCTCTATGAGCACATAACTTTTTACACGCTTCAATGTCCAATGCATATCTCGACTTCTCCTTAAGTTGTTTGAAAATGAGGATTTTAAGTTGTTTCGGGACATTTTTTGTACGTGTATAGTAAGACTTCTCCAAAAACTAATAAATGTGAAGGAATTTTTGGATTTTGATGCATTTGATTGGCTCATCCTTCAAGCAAAAACCAATGAGATTGAACTGTGACATAAGGTTGGACCACCTATTAGTGTGTGACAATTTAAAGCATATTTGAAAACATGAGATTGCCTTGTAGAGATGATCCACTCCCCAATTTTTGTGCTTGCTCAACCAAAGCATTGCCCAATCTGAAGAAAGTAGAACGATAACAGCATATATTTCAAGGCAGATAGCCCCAAGGAAGAGCACCAAAGTAATAACCTGATCATAATTTATGGGCTTTTCATGGATCAGATAATAGAAGGTAATAAATGCAGAGAGTGTACAAGAGAAGCTCACAAATTTGAAGAAAATGCCAAGACGTGAGTATGTGAGAACTGCCTTTGTATACAGAATATCATACATCAATCCAAGTTCAACCTGGACCACTTGAAAAGCATCCTTCCAAGACTTGTTCTGAAAGAAGCTTTGGCTGTTTTTGTGGTCTTGAAAACTTAGGATGAGATCTGCAAATAGACACTCAAAAATCCTGAAGAAATAGAATCCATTATGCAAAGAGGAAGCATCCGCAATACTGTTATTTGCTAGCGCCCCTTGAGAATGGGCCAAGGGTTCGTAAGTAGATTCAAGTTCAATCACTTTCCCTACGGAAACTTGATAACCTTCAGCTTTTCTTGCAGTGTACTCATCCATGAATTTTGCATAATTTGGTCCCGGGTCCGGAGGAGGGAGAATAGATTCTCTGAAGTTTTTGCTGCTTCCGGATCTCAATGACCATGTTCTCTCACCATATTTGATGATTCCAGCCACAATCACTGGAATGGTGACAAAGTTAAGGGAGCTGTGATTCCATGACCTGTAAACTACATAAACCGCCACTGACAACTGGTAGAATAACCCAAGCATGTGTCGTAGCCACAGCTCATTGTCCTCAAGGGAAAAGGCTGTGATATTGTCAGGGCCACCAAGATGCACAAGAAGGAAGGGTGCCCAGATGGCCATAACTACGAAGTTGGGGTCTTTTGATGGATCTGGTGTGTCTCTGGAAAGAATGCCAAGAGCAACGGTAGCAATCCAATCTGCTGACAGATAGGTGAACCAAACAATGAACTGGAGCCATGTATTAACTTTGTACTTCCTTCGGTTCCCAAAAAGTATGAGGACTATCTGCAAGAAGAGACTGCTTAGAACCAGAATCCGAACTTCCAGGACCTCCAATGCTTTCCACAGTTTTGTAAGGCGTGGCATGAACCGATTGGAATTTTGTTGTGTTGAAAATATCATACTGCTAACAACTGAAAATACAGCGACTCAGGGTCAATTTGTGAGGAGATCAAAGGAAAAGCACTAATCCTGAGTACTGGAGGGTGGAGACATATGCAATCATCATCACTTTGCCGAGGAAGGTAACTGGCAAGCTAACAAATACTGACGTTTCTCTTACGTGAAACGAACATAGATTTTTGGTTTCTCCTTGAACGCTCCTTTTACAGCACAGCAGTGCCACAACATGCTGTGTTTTCAATAGTTGACTTATTCATACCAAAAATGTATTATATTTCTGGTATTTTTAAATATATTTAGTTATATTTTACATGATTTAAATTTTACTTATGTTGTGTCTTCTTATTGTACATATCATACCAAATACTCCTACTAATATCCGTTCAACTACCAACATAGCTTCTTGTTAAATGATCCTAATACTGGTCCAATGTTTGAGAATGGAGGCACTTAAGTTTATCTCCTTCTTTGTTTTTTTCAAGAAAAAATTGTGCAATTTTTTCAAAAAAAAAAAAAAAAAAAAATTGCAGTCGCTTCTCTGCTATCTTTGGTATGTCTATATATTTTTGTTAATACATTTTATAAACTTTATAACATTATGAAGTATATATTCTATTATTCGATATTTATTTGCAAAATCCAAAGAAATTACATTAATTTTCTTTAAGAATCCCCACCCCCCTTTTTTTTTCCAATGTCCTATTGTTAACTCTGTGATTGTTTAGTTTAATTGTCATAGTGAAAGAAAAAATTGGGAGGTACATCTTTAATGTCGAAGGTATAAGATCATCACTTAACATTTCTAGTTTTGATCGTGTGATGAAAGAGCCTTCTCGTACAACAATGGCTTAAATTTCGTTAGTCCACCCCATCTTCCGGACTAACGTTGGTCCCAACGTTTTAAAACCATTTTGAACTGCAGGATGGATAAAAATTGATCGGATGACTGTGGTATAAGCACGTGTGTTTTGCCTTAAATTTGTGAACAATTCACCGTTGTATGCAACTTTTGCAGGGTGCTTGCGAAGGTAAAGATGCTATTTTTATCTGCGCCTGGAGATTTTACATGCTCTAATAATAAATTCACATGCGGAAGGTTAAGATATCAATATTCAAAGTGATTCGTGTGAAGCAATAACTGATGCGCGTGAAAATGCAAAAGTTGCTTCCCAGACATTGCAGTACATTGAGCCGCAGTAGAATAGTGATTCGCGTGAAGCAATAACTGATGCGCGTGAAAATGTGAAGATTGCTTCCCAGACATTGCAGTACATTGGACCGCAGTAGAATAGTCTCAGACATTGTAGTACATTGGACCGCAGTAGAATAGTCTTTTATATATATATATAAAAGACTATTTAACAATATATTAAATTGTTCTTCTCAATAATCTTAATAATAGTGTTTAAAATTTTATGCTTATTACTTTGACAATTTGATGTCAATCTTTTTTTTTTTCATTCAATTTAGATTAAAAGCTTGTTTGGATGCCAAGATTTTTGTGTGCGTTTTTTTATATATATTTGGATAAGATTTTTATGTAAAAGTAGAATCACTAAAAAAATACAAAAATAATTTTTTTTCAATAGAGTTGGCACCAATTTTTATTTAGAGTAAAAATTGGACAACCCTTTTAAGTTAAAATTAGGTTTGAGAGTTTAATTATGATTAGGGAATGGTGAAAACTTAATCCCACTGTAACCCTAATATATTGTCTCATGATGATTACCCAAAGTTTGTTGTGCAAAATTAAAATAACTTTAACAATTTATTTTCCCCCTAAAAATTAAAGTCTGAAAAAATATTTACAAAATTTAATAATAAATATTTACTAAAAGAAAGGAAAACAAATTTAGAAAAATTTTATTTTAGGTTGACAGAAAAATATTTGTTTCTACGTATCCTTTGGTATAATAAAGAACTTAAAGTCATGTAGTTCTTCTAAAAACTAATTGTGTGTTGAGTTAAAAACAGTTTCATATATATATAAGGGATTTTCCACAATAACTATCCATTTGTTCCACAACTTTTTAAATTTTAAAAAAATTCTTCTTAAGTCTACCACAAAAACTACTTTCACATCTACAACTTCATGAACAAATACTGTTAATAATAACTCCTCAAACTTCTCATTTTTAAATTATTTTTTCAATTTATTATATTTCTTTCTTAAATATTTTAGAAAAATAAGAAATGCAAATTGATTGGCACATATAAGTTCTTGTCAATTTGCTAGTATATATAAATGCCATGAGAGAGATAGAAGGAAAAAAGAAAATCTTTTTACATCAAAATACAATTAGGCCTAATCTGACATCTCAAGACCTTATTTAGTTAATTATACATTGTTTTGATGTATAAAGAAACTTTAGTGGACGTAAAATATTATATATTTGTCATATCCTAATTAATCACATATAATATCATAATAAATTATATTAGTTTATACAATCAAATTTTGTTCAACGTACCAATTGGACCCTTGTTTGATCTAAGTGATTTAGTTAGTTCTTTCTTATGGTTATATCTTGGAAATATTTTACAAATATAAAATTATAAAAAATAAAAGTCAACTATTAATGAGAAATTAGGAAAGAGAAAAAAATTAAAATAGTGACATAAATGAAATAATTTGATATGGAGAAAAAAAATAAGTTGTTGCTTTAGACATAGGGGTAAGATTTAACTAAGTTTGTTGATGTAACAATATATGATTTGATGACTATACCGAATAAAATGAGTCTCAACATATCTTGTCCCTACCTATGAATTTTCTAAATTTAAACCCGACCGGGCCTACTATTTTTAAAAAAATCTGTAAAATTATCTCAAAATCTAAAAAATCAAACACAAATATATAAAATACAACCAATATTAATATTTAAATACTAAAGTAGCTATCACCTGTACCAAAAAATAACAAAATATCATTAATAGAAAAAATAACTAAATTTCAAATAAGTTTAACATAATTTGATACTCATTATTGTATTACTGTATTAGGGATAGGTAGTTTTTTTAATACACACACACACGCACACACACAATATATTAATAATTATATATATTTTAAATATATATAGGGTGCGAGGTGCGTAAGGCCGAGTTCATCCTAAACCCCCACTTGCCCTGACCCGCAGGCAAAACCCGCCACGCACCGAGGTGGGTTTTAAACCAAACCCGAGTAGGGCAAGTAAGGCGGATTCCTCGTGGATCGGGTTGTAATTGCCATCCCTAACTACCACCATGGAGGTGGTGGTTTTGTCGGCTTCCCCTTGTTTATTGGATAAAAGAGGATGGACTTTGCAGAGGTAAAGGAAAGGAATAGCAGCGATAAGGTTCTGAATAGAGCTTAACCCCTTTGAGTTTTTTACTGTATTAGTTTATACAATGAAATCTTGTACAATGTACCAAATGGACCCTTATTTGTTGTAGGTGATTTAATTAGCTATTTCTTATGGTTTGGTCTTTGCAATATTTTATAAATATAGAATTAGAAAAAGTAAAAGGCAATTAGTAATGAGAAATCAAGAAAGAGATTTTTTGTTTTGTTTCCCAGGATATCTACTATTGATAGTAATGACTAATTCCTTTAAAACAGAAGCTCTTCTAAGGGAGTAAACTTCTAGATAAGAGACTTTTTCTGTACTCATCGTTTTGAATCGAACCCCTGACTAGACACTTAAACAACCTGGCAAACTACTAACTACTAGGCATTGTGGTTTGTATCCATCCCCTGGAAAGAGAAATATCAAAATAGTGACATAAACAAAATAAAAAAAGACAAAAAAAAATGCATCTAAGGTTAGTTTGGATGATCATTTAAAACAAAATTAATTGATCTTTTTAAGTAAGATCTTTTAATCAATTTATATTTAGATATAATATTAAATAATTTTTTTCAGAAAAGGAAAACAATCGTAAAAAAATATAAATAAACAATGAATAAATTTCAATGTAAATTACATTTGATATGAATAATTTTAATATAAATTATATTTTATATAAATTTGAAACTAATAATTAAGATTCTTTTTTTTTTAATATATATCGATTGTAATTATTTGTTATAGTGAAAGGATAATATATAAAATGCTAATTATAGAGAAATAAATGTAACACCCTAAATCTTAACCCAAGACTACTAGTATGTACTTAGGTTAATCTTTAGAATATTATCTCTTGGTCTCATCTTTTACTTAGAAAATACTTAGCGGAAATATGGGTAAAATTTTTCTTTTTGGAATTTAAAATCAAAGTAAGAGCCACGCACGAATCTTTAAGAGGAAGCATAGTGAAACATATAAGCAAAGCATAAGAAACACATCATATCATGGGAACATCAACTGAATCATAGATATATATATATATATATATATATATATATATATAATGTGCCTACCCAAAGGGGCAGGACTATTTGATACATCATGGAACAGAATACAACTGAAATGCAATACAAGGAAATCATAAAAAGCAAATACGAGAGAAACTACACCCACACCCATGTGCACCTAAAGTAGACAACCTCATAAACAAAAGAAGGTTTATCCTCAACTATGTGGCGTGTATGCACTAGCTACTACCCCTCCTATGACTACTCCTGCTGGTCCGAGTATTGTGGGGTCGAGTCGATCCACTAACGAATCTCGGCGGGAGTGGTCGAGCGCATCATCGGGGCATGTCCACCGCGGCGAGGACGCATAGATGGCCGACGAGCCAACCTCGGCTGGACTACCGTCTCCTCACTCCCAGCTCTCATCGGTGGGGGAGCGGGACTAGAGCTCCAACTGTACATGTGGGATGGCGGGTCCTCGGATGGGTTCGTTTCCGAGTACTGGGGACGCGGCACATACTCGGGGTACTCGCGTACTGCTGATGTCTCGGGCTCCATGCGGAGGATCTGCTCATCGCGTGGTCTCGCTCGCTCGAAAATCCCGTTATGACGGTAAGGAGCAGTCGGGGTGAAGCGGTAGCTCGGGACGGGGTGCGCGAAAGGTCGTCCCATGAACATGAATACTCTGACAGTGTAGCGACCCTCAAAATGGTATAACCCGAGTGCCGGGTCATGGTGCAGCTCCCATACCGGGGTGTCGATGAAGAGTACGAATGTCGCCATCTGAAGATATGACGGAAAAAAAGAGAGAGGGAATGAGAATCTTTCTAGAAGAATTCTCAGTAGGGTTATCCCTACCTAGGTGACATCGTCATATCTTCAGGAACCTTGGGTTTATTTCTAAAAAGGTGTGCATGCATACAAATTCCTTTTAAGTTAGTTTTCTAAAGAGGTATTTTATCCAAGGTCCGTCATATTTTACAATGCGTCTTATGACTGAGCATAAAAAAATCTAATGATATGAATGCATCATAAAGGTGAACCAAACAATAGAATCACTAAGAAACATTATAATATTGGCATAAGTATAGTATATGTGACATTGTTAACTTTAACTTTCATCTCATGGGGCCGCCCTAAAACATCTCTAGGTTATGAGCTCATACCTTAACTAGTTGTCACTAGTTCTTACTTATCCTATGATAAGCGAAACATAAACATAATTCCGACTTTAAAGTACGGGCTAGGGGGCAAACTAAGGATCTCCTTTCTAGGATCATTTCCTCTTTGAAACGCTTTGCTTGCCACGCGGGCCTCGCAATTTGTCCGCTTTGGCAGGCTGCATCTACACATACCCTCACGGATTTGTCTCCTCCTGGGGGTGCCTGCCAACCTGTCACCCAGGAGAAGCGCGTCTCAGTATTGTGTCACATTTAAGTTCTCATAAGTATTAAATCATAAATACCTCATCATTTATATCATGCATCCTCATATAGCTTTTTCATATATATATCATCACATGAAACTTTCTCATAACATATGCATCGTCACATAAAACTTCCACATAACATAAACATCATCACATAGTCATATCTAACAATTATCCCCATAAGCTCATAGACTTGATATGTTATAACCCATAGTGTTTTAAACTTCGATTCTTATGAGTCGTAAACTTGCAAATTAATTGTTCTAACATTATCCTTAACTTCTTATACACCTATAGTTTCACAACTAGTGAGTTATACAAATTTTTATGCTCAAGAACTAATCAAAACAGCACTAAGCAGAATTTGGGCAGCTTTATGTTTATGTGATTACGGAGTTCTAGAAATTACGGTTTAGATTTTTATCTCACATTCTAAGTTATTGATCAACACCTAGTCTCTTGGGAACCTATAAGGTTATAACTAAGTATTTCTCACCTCACACTATGGTCAAGAACATCTCTAAACCTCAAGAGTGCAGAAATCAAAATCCTAACATTACGGGTACCTAGAAGTCACAATAATGACCCTTTCTAAGTTCGGTTTGCTCCTAAGGTTTCAAGATTAAGTCCTAAACCAATTATGAGTCATTTCTACACATATAAACTAATTTAAAACCATGATTATTGAATCTAAACCTTGCTGGACAGAATCCAGAAAAATAAATCTTTAAGGGATCTAGAACTCTCAAATTAATTCTTTTCTAGTTCCTAACTTATCCTATCTTTCACATATGAGTCTTAACATAATTATTACTTAAACATAAGCATATTAACATTATTCACACAGCTCATACAGTGGCCAAACATAGCAAGGCAGAATCAAATGTAAACTCCATTTAAAGGCATTGAACATAGTTTCTAAAGCACATAAAATACTAGTTTCTCTTGGGACCTTGTTAAAACTTTCAAAACTCTTTTATGAACACTTTTATTGTCTAAACTTATGAAAATACTTAAGAGGGCAGTGGCTATATTATTTTCATCTCAAGAGGTCCTAAATTCATAAAACTTAGTTCTACATATTCCTTATACTCATATAAGTTTAGAAAAATTATAAAACATAGTTTTCAATACTTGGAAACACTAAGGCCTCATAGGGCCGAAATATGAACTAAAGGAAATAAATGTTTTAGACCTTTGTTTGAGATATCAATGGGCAAGTCTTTGAGCTCTAGAATCATTAAAGTGATGACACAAAAATAAACATGCTCATGCACTTATTTTAGTTATTGCTAGAAAGTAAAGTGAGAGCATAAAATAAATATGTGGTGCAATATATTATTATCTTTGATATTTAGGTGAGGACTTGAAATATAAATATGATAATGCAAAGCTTGAAATATAAACATGATAGTGCAAGTTCCTTTATTATCTTGATAATTAGTGATAGCAAGGAAGTAAACATGATATGCATAGCATAAAATAAACATGATGCAAGATTCATTTTATGGTTAACTAGTGCTCTTTCAAGACTTTAACAAGATAGCAACTCAATACAATATCTCAAAGATCACAACACAAAAACCGAAAGTCATATAAAAGAGAAAGAAAGTGAAACTACATCAAGTTCTTTATTAAATACCCAAAACCCCTATCTAGAGAAAAATCTCTAGAACATGCCGGCCAACTTTAAGGTTGACAAGGGTAGGCGTGGGCTTTTAGAAATCCTTCGATTAATTTTCTTAAGTTGAAAAACCATGTGAGATAGATATTCATATAGATAAAGTCATAAGGAAAAGAAAACTCAAGCTTTAGAGGTTTCTTTGAGATGAACACAATGTCATCATCTAGAAACTCTCATCATCAAGCTATCATGCTAAAATCAAGGCCTCATGGCCGAAAATGAAAAGAAAGGAAAGACAAAGGAAAGTTCAAAAAGAATCCAAGAGGAAACTAGAGAAAAACACTTTCTTGAGCAAAATAAAGTTTGAAAACAAATCCCTACCTAGTGATGAAGGTAAAAGCTTGAACTTGAAGATGGAAATGAGATGAGCAACACCTCCTAGGATGGTGATGATGATTCGGCCTTGATGAAAGAAAAAGGAAGGAAATGTGTTTCAAGTGAAGTTGTGTTTGAGGTGTGGTGTTTGAGAGGCTTGATGATGGTTCAAGGCTTTGGGGTGGTGTTTGATGGTTGAGAGGTGATGATGAGATGAAGAAGATGAAGATGAAAAGAAAGGAAGAACACTCTTGAAATTTTGAGAGAAAAAGAAAGACTAGCAAGACAACTCTAAAACTCTAAACTTAGCAAATGTTTCAAGGTGCAACAAGGCTATCACAAGCATCCTATTTATAGAAAAACAAAACCATGGAGGAGTGAATGGGGAGGGCTTGGCCGTAGCTTTTGAGGGGCAAAGGGAGAGAAAAATATCTCTTTGGTTGTGTCATAGAAGCATGGTTTGAAGCATGGAAGCTATGCTACAAAGTATGGCTTGATGTGAGTTAATTTCCTATCAAATTTTTATGAAATTAGGATTCTAGAACCTTGACATGGATGGAACTTTTCCAGCCACAAATAAATGGGGAAAATGGGTTGTTTTAATTATTTATTCATGTGGAAATTCAAGCTTGATTGAAACTTATAACAAGGTATAGTGTATGTGACTTGAGGTATGGCCTTGGAGTGTTGAAAAATTGAACATGTGATGCATATGGAGGGAGAAGGTTCACGGCACAGTGCAGTTCACAAGGGAGGAGGTGAGTTTGACCATTTAATTGTGTGTTAATGGTAGGTTTAGATGTGTATTAGCTTAGGTACAAGGTTAGGAATGATTAAGCTTAAGTTTAGGTAACTAAGAATGTGATTTAGGGAGTTTATGACAAGTTTAGGAGTGCTCATACATCATTAGAGAATTTTAAACTCATTTTTGAATAAACAATGTGTAACACAATTCCATGATTTAAGGAATTGGAAAGAGAAAACACTATTCAAGATTCTATGACTAGGTGTCTTAGAATTAAAATATGATTTTAGGTTGTAATTAAGTACTTTTTGGTTCTAATCAACTTTAATAAATTATTTTGACTCAAGATTAATTAAGGAAATTAATTAACCTTCGATTAGAGCCTAATATTGTTTAGGTTTGCTTAATCACGCGATTAAGCGTAAAAACACGAAACTAGGGGCAAAACCGTAATTTTGCACTAATTTTGCCCGGGACTTCAAAAATTAAAACTGAGGTCATAGAACACATAAAAATGCCTTTTAAAACCATCTGAGAAGTTTCGGGTTCATCCCAAGACTTGCAAAGCGGGTAAAACACCGCATGTAGGCGTTTTGGTCATTTTGTCCTAAAACTCAAAACGAGATTTTCGATCCCTGAAGGTACATAAGTTTTCTAATCCCTTCCAACATTGAGTTTGCCCTTCGATCTTGCCGCTTGGCTTTCCTCGGTCCATTTGAAAATGACCTCAGGGGCATTTTGGTCATTTTCACTCTAACAGAAAAATTGGGGCGTTACAATAAACATATCAAACATACTAGCACCAAAAAATTGGTTACACTACAGAGGTTATCACTGCTAAGGAGTGCATAAAACACAAAAACTCTATCTTATCCACATCAATAGTGACTATTGCTCATACGTACATGACCCAAATGCAATCTTTTGATGTTATTTGCCTTGTCAGCAATAGCGAGATCCACCAATGTGACCAAGGTTCATACCACTTTGTTGGAAAAAATATGTCAATTCCCCATTAAGAAACACCTTTACACAAATAGAAATAAAAGTTAGAAAGTAGAAAACTTCACAATTGGAGAAAGATTATAGTCACTGCCAAATAACATGTCACGACCCGATTTAGGCACGTGATCGGCACGTGAGAAATCCTATTTCCACGTAAGCCTCGTGACCTGGCTTTCTCTATATGCATAGTTAATTGTAAAATTTATTCAAAATCATTCTCATTTTCTACATACAAATCACCTATTTATCAAATCATAGTAGTCTATATTGAAATTTCATAATTCAAACTCTATTGTCTGTAATTCATAATACAAACATCTTTGTGTAAAACTACTCTGATTCAAATATTCATAAATGCTTAACTGTTCAATACACTATAAGAAAATAGTATCATAATATGCAGAAATATAAACATGCTATATTATTCGGGACCCTGCCTGCATTTATAGTGGAGTACTCTAGACAGAACCATAAACACTTCACTCAAGGGAAGCTCACCATATGAACTCTAATGCTGGTGGAGAATAATGACTGAGAACCCTTTGCAACAGCTATTCTATCTGTGAAAAGGAGAAATGAGAGGGGTGAGTTTTGTGCAAAACTCAGTGAGTGAATCCTCACCTGAAACCCCCTTCCATGGGACATCAAGGAAACAATGCATAATATCCTAAAACATGAATAATACTGATAGTCCAATATAACCAGACATACATATATTTCTAAAAACAATTTTCATAATTATCAGGCTATCACTTAAAACAATTTCTCTGAATTTATTTTAATACCTGAAGTCATACAAACTATACAATATAGTAGCTCCTAGAGAAACAGTAATCTTTGAATATAAATGTCTAGTCATATCTGGGCGTTACGTATCGCCATCCCCAGTACGACAGTAAATCTCTGAATGTCTCTGGTCACATCTGGGCGTTACGTATCGCTGTCCCCAGTGTGACAATAAGTCTCTGAATATCTCTAGCCCGGGCTACTTGGTACCAAGGTTAACGGATTTGCTGCTGTTAACACACAGCCTGTTTTTCTATAGCTACCCTTTAAACTAATCAAATAAATCAATTAAAGCTAAAACCTTTAAATTCTTTTATTTCTCTAAGAGCTCTGAATCTGTCTGATTCTAACAGTTTGACCTTAGCATAACTGTGACTATGAATCATGTCCAAGGGATCACCCTTTGTAGACATTTGTGATTTCATAAACCCACAGAATATGTATTCGCCAACCGTTCTGAATCTCATAAAGATTCCAGTTCTAAAATCCTCTTTTATCTGAGTTTCTAAACCAATTCTCAACAACATTCTTTCATAAGCTTGAAATCCTTAAATCATCATAACATTTCACAAAAGCTCAAGATTCTCTAACAATCACAATTAAACCAATTCTAAACAGAATCATTTTATCAATATTGGTCCCATGAGTTTTATCAAAATACAGGTTTCATGCTTTCAAATCAACAATTCCAAAACCAGCCATATGTTCAACAGTAATCTCAATCCTTTTTACATAAATCTCTAAAATCAAATAATACATGATATCCTTGTGAAAATAACTCTAATGCAGAATATAGAAGTCACAAATGAGAACCCATTCACCTGGAGGGGTGAACAGTGAAGGAATCACACCAACAGAACTCTTAGAAGTAGAACTGACAGCAGAATCTGGTATAGAAACCATAGAACTCTAAATCAACCGATTAAATCCTCTAAATATTCAAGAATCCATCTCTAACAAGGTAGAAAACCTCTCCCCCTTTGAGAAGTTTAGAAAATCACCCTAACAACCCAAAGAAAAGGGAGAAAAGATAGAAAAACTAAGAGAACAACATACCTTGAAGCTTTAGGAATGAAAGATTGATGCTAGATTGATGAAAATGGGAGAGAGAGAGAGAGAGAGAGAAAGAGAGAATTGGGACGAGTTTTGCGTTCCCTGGGGGTGAAGGGTGTTTTTTTCGCCCAAATGAAAGTTCTGGACCCCGTGATGGAGTATTTAAGTCATCTGTCGACCCATTTGCGGCCTCGAGGCCAAGTGCTACCCGAGAGCGTCCCTCGCACCGACTTAGCTTTCTGTTGACCGCTGCAACGCCAAGACCGCTGCAGCGCTCATCAAAGAGCATAAAAACTCACTTCTTGCACCGACTTGGTCTCTGCTGACCGTTGCAGCGCTAAGACCGCTGCAGCGCTCACCAGAAGAGATTTTTCACTCACCAGGATGACTTCTCACTCTCCAGAATAGTCTCTTACTCTCCAGGACTCAGTTATTTAAGTTAATGTCCTCATTTATTTTACTCTCCATTAACTTTAAAACATAAATGTAAATAAGGGAATACCCCCTATTTGGATTCAAATAAAATATCTAAAAATTCAAAACTCTAACCAATCAAAATCTCATTTTTGAGTTCTAGTTCAAATTCCAGAATTCCGGCGATTTTCAAAACTTGGAGGCTAAAAATGAAACATTTAACGGCCTTCTAAAATTTGTAAAAAAACACTCTTCAACTTGTTTTTCTCTAAGGAACAATTACCGGGACTTTTGATCCCAAAATTGTGGCTCTAACATATAGCCCTCCAAGGAGGTGTAGGGCTCCAGACATAGCGAAGACCCGGACCCAACAACAGCAGTGGGTCCCGGGTGACCTTGAGGTCATATGAAACTCAGCTACCGACACGTGTACACCAGGTATTACAATAACAACTAGAAATTTTGACAACACCTATACTTCTTTCTCACACCCCATGGCCCTTGTACACCGACATTGTAATATCTATCACATCTGGGCGCGCTATGTACCACCGTCCCCAGTGTGAGTTCTGTAACACCCGGCATGCAGATATTGTTCGCTTTGGGGCCTAACTAGGCGCCCCTCACGGATTTGCTCTTCCCCGTCTTAGGGGAAAAATGCGTCTCCATGGGGGAGGTATCCACACTCTTATAAGGTATGTTTCGTTCCTCTCCCCAACCAATGTGCCTGGGATGTTATACATACTCTCCAAAATAAGTATTTAAACTACAACTTACAATACTCTAACAAGTGTCAGCACCCAATTTTGATTAGATCGCAAAAAAAAAATGTTTTTCTTTGAATATAGGAAAAATAGAAAAAAAAATTAGTGCATGTTTAATAATTTGTTTAGTCCAAATGTTTCAAAAAATAAAAAATTAAAACTAAAAAAGGGGAAAAAGTGGAAAAAATAAAAAATAAAATAAAATATTCTTATTAATGATTATTTAGCATTTATTGATTGATTTTACTTTGGTCCATTTTCTCAATTAATTTGATTTTATTTCCTCGATTAGTTCAATTAACATCGGATAAAATAATTACAGGTTTAGAGATGATTCAGATTCATAGACGTAACTATTTCCAGTGGTAAGTCTTATTTTGTAGTAAGACCTAGATTAGGACTATGTTAGAGTAGGGTGCTCCAATAGATGTGCAGACAGAATCCAACCATGCATCTATTTTCATACTATGTATTTAATTCCAGAGATTGAAAGTATGCAAATTGAAACAAAAATTTTAAATAAAGATCTATGTGATGAACTAGAGATGTATTTGTAATTCAGTTTTCAGATAATAAAATTATTGAATACTTTCAGTTTATGAAATCAATCATTAAGTTTTCATCAGAGAAAAATGTTAGAGATTTCAAAGAGATCACATTTTAATTATTATATGTATTGATATATTATATATTTAGAGAGCTATGTTATTAAGAAGGCTTATGTGGGGATGAGATTCCCTACGTACCGATTACGTTTCCAAATCGAGTCATGACACGTTCCAGCGCCCACAGGAATCATCGTGAAGTGCGATACATCCCTCCTCAACAGTTGATGCTGCTGTTGTTGCCATGTCGCTCCTGTTCGCTGAAACTTCCTTCGCGTGCGATCTCGTTTGTCCGCCATCAACGCACAGCAACACCTCCTCTAAGCCACCGTTAAGTCTGCCAGCTCCTTGCCCTCACTGCCAAAGAACCTATTATTTGGGTTGCGGAGCATAGCAGATCGCCGGAGCAGCTTACTTCCATCGAAGAATAGGGGTTGGGTCATGGGTAGGTCGCAGAGCAACTCGCAGAGTAGGTCCAGGGGTGGACGCCGACATGAATGAAGGGATGGAACTCTCTCTAATTAAGCGAGAATGAAGGTAAGAAAAAAAATCCAACAATTAAAAAAAAAAATGAGAAACAAGTAACAAAACAAGAATCGAAGAATGACAAAAAACACACTCAAGTTATTTACAAGTTTGCTATACCACGTTTTTTCACCTATTTTAAAACAAGACAATAAAAAAGCATCTCAAATTTATTTTTAATTTTCAATTTTTAAAAAAATAATTATTTTTTTTCATTTTTTAAACCAACTTATGTAAAATAAGTTGTCAAACAATTTTTTTTAATTTTTTACTAATTAGTTGCTAAATAGATTTATTATTTCTCTACTAGCTGTACTAATCTTCTTTTTTTTTTATTTTGATTTTTTGGGAAACGGATGTATGTACATAAAAGTTGACAATACACATGGACGGCAGCTACCCTCTAGGGCCAAGGCTGTTCCGCCAGTGGTCAGAAATGATGATTTATTGGCACATGGCTAGTCAGTTTCGTGATACAATCAAGACCCCCCGGGACAGGAACGGACGCTGTTCCGCCAGTGGTCAGAAATGATGATTTATTGGCACATGGCAAGTCAGTTTCGTGACATGATCGGGACCCCCCGGGACAGGAACGGACACGTGATTGATTAGCAAAAACTGGAGCAAACACAGAAGGGGTGAGAGTCAGTGTGACCATTGAAAATCCTCCTAGAGAAACCTACCTCAGCAGCATCAATGGGTGGTGAAGATAATGCTGGGTCGTGACGACATTATTTTGAGTACCCAATGGCAATGAATGCGGATAATGTCGGGGGGTTGAAGATATTAATAAGAAATAAATGGGACTACGTCTAGAGGTGGGTATACAGACGGCAATCCCCAACCAAACCCATTTAATTAATAATTTGCATAAAAAAATTTTATTCCCAACTAATAGACTTTTTTTATTCATATCACTTGGCTCACAGGCTAAATGGGTCTGATCCGTCAAATTTACGAACCAATCCGTTGATGAGTTGATTTATTTTACTATTTTTAATATTTATATTTGATATTTTAATTTGCTTATGCTTGGTGTTTGATAGTTGATAGTTGTTAATTTATATTCTTTAGTAGTTTTGCTATTTAATGATTGAAAGAGTTATACATATCTGATTGGTTTATAATTTTATATGTTATTATTTTAAAAAAATTAATATTTTAGATTTTTTAAATTGAATGTTTAATTTTAATATTTACAATATTTAGTAATTAGTATTGTTATTTATTTAAAACTTAACTTGGAAATTGGATACTATCAAAAAAAGTTTATTATATAAATATAAATATATTATATTGGGTATAAAAAAGTTCAAAAAATATGAAAGAAAAAAAAAGAAGGTTATGTGGGCTGTTTCGTGTGGTCCGCATTTGGCCCGTGGTTGGTCCCTGTGGTTCGTGGCTAGTCTGTGTCTGATTCGCGAACTGGTCCACGAGCTTATGCAGGAGCAAAAATGTGAATAGAAAAAAGGGTTATACGGATCAGTTTGCCGGTTCGCGGGCTTATGCGAGGTGAAAACAGACCACCCTAAAGCCTAGTCCATTTATGAAATTGTTACCTCTATGGTGAGGCAACCTTGGTGTCCGGGGTTGATCGCGGTGGTTGACTCCTAGCTCCAGTGGTGGGGGTGCCTGCAAAAAGCACTCCAACGCCCAAGTCAGTCACTGAAGAATAATATAGAAGGTGGTTAGGATAGCATACCTTTTATCATCCCCTCTGCATGGTTTTATACTAATTCATTCCTTCTGCGTGGTATCCCTAGGGCTGAGGTGAGTACGGATGGCACCCCAATCGTCTCGATGAGCTAGATGATACGGCGGAAAATGAATCGTCCCTCCATCCGTACGGTACGGAAGTAGTTTATCAGTTCGGATATTCCCCTTCGGAAGCACGGGGTCGGACATCGATCCGTCCTCCTTCCAAAGTTGCGGGGTGATTCTTTTAATTCGGAGTCTTCCTACTCCGTTCGGATCCCCTTTTGCCTTTAATGATTTGGACACGATAATTGCGAGCGGCTGGCGGTCCGTTTCCATTCCGACTAACACAACCCGTGGGCGGGAACCGGACTTTAGTCGGTAACAGAAATGAACTGGTTCGGTCCGGCTAGTTTAATTGTGGTCCATAGCAAATCGGGCTAAACGGACCAGACTGATTTGCATATGCAGCTTTTTTACTAAAAAAATAAAAAAAATAGTTAATTACAGATATCCCACAATTCAGAGTTTATTTACATATATACACTAGATTTTGAGTTATAGCAATACGTTTAACACATATACGTATTAGCACCATAAAACGCATCACAGTTGGACGAATTGTATGAGTGTCAGTCATAAAACGGTTGAGTGTGGGCCGAAAAAACGGGTAATAGTTGGCCGAATTAGAGCCTTCAACAAATGGCCAATAGTGAGCCGTTTTAAGACAATCAAACTGCATGCATAGGAGGTTGCGGGCGGAACAGGCATTGCAGTCATAATTCGGCTAACAGGAAGCCGTTTTATGTTCGTGATGCATAACAGTTTTTCCAGCTATCGACGAGTTGTTATTAGTATGCCTCTGCACATAAAAGAAAACTAACATTCAAACAGTGATTAATATATTTTGCTTTTCAGACATGTTTTCTTCAATCATTTGGGTAGTTTAAGTTTTGCTTTACTATATGAAATCAACCTTTTTATGTTCCCTTTCTAAGTGGACCTTGAATTTACCCTCCTGTTTCTTAATGTTTTTGTTTTTTTGGCCCTGATTGCATTGAAAACAAACTTAGAACTCCAGTCTGCACTTAGCAATGAGGTTGGCATCACTAGGGTACAAAGCCATTGAGTTTTGCATTGAAAACTATATTGGATAGTTAATCTCAATATATTTCTTACTTGTTGCTGTTTCTGTTGACGAACAGTGGTCTTGACAACCAAGTCTGAAGGGTTCCTTACCAGATGATATATCCAGACTGCATAATCTACAAATCCTGTGAGTTCTAAATAGCTTTTTTGTACTTCAGGCAAACATATTGTGTGCCTTCATATTTGTTTCAATGCATAGATGTATAAATTATGCATCATGTATTGTTGATAATTGAATAACAAGTGACAAGCACTGATATTTGAATAGTTTGTCTGGCTTTTATCTTTTTCCTTTTTATTTTTTTTTTACTCACTATTTCCTAAGAAATAGAAACAAGTCAAACAACAAGTACATTCATTCGCCAATCCTCCTTATGCTTTCTTTTACGTGTTCACAGAAACTTGAGTGGAAACAGCATTCGTGGAGCTATTCCATCCTCACTTGGATCAATAACTAGCTTGCAAGTGCTGTAAGTGATTTCTCTTTCTTGTTCTTGTTCTTCTTCTTATTTCATATAGTGGATTTGTTTAATTGTTTTTCATTTTCTTTGTTCATAAAATATATGGTGCAATGCAATGTGATTCTCTTATCTAGCACAGTTGCGTTGGGAATTGGTGCTAGCTCCAATCCATGTGAATGAAGCCTTATTTCTAGAGGAATATAAAAGAGCATGAAATCTATTAAAATTTTGAGGCAATAGCAAGATCCACAGGACAATATATGGCTCGCATGAAACATGAACTTTGATATATATATATATATATATATATCTTTTTGTCAAACTTCTCTGCACCCCTTAATCTTCATATTTCCACAAGTCTTAGTTACGTTGTTGTTAATCTTCAAATTTCCTGCAATTCTTGGGTGACTTCCTACTTGGATAGATGCACATGTCTTCTTTTAAATTATCATATTAAGACCTCAAAATAAAGAACAAAAAGAAAGTAAACATGGAAATTGTTCCACTGTATGTAATTATGTTTGTGACAGTGGATTTTCTAATCATGGAGTGTATAGCAATACAATAAATGATAAATATTATCCTTGTCAATAGATTACTCCAATTAGTATAGGCTAAAGGTAGACTTGCGTTAAAAAAGATTATGAAGAAAAGGAGCCAGAGATCTAAGGTCAATGTTTGGGGTTGACATTTTAGCGCTCAACAATAACTAGTTGATCAAGGTGTGAAAAGCTGTTCTGCATCGCCTGCAACCTGTTCTGCATGGAGTTTGAGCAAATAAAAAACGGATTACTGTTGGCCGAATTACGAGCACAAAGCCTGCAACTTCCTGTGCATGCAGTTTGACTGTCTTAAGACGGCTCACTATATTGGGCGTTTGTTGAAGGCTCTAATTCGGCCAACTATTGGCCGTTTTACCAGTTTTTTTGGCCCCCACTTGACCGTTTTATGATACAATTCGCCCAACAGTGATGCGTTTTATGGAGTTAATACGTTTCTGTGTTAAACGTATTGTTATAACTCAAAATCTAGTGTCTATGCGTAAATAATCTCTGAACTGTGGGATATCTGTAATTAATTATTTTTTTTTATTTTTTTTCAGTAAAAAAGCCGAACATATGCATCATCTTTAAACAAATATATCCCAGGCTCTCTTCACCTACTTATATGTGAGGTCGTCTTTCATGTATCTCCTCCAAAAAGTTCAAAATGTTACTGTTTTCATAACATTGTGTGTCGTTAGCTAGAAAGTAAAAACAAAAAAAAACAAAAATTGATGATTTAGATTGCATGGTCATGATATGGATTTGGGAATTGCCTTCTTTGATAAGTTATCTTCTTGTTTTGGGAAGACCTAACTGTGTGGTTTATCCAGAAGGTGTGTATTCTTTTTTAGTTTTATTTTGGGTGTTTTTCAACTTGTTTTTAGAGGGTAAAAAAAATTATTGTAATAATAGTTACCTGGTGGTTGTAGTTTTCAGTGATGAATGGATTAGATATGATATTGTTGAGGTGAAGGTAGTGAGATGGGTGATTGAAGAGAATGTTAAAGTGGGGAAAATTGGTGAAATGGAAGGAGAGTTCAAGTGAATGGTTCAAAGAGAAAATTTAAAATTTAAAAAAGATTAATTTAATAAATTTGAGAGAAATTTCAGATTGGAGCAAGGTTGGCCCCAATACAGGGAGGACCAACAAATCCTGAGCCATCATTCCAATACAATAACAGCACGAGCTGTGGAGAGAAGCTTTCTAACTTCACTGAGTCAAGCTTTGATTACCCGTAGTGCGGTTAATTATTCATGAATTGCTTTATGAATTCATATATACAAATATAATAAAGACTTCATTAATTTCTTTCAGCGACTAAATAAAAATAAATAACTCATTACCCATAACAACCAATAATCATTTATAAAATTTCTCTTAATATAATCTAATGTAATATTTTACCTAAAATTACAAGCTATCTAGTTGGGAACAAATAATCATTTATAAAAAGTAACAAATTTATGCATAATTTAGATAAACATTATACATTAAATTGATTGTTGATTATTGATTATAGATTAAATGCAAAGTCTTTGTTATTTCTTTATGTACATGACTGAACAACTTATTATTTATAGATGATAATGAATCGCTATTTGTAAGCACTAATAGAGACAATTTGTTGGCATTACTAAATATATATAACCATGAATTTTATTATATCATCATGTAGGTAATTTGTTATTCTTTCTTTTAAATAAAAAATCTCATTATTTTCTTACAAAAATATTAATATGTTATGAATTTTTTTTCTTGCCACCGTCAAAAAGGCTTAAAAGAAAAATGCAACACAATCTATGAAAACTCTGTGACAGCCAGAGGATTGGAGTTAACCTGGATAGAAGTGCATGATTGGATTTCAGTTTTAACTTCATCACCCATGTTTCTGTACATTTTCTTTTGTCGAATAAATCATCAGCATTTTGACGGTTTAGTATTACTCTGGCAATTTTGCGGTCCTCGTCTTTACAAGGCCTCACACGCTCTATAACACTAAGAATTAATAAATGTAAAATAATATTATTTTAATATTTAAAAGTGGGTTGAAATAACATTTTTGATAAGAATAGTCTCCCTTAACACAGTTCATATTAACTATACATAAACACACAATATTGTTCTCTTTAATAACAAGTAATTCAAATAAAAACTGATTGGTACACAACAAAATCATAAAACAAATCTATACTATACATTTTATTATCATTATAATATGGTGAAAAGTCTTTTCCATTCCACTCACTTATCCCATCTAATAATAATTATACGTAGAAGTAACTAATGTAAGTTGTTGTGCACCGATCAGCATTCAATTCAAACTAGCTCTCCATAACTTGAAATTAACAATTTTTATTATTTTATTCCCAAAGAGATCTGGTTCGCAGCAGAACCAAACTCCCACTTGAAAAGCCAAGAGAAGAAATTAAAGCAAACAGCTTGCACCGCACCTATATCGTCGATTCAGCACGTCAGCATGGCCGAACTCGTAGTCAGTGCTTTTGTATCAGCGATTGTAGAGAAGTTGTTCATCCTCATAGAGGAATCGGCTGTGTTGACTGAACTAGGGGGAAAGGTTGAATGGATTGAGAAAGAGCTGAGGCAAATGCAAGCATACTTGGAACACGTTGGACGCAGCAGGCAAGGCTTCGATGAGCGAGTAGAGGAGCTGAGCCAAGTTGCTAGTGATGAAGATGATGTCAGACGCTTCAATGAGTGGGTAGACAAGCTGAAAGAAGTAGCTCGTGAAGCACATGATGTCATACAAGACTTTGTCCTCAAATCAGTCAAGAGAAGGAGGAGAGGGGTTCTCTATTTGTTTGACAGGTGCAAGGTCGGCAAGGAGCTGGACAAGATCACCAGATATATCAGGGAACTAGCAAGCGATCAGCAAGCAAACAGAGGCTTGAGTGTGATCGTTGAAACTCCCGGAGAAGCCTCAGCAGCATCAGCCTCTACGCCCAACACAACAGTAGCACAAGCTGTGGAGAGGCTTTCTAACCATCTAAGAAGAAACAGATTTCATCGAGCTGAGTCATTCGCGGTGGATCAAAGATTACATCGAAGGACCCAACCAATATCATCTCTAACTGGAGAATCAAGCATAGTTGGATTTGATGACGATATAGAGGTTCTAACAGCTCAGTTACTCTCAAACGAGGAATGCCGCTGCGTTATTTCAATCGTAGGAATTGGAGGCACGGGTAAGACAAAATTAGCCAGGTTGATATTTGACAGTGATGATGTTAAAGGCTTTTTTGAATATCGAGCTTGGGTTGAAGTTCTCCCAAATTGTACAGCTGAACTGATTCTAGAAGATATAGCCACGCAAATGATGGGAGGTCAGAAAGACAGGTGGACAACACAAGACCCGATTCAGGCACTCAAGGCCTGTCTGGGGAATAAATGGTGCCTCATAGTTGTTGACGGCATTGAAACTTACAGGGTCTTGGATCCCTTGAAGAGGACCATCCTTGATGGGTCGATGGCATGCAGACTACTTCTTACCAGTCGCAATGCAAACGTGAAGCTACACGCACCTGGTACCAGAACCTTTGTTCACCCACTACAGCTATTAGATGATGAAAATAGTTGGATACTGTTTACAAGAAGTTTGAAGGAAGACATTCCCCTGGAGCTGAGGAAGGTTGGACAAGAAATTGTGATAAAATGCGGGGGCCTTCCATCAGAAATAGTAAAATAAGTGATTTTACTTTCTGAAAAAGTGGACAAAAAAGAGGAGTGGTCAAAAGTGTTGGAGGATCTCAGTCAGGATCGAAAACCTTGGCTTGGGAACCTATACACAATCAATATGAACTTACCTCTCCATCTAAAGATATTTCTATTTCATTTTGTTCAATTCCCTGCGGACTTTAGGATTCCCGCAAGAAGATTGGTTGCGCGGTGGATTGCAGAGGAGGCGGTGAGTCATGGGGAGAAAGAGCCTGTGGAGCAAGTTGCAGAAAGGTATTTGACAGAGTTGATAGATATGAACATGGTTCAAATTGCTAAGAGAAAGCGCAATGGAAAGGTGAAAACATGTCGTCTCCCTAATGCTTTGCAAGAACTCTGGTTGGAAAAAACTGACCACTTGGGATTTCGTCAAGGCCACAATTCAACAGATCCAAATTCAGAACCAAAAAATTTCATTATACGTTGTGTGGCAGATCATCTTGACAATAAAGAAACCTGGTACAATCATATTCATGGTCCCGATCGAAGTCCTTCAACTCTCCTAAGAGACTACTACAAGAATGTTCGCTCACTTCTGTCCTTTGATGCTCGGGAAGGAAATAGTCCCGGCCAAGAAATAGGAAACTTTCTGAACCGGTGTATTTCTATCAATTGCTTGTTACTGCTCCGGGTGCTTGATCTTGAACGTGTTTACAAGCCCATGTTGCCTAAAAGCATAGGTGGACTTTCTCTTTTGAGGTATCTTGGCTTGAGATGGACTTACTTAGAGTTACTTCCATCATCTATAGGCAGCTTGCTGAAACTCCAGACTCTTGATCTGAAACATACTTACATTAATATTCTCACCAGCTCGATTTGGAAGATGGAACTTCGGCACCTGTTCTTGAGTGAGTCTTATCGCAGCAGATTTCCACCTCAACCAGCAGGTAATTATCTGTCTGACCTCCAGACATTGTGGGGGCTTTTTGTAGATGAGGAGACTCCAGTAAAGGGAGGCTTGGACAGATTGGTCAATATCAGGAAATTGGGATTAGCATGCCAATCAATGTCATCACAACCAGAGGCAATGATATCACAACTTGATGCAGTAGCTGACTGGATTGAGAAACTGAAATACCTTAAATCTTTAAGACTAAAATCGAGAGAGGAAGATGGTCGACCTTGGAAATTACACCTGAAGTCTTTGGAAAATCACACAAAGCTCACTGACATGTATTTGCTGGGAGGGTTAAGCATTTCATCAACTCAGTTCAGATTTCCCCCAAACCTCACTGAGCTCACCCTCTCACATTCCAAACTACAGGACGACGACATGCAGATTTTAAAAGATCTTACAAGCCTTCAGTCATTGTGTTTACTTGCAGAATCATACCTGGGAAAATCTTTGGAATGCAACTCTGGCAGCTTCCCTCAGCTCCAAGTCCTGAAACTCTGGAAGCTAAAGCAATTGGAGAAGTGGACAATAGAGCAAAAAGCACTCCCCTGTCTCAGACAACTGGAAATCAGATCGTGTGATAGCCTCAAGATGCTTCCTGATGGGCTGAAAGAAATTAGCACTCTACTTGAATTGAAATTAATAGACATGCCGATGGAACTCGAAAGCAGAGTTAGTAACACTGACAGTGAGGACCGCCATAAGATCTTACACATTCCTAATGTCTGGGTAAATGATACTCGTCTGAGCTTTGCCTCCCAGAGTTCTGAAACCAGTGACATCCTTCCCCACCTTGAGGGCATCTCGATAAGCCTCCAGTCCGATGTCAACTATCCTTCAAATTGGTGAGAATGAGGTGGAGCCATCTTGCACCTGGAAATGAGGTGTAGCCATCTTGCCCGGTGAGTTTCCTCACTTCTTGCATGGTTGTTTTATTTCCCTTCAGTTGACACATAGAGGTTTTGATTACATAACTGTGTTTGGCAACGTGCAGAAATTGTTATTGTTATCTACAATATACAGCCTGCTCCAGACGACGAGGGCTCTCATTGGAATTCAAACAAAGTTGTTCAACTTTAATGCTTGGCTGGCATGCGTGCAATTTGTACATGACAGTCTTATTCTGGCTTCAAACTACTAATGCCTATTGTCGTAGAAGAATAAAAGATGGGAAGTCTGTTTCTTCATTGAAGTTAAGAAATTGTTCTTTTGTCACTTGCAAATAGACTGATCTGTAGACTAAAATTTGTGTCGAGACTTGTTCTCTATCTTGATTGTGTTGTAATATAAGCAAGAGAGTTTTTCTGATTACAGCTGGTATGTCCAACTTTCGCCACAAAATTAGGATTTATCATTCAATGCTACAAGAATAGTGGAGTCATATAAACGGCAAAAACCTAAAAGAATACTAATCATAATAATCAAAATTCAAACACGGTGTAGATACCAAAGGCATCAAAGGATTCTGGGAACAAGGTTAGGGGCCGGGTGTTTAAAAAATAATCAGAATTAGACTTTTTCGTATATTCGAATAATTTGTTTCATATATTCGGATAAAAATAACCATTTTTTGTATATTCAGATTTTTTTTTAAAAATTAATCAGAATTTTAAAGAAGGATTTAATTACTATACACTGACGGTATAAATTTTTTTATACAATTATCTAATCATGTATTGCTACATAAGCTATGATAGTTAATTTTTACACTCATTATTTAAAAAATCATTCAAACGAAATATTTTAATTGGATGATGGTGTAAAATATTTTTATACTGTAAGTATATTAAAATTAAATTCTTAAAAAAATTCAATTTTTTTTTAATATTTTCTTAAGTTAAAAAGAGTAACATTTAAAATAAAAATTATACTTTTTCAGTCGTAATCACTTTTTTCAAAAAACGAAAAATGAAATAAACCCACCGTTAACCAGAGGTGGAGTTCAGAATGCAGTACGTAGACTAAGATGAGCTCAAGTACTGGGATTTCAACGAGCTTGATCAACTTTAATTAATGCTTGGCATGCATGCAATTTGTACTAGACAGTGCAAACTTTTTAGTTAGTTCTTGTGCTATATAAAATTTTTCAATCAAATCCTTTAACATAAATGCCGATACAAAAACAGAAAATATTCTTGGAATATTTTGTCTTTATCTCCGTAATCAATTAATACCTCTAAAAACTACAGAATCGAGATTCACACCATTATCATCTTCTTCATCAACCACAACCCCCTTCCTCCCTGAAATTCCGTTACGCACAAACCATGAAACGAATCAACACCCATCATCTTTTTCAACCATTGAAACTTCCACAAACACTATCCAAATTTTACAATGCACGGAACGATGACAATACCAAAATATAACCCAAACCCCCATTCTTCGTTCAACAATAACCACAAAAGAGAGAAGAAACAATAGCGCAAGGAAAGCAATCTCTTAGATGGGTCATTCCGTATCTCCAAGCTTTTATTAGGATTGAAGGCAAATACGAAAATCAAATTGCGATGGCTCTAGATGAAGGCGTGGGGAACAATGGTTGGGTGTGGGGGACTTTCCTACTAATTTGAAGGAATAGTGAAGGGGTTGGATGTGTGGGGAACATTGGCTCGTGCAAGTGGCATTTGAGGGAAGGTTGCGTGGGTAATTTTTTGTTTTTCAATCTTTTTATTTTATTTTTCTGGGAATGGGGAACGGCCATGGGACATTGGAAGGAAGTGGAGAAGAAGGATTAAAGAAGGTGTTGATATAAGGGGCCTAGAGTGCACCATAATATATTGATGTCACGTAGCATTTTTAGCCATGGACTTTTTTTTAATATATTGAAGGATTTAGATTAATTAGATGTGTCATTAATCTCACTTAATCAAGTGCACCATAATATTGATCAACATATTTTTGTAACAGTTGATATTTTCTAATTCAAAACTTTTATATAGTATAAGTATCTGTTTAAAAAATTTTAAACTATAAGGATCTAATTAAAAATTAAGTAAAATTATAGGAGCTTGTAAAGTAATTAAACTAAAAATAAATGATGATAAGTTTGGTTCTTCATTTGTAGGTTTTTTTTCCCCTCCTGATTGTGTTGTTGAATCCAATACAAGCGAGTGTTTTCCTGAATTCAACAGGGTAGGTCCAACTTTCACTGCAAAATTAGGGTCTATCATTCAAATAAAGATGTTGCAAGAATTGCGCGAAATAAAAAGCAAAAACCTAAATTAAAAGGATAATAATAATCATAAACTGAACATGGTTGAGCAGAGAAAATAGGGAAACATGTATTTTTTGGATGTTGCATGAAATTTACAAAGACATATGCCTATTTATAGTTCAAAAATAAAATCAAAATATAAAGATAAAATCAAGCTAATATCAACCTAAATCAATCTGAAATATCTCTAAATCAATCTAAATTAATCTAAGATGATTCAAGATTCTTAACTGTTTATTTCATCCATATCAATATAAAAAGACTGAACAAATCAAACAACAAAAAGGGTTAAATGGAAAGTACATTAATTTAGTAAACTGGAAAAGCCTTCAAAAATTTAGATTGAATTTACCTTGCATACTATTATTATTTGAAAACTCCATCATCATTTCATCTTCTTTTTTTTTTTCTTTTGTTTTGGGGGCCATCGACCGCCTTAACTATGTGGTCAGAAAGAGTAAAATATAAAGCGCTGAAGCATCACTATAATAAGCTCACAATTGCAGAACACGAAACTGACATATTTCTAGACATTAAGGTAGACCCAATACTTAGAGGGAATAAAGATGACTTGGGAGTCTAGGCTCAACAACTGCTTCGAGAGGCAGTTTCTTAGGCGTTGACAGCCCGAAAATCTCCTCCATATTCAAGTCATCCTTCTTCATATTATTCGGCAGTCTCCAATTAAAGCCATGCAACAAATTGGCCAAACTAGATTGAATAACCTTAAGGCCAAGAGGTTAACCAGGGCACATTCTTCTACCAGCACCAAATAGCAACAACTCATAGTCATGGCCTTTCACATCAATATTCTTTCCCAAAAATCTCTCCGGTTGGAATTCAGTTGGGTTGTCCCAAACTTGAGGATCTCTGCTAATAGTCCAAGTATTGACAAGAATCTGGGTTCCTTTAGGGATATCATACCCATCAATATTACAATCTTCCCGCGCTTTCCTTGGTACCAGCATCGGTGCCACAGGGTGCAGCCTCATTGCTTCCTTAGCAATGGCATTAATGTAGGGCAAATCGACTATGTCCTCTTCTTCAACCCATCTCTCTCTCCCTATCACCCTGTCCAGCTCCTCGGTTGCCTTCTTGAATATCTCTGGCTTCCTCAAGAGCTCAGAGATTGCCCATTCTACGATTACAGCAGAGCTTTCGGTCCCACCTGCTATTAAGTCCTGACGAATATATATAAAAATACAAGTGGTTCAGAAAAATAAGCAATTAAATCTTCTGTTACCAAAGGTGCTACTAATAAGACAAATCATAATTCATAATCAATCTGCAAGAATATTCTATTCTGCAAATTTTCTTTGAAAATTTTATTTGCTGAACCTACTCAACCAATACCCTAGGCTAACAAATGTCGCCTGCGTAGAAATGATGCTACAATTAGCCATATTCTTTCTGTTCAAGGCTTCATGATTAGAGAAAAATGACCTCAATTTCAAGAGTGAATGATGTGAGCCAAACAACTATGTTGAAAGGAATTTTAAATTAAGAGGGCAAACAATGTTTTTTAATAAACTAGAAAAGATGTAATGTATATACAGTTAATGTGTTTTTCTAACTAATACCCGAACATAGAAGTTAAGTTTGTAAATTTTATAATAGACTCCAAAATTTAAAATATGCACTATTCCATGCAATACATACCTCTTTGGATCATTTCATTCATTTGACGTACATAAAGAAAGAAGAGACGGGCACCTTAATTATTTATTTATATATTTTTTCACAAAATGAATTCCTTGTTTTAGTTTAGCTGTAAAATGGTGCGGCTACCTTGACAAGATGATGGTGCCATTGGAACTTGGTCTAACCGAGTAAAACTAGATGAAGCCACCTTGACAAGATAGTAGTGCCATTAGAAGTTGGCCTGGTACAAAAATTTAGTGACTAAATTAAAGTACATAAAAAACCGAATCGACCAAAACTAGGCTGGGCCTAATTTTCTCCCACAAAGTGACAAGGTAACAATGTCAATATTTAGGTCCAACCCAAGAAATGGGAGTCTTGAGTCAGTTTTAAAAGAAAGAAGTAGCAGATTGAGGCCAGCACAAATGGTGTAACTATAGCCTCGAGGAAGACATGATGTCAAGGAGTGAGGTTCGAATTTGGGACTGATGATCCCATCCCTACCCTATACCCTTCCCCCACCAACGACCAAAAAAAAAAAAAAAACAGAGAGAGCAAAAAAGGAAAGAAGTAAAGCTCACACTAAAAAAATAAATAAATAAAGAGGAAATTACAAATAGGAATTTAAAAGTCCAAAGCGCCTTCTTAAAATATGTATTTAAAACAAAACAAGGGATAATTTAAATATATGCCATAAATATTGATTAATTATGGTGTACAATATATTGACAATACATTAGAACTAAATAATAATATTCTTATTATTATTACGGGGCCAAAGCCCAAAGAAAACAAATTACATGTTAACCATTATTATTGCCAAAATAGTTTGACTATGATAATATTTACTTATACGCTAAACAATCTAACGATTTCAAATTCTTATGATACAACAATAAAGGAAAATATTATACCCCGAAAATAGAACAAACTATTAAAATCCAAACTACAAGAGAGTTGGTGGTGGAACCTTTCGATTCTATCTTGTATCATGACTGTTTTCTATTTGAAAGCTCACAAATCACCATTTGGGTAAAAGCTTAAAAGTAAAGGCTCTTATCAATTATCATATAACTTTTTCGCAAATCATTATTTAATATTTTGGAGCTACAAATCAAACAATATACTGTTACTAATAAGAAAACAAAAAACTATTACTAATGAATGAAATCATGGATGGGAAGAAGAGGACAGATCAATAAACTGCCAAGCAAACAAATATATATTCTCTGAATGGCATCATGTGATCAAAAGTTGTAAACTTGCCCTCATTTCCACGAAAATGCGCCCGCATAACATCAATATTATTTAATTGAATCGTATATCTACGTGCTGCGCAACAATATTTGGACCATGTAGTAAGGAGGCAAACTCCCCAGCTGCTTACTGAGTATATATACATGTAATTTAGGTTACCCGTCACATCTCTCAAAAATTACGACTATAAGCGAGAAAAGGAGCCACTGAAATGCATGTTTCTTAACGTAACCAACTCGTATGATTGGAAAGAACCTTTTTCTATTTAGCAAAACTGAGTGAGAGCTTTGAAATTGGAGAATAACATTACTCTATCTCGAAATTATGTCCCTTTCATATTTTATAATTCATGATTTGTTATTTGAAAAATAAAAATTAATAAATGTAGATATGTAAACTTTAAATGGCAAAATATGACAAGTATAATTGTTAATACAATAATAATTTATTAATTAATAAATATAGTAGAACAAATATTTTGTCCTGCTCTAGTACTTATCCTACTAGATTAGGCGTATACCAGAGTAAAGGCTTTGACACCATGCCTCTCAAGCTTCACCTCAAGAGTAGGATCCTCCGCAAGCTGCAAAAGCACATCCACCATGTCTTTGGCAACATAATCCTTCACCGCTCTCCTTCGCTCAATGTGCTCATCCAACACATGCTCCATAAACCTATCAAACTTCTTGGCCAACGCCTTCATCCTCTTTATGTAACCCTGCAAGTCCAAGAAGTTGATCCAAGGGATGAAGTCCCCAATGTTGAGCACCCCGTTCAGGAAGAACAACTCGTCCAGCATCTTCTTGAATTCCTCAGGGGAGATGATGGCGTCCTTGGACCTCTCCAAGTACTTCTTCCCCAACACCATGCGGCTTATGACGTTGAGGCTCTGAAAGGCATCAGGGCCTGAGGCTGGAGCGTAGGGAATCGAAAATGAAGAAAAGAAAAGGAGAGCAAGTGAGAGAGTTTGTGAGAGAAAATGAACTGAGTCAATTGCATTGAATAATTAAGAGTTACACTGACACTTCCTTATATACGAGTCTATGAGCTAGTACATGATCTCACTAACAGATTAACAAACTCTTAACAAACTCATAACTGTCTCTGACTTTACAGTTAACATAACTAACATAACTGTTTTCCTTTTACTCTATCATCCCCCCTCAAACTCAGGCATTGAGCATCCTCAATCTTGAGTTTGTTTCTAAAGTCAGTGAATACAGCAGAACTGATAGGCTTAGTTGAGTGTCCATATTTCCCACACACTTGACAAGTAGGTTTTGATTCAATGAATCTGCCGCCACCAGAGAATCTGGCTCCTCCTCGACCAAAATTAGACCTATACCACCATATCTACCAAAATTGAACCTTCCTCTACCTCTGTTAGGAATGTATCCTCTTCCATTTCCAAAGGAATTCTGATTTCTAGGGTACTCCGCCCCATAGTTTTTCTGTGACTGAGCTAAATTTGCTTGCACACATTCAAGCTTTCGAAACTTTTCTATTCTTTCTTCTTTTGCCATTAACAAGGCCTCTAATTCACCTACTGAAACTGGATTTTCTCTAGTAGTAATGGAAGTTATGAATGAACTATATTCTTCTGTTAATCCTTCGAGAATTGCATACACGTGATCCATCTCAGATATCATAGCTCCAACAGAGATCAGAGAGTCAACAATTTTCTTGATTTGTAACAAATATTCACTTACCGATCCTTCTTTTCTTGTATTGCTCAGCTTATTCTTCAGCTGCCTAATCTTGGCTTGAGTCTGTGAGGCAAAGAATACTTCAAGCCTCTTCCAGATTTGGTGGGAAAATTCGCACCCTACCATTCTTACAGTGAACGAGGAACTCATGGAGGCTAGTAGCCATGACTTTATCAGTGCATCTTGTTTCTTCCACTTCTTGAATTCAGGATTCACAACTCTTCCTTCTTGATCTTGGATTGTAATGAATCTTTGAGGAATATCTTCACCTATTATGAAATCCATCAGACCGTGACCTTCGATTGTAGCTTCAGCTTGATCTTTCCAAGGTAGAAAATTCTCTTCGTCTAGCTTTATTGATACTGGATTGGAGAACTGGTGAACTGCACTTTGTGTAGATGACTCGATGGTTTGTGAGGAGGAGTTTTCGGAAGCCATGGTAGCACAGCAAGCTCTGATACCATGAAAGGTATCAGGGCCTGAGGCTGGAGCGTAGGGAATCAAAAATGAAGAAAAGAAAAGGAGAGCAAGTGAGAGAGTTTGTGAGAGAAAATGAACTGAGTCAATTGCATTGAATAATTAAGAGTTACACTGACACTTCCTTATATACGAGTCTGTGAGCTAGTACATGATCTCACTAACAGATTAACAAACTCTTAACAAACTCATAACTGTCTCTGACTTTACAGCTAACATTACTAACATAACTGTTTTCCTTTTACTCTATCAGGCTCAAATTGGAAAGATGGTCCTTTAACAAGATGGTTTTGTTGGCAGAGTTGAAGAGTTCATTCAGAAGAGCCCGTAGCTCTTCCTTTCTTATGTACTCATAGGACTCAAGGCGTTTAGCACTGAACAGTTCCATTAGGCACATTCTACGGGCTTGTCGCCAGTATGGGCCATACTGGGACCACGTTAGGTCGGAATAGTTGTAGGTTGTGTACTTGCCGGCGGCAAACTTGGGACGGCCGGCGAGGGTGGCGTCGTGGGTTTTAAGGATAGCTTTGGCCATGTCCACGGAGGAGCCCACGACAACGGGTTTGGAGCCAAACCAGACATGCATGATGGGCCCATACTTCTTGCTGAGAGCATGGAGGGATTGGTGAGGGAGGGGCCCAATGATATTGAGGTTCCCTATGATGGGCCATGGTTTTGGGCCTGGCGGCAGATTGTATCGCCGCCGCAGGATATGGCGGAGGAAGTGGAGGAAGACGGCAAAGATTGCTAGACAAGTTGCTGCAGTTGGAACCCAACCGAGAGATGTCAATCCTATTGCCATCTTTGGGTTTTGTGGGTTTTCCTTTGCTAAGGAGTGTGTTGTGTGTGCTTGTGATGAATGCTTGTATAGGTGAGTTGGTACTCAAAAGTTATAACAGAGAAAATAGGAACTTGGCAGGCAAAAGCTGAAGTCCCTAGGTGGCTTCCTCCAAATTTTCCTTCAGGGGGGTAGAGGGTATTATGGGCTTTTTGGATTTCTTTTTTTTTTTTTAATGTGATTGACCTTGACTTGATGAAGTTTTCTGCTGCTTGGTCTTGGCTCTCTTTTGCGTTTCAGTACAATAATTAAATTAATTATTTAATTTATTTCATACAATAGCGAGACTGGCTGCACTGGAATTTTCTGCATACTGCTCTCCGTCTTACTATTTTAACATCTTAAAATTAAATGATTATTAAAATATTTATTTTTTTATTATTAAATATGATGATAATTTTTATTTATATCATTTATCTATCATATCTAATAATAATAAAATAGGTATCTCAATAGACACTTAATTTTTAAGTGTTGAAATGACAAAACTATAAAGCATCCTCCCTTGACCCACGTTTCATTTCGAATGAGTTTTCAGAACTTTGAAACGCATAGTTATTTGCAAAATTTAAAATAGTAATTTAATTCGAATATAATATAATTTTTACATTATAGAATATATTAAGATAAAAGAAACAAGACTATTCAATAGTTCCCACTTTTAAAAGTGCATTGAACGTTGTTAGATTATTTATATAAAAGATGATTATAACATGTAATAATAAAAATAATCATAGTAATAGTAATGATTAATGTTTAAGTATTTTAAAATGCTAGTGGAAATGATAGTCATGTGTGCTTGTGGTTGTTGGAACTTTTGAAAAACGCTAGTGATACTTACTCGGAAAAGAAAAAAAAGCATCTAACAAGCTTTATAAATAAATACTTTATCAACCTTCTTTTTGTTTTTAGGTAACATCAACGATTTTGATTATTGTAAAATGTATATAACATTAATTTAGCCTCTATAAATTGCATAATATTAAATAAGAGTTTCAAAATAAAAGCATGGCACACCTTACCAAAATAATTAAAACATAGCATCATCTTAGTTCATAAAACATATGCAACATTTGGTTATATATTTGTATCTTCATAATTATACTCAATTTTCAATTAGGTATCTATAATTTAAAATTTTTTAATCAATTTATTATATTATATTTTTTAATTAAGTCCAAATAGAAATCTTTCGTGTTACAAAATTAAAAAACTACAAACATTTAAAAACTTAATTGATTAGGACCAATGATCAACTATATCAAAACACTGAATCACTAAATCATTAGTGATATATATATATATATATATGTCGTATGCTTTGATGGTAGAGCAGCTCAGTCCACGTGCCCAGTGAGAATTGACCTCATCTATGTTAATTCCGTTTGGTTTATTTTACTGTTTAAGCTGTGATCTCTTCGGACCTCCTATTTATTTCATGATTTTGATTTAGTTACTTAATGAGATACGTGCTCTTCATCAAAATATTTTGAAATGTATATATGGCTTTGGTCCTCCTTGACTATTCGAAGAAATGCCCAAAACGCAACGTTGACGCCAAGCATATAATAGGTTTATTATTTTGTTAGTTTCCTTTTACTTATTTTTATTAGTCCCACACATCGTAAATAAGATGAGGAGAGTAGCTATTGAATTTGTGCCACATTAGCTGCATAACGAATATAAGGAGCACCACCCGGATATAAATAATAAGTTAAGGTAGTGATGCACCGTGTAAAGTATGAGGTACCACACACCAAGTTATCTAATGATAAGGATCTGAGTGATTATTCATCACAGATTTATAAGTTTTTGTGCATAGATTTATAAATTTTTGTGCACTACTTTATAATTTTTTCATAATGATTTACAAATTTTAATGTATTGGTTTGTAATTGTGATGCATCATATAGAATTGGCTTACCAATACATCATCAAATTCTTACCACCATGAGATAACATGGTATGTGGTACTCCATACTTTCTGAGGTGTATTTCAGAATCTGCCTTGCACTCAAAGTATACTTGGAAAAACTAAATACTTGTTTAAGATATTTCATCTCTTTTAGTGTCAATTAGTATTGTGCTTAAGGTCTTGCTGCATATAGACTCTTATTTAGTTAAAATTTTACGCTTTCCCAGCGTGTCAGTTGGTATCAAAGCCATGCTTGATGGCTGGTGCTGCAGGCAGAGGTGACGGCGATCCTCATGACAATGATCAAGGATTTGCAACTCCTTTAAGTGAAGAAGTGGCATTAAGGAATGCTAGATTTTGATTGGGAAGAGATATAATAAAGGTATGTTTGTGAATTTATTTTAGAAAATAAAGAAAGGAAGGAAAGAGGTTCATAGAGTAAATTTTTTTAGAATTTAGTTTACAAACATCTTCCTTTCACTTTATTTCTCTCTAAAATTCAAATTTACAATTATTATATGTCCCAGGGATCCCCAAAATTATGTGACATCTGACAAGTAAAATTTCTAGGAACACGTGATACATCTATTATTTTGGCCCACCAATCACCATCAATTATTGCACAATGGAATTCGATTGCGACATATAGAAATTCTCCCGTGTTCATTAATTGAGAAAAAGGATTTACTTTATACCATTTTTATCTTATGGATTAAAGAATTAATTTTGATGTACAAATAATTATAAAAAATTATATAATTATTTAATTATATATTATCACATTAGTAAATATGATAAATTTTTACCTCATAAATCTAATTAGATAATGGTATAAATTTTTTTATTATTAATATATTAAAATTAAACTTATATATTACGACTTTAAAGATAATAAAATTTGAATTTAAGACTTTATACATCCTACTCAAATATTGTGTTATTAACTCAATTATAGTGATTTATTGCTCTATACATTCATTAATACTTAATATATTGATGTTATAAGTTTTTTTCTCTTTTCGTTTTTTATATTTCTAATACCATAATTAACGTATCAAGTAATAAATAAATATAGAACAACGTAACGTTTTTTTATTCCAAAACATTTCTAAGAAATTCTCCATAACAAATTAATATATACATCTACTAGAAAACATTAATATATACAATGTTAAAATACTTAATTAAAAAAAATAATAGGTGTTGATTGTGGCCCAGCATCCCCCCTTGACAAGGACTAGGTAGGATTGGGATCATATTAGACCAATGTTTTGAAAATTGGACCGCTAGTATGATTGATTGAATGGAGAATTGGTCCTATATCCGGTTTGGGTGGCCAACAAAAATTGGCCTTTGAAAAATCAACCATGTATCCGGTTCGGTTGAGCTAGCCGAAAACTGAAAAAACCATAGAATTGGATCGATCAAAATGGTTAAGCAGTTTTGCAAATTTTTTTCTTTTAAAAGACGAACAGAGGCAAGCAACGATGCAAAGCAAAACAAAACGAACAAGATTCAACATAGAAATACAAAGGGGAGGGCGACTCTGGTACTGCTAGTTTGCTATAAGTAGAGAACCGTCGCTCATTTGTGCCTATTGGGCATTTAATCTAAGAGGAAAAGATGACCTTATCTCTTAGCAAAGGTCTTAACCAATGAGATGCATGTCTTTTAGATACCACAGTCCCATCATTATACTTTTCTCTTTCATTCTAATTTTTAACCTTGGGCGTTGTGTGCTTTCATTTTTCTATCTTGTACCTTGTTATGTTGATCTTTGTAAGAGAAATATAAGGAATAAAAATGTTTGTACTTGATATTTACAATATATAAATTTAATTAGGTTTTTGTTATGGTATTCCAAGAATATCGATATCCTTTTAAATTAAAAGGTTAGATTTAATCATGAATATTTAAAATATTAATAAATTTAGTTAATGGGACACGTGGTAAATTTTCAACCACAAGTTATCTAAAAGATACTGATACTTATGAATTTTATAAAGTATACGAGAAATCCCTGTTTAACTAATATATTAAATAAAATTTTAAAAGATTAAAATATAAAAATATATAATTTATTATATTCCAGTTATATTTTGGTTAAATCCGCTAATTGAATCAATTGAACCTTTGAACCATTAACTTATTTGGTTTGATGACCGATCCGATCTTCAGAACCTTGAATTAGATTATGATACTTGGTAATGAAAAATAAAAAGAGTTGTACTCTAATTAATAATTATAGTTTTTGGCCCGATAATAAATGTTAAATCCAATAATAAATGTTATGAAAAACATAATAGAGTTCATCACTTTGTATTTTGTAAGTCTGTATTGTGTGTGTTTTGTTATCTAGTTGTTAGAATTGCGGCAAAAGTGCACACATTTTAATAGATATTCAAATGCTATATTTAATTTCATTATTGTCCCTTTTTCTGTTTTTTGGACGGAACGTGTGGCCCACATTCCACATAGGGAAGCAGAAGTGGGCGAAGATGTTGGGCAGGAAGGTTGTTAATGCTCCCCACAAAATTCTTGGAAAGTGTTTAAGTATTGAGTAATGTGTTATTACGGATTCGAGTTCATTTACGTTGCATGTCCCTCGTCCAACTGTAGCAAAATTATCAAAACAACCTTCTTTAGATTTTTAATTCTTCTTTCATGTTATTCTTCTTTTCCTTCACTAACTTCATCCAAACACCACCGTCACCTTTCGTGGACGGCATTGCCACCGTCGACCTGTATCCTAACACCAACGATAGCTTGCGTTGATCGTGTTTCCTGAAGAGTAGCCAACAATAGCCCGAATGCCAGCTTCGCCTTGGGTTCAACATTCACTTCGATAGTAGCCTGAAGATGTGCACAAAACCCATAGGAACTTTGGCTGTGCGCCAAGGACGGCAAGAATGGCAAAAGAACTATTTCCTTTGAATTTTGTCCCAATTGAAAACTAAACCTAGATTTTTTTTTAATCTTTTATTCTTATTTTAATTTTTGAACATTGTGATGGTTTATTGATGTGGCGTGCCAAAGATTGCTATGGTGAAAGAAAATTAATCCCAGATTTCTGCTATTTTAGTTATATATAAAATTGAACTTTCATAATAATTTATTTTTAAAGATGAAACAAACACAACCAAGTAGGATTTCCTTGTAAAAGTCAAATCAAAACAAAAAGTGCTATATTTGTATTCTTAATTATCAAATTAAATAAATCAAACAAAACAAAACAAAAAAGTAGTTGCCCATTTTTTTCATAAACAAATTAAGGATATTTCTGTCTTTAGATAATAAGTATATATAAATCTTCTGGAACTCTTAAATCATATTCAACATTTTATTAATATACAAAAAAATTAAATAATAAAAATACTGAAAAAGATATCAAATCCATATCTTTAAAAAATATGACAAAACGAAACCTAAATATGAGTAAAAATCTTACCTAAGAGTGAAAATACATAATTAGCTTTAGATCCACCTGCAATTCCCAACAAAGGTCATCAAAAGATACTAAAAAGAAAATTTGGGTCATCAAAAGACACTTAAATATGTTTTTGATCCTGATAAATATAGGTCATTTTTGTTTTAACCCCTCTAAAACCATTTTATGATTTTTAGTATCTCATTTTTCTAACATCATGTTTTTCGTGACGCTGTAAGTTCCGGGTTTGCCACAATCACTGGACTGGTGACAAAGTTAGAGGGGCTGCCATTCCATGACCTATAAATCACATAAGCTGCTAGTGACAACTGGTAGAATAACCCAAGCATGTGTCGTAGCCATAGCTCATTGTCCTCAAAGAAAAAGGCACTGATTGTGTCAAGGCCACCAAGATGCGCAAGAAGGAAGGGTGCCCAGGTGGCCATAATTATGAAGTTGGGGTCTAGTGATGGATCTTTGCCGTCTTTGGAAAGAATGCCAAGAGCAACCATAGTAATCCAATCTGCACAGGCAGATAGGTGAACCAGACAATGAATTGGACGAAAATCTGCACTAGAAGAACCTAAATGGAAGCTACTACGACTATAGGCAAGTTGCTGGAATTTTTTAGTTAGTGATACATTAAAAGAAGTGTCTAGAACAAATAAAACATGGCGTGATTTGGAGTAATAAGTTTGGGACACAATGTGCCAACTCACTTCCTATGCACTATTGGATGAGACTCCACTCACTAATGAATGATGTGTAAGTTGGCACGATATTCTATATTCTATTAATACAATCATTTCTCTTTAGAAAAATAAAAAATTAGGACACCAAAAAACAGTAAAAGGGTCAATCCATTCAATTCTTTTTTTTCTTACTTCTCTCTTTTTATTATGATTTAAACTGAATTGGCCAAGTATAAAATAAAACACCCCAATACTATTTTTTATTAAGTAAAGATTCATTTTATTGAGTAAGCATTAGCTAAAATAGTCAAAGCATCAATGAAAAGTGATGAAAAAGCATTCTTCACTGGTAGAAGGAAGGGAAGTGAAAAGCCACATTTTAGTAAAAAGTTTAAATAACAAGAATGAAAAACTGAGGAAGCAACAAGAAGAAAATTCATGTCTTGGAAAACATCAAGTTAATACAAAGAAACAAGATGATGCCTGCTTCAACTGTGTTAAGAGGGGACACACATGAGCTTGTAACAAAAAGAAAAGGTTGGTTCGTATGAGATTTTTAAAAAAATAAATCTTAATAAAATTAATTTATATTTGAATATAATATTAAAAAATTATTAATTTTGGAGCTCTCTTATATTATAGAAAAATAAAAAAAAATAGATATAAAAATAATTTTATATTTTTTCTAATGATTCCATTCTTAGTAAGAATTTTACAAAAATATATGAAATAACAAAAAAGCATTTGTCAATAAAAATAAATAATTAAAATAATGACACACAAAAGAGTACTAAAATTCTACATTCTCTGGTCCTTTGTACCTCGTTGAGAAAAATTTATACAAATTTCTATATGCTAATAGGCACTAAAGTAATCTATGTCAGCTTTGATTCAAAAGATAAAAAGTGTTTAAAAATAATACTTTTTTTTTTTAATCTGTTGATATAAATAATTTCTATAACCTGTCAAAACAATTCAAAATAAACGCATACTTAATCCCCGTCAAGAGAAAGTTATTATCAATCCATTTTTTAATTTTTAATTTAAATTTAAGAACTTATATTTATTTGTTTTTATTTGATTAATTTTGATTCACAAAAGAGTTTTATATTATCATACAATCATATATTTTTATTTACAAGGTTTTTAAAGTAGTGGATGGTTGAATCAAACATATTTGTTGATCTATTATTTGGTTAGATGTTTATGTAAAATTTTTTAGTCTATCAAAACTAAATTTTATTTTTATATCTGTTTATCTATCATACTGTCGTCATATAGGTTGAAAATTATGAACATTCTAGTCGATAGATAAAGGAAATTTAAATATACAGATAAGACTATGAGTTAGTAAGAAGTAGTCAGAAAAATGAGTTAGTAAGAATTATTAATAACTTATTAAGATTGTAAAAATTAAAAATCAAATTTTTAATAGCGCCCTTTAACAGGCACTCCCTCCTCCTCTAACGCAAACGAATCGGCATTTGCGCGGCCAGGGAGACCCATGGCCATCACAGTGATGAGTAGATATGTCAAGACAGCCTGGCATGTCGGGTTAATCAGTCAAAATTGCGAATTTTGACAGGTTGGGTTATTTATTTTTAGTCCGTCGAAAACTTTCAGCCTCCACTGGACCCACCCGGCTTAACCCGCCAATTTAAGCGGTTTGAGTCCGTCAAAAACGTTCAGCCCCCACTAAACCAACCCGGCTTAACCCGCCGATTTAAGCCGGCCAAGTTTTTTTTCCTTCCTCAAAATATTTAAAGTTTGTTGGTAAGAGCATGTGAAAAATTATAAAATTTATATATTAAACATTATCAGACAATCTCAAAGACCAAAAAGAGATTTGTTTCCCAAAAAAAAGTCCCAAAAAAATAAGGAAAATACATTATTAATTTAGTATCAGTAATACAATATTACTACACTATCACAATGACAGCGATCAAAAGTCAAATGGTTAATCCTTAAAACTATTCAAGTGAATTGAAAAATTGAATATACATCAATTAGAGGAATAAAAAAGTTTTAAAATATTTTTTTATTGAAAAAAAACTGTAACCAATTTAGAAATTTCTTTTTTTACAATTTTTAACGGCTGACTTGCCCCATTTTCAGCGGACTTTTGAGAAGGTGAATGGCCCATTTTAACATCTCTACCTTTTAGCACAATAAAGGTTGCTAAGAGGGAATGGCGAGAGACAATAAAGAGAAATGTTAAATCTTTTTAAGTAGTGTGTTAACAACAATTCTTCTAATTCACAATTTCACTTACATCTATTGAATAATTCTTAAATATTGCATAAGTTATAACTCATAATTGGAAGTGAAATTTGAAATTAGAAAATTAGTTAGATTGATAATTAGGAAGATTTATCAACATTGTAAATGGATGCTAGCGCCAGCCTTTGGTGATGTCCTGACTTAAAATGACGTGGTATTTTCAATTTACATAATGTCACTGGTTAATTCCAATTTCCACGTCTGTTTTCACGGACTCCTTAGACAAAGAACAATAAGCTATGAATGAAGCTACATGCCCTCATTTAATGATGTGGTGATGAGGACAATATCATGTTAACCTTCCCTACCTACATGCCATACCTAGTTATTCCATGATGGGGATTCACCTGGCCTAAATGAATGCCCTGAGTTCTCATGTTGGCTTCATTCCATATCAAGGGTGCCACCATTGAGTCCAAATTCAGCACCCTCTTCTTTGCCCCACCAGGAGACCCTTCTAGTGTCAGCCCTCCAAGATTCTGAAGGGATGCCAGGCAACTTTCAGTGCCACAGTCAGCTCCTTGAGGCTGCATAATGAGTGGCGGCACTTCTGAAATGTGCATTCCACCAGCATCAGTTGGTATGGAGCAAAACCCAAGGGGATCAACTAAGGAAATTCTTGATGATGCTTTGTTTCCAACTCCTTCAAATCTTTGGCTTTCTGTGGCTACCATTGGATCGCCAATAAATTGATCCGCTAACATCTTACAAGCTCTCTCCAGCATGGCCATATATCTCCGCTCGGCATCCTGGCGAATCTGCAAGTGCTTCTCTGCCTGGAGTACCACAATTCTTAAAAATAGTGAGTGTTAGGGTAGGTGGATTTATAAGACAGATAATTTCTGACAAAAGGTGGGGTCTAATCATTGACATGCAACTATGCATAGTCTACCTCCAATATGGTGGGGTCTAGAAATCGTAGATGTACGCATGCTTATCCCCACAAATGGAAAGATTGTTTTCATGATTCGAACTCGTGACCTTCAAATTATAAGGCAGCAACTTTCCTGTTGTGCCAAGGCTCACCCTCAACTCCAATACTTACCATTATGGTCTGAAATTAATATATCCAAAACAATGATAAGCCTTGCACCATGAAAAGGAAATTTACCTCTACTAGTAAATGTAGTTTACTTTGCACTTCCATTTGTGCCCTTAATGCCTCCTTGACTTCATGACCCCTAGACAGGATATTGCAACTCTCAACTTGGTAATCAAGAAACATTCTGACATCCAGGAAAGAATATGCTTCTTAAAAAAACATGAAATTCTTACTCGTTTGTATCAGAAGCTGGTAACTTAGGAGATGAGTTATCTGAGCCAGGGCTTTCTAGAGGATATGAAGCTGATATTCCTTCCATAATTATTCAATGAATGAGTTAAGTTTAGATTATAACCGAAAACCCCATTATAAACAGCTTCTCAGCAATGTTTTAAAAACAACAAACAATTGCTGATGTATGATTTTGGACTTGCTTTGCACGGGTAAACAATCCAGAATCATCCTTCTCTGAGCAAGGAAAACAGAGATCAACAATATATTGAAATGGGCACAGATGCATAACTGGAAATTTTCATATTAAAAAATTCAGTTCCATATAATTCCAAGGTACAGAGAGATAAACATACCATCTTTGCATCCCTCATCAGAATCTTTTCCTGATTGCTTACCAAGCCTGTACTTCTGTAATGCAACAAAGAACAACATAGATGAAAAAATTATCACTACATTTACCTTTCGCCAAAGATTCTATTATTGAGAATTACAAATGGTGATATAACAATGAACCTGAAGATGACTCTTTAAATGATAGAGTGTCAAACCCTTGACATTCATGGTCCGCATGATCGCTTTTGGGGTGGCTTCTGCAATAAATAGTTTTGATCATTTTCTTCATCATAGACATCAAAAGAAGGATAGCAAGATACCCTTCTCCAGAAAAAGTGAAGAGAAGAGGACAATTTAAATGGGTTGCGACCAATCTATGAATGGCCATTAAAGAAAGCCACATGAAACCCATGTCAAACTTATCTTGCCAATATAATCATACACCCCATGATGCAGTTACACCCCATTTCCCCTCGTTTTTACCGCACTGAACACACCCAAAATAAATAGTCATACACCAGCAAAAGTAGCAGAGTTCTACTCTTGCTTACTATTTCCAAAATCACAAATAGTGTGAAGGAGTTACCCAAGGTATCAAGGAAAACCCAGTTCTCTCCACAAACAGCAAAGAGCTCGTTCTAAATTTCCAAGCCGCATCACTGTGACTAAACAAACAACTAATAGTCTCTGAATTCAAATAATCATACCATAGACCCTATCATAAATTTCTAAACAACTGTAATAAATCACAGCCCAAATTTTCAAATGCACAAAATCGCCACCCTCATTTTTCACATTTACCTATCCATGTTGCGCCCTTCTATACACTGTATATCGCTAGTACTTTCTACAACACTAAAAATACAAAATGAAATTCACCTAGTTGAGCTGAACTAAATATAAAACTAGATCTTGCTTATGATGTACTAAGATTGAATGCTTAGAGTAACACCACAAGCCATCTCTTCCAAAAGCTTAAGCTATACATGAATGAATGATTTTATATCTAACCAAACACACAGCAGTCATCATTAGTCAATCATTACATAATATTTAGCAGGATTCCCAGCAACCCCTATTCGCTAGCAAGCTAATAGGAAAAAGTCAAAAACCAAAAGCTTTCTCTTTCCTTCCCCCAACCAGAGTTCCATCACAAAACGATAAAAGCAAAATCACATAACAATAAATAACAGTATCACTGCCATGTTTCAATGAATCAAAACAAGAAACAACACTGCATAATAAGTAATGGGCAAAATGGGCAAACCATTGAGAAGAAAGCACAAAAAATTTACTCACTGCCGGCACCCCCAAGTTGAGTGACAGCATCAACGAATCGTTCGTGGAGGTCGGCAGTCCAACGAAGGCGGGGCTTGGGATCAGAGGTCAGAACCAGACAAGGGTCTCCTCCGAGGTGGCCGTGATTGGAACCGCCTTGCATGTCTTCCTGCCCGACACCACCACCTTCATGAGGATGTATCAACCTAGAAAACATCCTCGTACTTAAGAAGGGGATTGCAGTCACAGAAAAATAAAACAAAAAAAAACAAGAATAGCCACCCAGAAAACACAACTAAAAGTAAACAAAAAATAAAGGAAAAGGGTTGGTTATTGAAGAAATGGGAGCAGATTGGGATGACCCATTTGAGAGAAGATGAGGGCAAATGGGGAAATGGGGGTGTGTGTGAAAAGCACGAGACTTTGGGGTGTGAGAAGAAGAGTGAGTGAAAATGATGGGAGAGAAGGGCAGCAAAATGGTGCTGGCACTGTCAAGCTTTACTGGGATTTTGTCACTTTCTGCTGCTTTTTCCCTTTCTTTCGACACAAAAAACATATAAATATATAAATAAATAATGAATGATAAACTCAAATGTAAAACGAGTTTAACTTCTATGTCATGAAATTCAAAAAGATATCAAATCATGATGAGTAGTTACTGTAATGAGTGATTATTTAGAATGATTTAATAAATTTTTAATTATATCAGTTAAGAGTGTAAAATAATTGATATTATCTGTGTATAAAAATTAACCACAACTAGAATAATAATAATAATAGTAACAAAATCTGTGGCTTTTGGCGCTCTGTGTTTCCGTCCAATTTCTTCTCTACTCTTCAGTTATTTTCTGTGGGCTTTATTAGAGGGAAAAAGGTTGGAGACCGGGGTTTGGAATGTGGAGCGTGGAATAAGATAATCTATGGCAAAGAATATCCATGCCTATGCTTTGGATTGGACCAAGGTGCATTGGTGGATCATCACCATATCCATATTCCATAAACAACTTTTGTGGATATTTGTTTTTCATTAATTTTGGGGAAATAATTCTTTCTTAACAACTTCGATTACGTCCAAATTAGAATTGATCATAAAATCAAAGTTCGGAATTAGAATTCAACACCTTAATTGGAATTTTTCTTAATTTCTGACTTATATATGTTATAAATTGGAAATTTTGTAACTAATCAAATATCTTTCTTATTATTCAAATCTATATTATTATTTCTCCTTTTCATTTATTTTTCAACAATCATATTACATTTATTTAGTAAACTCAAATTTAAAATCTATGGTTTTAAACCAGATAATTGGAATTAAAATTGAAAAATTTGCATTACGATTAGAATTCCAAAATCCAAACGGATGTTATAATTCATTCATGCTGTGTTTTTAACTTTTTGTTCAATTTGTTTATTTCAACATAGATTGCAGAACTCATAAAATTAAGTGGGTACTATAAGACTCCTGATTTGTTGATTTCATCATTCTTGGTAATTCACTTTCTATCACTGCATGAACATCTCATCAACTGCAATATTAAAAATATGATGATTAGAGCACGAGAATCAAACAATAGAATTTTCTTTCCCCAAATCAGAAGCAAGTGATAGGACTCATAGCATAAACCCTTAAAATCGAACGCCATGTTAAGCATTAAATTATATTTAATTTGAAAAAAAAATCTTATTAAACTTTGGTGATTACTATCATCATCATCACCATCACCATCATCATTATTCTCAATCAAAATGACGATGAAATTTTACCAAGAAACAGCCCCTTTCTTTTTTTTTTTTTTGTGATTTGGGGGAGAGAGAGAGAGAGGGGGGGGGGGGGGTTTGTCAAACCAAGAAGCAGCCTTACCCAGTGTATTATCTTCTGTGTTTTGGTGGGGGTTTAGGGTCCACAACCAACGTTGGATTATACTAACAGGCTTATCAAGTCGTGGGCTCAGTTAGACTCATTCGTACGGATTTGCTGTGATCAAGGAATCATTGAGCCACATAATGCGGGAAAAACCCACTTATTTACTATCTGTCCTTTCTGGGCTGTAGCCTATGCGAGGAGCCCATTGTGTCCAATTGCAACTCTCTCTCTCTCTCTCACACACACACACACACACACACACACACACATATACGAAAACTTTGAATCCTCTTGATTTATAAATTTATAAAACCATTTAATAAACAGCTAAATCATCTGACCCAAAAAAAAAAACACAGCTGAATCATAATTAGTCAATTCTCAAGTAATGAAATGGTATGGTGAAGTGAAGTTAGTAGGAAGATTGTTGATTTTTTTTTTTCACGTGCGGTAATTTAAATTGAAGATAAAATTCATCTCCATCCAAAATCAAAGCACGCCTCTAATTCAATAAGTATTTGTCGATAATTAACTGTAAGAATCCAAAAATTAAACACAAGTAGTCATAATATACATTATTTGTCATTATTCAACCACACACAATTGCAAGTTCTAGTTGAAACTCGTAGCACATACATCAATTTGTGAGTTGTCATATGCGTGTGCTTGGTGTAAAACCCTTAAATTGGAATGTACTCAACTAGGAAAAAAACTAAAAAGTCATTAACATAGACGTGTTTGAAGGTGGTTACTAAAACAAGGTCTCATTCTTGCCCTTTCAATTACAAATAAGGGTAAACATACCCTTAAGGTCATAATTTACGGATGTACTTAGTTGAGGTAGCACGGGCTAAAGCCTAAATCTGCTATACAACTGGTTTTGAATGTTGTTTAGGGGACAATCGGTGATGTGATCTTATTGAAGATTAAGACTGAATTATTGGAGCTACAACTAGGCTATGACTTAATCACGCGGATTTTTGTCTCTGCTTTGCATTTTGTGACACATGTAGACCCATTAAGCATTTGGAGGAAAAACAGGCTGTCAGGGTTCCATTTTCTTTGAATTTATGTTGAATTTGATCTCTTATATCTAGAAGTTAATGCCTTCTATCTTATTGTCAAGCAGTTTTTTCAGAATTTGTCCCAGTCAATGATTCATTTGGTGAAGTTGGTTCTGTAGCCATCTGATTCAAAGACTTTATACCTGGTTGGTTACTTATTGATCAGAGTATGAAGGCAGTAGCTGATCTTGGACCAAATTTATTGGAGACAAACAATGCATATTTATATTATATATAGAGCTCGAATTTCTTAATTAGATGTCAGTCTTAGAATTTTTTAAAAGCTGCTCATTCTCAATTTTTCAGGACTTCTAAAACTAAAAATTATTACTTCAGCAAGGTTAAAAAAACAATAAATTAAACAACTTCCGGTAATCTAAACTGAATTAGCCATTAAAAAAAATTAAATATATCTAACCTGCAGCCACACCATCAATATTATAAAATAAACTAAGTTCAAAAGAAAACACTTAAAAAAAAAATCCCTGCTCTATCGAGAAAAGGAAAATAAATGCAATTCGATGTGTTATTAATCTCAATATTCTTTTATGAATTCATTAATGTCAACAATTTTTCATCGTTGTAACAGAAAAAAATAATATTGATAATAGCAGTTTCACATACTGAAAAATTTACTAATATATATAATAAAAAAATGTTACTACTATATTTTAAAAACAATCATATCATTATATTACTTCCCTAATAGAGAAATACATTTACCTTTTCATATAAAATTCTAGATTAAAAATATAAATTTCACCTATGAAATGAAGCCACATGGCCTACATACCCCACAGACATGTGGGACATAAGGCTGGCCCTCCAAGTCACCGTAATATCTGCCACTGTAGATAGCATGTTTGTTAGAAAAGAAATAATGATAATAATTAGACTATGAGCCTATGGGGAATTCCATACTAATAGCATATTCTGCAGAATAAGTGGGGCCATGTAAGCTGATCTTGTTCTCACTGCATGTGCAATCCATGACCACGGTATTTCCAAAACACCGTTCCAAAACCTATCATTAACTTCCTGTGTTTTCATTGACTAGTTGCGTTTTGTGGCCGTGAGGCACACTGATGAACATGGCCTCTCCATGTGAAATGAAATCAATTTGATGCAACTTTTATATATCAAATTGATTGAATTTCTTTTTAATTTGCTTTTTTATGTTATACTTTTTCAACTTCCTTCGACTTTTTATAACTTCCTTTATGCTACGGGTGTTTTAGGGAAGAGTTGTGTTATCTGGAGTGTTAGGTTTGGGACATCTTGTGTAGACTTGCTTCAAGTTTATCATTGGATGATATCCCATTCATTTATAGATAATATGTAAGTTGGCACATTATTTCATATTCTATAAATACAATTAATATCTTTTTTTAGAAAAATAAAAAATTTGAAGACCAAAAAAGTAATTAAAGGGTCAATTCCTTCAATTCTTTTTTTCTTATTTTTCTCTTTTTAATATGACTTGAACTTAAACAACCTATTATAAAATAAAACACCCCAATATTATTTTTTATCGAGTAAAGATTTATTTTTATTTTTAAAATTATATGCATATTTCACTTTAATCCTTGAAACTAATAAATTTTCAATTTAATCCTAAAATTACAAAAAGTGGTTTTAATTAGTTTATATAACAGTGTTCACAAGAACTAATTTTAGAGCTTAAATTGACACTTTCTTAATTTTAGAAACTAACACTTTCTTAATTTTAGAAACTAAAGTGAAGCATGGATGAAATCTTAGGGACCAAACTAAACATTTACTCATTTTTTATTTACAAAATTCGATCATAAAATCTTGTTTAATTAATAAAGCAGAATTACTTAAACCAATAAGCTTTTTTTCTTTTTTTCCCTCTCTACATTAGTTGGCTAAAATGACACTTTATGATGTTGATAGCCTGATGATCTAGTTTATAGTTATTTAGCTGGGTCTAGCCAATAGCCATATTAGCAATTTCTCATGATGAGAAGTCTAATTAGTTGCTGTTTTAATGGCAGACAATAACACTGAATGGCAATTGGCAAGTGTGCTTCATGGCAAAGAAATTTTCTTGGAAAGATATATGATTGCTTACTGGCTGGTCCTGCTCATACTCAAGTATCATTATTCTACTTAGCAGGTAAAGCAACAACTTAAGGAAATCATAATACAAGCACAACAACATAGAGTTCAATTAAACATATGCCATTGGAAGCCTGGTCACATCACCCCCCCCCCCCCCAACCCCCATCTACCAAAGTACAAAATTGTGTCATGATATAGATGAGGTTACTTAATTCCCAAGAATTTTGTGAGAATCTAAAACCCCATTGGACCTTACATATATACATGCATAATAAGATTAGTGAAAACATTGAATGCTAACAATTGAGCCTCTTTTTCCAGCAATCATACAAAAGTAGGTCAGGGTTTGTTGATATGAAAAGAGAAAAGACAAAGGCTGGGAGGGTGATGCACAAGGGCCACCTGTTCCATGCTGATTTGCCTTTTGCAGATGAAAAACATTATGCAAATGATGGGTGTGGTAGGGAATGATGTAGCGAAGCAGCGGTAGGTGTAGCCAAGTGCTGATCAATGACTTTTCTACACTTGGAAAGAGGACAGTCAGCAGCAGCACCATCAGAAAGGACAAGGTCCCTCTTCTTGCTGAAAGAGAGGCTCTTGCTAGAGTCTAGGGGTGGTAGGGAAGAAGCTGTTGGAGAAGAAATGGCCACTGGTGGGATCTCAATGGAATTGAGCTGTGGAGGAGGGTGCTGCCACTGTGGGAGTGGTCCTGCAAGCAGAATGGTCTGAAGCAGCGGTCCAGCTTCCACCACTGCCTTTAACAGCTTACCTTTCACTGGCAATGGTTTCTTTTGTGCTAATTCTAGTGCTACTTGAAGTGGTGTTGGATTTGGGGTTGAAATGCCACCAGGAGAGGGAATGCTGTTTTCTTCACAATCAGAAGATGCTGCAGGAGAAGGGTGCTTTTCAGATATGCCACCTTGAAACTCATCTTCATTCTGTGATGGGGAGTCTCTTTGGTGTTGCTGATGGGTTTGAACTACTGGCTGCTGCTGCTGCTGAAGTTCTTGGTGGAGCTCTAGTTTCTCCAGCATTAGCTTCTGGCATTTTGCTTGTGCTTCATCTTTCTCTTTGATGGCCATGGTCAAAAGATCATTGACATGGATCAACTCACATTCTCTTGTGGTAATCTCCTCCTTAGCTGATGCAATTGTTGCCTCTAGCTCCAAGGTTGTGTACAGAAGAGAATGCCTCAACTCCTCTAACCCCTGGTAGTTCAAGAATGATTGAACAATATACTAATTGGACTTAGAAAAAAGTAAAACTTAAGAGAGAGTCAATTAAGACTTTTTAGAGAAATAGAAAATGTCACATACCTCTTCTTGGTAGCAGAATTCCCAGCTAAGAGGGCTGCATTCATATTCCATTTGTTGCAGTGGTTTTTAATTTTTTTTCTCTCAGTAGAGGATGTGGGAGGGTAGGATGGGAGGGAGGGAGAATATCTGTCTTGAATCTTCTAGTCAGGAATATTGTACTACTTTACCCAGCTGGTGCCTGCTTTCCTTTTATATTTCTTTCATGGGACATGGAGTTGAAAAATGGACAGAAAAGGCCAAAAAATTAAAGCACAAAGGCCGGTAAGTGCATTTAGCTTTGTACAAATATATATGCACTATGTCCACACAGGACTAGAATTCGGTGGAGGGGTAGGGGTGGGGGGAGGGAATTTATGTGATTTCATTTCAGTGGTCCAATTTGGACCCAAATCCTCTTCATATTAAAGCCTTTCTAGCTAGCGGCGGGTGGCACGTGTGTACACGTAAAACTGAAAGTAAATTTGAGTATCTCAATGAAAAAGTAACTAGTTTCATTTTGGTTTATCCAGTTTCAGGGCAAGGAAGGAGTTGGGGAGTCTTAACTACCTAAGTAAATAAAAATTGTCAGTTGAAAAGTATGCTAACCAATTCACAAAAACAAATTGAGAGAGAAATTTCTGAAATACTAAATACCATGAAAAATATCTGTGTTTATTTGTTGGTTCTTATTCCCCTGTTTCTTCTTAACAATCTTTTCATTTGTTATCAACCGGGAAAATAGATGGTCTTGATGGGCTTGTTTAAAGTGCTCCTAAAAATAGGTAGAGCATGTATTTAGATCATTTAGTTGTAAAGTGAGCAACTGAGGGATTAATCACTGTTCGATCAATAACTAAGATATTGATCCAAAGGAGATTAATCACCCAATTTCTCACTTTATAATCATTCTCACTTAAGAGAATGCAATTCCACATGAGTATGATAAAATAAGATAAAGTACAATAAGGTTTTTTCAATGATATCCATCTCTCTCTCTGTCTATCTCTAAGTCTTTAGGTGTATTATAGAATCCTCCCTGATATACAAATTCAGCTATGCAGTCTCTAGGAACTGTCAATGGGCTCAATGCAAATGATCAAAACTTAATTATATAAATATAGACATATAGCAGAGCCTAGCAGCAAGGAATGCCTTTATCAATCTGAGATGAATATTAGCCATTACTTTTCTATTTGAAGATCTCTTTGGTCAGACTAAAAACAGAAAAAGTCTAGTTTGAGGAATGATTAAAGGCACAAGATCTTAATTCCCTTTTCCTTTTGTGTGTATGTGCTTTGGTTTTTCTTTTTGACTATAAAGAAGATTTTGTTATGGCTTTATTTGTTATTCATCACGCCATACCATACCATACTCTAAAGCATGTATTTTTTTTGTTCCCTCTCCCTCCTCACTCCCGCCATCATTTTCTTGTTCTCACTCAAATGGTTATCATGCAATGTCCAATGCTCTTCTTTTCAATTGAAAATGACACATCCAACTTTTAATTTTTAACCATCATCTCTAGCCAATTTGAGAGTGTTTAAACTTTCCTGTGCTTATATGCTGATTGGAAGAGAAGTAAATGTAAATATCATTGCACACAATCTGGTTGGTTTTCTGGTATATGAAAATGATATTAGGAATAGGATAGTTAATCCTATAAGTTATGATACGAAAAGTTTCACTTATTATTGTAAACTACCAACATATCATGTTGACAAGGCTTAATTGAAGCAGAATTTTTTTGAGAGATTATGTGCATTGCGTGATCTCCTACATTACATATCTGTTAGTCAAACAAGGGAGCGGAGCAGATATGTGTTTTTACTAGGGAATAAAAAAACAAAAACAAAAAGGGCATATGAGATGATGGTGAGTCCATTTTTTTAGCTCTATTATATTGCACACTAAACTTCAATCTTTTCATATCAAAAGGAAGAAAAGAATAACGGCTCATGCTGCACCAACCTCATTATTTTGGTAAGAAAATATATGTTGCCGTTTAATTTATCTCATTGCAACCGTGTGGGTCCTCGTACCCTCTTCACACTGGTTTCCTAATATCCATGCACCAAAGCAGTATGGTGAAGAATGTTGCATACACAGACAAAATTTTATACACTTTTTCAAGGAAAAGGATAAATGAACCTCCAAATTTGTCTACCGATACAGTGAATAGCATTTTCTTGCATTTATAAAATGAAAATTCAAAGCAACTTTGTGGGAACCAGTTAATACTTCTTTTTTTCAGGAAAGTGTATTTAATGGTAGCAGCTCACTTATATTTAGGAGGGACAGGCCAGATATGTCTTTTCCTATGCTTTGCTCAAGAGAACCAAAATAGGGAGAAAAAAAGCACTCCCAACAAATAATAATGTTACTTGAATATTGAAGACTGAGTATCATATTTGAATACTCATTTTATTATAATTAGATGAGATAAATGAATAAAGATAAGTGTGAATCATTTCATTCAGATAGAAGAATCAGTCTCACAAACAATTGCTCTTATATGTCTAAATAACATTATTCATAAAGAAATCTACATGGTCTCTAGAAGTAATTAATTTGAGCGATTGTAAACTATTCTTTAAGGGAGGAAAAAAGTGATGGTGGCGCTCAGCATGCATGAAAAACTGCAATCATTGCTAAACATGATCTTTTGCGCAAGATAAGATTCTTAGAAATTGTTTTACACTTATAACAATTAATTACTTGATGTATTCTGGCAGAATTTCTATTTTACTTTATCCGTGAAGTAATATTTAATTGATGAGAAATGATTGTCACATAACTGATATTCATGCAAATGGGATTCATGAATTTTACCCTTCATTCTGACAGTACTAAATTGCGTTAATCAACGAGTTGCTTAAGTAAATTATTAATGCACTATAAAATTCTTCAATTATATCCTATTATATGAATTTTAGACTAAAAAAAAATACACAATAAAAATGCTCTAGATTTCAAAATTAAATATTTAAGCTGCAAGAGTATTGCCGTTATAATTTTATTTTGGTACGATTTTGCTTCAAGGTTTGTAGATTCAAGTGTTCTCGTCTTTGTTTTTTAATAAGATTCAAATATTTTCTTCTTCTGTTTTTTTTTTTTTTGGGTCAAATATTTTCTTCTTTGTAAATGCCATATCATAACATGTGATGCTAAAAGCATCTCATTATAAGCACATTCGTTTTTCTTCCACATTTATTTTTAAATTCTAACATTCTTGCAATTTGGACCAAAATAACTTCATTTTATAAAAATTAAAGGACCAAAATTTTGCTAACACTCTTTTGAAAATGATCAAGTTATATTCTTTTTATTTATTTAATTAATTAAGTTTTTTCATTCGTGCGGTGACGCGGTTTTCAGCTTTAGAACGTTGAGCAAGATCAGCAAACTTTTTGTCTCCCTTTGCATGTGAGGAAGCTATAGATGACTGACCCACACAACTAACAATAAAGGTGACTATGAACCAATTGACAGATTAACACGACTGATTTTTTTTATTGAAAGATAAATATTTGGAGAATCTTGTAGGTTTCAACTAATAATTGACTCACACAGGGATTAAAGCATATATAATTTGATCGCAGGTCGTTACATTTACTTTTTCAAAGAATGTTATCATATTTAATCAGAGTTATAACACAATAATTTTTTGTCTTAATATATACAATTACGGTTAATAGAAAACAGTTTAATTAATATATAAGTATGGTAAATATATATAACCATTGTATTTTGAGTAATGATATGTACACAATATATTTACAATATAGGAAGAGAAAACAAGGTGATGGGCCTAAGGAAAAAAAAAAGAAATGAGTATACGATCTTATTTATTTTTTTACCTATTTTATAAGTATATTGTATAAAAAAATATTTTACACATTATTTTTATATTTTATTTATGTTTAGTTGATAAGTATTTTTTTTTTGTACTTTGAAATTAGATAGCAATGATGATTGAAGTTAGTTCATAAGAATATTAATGATGAAAATATATATATAATTAAACTTAATAATATGATTATATATATATATATATATTAGGACAAATTATAAAGACATCCCTGAATCTGTCGTAATTACACTTATCCTTTTTAGATTTTAAGAAATAATTCAACTCCTTTAATTAATTTAAAATCATTACAATTACACCTTTATTTTATATTTTGCAATTTATGATACAAAAAAAATTCAATAGAAATGTAAAAATTACCCCCACCTCCTCCTCCTTCCTCACCAATCCCACCATCCACCCCATACTCAACCTTATCCTCCTCTTCACTCCTTCACCCTCTTTCTCTCCCTCTCCCTCATTCCTCGCCTCTACCAATCCCAACACCCACCCATCAACCCCAAATCAAACTCCCAAAACCTAGAGAGAGAGAGAGAGAAGAGGAGGATATGGTTGAGTGTGGGGGTGGCACTAGTGAAGGGGGGAAGAAAAGGGGTAATTTGACATATTTTATTGATTTTTTTATATCATATATTGACAAATATAAAAAATGGTGTAACTACAATGATTTTAAATTAATTATGAGAGGTGAATAATTTTTTAAAATATAAAAGAAGGTAACTGTAATTACGAAAAACTCGATGATAGGTTATTGTAATTTACCCTATACAATATATATAAAAGTAAAATTCACTCCTTATGTATACAAAGTTCGCTCACTCCAACTTTTAATTATTACATAACTATCATAATTTTTCATTTTTTTTGGGTGGATACTAATTTGCAATTATTGATCACCTAAGTCTTCAATTATTATAGGTTTAATTACTTTGTAAGTCCCTATAGTTTCACTCAATTTTCAATTAGATCCCTATATTTTAAAAGTTTCTAAGTAAGTTCTATAATATATGATATTTTTCAATCATATTTCCACCATTATAAATGAGTTTAACAAACATAGGTAAGTTGATTAATTTTGAGACAAATAAATTGATATCCTTAACACTTGCTGAAATTCATTATAACTCTAATCTATTTATATAATTTACTCAAGAGTTTCTTGAGTTTCAAAAATCATTATTCTAGCATTCTCTAAGTTTGAAATATCATTACACTGTCTTTTCCTTTATTAGCCATAAAATAGATAAATTCCATAAGGAAGGACTGAGTTGACTGAGTTGTAAGGAAGTAATAAAGTTGACTGAAATTTAATTAGATAAAGCTTAGCCAATTTTAATTTAATAGTAAGGGGAAGATAGTAAACACACAAGGAAGATATTCGATGATATGGCAGGAAACTAGCATAACGTAACCTCAAAATTGCAAAGATAATAATTGGAATAAGATCAAACATTTACTAAAACAAATATAATAAACCAGAAAATATAATTCCAAAGGGACAAACAGATTCAATACCAAAAGTAATGTAAAATATATAATAAAAAAATGTTTGCTCCATCAAGATACAAAAATTGCGCCTCTCTTGAAACTGAGGTATCAATTGAAAGACAACTACATATTTTAAAGGTTTAATTATTTTTTTAGTTCCTATAATTTTACTCAATTTTCAATTAGGTCCCTGTAGTTATGAATAAAGTGTGATATCCCAAATAAAGAAATAATAATAATAATAATAATTATTATTATTATTATAGTTAATAGTAAACTATGAGCATACATATGCATTATAGTTAGTATATTCATTTTAGTTAGTTAAAGGTGCATGCATTATAATTTAAATATGCATTATAGTTAGTAGTGTTAATGCATTATAGTTAGAATATGAATTAAAATTACTAAGTGTAGTTAGCATTAATATTAATTATTATTATTAAGTCTAGATATATGACACTAATATTAATTATAATTATTATTACTAAGTGTAGCTACCATTAGTATTATTATTATTAAGTCTAGATATATGACACTAATATTAATTATAATTATTATTACTAAGTGTAGCTACCATTAGTATTATTATTATTAAGTGAACCTAACATAAATATTATTTAATATTATAATTACTAAGTGTAGTTAGCATTAATATTAATTATTATTATTATTAAGTCTAGATATATGCCACTAATATTAATTATAATTAATATTACTAAGTGTATCTAGCATTAGCATTATTATTATTAAGTGTACCTAGCATTTATATTAATTATAATTAATATTGCTAAGTGTAGCTAGCATTAACATTATTATTATTTAGTGCACCTAACATTAATATTATTTAACATTATAATTATTAAGTGTAGCTAGCATTAATATTAGTTATTATTATTATTATTAAATCTAGATATATGGCACTAACATTAATTATAATTAATATTACTAAGTGTAGCTAGCATTAGTATTATTATTATTAAAGTGTAAATAGCACAAATATTATTTAACATTATAATTACTAAGTGTAGTAGGCATTAATATTATTTATTATTATTAGTAAGTATAGACATATAGCACTAATATTATTTATGATTATTATATTTGTGTATAAATATATGTGTGTAGGAGTGTGTGTGTGTGTAAGAAATGTTTAGTTTCATTTTGCTAAGTTTTGCTTCCACCTCCTCTAAACCAAAATTTCTCTAAGTCAAATATCCTCTAAGCCAAACCTCCTCTAAGCCAAATCTCCTCTAAGCCAAACCCCTTTTTGGCCGAATTCATCTCTTGTCAAGCTCATAACTTCGTGACCTAACTTCTGGACCTAACTAATCATCTCTTAAGACGCCAGACGCTCCCTCCCTTTAATCGACAAGTTTGGTTACTTGTACCATTCTAATTTTCCAAAATCAAGTTGTTAGTAGAAGCACACTCCCGACTATCAAAGGTGAGTGGGTTTAAGCTCATGACCATACTTTTGGTCATTATTAATATATTTTCAAATTATATAAATTATTTATGAAATTTTAGAATAATTTATGTCAAGAGAACATGTTGTCATGAATTATGTCAATTTTAGAAATATTATCATGAGAACTAATTATTTTGAAAAACTCATGGGACCATGCTTGCTGTATGAATTATTTAGATTTATTTATTAGTTAGAAAATATTTTAAATCTCAGTTTTGTATGAAATTATTACTATTATTTTTTTAGCCAATAAATAGTGAAAGCGGTATCAATGAGTTAACTTTGCGGATTGATCGTTAACCTTGGTACCAAGTGGTCCACTAGAGGACTAGCTCACCCACAATAAGGAACCTAGTGAGGTGTCCATTTATGGGACCTAGTTAGGTGCCCATCAGACAGTATTGGCTCGATTTAGCTATTCAAATTTCAGGATAATTATGTCGAGAATAATTCATGTTTTCTACTAATTGTTGCTATAGATTGATTGAATTTATATGTAATTATATATGTAATATATTTCACATCAATTGCATGTATATGTTATGTATTTTGTTATTGTCCCATGTGGGTTGTCAGTGGAGGCTCGCTCACTGAGTTTTGATGAACTCACCCCTCTCTTTTCCTTTCCCTACAGATACAGTTACAGGTTCAATTATCTGCGGAATCCTCGCGAGTGCCATGCTGACTTCCTTGATAAGCTTCGCTTTGAAGTGGAGCTTATTGTCAATTATGTCAGCCTAGTAGTACTCCAATAAATTGTGTAGGCAGGATCCCCGGACATGCATGATATTATTTTCAGAATTTATGTTAATTGTTTTATTATGTCTGGCTTTGGCCTAGAATATGGATTTTATGCAGATTTATGTTCAGAATTTATGTTTTAGAAATAATTTCATATTATCAAGTTTTAGTTGAACTTGATATATTTTAAATAAGTTTGGGTTATTTATGCATATTATTCAGTCACGTTACCAGAGGCTTCCGTGGGGACCCAAATCCTCACGTGCCGGTCACGTTCTTTAGGTGGGTCGTGACATAAAATCCCTATAGTATATGAGAATTTTCAATCATGTCCTCGTTGTTATGAATGAGAAGGTGAAGAGGAAGATAGAAATGAAATATTTTATTTTTTATAATGTTAGGGACCTGATTTGAAGGTTTAATTATTTTGTAGGTTCTTATATTTTTACTCAATTTTCAATTAGGTCCTTGTAATTATGAATGAAGTCCCTATAGTGTATGAAAATTTTCAATCAGGTTCCTACTATTATGAATAAGATAGTGAAGAGAGGGATAGAAATGAAATATTCATGGAATATTCTATTTTTATAATGTCAGAGACCTGACTGAAAAATTTCATACATTATATCATACATTATAGAAATCTACTTAGAAACTTTTAAATTATAGAGACTTGCAAAATAATTAACCATTATTATATGCTTTATTGCATTTTTAATTTAAATTTATCATGATTACATAATATTATATGTCATTGTAGGAGTCAGCAAATGCTCTCTCCTTCCCTAATTAAGTGTCTTAAGGATTCAATTCTCGTATTGAGATTTGATCAGTTTTAAAAATCGTGGTTAGTGTTTACCCCTTTAAATAAGTTTATAATATGCAAAGGGATTAGTCACTACGTCCAATGATAAATATCCTGAGAAACTTAAAAAAAAAAATAATATTATTGAATTTAACAAACGTAAATTTTCACCTTTGAATTCATTTATATTAAATTTAATTTGTTAGCTGATGATAAGATGATGTTTTGAGCTTTAATTTTTAAAATTAATACACTTAGTTGTTTGAAAAATAATTGAATTCATTTTTTAGTCAAGTTTAAACGAATGACATGGGTTTTTTCTTTTACTGTTATGCCTTTTTTCAGGAAACTACTTGTTGAAATGCCACTCTTTTCGAACTATTTACTAAACTAATCTCCTTTTGTCCAGCGTGACATTGATAGCAAAGACATTATCCTTGTTGTAATCGCCATTCAATTCAATTCGGCAACTCTTATGGACTTTGCCACATAGATGCCAAATAAAATGTCGACTTCATTCCGGGTGAATCTTCCAAGGGAAAGGGCAAATCCATGAAGAATTCATCAAATAAAGGTGATTTCAGATAGAAGTTGCCAACCTCATCGGTTGCTTTTGATATGCAATCTATTTACAGACCTCCGTGTGATTGCCCACTCTTTCTCAACTTCAATCATCTTTCTACACTTCAGATTTCTCTCAACTCATACTCACCTCTCCTCGGCAAAATCCTCAGGAATTCATCGTGGATATTACATAATTGTAATTTAATTTTGAAATTATAATTCTTTTAAATTAGAAAAAATTATATATATTCAATTTATATTAGTGTAGAGTGCTAAATGAATTAATATAGATTAGTGTACTTTTTGTTTAAAACTGAGGTTAGTGTAAATTATTGTATGATTTAGTATGGATTATTGTATGAATTAGCATAGATTATTCTAGATTATATTATTGTATAAATTATAATAGATTGGTGTAGATTATCATATGAATTTGTACAGTGGTGTATATATTTATAAAGATTATGTACCTTAGTATTGTTTAATATAGAATAAAGAAAATAATATGAATTGTATTTGTCATGTTTATGTGTATTTATGATAAATATAACATTGACCTAAGTGATTTTAAAACAGGACCAAAGGTGAGACAATCATTGCGTTGATTTGCTATAGTGAAATATATTGACGATGAAAATGATTGCTTTTGAATATAATAGATGAAAAGTTTAAGGATTTAATTTGAATACATTAATAATATAAAAAAAATTTTATATATTCATCTAATTATATAATACCACATCAATACATATGGTTAATCTCTACCTCTACTACTTGAAAAGTCATATAAAATAAGAGATATGATTAGATAAAAATGTAAAACTAATTTACACAATCAGTCTATCAATATTAATCTCAGTTTAATATGATAAGTAAAAATTGAAATAGAATTTTAGAATTACTTGAACTTATATATTATTAAACAAATTTAATTTTAATGTAATAATAATATAAAAATATGTTATATTATCACGTTGATTAATATGTTTGATTTTCATCTTTACTATGTTAAAAGTTATATATATATTATAAAAAGGTTGCAGTGAAAAAATATGATTGAATGATAATAATTCTTTTTTCAATGTAAATGTACCGAGATTAATATTCACTATTAAATCAATAGTCTATATGTAATTATTAAATTTTCTTTTAACAAAACCTATTTATTAAATGATACAATGTTAACTATTTCAAACGAATCATCATAATGCATGAGTCAGTGCCAAGAATATGTATGAATAAGGTTTAAAAAGTTATAAATAAATTGCTTGAGTGTACTATCCAGATAACGATTCACCAGGCCTCCAACTGATATTCAGCGGGAGCATCGATTGTGATGCGAAATCCGTCTAAATTATTATGATTTGATTTTACTTTTATCAGCATGGATATGTTTAGCAAAAGATATAAGTGAGGATAAAAATTGAGTTTAATTTTTTTTTATCCATTCAATTATATATTAACATATAAATAATCAAATATGATTATATTTTATATTTGTTACATATTTAAAAAGTCAATTAAATAAAATAATTTAATTAAATGATATATATTAAGTAAATTAAAATCAAACTCATAAAAATTATATAAATAAATTTTATATTTAATTTATCTAATTTTTATCCCTACTTTTAACTTCCCATCAAACGTAATAAAGTGTGTAAACTACCCATGAATGTTCAAAAGAAAACATTTTTATTCATCCCTGACATGCTCCTCACGTGGAATATCATTTTATATTGTGATTGACTGTGGGAATATAACAAGAATCAAAATCATTTCATCTAATAACAACTTGGTCCATTTTGTCTGTTTTGGAAAAGTTTTTTTTTTGCTTTCAACCCAAAAAAAGTCTTGCATGTAATGGTGTCTGGTCTCACATGAGGCTAATCAAAAACAAGTTTGAAGCCTTTAAACGTTGTGTCAAATATGTTTAAATGGCTTGAAAAATCAAATTTAACATGGAAGCAAAATTTTGACTGCTTTGGTGTTGATGAAAATTTTGTTAGAGCTTGTATTGACATCTACTTGTTTTTAATTTAACTTGATATTATATTATTATGTATATTATGTTAATATTTTATTTTGATAATTACACGTATAAAAGTAATTATCTTTTTTTTGTTGTTGTAGTTAACAAGGGGAAAAAACCAAAAAAAGGCAAACTCTTCGGATGCTAAGGAGTCTACGGCGTTCTATTGAATAAATTCTCTAAAAGTATGTTTGTAAATTTGAATTTTAGAAAATAAAAAAGAGAATGAGAGAATTTATAATATAATTTAACATTATAAGTCCTCTCATCTCTTCCTTTAATCTTTAAAATTTAAAATCATAAATATATCCTAAGGTGCTCACACAGGGACAGACGTTCCTCAATATCTACTGCAGCAGCAGTACCCAAATCAGCACTGGAATTTGCAACAACGTTGTACCAGAGACACCCTGGCAACCCAAGCCCTGTGCATGAGTTCACGAGTATCATATAGAAAATAATTATCTTTAATAGCATCAAAACAATATCTATCACATCAAAATTGCTTATTAAATAAATATTTACAAATATAAATCAAATTTTTGCTGTATCAATTAGATTGTCATAAACATAAATAATATGTGCACAATATTTTTATACATCATATTTATAATATAGGTAAAAATATATATATATGGTGGGCTCATTTCAATTTTTTATTTTCCTGGGTCTATTACCTTTTTTTCTTTTTTTGGCCTATGTTATAATTAAACATATGTTGTACAATGATGTACATATCTCATTTCACTTTTATTTATTCAAATCAACGTCAAGGTAGTTTATATCCATAGTGATGAGTAAGTTATTCAATGAAAGATTACTTGTGACAATTACAACATTAAAGTGTCTCGTGTTCAAGATCTCAAAACGAATCTCAAGATCTTCTTTATCTCTTCCGTGAGCACTTGGACTCAAACGACTAATCAAATTTTTCATCCAGCTCCTGACTCAACACAATGTCTACACACTTGACTCAACCTACCATCAGCGACGTTTGCTATGATTTATCCTCGCTCTACGAAGCCGGCCACAAAATGTCATGCCTTCCCATTCAAGACATTCATGAATGAAAATTTAAACCTTTATTGTGGACTAATATCAAGCCTAAGGAGATGTTTTGTTCTTTCATGAGTTCCATGATAAAGAAGTTTTCATAAGATCTTTTTATAATTTACAGACACAGTTCATAATCTAGAAATGAACAAAATACTCTCTAACTATGGAGTAACATTTTTATTGGTTATACTATGGCCGTAGACTATAAGAATAGTAACAATATGAAAAGAATAAGCTTGTATAAAATACTGAGTATGAGTTGTAACAATATGAAAAGGATGAACTTGTATAAAAAAACAAGGTAAACAAAATAAATAAGGTAAAGTAAGAGATGATATCTCCTAAAGCTTGAAACATAGAAGTTCCAGGGAATGATGATATCCATACCCATTCATTGTGAGTCATGTTTGTTCCCAACTTTGTTTTTGTTACTTTGGTGATGATGTGCCACATTAACTGAGATGTGGGCATATTAAGTGTATTTAAGGTATGGTTGAGAAATGATTTAAATTGATCCTTGAAAATTAATAATAGAGTGTTTGGAATGTGTTAATGAGATGAAATTGAATTCAATTTCAGTTTGAAATAAATCAGCAAATCATATAATTGAATTCAATTTCTTAATTTCGAATGCATGTAAAAATAAACTAAAATCCTTATTTTGACTATTTTGTCCTTTTTTTTAATAAAATGTCATATTTTAAAATCCAAAATAACACAATGAAAACCAAACCAAAACACTCAAAAAATCAAAACCAAACCAGTGTTATGCAAAATAAATTTATCAAACATTTTTTTTAAAAAAAAGAAACTCTAAAATTAATTAAATTTTTATGTTGTTATACTTGTTCTTGGTCTTATTTGGATAAATAACTTCTGTGAACAAAACTTGTTCAAAAAAGTAATTTATCTGTTTAAATGCAAGAATTACTTATTTTGATTGTAATATTTATTCATAGAAATTTGTGCACAAATTTTTTAGAAGTATGATGTTTCAAAGTTTTAAAAAAAACAAAAAAAAACACTAAAAATAATTTCTTCAGCGATGAAAAACTACACAACTGATTCGATCAAAGTAGTGATAATATGATTTTTAACTAACAAAAAGTTTAAAAAAAGAAAAATGATTTGGGACTTCTATCGTTATCTCGGTGTGACTGGCAATTTATGGCTTCATACTATGGCCATTCTTCATGGCTTAAATCTAGCTTCAAACATGGGGTTCCGCAATGTCATATGTGAGAGTGATTCAATTGAAGCAATAAGGCTTGTTAATGATGGTCAATTTCAGTTTCATCATTGTGGTGCAATTCTTGCAAGTACTAGGGACAACTTGCCTAAGGACTGGAGGGTTTTGTTGCAGCATATACTGAGAGAGGCTAATTTCTGTGCAGATTACTTGGCTAAGACAGTTCCTCGCGTGACACCAAACTGGGACTACAGCCTCCTCCTCATAGAGTGGCTCACTTGCTTCTTGCTGATGTTATAGGAGTCGAAACTCCTGGAGTGTAATTGTTCATTTTCTTTTCAGATACACCAAAAAAAAGATGAGTCTAAGTGGATCAAAATGTTATCGGCTAAACATGATCATAATAGATCGTACTTTCCAGCTTTCAATTATCCGAAGCCCTAAACAAGAAGCTATTAAAAAAATCAATAGAACTCAATGTTCACAAGCTTCCATGTTTCTGCTGCACTCTTCTCTACACAACTAATGATTGCTCAGTGAGAAAACAGACATGAAATTGACTCAATTAGGTCTGCGCATCTTCACATTTAATGGAACTTCCCTGTACGACACAACCTTCTCAACCGTTCGGCGCAATGGCCGGCCAACTGATGATCTTCTGTGTTCCCGGGGATCAAGTGTACAGGCATTATTTTCTTGTCCAGAAGTTACTCTTGATGTTATTGGATCACTTTTTTCTGACATCTTATCACATAAATGGGAGACACCAAGTTTAGCATCAGCTATCTCAAAGAAGTCTTCAGTTGGTTCTGGATTCTCAAGCCTGAACCTTGTAGATTGCCTTCTCACACTCTCGCTGTAAATAATTCTCGAAGACACGAACAGGCTTTCAGTTCTCTCAAATATTTCAATTACAGCAATTCAAATCCAGTCAGAATATACAAAAGCATACCTCTTCTTTTCAATATTTACAATATTCTTTTTGCCCTGAACTTGTTCAGTGTTTGTGGGTCTTGAAGCTGCATGCAAAAAATATGCATAAGGGATTGATTATGTGAGAAAATAAGACAGAGATTAGTTATGTACAATTACATGGAGCATCTTCTCTGGCTTCTTCATGAACTTTGGATCCTAATGATGTCTGTTCATTTTCATTTGCCAAATTTTCTTGCAGATGCAAGACATCATATTTGATTTCATCTACCTCAAAGTTGTCCTCTGATGGTCCTGGTTTCTCAGCTTTAGACCCTGCAGATTCCCTTCTCAAAGAATACCTGTTTTCATATTCAAGGGAGACATATAAGACGGCCTTGTTCTTAAGTAGCCGAGAGTCCCTCTGCAGAGTTCGTGCATCTTTCCAGTAAAGAAAAGTTAAACCCATACCTCTTGTCAACCTTCACTGTTGATTTTACTTGTTTTACCACAGCAGGTGCAGAAGCTGCATGAAGAATGGCCTATTTAGAGGATATCTAAACTAATTTTCATATATCTATATACACATGCACATAAAGTGGGTCCAGGAGACTAGTTACATTGAGATTTGGAAACCCTCTTCCTTTTCGCATGGCAGAGATTACCCCCCTTGTTATCTTCTTGAAACGATTGATTGGCCTGCTTACACTGGGAAGCTCCAACCTAAGGTAGTAACAAAAGGGAAAATTGTGGTAGTGAGCTGAGAGTGCAGGCAAACTAGCAGAAGAAACCGATAAAGGGACTCCTATAGTACCTCATTTGCATCACCTTCTTGCATCAATTTTGCTTTGTAGTCTTTTTCCTAGAAAAGAAATATTTAACAGTAAAAAATGTGAGTAAGACTTTTGCACTTGCTCACTGGCAATTCATCACCTTGGAGAATGGATATGAGTTAAACTAACCGCCAATTCTAATTTCATAGCTATCAGTATACCATTTTTGCCTCCTAGTTCATGCTGAAGTTCCCTTACCTAGATGACACAATGTCAGTCAAACAATTTTAAAAGGAAAAAAAAGAAAGCAGTGGCTGTCTTGTGTACCAATGGTTTTCAAGACTCACCCTCTGTCTACTTGAATTAAGCTCCTGCGGCGCACAGATAGATTAAAGCAATACACATCAACAATAGTAAATTTGAATTTCAAAACTGAGAAATTTCTTTAGCATATCAATAAGAGCAAAAAAGCTTGAATGTAAAATAATTTGGTTAGTACCGCCAGCATTTGACTATTTGTCAGCGCAAGTTCCGAATTTTGTTTCCTCAGTTTATGAAAATTGCTTTGAGACTTTTCCAGCTCTGCTTTGCATGATTCTATGATCACACTGCCAATACAAGTGGAGGAAACCCCAGAATGTGAAAACTGTTAACAGCATAATTACATTGACCACAGATAGAAGACAAAAAATAAAGACCAAATTTACAAAAAAAAAGATTACTTTCTGTTAGCTAGAAGCTTCATCAACATGGCATTTTCCTGCAAAACAGATTCAAAATATACATCAGTGTGACATCCAACCAGTGAGATAAATAAAAGGAAATCAACGGATGCCAAAAGATTAATCATGAATAGAAATACTGAATACTGAGAAACATTTTCTGCACAAACAGTACAAAAAACAGGTTTAAGCTAAAAATCTTCTCTGTCTTGCTTTTTTTCTCTGCTTCTCATACACTTTCACTTAGGTGCTTCCACTATTTCCATATTCAGTTATTAGAGCTATTTCCTCTCGTACCAAATAGCAACTCTCAATCAATAATAATATACCTTGAGAAGCTGGTCAGTAGAGATGTCAGCTTCAGGAAGTGGTGCAGAGTGCTGCTTCTCTTGTTGGTTTATCGGCTTTGCGCACCGCTGCTGCTGTTGCTGTTGTTGTTTCTGCTGCTGCTGCAAGTTGGTTATATCTCCTAGCGTTTTCCTCTGGGCACCTCCCACTCCCACAGATTTGCCTCTTTTTGTTTTCTGACCTGCAAACCCATTTCCAATTAATCCATGGAACAACACACCACACACTCCAACACCTCAAATATACCAGATTCACATCCAATTGTTTCTTAATGGAGCTTCAATTATCAGATTAATACAGTGAATGAACCTAATAGATATATAATACCAATTAGAACCTAAATTATTAACCTTTTTCTTTTTTAATCCCAAACAACCACTTCAATCATCATCCGCAAGTTCCTCTTCTACTTCCTTTTCAGTTTTGTTTTCGCGTAAAGCTAATTATAACAAAAATCCAGAATAAAACCCTAATAGTACTGAGAAATGGGGATAAACAAGAAAACCCTAGGCCATAGAACAGAAACAAAGGTTGCGAATTCAAAAGAGAAAGCGGAGTCCAGAAAGAGGGGGGAAAAACCATAGGGCAAGAAGATTCGTACCCGCTCCAACACCACCACCAGCACAAGGCTCTGAATCTGAGTCCGGGAAGTTGCCACCATCGCAACCTTCCATCGTAGAAACCTCTCTCTCTCTCTCTCTCTCCAAATCGAATCCAACGGAGGGAAACTCCGAAAGGGGATCGTTAATAGGAACAAACGGCTTTCCGAGCCTAATTCCGAACCTCTTTTTTTTTGGGTGAAGGTTCCGAACCTCTTTTGAATCCTTTTCTCCTTAACGATTATTTATAAATTTTCATACACATGGTATTTTTTTTCATTTTACACTATAATTCAATCATATATTACTATATTATATATATAAATTGATTTTCACACTCATTACTTAAAAATTCACATAAATGGAACTTAATTGAATAATAATATAAATTATTTTTATATTATTAGTGCATCTAAATTAAAAAAAATTCTCCAGAAAAAATTATTTGTTTTGTGTAGGTTACGAAGACTGTAGATTAATCTCATAGTATGTGTTATAAATAGGGAACATTGCTCGTTTTTTTCTATACGACACATTCACGTGAAATAATTTACTCATATTATGTTAGAAGATTATTTCAATACGTTACAATTAATCATGTCATATTAATTCATAATAGGATTTATACATAATTATTAGTGACTCAACAGGCATTGTCGTGGCTGTCGAGTCGCCCTTTTATTGGTATTAGTTCATGAAAATGAAGAAAGAAATATGGGGATAAATTAACTGTATAAAATATATGATTTTATATGAAATTATTTGATATTATATTTAATAGAAATTAATTTTTTTTAATTTTATATTCTTTTTATTACACTAAATAAGAGGCTGGTTATATGAAGAAAAAAAAAAGAAAGTTACTGATAAATAAGATTGTGATTGGTGAATTTAAAAATAAGTTTCTACAAGCACATATTCTATACTAATATTATAAATTTATAATCAAACTTATATATACATAATCAAACTTATAGTAATTAAGAGTTCTATACACTATATGTGCAAACTTGTGTCGTCAAACTCATACACACTCAAACTTAACTTAGTAATCAAACATACACAATCAAACTTACATCACCAAACTTATATAATCAAACATCAGAGAAATCAAACTTACATCATCTGAGTTCTGCATTCCTATCCAGTCAGACTTTTGTATACTACAACTATATACTGTATGCTCAAACTTATAAAGAATTAATCATCCTTCTTTGAGGTCCAATGGTCAAAACGAACAAGTGGCAGTGGAGGTTCATTCTCAACCTTTAGGTTGAGCTCTGTAGCTCCCGAATGAACGTCATGTTGGGTACCAGAGTAATGGAAACAGATCAACGCAACTAAAATAGAGCTGAAAGTAATAGAACTGACACACAATATTTACGTGGAAAACCCCCTAATGATGAGGGAAAAATCACGGGCAAGACTGAGAAAGATTTTCACTATGTAGAAGATAAAATTACACCTCTCTATAAAAGTAGGAGAAACTCTCAAAAGACACTGTATATTTTTCTCTCTACTATGCTCTCTCCGTTTCTGTTGTGTTGTTACATTGAGAGCCTTCAGCAGCTCGTTATTTATAGATGCTCGGGAAGTTACTGTGCAATCAATGCACAGTAACTTCACATGCATTTCGATAGGTGCACCAAACCCTTCACATGTGCACAGTAACTTAGTTATTGTACATGTTTGAAATTTTCGTCAATCAGCATGCATGCACAGTAAAAATTCTACTGTGTACTTTGAAAATTTTGCTCCATGCATGTGCTTCTGTTTTCCTTCTTTGACTTCCTTTTTTTTTTTTTTTACAAGTGGCTTTACGCCACTAACAATCTCCCACTTAAAACCACTTTTGGTAAGCTTTCTAAAACTTTTCTCATCTTACCAGTTCCATGCTGCCTACGTTTCTGATAAGCCATAGGAAGATCTACACCATTTAAACTTGTCAGTGTTGATCGGCTTTGTCATGACATCTGCTAGGTTATCTTTCGTATGAATCTTCTGCATGTCCACATTTCCTTCGTCCACTACTTCTCGAACAAAGTGATATTGAACTCCTATGTGCTTTGTCCTGGAATGAAAAGCTGGATTCCTTGCAATGTACAAGGCACTCTGACTGTCACAATACACAGTAATCTTTGACTGCTTGTGCCCGAATTCCTCCATTAACCTTTGAATCCAAATAGCTTCCTTGCAAGCTTGTGTAGCTGCCATATATTCAGCTTCTGTAGTAGATAGAGCTACAACATGCAGAACTTGGATAACCAGCTCACAAACTCACTTTGCAAGTGTAAACACATAGCCTGTAGTAGATTTTCTTTTATTAAGATCACCTGCAAAATCTGAATCAACATATCCTCTAACAACGAACTCTGATCCTCCAAAACATAGTGCAACACCTGAGGTTCCTCTAATATATCTCAGGATCCTCTTCACAGCATTCCAATGCTTAGTACCTGGATCTGCCATAAACCGACTGACCAATCCAACTGCTTGAGCAATATCTGGCCTGGTACAAATCATGGCGTACATAAGGCTTCCCACCGCTGATGCATATGGTACTCGAGACATTTCCATCCTCTCTGCTTCACTGCTAGGACACATATCTAAGGATAATTTGTAGTTCACAGGAAGTGGGGTTGATACTGGATGACAATCTTGCATGTTGAAGCGTCGCAAGATTTTCATCAAGTAATTCTTCTGTGAAAGCCAGATCTTCCTGTCCTTTCTATCTCGGTGAATTTGCATCCCTAAAATCTTGTTTGCGGGTCCCAAGTCCTTCATATCAAATTCCCTAGCCAATTGTGCCTTCAATTCTTGGATTCGATCTTTGTTGGGGCCTACTACCAACATGTCATCCACATACAACAACAGAATGATGAAAACATTGTTATCAAACCTCTTGTAGTATGTACAATGGTCTGAACTCAGTCTGTTGTATCCAAGGCCAATTATGAAGGAATCAAATCTCCTGTACCAACACCTTGGCGCCTGCTTTAGACCGTACAGAGATTTGGTAAACCTACAAACCAAGTTTTCTTTTCCTTTTTCCTCAAAGCTTTCTGGTTGGAGCATATATATCTGCTCTTCAAGTTTTCCGTGAACAAAAGCAGTTTTCACATCTAACTGCTCAAGATGTAAATCAAATGCAGCACACATAGCCAATACTACTCTGATAGTGGTAAGTCTGACAACTGGAGAAAATATCTCAATGAAATCAATACCTTCCTTCTGAGCAAATCCTTTTACCACCAGTCTTGCACGATATCATTCCACTCGATCATTGCCATCTCGTTTGATCTTATAGACCCATTTGTTGCTGATGGCTTTTCGACCTTTTGGAAGTGCAACAAGTTCCCATGTTTTATTCCTATGCAAGGCTTCCATTTCTTCTTGCATTGCTGCCATCCACAGAGAAGCATTTGGACTATTCAAAGCCTCCTGAAAGGTTGATGGCTCTCCTTCTTCTGTTAGAAGACAAAATATATCGTGACTTGCCATAACATAGTCTGAATGTCATGATGGTGGCTTTGTCTGGCATGTTAATCGCCTAACTTCTGTATCATTGGCCTCAACTGGTACTTGTTCATCATACTGCAGTTACCTTGAGAATCTTTTTCTTGATTTCTCATCTATCTCAATCAGAAGTTGTTTCCTTAATAGTGCTGTCATTTCTTTCTTCACTTTGCAGTTCATTTTCTACAAATATAACATCCCTGCTGACAATAACCTTGCGGGCAGTAGGATCCCACAAGCGATACCCCTTCACACCGTCAGCATAGCCCAAGAATATACATTTCCTGGACTTCGGGTCCAACTTTGTTCTTTCTTGGGAGTTGTACATCACATATGCCGGACATCCAAACACTTTTAGAGAAGAATAATCTGCCAGCTTGCCATTCCACATCTCCATTGGTGTCTTTAAACCAATTGCAGTTGATGGCGACCGATTGATCACATAACAGGCAGTTTTGACTGCTTCTGCCCAGAAAAATTTGGTTAAACCTGTTTTTCTCAGCATTGCTCTTGTTCTTTCTAGAAGAGTCCTGTTCATCCGCTCTGCTACACCATTTTGCTGAGGTGTATGTGCAACTGTGAATTGTCTTTGAATACCCTCATGCTTACAAAATGCTAGAAAATCTCCATCTTTATATTCTCCTCCATTGTCTGTCCTCAAACATTTGATCCTCTTTCCGAATTCAAGTTCTACTCTTGCTTTGAAGTCTTTGAATATTAGAAACACATCTGACTTATTCTTGATTGGGTACACCCATAGTCTCCTGGAGTAATCATCAATGAATGATACAAAATATTTTGCACCTCCCAAGGACATTTCTGGTGACTTGCACACATCAGAATGAATCAAGTTTAGAATGTGCTTACTTCGGGCAGTTGATCTATCAAACTTCAATCTATGCTGCTTGCTTGTAACACAATGCTCACAAAATGGTAAGTTCACCGATTTGAGCCCAGGAATGAGATTACGTTCTGCAAGAACCTTCAAACCACGTTCCGACATGTGGTCTAGTTTGCGATGCCACATCATTGTCGTTTCTTCTTCATTTGCTGATGCATCTGCCTCTTGCAACGTATCTCCTTGAAGTCTGTATAGATTTGTTGTGGTCTTTTCTGCTTTCATCAACACAAGAGCACCTTTAACAACTTTCAAGATTCCCCCTTCAGTACAGGTCTTGCACCCGAGATCATCCAGTTGCCCAATAGACAATATATTCTTCCTCAATCCCTTCACATGTCGCACTCCTTGAATTGTTCAAATGGAACCATCAAACAATTTTATTTTGACAGTACCAACACCAGCAATTTCTAAGGCATGATCATCTCCCATGAACACAGATCCTTCCGAGACAGGTTCATAACTGTAAAACCAATCACGGTGTGGAGTCATGTGCCATGATGCTCTTGTATCCATTATCCAAATATCAATGAGTCTTTTATTGCTTCTAGAACCAATTGCTGCCTCGCTACATAGGATTTCTCCATCTTCAGAGGTACTTGCAACACATCCTTGAGAAGTTGATGCTTCTGGGGCTTTATCTGCATTCTTCTTGTTATTTCAACAATCTTTCTTCAAGTGCCCTCTCATGCCACAACGGTAGCATTTGAAGTTCTTCCTTCTTCTTGACTTTGATCTACTCCGACCATGACTCCCACTGGAATCACGCTCCATTGATCTCCCCCTCATCACCAACAACGCCTTTCCATGCTTTGAGCTCTCTAATCTATCTTCCTTATTCTTGCGCCTGGATTCTTCTTCAAGAATAGCACCGGCGACATTATCAAAGGATAAATAGTCGGCAATATTATTATTTGTGATGTTGATAATGAGTTGATCATATGAGTCAGGTAGACTTTGAAGTAGAAGCTCCGCACGTTCATTCTCCGCTATTTTATAATCTGATACTGTAAGCTGGGAGAATAATGTGTTCAGATTATTGATGTGGTCCGTTACCGACGTGGACTTACTCATCCGAAGAGTATACAGCCTCCTCTTTAGAAATATTCTATTGTGAAGTGACTTGACCTCGTACAATTTGACAAGAGCATCCCAGATCTCCTTTGCTGTCTTCTTTTCTGCAATACTGGACAATACTGAATCTGCCATTGCAAGATGTAGATTGGCAACAGCATTATCATCCATCTCCTTCCACTTTTTATCAGTAACTTCGGCTGGTCTACCTTCAGTTGCTAGTAAGCAATTGTCCTTCCTCAAGATTGCCTTTATCTTCAGTTTCCACAGGGAAAAATTATTCCCATTGAACTTCTCAAACTCAAATTTTGTTGCCATAGTGTTTACCGGAATCTGTTTCTCTACTAGATTGGTCACCTTTTTTTTATTGTGAATAGTACTGTATACGTGAAATAGTATCTTATACGTGAACAGTACCGTATACGTGAACAATATCGTATATTTATACCATATATGGAACAAATCCAGTATACGTTAACAAAACTGTAAAAGTATACAACTACACGTATATACAGTGACCAAGAGTAGTAACCCGCAGCGTGAACTATAACCAATGGCTTTGATAAGTACCAGGTAAAAATTCTTTTCTGATGTGGAAGATCAGCCTAAGCTGCAACCACAGAGCATACTAAGAATAAATACCACCAAACCAGGCTCTGATACCACTATTGGGTACCAGAGTAATGGAAACAGATCAACGCAACTAAAATAGAGCTGAGAGTAATAGAACTGACACACAATATTTACGTGGAAAACCCCCTAATGATGAGGAAAAAACCACCGGCAAGACTGAGAAAGACTTTCACTATGTGGAAGATAAAATTACACCTCTATATAAAAATAGGAGAAACTCTCAGAAGACACTATATATTTTTCTCTCTACTATGCTCTCTCCGTTTCTGTTGTCTTGTTACATTGAAAGTCTTCAGCAGCTCGCTATTTATAGATGCTCGGGAAGTTACTGTGCATTTACTGTGCAATCAATGCACAGTAACTTCACATGCATTTCGGTAGGTGTACCAAACCCTTTACATGTGCACAGTAACTTAGTTATTGTACATGTTTGAAATTTTCATCAATCATCATGCATGCATTTGCTCCGTGCATGTGCTTCTGGTTTCCTTCTTTGACTTCCTTTTTTTTTTTTTTTTACAAGTGGCTTTACGCCACTAACACGTCACCCCAAACATATTCGCTCATGTATCTAGAAGTATGATCCTTAACTTTGTGGAGATTGTTCTTCCTTGCAAACTTCACCACCTCTTCAAACTTTTTGTATTCGGAATTGTTAGATATCACAACCACCATCGCTTTGTTACGTTGAAGGTAGTCACGAGCTCTAAAACAACATTATTCCTCGTCTGTTAGTTCTATTGAGATTGCTGGATGCGCTTCAGGGTCCTATGCATGGCCATGAAGTCTCCTTGAAATCATCGAAAATTTGGGGTAACAGAGAAGAGATGAAACATAGAAAAAGGGAAATGACACGAAGCGACACGAATAACACAGTGCCAGGCTTTTATGTTGTTTGGGGGTCAGTCAGAGAGATTGAGGTGAGATGAAACAGAGCGACACAGTTGAGAGATGAGACGAGATGAGACAAACAGGGAGCAAGTAAGACAGATGCAACAAATTAAAATAGAAGAGAAATGAAACAGAGCGAAACAAATGACACAATGCGAGGTTTTTATGCGGTATGGGGATTAGTTAGTTAACCTTGTGTCTTTCTTTTTGAGATGAAACAATGTATTTTTTATGGTAATGTTGTCACGACCCGTCTAGGGAACGTGACCGGCACATGAGGTATTGAGTCCTTACGGAAGCCTCTAGTAACGTAACTAACTGTTATGCATAAATAAATCAAAATATATTTATAATATTTCCAATTTAATCAAACTCCATAAACCTGATAATATCTCCAAACATAAATCCTGAATTTAAAACTGCATAAAATCTATAATCTGGGCCGAAATCAAACATAATTAATAAAATAGCTGATATCTATAAAATAAATAAATTCATATTATGCACGTCCGGGATCCTGCCTACACAACTACTGGAGCACTACTAAACTAACATAACTTATAATAAGCCCCACTCCGAAGCGAAGCTCACCAAAAGAAGTTGCAGCACTACTGGGGAAGATCTTGTAGTGCAACTGAACCTGTAGCTGAATCTGTAGGGGAGGAAAAGAGAGGGGTGAGTTCATCAAAACTCAGTGAGTGAGCCTCCGCTCACAACCCACATGGGACAACAACAAGAATACATAATATATACATGCAACTGTGTAAAGCATTTTATATATAATTACAAATAATAATAATGAAAACAATAATTTAACTAAGTTCATGACAACAACTAGTAGAGAAACAGAAATTATTCTGTACATAAATTTAATCTGAGCTTGATAGCTAAATCTGAGCCAATGGCTAATCTGATGGGCACCTAACTAGGTCCCATAAATGGACACCTCACTAGGTTCCTTACTGTGGGCGAGCTAGTCCTCTGACGGACCACTTGGTACCAAGGTTAACGATCAATCCTGCAGCCGTTAACTCACTGATCTGTTTCTCACTAATTATTGGCTAAAAATAATAGCAACAAATGCACTGTTCATACAATACATGAGTTCATGAAATTTTCTGACGGATAAAAATATATCTAAATCATACACACAGCAAGTATGGTCCCATGAGCTTTCTAAATTAATAATCTTTCATGATAAATATAAAATAATAATCTTCTAAAATTTCTATAATTCATAGAAGCATAATTTCTGGGCATAAATTATTCTGCAATTCTATAAATAATTTATATAATTCATAAAAGTATAATTTCTGGGCATAAGTCATTCAAAAATTTCATAAATAATTTATATTATATTAGAAAAATAATAATAATGACCAAAAGTATGGCCATGAGCTTAAACCCACTCACCGTTGGTAGCCGGGAGTGTGCTTTCACTAACAACTTGACCTTGGGGAGCAGGAATGACACCGATAACTGCCAAACAATACAATGAAGACATAAACAATTTAATTTATTTGCCCAAACTGAGTTTGGGATGATAGGAAGGAAGAATGATAAGAGAAAATCATGCCTAACAGTGCTCAAACTCACAGATTAGATAAAAGAGAGAAGGAATTGGCTATATTGTATGAAGATCACTTACCGGAAGAGATTGATTGGAGAAAATTAAGAGAAACCACGTTTTTCTCTCTAGGAAAATATTCCTTGGCGGCTAGGGTTCTTAGAAAATTACTTAAGAGTGTTATGATGTGCCAAATATATATAAGGAGTATAAAATTAAAAAAATCCCGCCGCGTAAGGATTCCGTTCTCAGGAAGCGGTCCTGTTCTCGCTCATGGTACATATATGCATATGTAGCTAAGTTTTGAAAATATTAATAATATTATAAAGAAAATGTTACTCCCAGGTCATGTCATTTCGTCGCTTTATATATATAAAATCATGAGTGAAACAATGATAAGAACAGTATGTTAATATAGTTACTTATAATAATAATTAAAAAAAATGCTACCTACAGTAACGTAATAAATTGCTAATAATAATAATAATGATAATAATAATAATAATAATAATAATAATAATAATAATACTTATAATAACCATAATATTACTTATATATATATATATTATATAAAATAATGTAACTTATATAATTACCTTTGAAGTAATAATAATAATAATACCAATAGTATTAATAAATTATATACCACTAAATTTTATATTTGGGGATATTACATACTACCCCCCTTAAAAGAGATTTGGTCCCCAAATCTAAACGACGTACCTTGAGGTGGAAAAAGGTAGGGGTACTTGATTTTCATAGCTTCTTCAGCTTCCCAAGTCGCTTCCTTACCAGAGTGGTTCCTCCAAATAACTTTCACTGAGGCCACCTCCTTTGAGCGAAGCTTCTTGATCTGCCTATCCACAATAGCAACTGGTTCCTCTTCATAGGACAAACTCTCATCGACTTGGACTGTTTGTGGAGTGAGCACATGAGATTCGTCGGGCATATACTTCCTGAGCATACTAACATGAAACACTGGGTGTATAGCTGATAAACTGGGAGGCAGTGCCAACTTATAGGCTACTGCTCCAACTCTCTCTAGAATCTCAAATGGGCCGATAAAACGAGGGCTTAACTTTCCCCGCTTACCGAACCTCACTACCCCTTTCATAGGGGATACCTTCAGAAACACGTGATCCCCAACCACAAACTCCAAGTTACGCCGATGGCTATCTGCATATGACTTCTGCCTAGACTGTGCTGCTAAAAGACGCTCCCTGATCAATTGAACCTTCTCTAAGGTTTCCTGAACTAGGTCCGGGCCTAGGGACTTAGATTCCCCAAGCTCAAACCAACCGATGGGGGACCTGCAACGCCTTCCATACAAGGCTTCGAATGGTGCCATCTGGATACTTGCCTGGTAACTGTTATTGTATGAAAATTCGATCAAGGGTAGGTGATCACACCAGCTCCCTCCAAAATCTAGAACACAAGCTCTGAGCATATCTTCTAAAGTCTGTATTGTCCTTTCTGACTGGCCATCTGTCTGGGGATGAAAAGCTGTGGTCAAATCTACACGCGTCCCAAGAGCTTCTTGGAATGCCCTCCAAAATAGCGAAGTGAAATGGGACCCTCTGTCTGATATGATAGATACTGGGACACCGTGAAGTCTGACTATCTCATCAATGTACAATTGGGCATACTGTGCTGCACTGAATGTGGTCTTTACTGGCAAGAAATTTGCTGACTTAGTCATCCTATCTACTATCACCCATATGGAGTCAAACCCCTTGGTGGTCCGAGGTAACCCGACTACGAAGTCCATGGTTATCCTCTCCCACTTCCACTCTGGAATATCTATCTGCTGGAGTAACCCTGCCGGCCTCTGGTGCTCAGCTTTAACTTGCTGACACACCAAACATCTAGCTACAAAGTCACCGATATCTCTCTTCATACCATCCCACCAGAACAACTGTTTGAGATCCTGATACATCTTAGCTGATCCTGGATGCACAGAGTATGCTGCACTATGGGCTTCCTCCATTACTCTCCTCCTTAGCTCACCCACTGCAGGCACACACAAACGGTTTCCAAAGTGTAACACACCCTCAACATCAACTGAGAACTCTGAATTATCACCCTTACGAACATCCTCAGCCAACTTAGCTAGCTTTGGATCTTCACCTTGTTGTGCCTTGATATTTTCCACCAAGGTTGAATGAGCCCTGATGTGAGCTAAAAAGATCCCTGTATCACTAAGATCGAATTGAACTCCCTCAGCTTCCAACTTATGGATATCCTCCACTAACGGCTGTCTCACTGGCGCTATGTGGGCCAAACTACCTGCTGACTTCCTACTCAGTGCATCTGCCACTACATTCGCCTTCCCTGGGTGGTATGAAATCGTACAGTCATAATCCTTTAGCAACTCAAGCCATCTGCGCTGCCTCAAGTTCAGATCCTTCTGCTGAAAAATATACTTCAAGTTCTTATGGTCTGTGAATATCTCACAAGTCTCTCCATATAAATAGTGCCTCCAAATCTTCAAGGCAAAAACTACTGCCGCCATCTCTAAGTCATGCGTGGGATAATTTTGTTCATGCTTCTTGAGCTGCCGTGATGCATAAGCTACAACTCGGCCATGCTGCATCAGAACACAACCAAGTCCAACTCTCGAAGCATCACAGAACACTGAGAAACCACCCGTCCCTGAAGGTAATACCAAAACTGGTGCTGTGGTCAGACATGTCTTGAGCCTCTGGAAACTCTCTTCACACTCTTCTGTCCATTGAAACTTGACATTCTTCTATGTTAGCTTGGTCATGGGTGCCGCAATCTTGGAAAAGTCCTGAACAAACCGCCTGTAATATCCTGCTAAGCCCAAGAAACTACGAACTTCTGAAACTGTTGTAGGTCTAGGCCCTTTGTTATCTTTGCTTCCACCTTCTTTGGATCTACCAGAATACCATCCTTTGACACTATATGTCCAAGGAATGCCACCTGATCTAGCCAGAACTCACACTTGGAAAACTTGGCATACAACTGATTCTCCCTTAAAGTTTGTAGAACTATCCTTAGATGCTGCTCATGTTCCTCCTTACTCTTGGAATATACTAAAATGTCATCAATGAAGATAATCACAAACTGGTCCAGAAATGGCTTAAACACCCTATTCATTAAATCCATGAAAGCTGCTGGGGCATTGGTCAACCCAAAGGACATCACCAAGAACTCATAATGTCCATAGCGAGTCCTGAAGGCCGTCTTGCATATATCTTCATCCTTAATCTTCAACTGATGGTAACCAGATCGAAGGTCAATCTTGGAAAAACATGTTGCTCCCTGAAGCTGGTCAAAAAGATCATCAATGCGAGGCAAGGGATACTGGTTCTTGATCGTCACCTTATTTAATTGCCTGTAATCTATACACATCCTCATTGAACCGTCCTTCTTCTTGACAAACAACACAGGAGCACCCCATGGAGAAGTACTTGGCCGAATAAACCCCTTGTCCAATAACTCCTGTAACTGCTCTTTCAATTCTCTTAACTCCGTTGGAGCCATGCGATATGGGGGTATAGAGATGGGCCTAACTTCTGGCTCAAGCTCTATCTCAAACTCTATTTCCCTCTCTGGTGGCATACCTGGCAAATCATCTGGAAACTCATTAGCCACTGGAACCGTGTCCAAACTTGGTATCTCTGCCTCTATATCCCTGACTGCAGCTAAAAACCCATAACTACCTCTATCTATCAACCGTAGTGCACTCATAGCTGATATCAAGCTCATCTGTGTCGAACACCTTGTACCCTGAAACATTTTTGGCTCATCACCTGGGACTTCGAACCTCACCACCTTGCTATGACAATTTACATTGGCATGGCATGGGGCTAACCAATCCATACCCAAAATAACGTCAAAGTCAGACATGTCCAACACTTTCAAATCTGCTAGTGCTTCCATGTCACCAACTTTGACTCCGCACGATCTATACACTGTCTTAATAAGGATGGGCTCTCCTGAAGGTACCCCAACTAAAAACGGCTCCTCAAGATCCTCAGGGAATCTCCCGAACCGTACAGCAAAGAACGGGGACACATAAGAGTAGGTGGACCCCGGGTCAAATAAAGTCATAGCATCAAAGGAACATACTATCGTCATACCTGTTATCACTTCATTTGAAGCCTGAGCATCCTGACGGGTCAAAGCGAACAAACAGGCTGTCCCCACTACTCGGCCTCTACCTCCCGCCTCTACCACTGCACCTCGCCACGGGGCCTTTGCCTCGACTCATGACTGCCGGAGCGACAGAGCCGACCTGGGCTGTCGATTGGAGAGACTGAACTGACATGGAGGGATTAGCTGACCCCTGACTAGAAGCTCCCTGAAACATCGGGCACTCTCTGCGCTTGTGGCCCGGCTGGCCACACCCATAACATACTGTGGAACCAAATAAACACTGACCCTGATGTCTTTTCTCACAAGTCGGGCACACTGGATATGAATGCCATGAACCCTGTCCACTGTACTGATTGCCACCTCTGCTTTGAGTCTGTGATGCAATTGGCCGTGCTAAGATGGGCTCTGAGAAGGCAACCTTACCTGACTGACCCCGCTGCTGACCCTGCTGATGGTGACCCTTGCTCGAACCTGCTCCGATCGAGAAAGAGCCATGAACCCTGGTCTTCTTGTTAGCCTCTGACATCGCCCTGCGTTCTGCTAAACCATTCTCAAGGCCAATTGCTGTGTCTACTACTCGAGCATAGTCCATGGTCCCTATGTGGAGTTGCAAACTGAGGAACATATCTCTAGGCAGACCCTGAACAAAACGTCTCACCCCAGCTGTCTCTGTCGGTATTATCTTTGGAGGTGCCTGTGCCAGATAAGTGAAACGCTCATCATACTCTGTAACTGTCATGCCTGGAGTTAGACGAAGCTTCAAAAATTCTTCAATCATCTGTGCTTGCCAGCTCTCTGATATAAATCTTCGCATGAAAGCTTCCTTAAACTATTCCCAAGAGGGAGAACTGGAGGTCTCATGCCTTTGTCGGAACTCCTGATACCATAGCTCTGCTTGGCCTCCCAGCTGGAAGCCAGCCAACTCCACCGCTCTCTCTGAAGAACAATGAATGACAGCAACTATCTTCTCCACCTGCCTAAGGAATTCGTGGAGATCCTCAGTCGTCAAACGCCCGTTGAAAGTGGGCGGGTCCATCCTCTTGAAACGCTCCAAGGCTGAATCATCAGTGCTTATTTGGAGCGGTGTGTAGTCGCCTCTAGCTGCCTAGTCATCACATCTGTCAAGTTTTCTATCATTTGCTCAAAAGCTCTAAGGTGAGCACTGTCACTGGATGCGTCGCTCCTACGACGACGATGAAGGCGTGAATTGTGTACAGGTAGCATGGTCACACCTGTGAAAGGGAGGATATATAACAAGATCATGAGTGCCAAGAAAAGACATATCCTTACTAAACCTAGACATGACTGACTCTTTCCTAAAGGCCTCAAATAGCACTACATCAATGCAAATGGGCGCGCTTCCATTTACATAGATGCCATGTTATTTGTGGACAGTTGCTCCAGTAATATGTAGGGAAACCTATGTCTCTGATACCACTTTGTCACGACCCGTCTAGGGAACGTGACCGGCACGTGAGGTATTGAGTCCTCACGCAAGCCTCTAGTAACGTGAACTAATCGTTATGCATAAATATATCAAAATATATTTATAATATTTCCAATTTAATCAAACTCCATAAACCTGATAATATCTCCAAACATAAATCCTGAATTTAAAAGCGCATAAAATCTATAATGCGGGCGAAATCAAACATAATTAATAAAATAGCTGATATCTATAAAATAAATAAATTCATATTATGCACGTCCGGGATCCTGCCTACACAACTCTTTGGAGCACTACTAAACTAACATAACTTATAATAAGCCCCACTCGGCGAAGCTCACCAAAGAAGTTATGACTCTTTGGGAAGATCTTGTAGTGCAACCGACCTCAGAAATGAATCTGTAGGGAGGAAAAGAGAGGGTGAGTTCATCAAAACTTCGGTGAGTGAGCCTCCGCTCACAACCCACATGGGACAACAACAAGAATACATAATATATACATGCAACTGTGTAAAGCATTTTATATATAATTACATATAATAATAATGAAAACAATAATTTAACTAAGTTCATGACAACAACTAGTAGAGAAATAGAAATTATTCTGTACATAAATTTAATCTGAGCTTGATAGCTAAATCTGAGCCAATGGCTAATCTGATGGGCACCTAACTAGGTCCCATAAATGGACACCTCACTAGGTTCCTTACTGTGGGCGAGCTAGTCCTCTGACGGACCACTTGGTACCAAGGTTAACGATCAATCCTGCAGCCGTTAACTCACTGATCTGTTTCTCACTAATTATTGGCTAAAAATAATAGCAACAAAATGCACTGTTCATACAATACATGAGTTCATGAAATTTTCTGACGGATAAAAATATATCTAAATCATACACACAGCAAGTATGGTCCCATGAGCTTTATAAATTAATAATCTTTCATGATAAATATAAAATAATAATCGTCTAAAATTTCTATAATTCATAGAAGCATAATTTCTGGGCATAAATTATTCTGCAATTCCATAAATAATTTATATAATTCATAAAAGTATAATTTCTGGGCATAAATCATTCAAAAATTCCATAAATAATTTATATTATATTAGAAAAATAATAATAATGACCAAAAGTATGGCCATGAGCTTAAACCCACTCACCGTTGGTAGCCGGGAGTGTGCTTTCACTGACAACTTGACCTTGGGGAGCAGGAATGACACCAGTAACTGCCAAACAATACAATGAAGACATAAACGATTTAATTTATTTGCCCAAACTGAGTTTGGGATGATAGGAAGGAAGAATGATAAGAGAAAATCATGCCTAACAGTGCTCAAACTCACAGATTAGATAAAAGAGAGAAGGAATTGGCTATATTGTATGAAGATCACTTACCGGAAGAGATTGATTGGAGAAAATTAAGAGAAACTACGTTTTTCTCTCTAGGAAAATATTCCTTGGCGGCTAGGGTTCTTAGAAAATTACTTAAGAGTGTTATGATGTGCCAAATATATATAAGGAGTATAAAATAAAAAAAATCCCGCCACGTAAGGATTCCGTTCTCAGGAAGCGGTCCTGTTCTCGCTCATGGTACTTATATGCATATGTAGCTAAGTTTTGAAAATATTAATAATATTATAAAGAAAATGTTACTCCCAGGTCATGTCATTTCATCGCTTTATATATATAAAATCATGAGTGAAACAATGATAAGAACAGTATGTTAATATAGTTACTTATAATAATAATTAAAAAAAACGCTACCTACAGTAACGTAATAAATTGCTAATAATAATAATAATGATAATAATAATAATAATAATAATACTTATAATAACCATAATATTACTTATATATATATATATTATATAAAATAATGTAACTTATATAATTACCTTTGAAGTAATAATAATAATAATACCAATAGTATTAATAAATTATATACCACTAAATTTTATATTTGGGGATATTACAAATGTCATCTGCCATTCGCGACATTCACCTCAATCGCCCTCTCTTAATTCCTGTCATGATGTAGCCACTGCGGCACCACCTCCATGGTCGCTGTCGTGAACTCAAGCTGCGCATGCAACCCCTTATCTCGCTCTTGCGCCACAAACCCAAAATGAGAAAAGAAGGTTGTTTATATAACTTTATTAATTTTATTTTTTTTGAATAATATTATGTAGTCTTAATGTGAGTTATACATTTGGGCTTCCTACGTCCATTGGCCTGTCTTTATTTGTTGTTGTTATTTTGAAGTCCCGAAACATAAACATCTCGTGCGCATCAGTCTCTGACTTCTGTGCATAAAAAAAGTAAATGTTTAATAAGATATACCCTTTTCTAAAAGTTTCTTTAATGGAACCGATATTTTGACATTGATTTCGAATTGTTTTAGAGAAAATTAATATTTAAAAAGTTATGTTACTAGTATGCATTTATGAATGTGTGAACCCACTCGTTTATAATATATTTAACTTTAAATAATCATATATTAATGTAATATATTATACTGTAAGTCTTTCTCTTCTCTTTCAAAATTTAAACTCACACGTACTAAATACCTCCTATTAATATCACTCTTAATTTTTTAAACTTTTTTTTTTTAAAAAAAGATAAAATAATAATTACAGAAAATTAAAGAAGTGTAGTGAATCCAAGCATTGTAAATTGTTGTTTTTTCAATACCATCTCGTGCGTTATTTAATACAGTAGACGATTTCATTAATAAATTATATTTTACTTTGTAGTTCTCTAAAATTTCATGATAATAACAAATGATCCAATGCTTTATAAATGGCATAACATAGTTTTTGAGGGCAAGTAACAGTAAACTGCGGACTTGATTATAAAATTTAAAATGTAGATTCCACAGCTTGATTATGGGAGTGGCTATTGTTGTATACATTCAATCACATATTATATCCTTTATATTCTAAATTTCCTTCACATACCCTACACTATATTATACATATCTTTTTAGCAAGAAGTAGGTTTAATAAAATTGAACATATCCGTAGATTCATCAAAATTTTAATTAGGCCTATATGATTTAAAAAGCTTTTAATAGAGCTCATCTATACTATTAATAAAGGGAATTGAAATGAGTAACCACATTTTGGTATCTCTTCACTCTATTAAAATTTGTTTTGAAGTTCACCAATTACTATCTCATCTACCCTCAATTCTTCATTTAATTATTTTTTTTCATGTGACTAGCCTCTTTTTTAATGTAATAAAAGTAATATAAAAATTAAAAAATCTTTAATTTCTATAAAATATTATATCAAATAATTTCATATAAAATCATATATTTCATAAAAAAAATTTATATGTCTAATTAAATACTTAGTAGTAGCTAAATTTGTTGATTCCAAAGCTGATTTATCCCAATATTTTTCTCTTCATTTTCACAAACTAACACTAATAAAAAAGGCAACTCGACAAACATGACAGTGCCTATTGAGTCGCTGGTACATTATAGAACTAATCTAATCATGTCTCTAAATAACCTACTGTGATAATAATGTGAAATTTTAGATGCTTTTGATTGAAAGAGTGCAAGTTCTACTTGCAGTCAATTGAACTTTTAGATATTTCATGAATTAAATCTTTTCAGAAATAGATTATTTTAGAGACTTCATCACAAAAATATTTATAATGTGGTGACTTAATTAAAGAAATTTAAAGTACAGAGAATTAATTAAAGAATAAATATTTGTTTGAAAAACAAATTTTGACGTGTAAAATTACTGTGTTAGGAGTGAGGAGTTAGGACTCAGCAACGCGACATCTTGTTTTGTCGCGGCAAGGCTCGCTACCATCTCGTTCATGGACGATGAAACACAAGCTTAAACCAATAGCTGAACATGGAAAACATGTCTTCAACCAAAACCTGAGGATCATTAATCTTGGGAAACTTGGGAAAGTCGAGGAGGCCATCACGGTCTTCTCAACTATGACCCACAAGAACCTGGTGACATACAATTCCATGATATCTGTCTTCGCCAAAAACGGCAGAATCAGAGATGCCCGACAACTATTTGATAAAATGCCCCAGAGAAACCTTGTCTCTTGGAACACGATGATTGCTGGGTATGTTCACAACAACATGGTTGAACAAGCAAATCACTTGTTTGACATAATGCCTGGAAGGGATAATTTCTCATGGGCCTTGATGATAACTTGCTACTCGCGTAAGGGGAAGCTTGAAAAGGCCAGGGACCTGTTAGAGATGGTTCCTGATAAGTTGGACACTGCGTGTTGGAATGCAATGATTTCCGGTTATGCAAAGAAGGGCCGGTTTGCCGAGGCTGAGGAAGTTTTTGAGAAGATGCCTGTAAAGGATTTGGTTTCCTACAATTCGATGTTAGCTGGGTATACTCAGAATGGGAAAATGCATTTGGCATTGCACTTTTTTGAGAGGATGGCCAAGAGGAATGTCATTTCGTGGAATTTGATGGTGGCTGGGTTTGTTAACAGTGGTGACCTGAGTTCTGCTTGTCAGCTGTTTGAAAAGATTCCGAATCGTAACGCTGTTTCTTGGGTTACGATGTTGTGTGGGTTCGCAAGACATGGTAGGATTATGGAAGCTAGGAATCTCTTTGACAGGATGCCAGATAAGAATGTAGTTTCTTGGAATGCAATGATTGCAGCCTATGTCCAAGACTTGCAAATTGATGAAGCTGTGAAGCTGTTCATGGAAATGCCACGTAAAGATTGTGTGTCATGGACTACGATAATTAATGGGTACATTCGAGTTGGTAAGCTTGATGAGGCAAGGGAAATTTACAATCAGATGCCTTGCAAAGATGTAGCAGCAGAAACAGCTTTGATATCTGGATTGGTACAGAATGGAAGGATAGATGAGGCTAGCCAAATGTTCAGTCAAATTGGTGCCCGCGATGCTGTTTGTTGGAACAGCATGATTGCAGGCTATTCGCAGAGTGGAAGAATGAATGAAGCTCTCAACCTATTTAGACAAATGCCCATTAAGAATGCAGTTTCATGGAATACTATGATTTCCGGATATGCTCAGGCAGAACAGATGGATAGAGCAGCAGAGATCTTTCATGCCATGGGGGAGAGGAATATAGTGTCCTGGAATTCTCTTATTGCTGGTTTCCTTCAAAATAGCTTATATTTGGATGCTCTTAAGAGCTTTGTTATGATGGGGCAAGAAGGACAGAAACCCGATCAATCAACTTTTGCATGTGCCTTAAGTGCATGTGCTAATCTTGCTGCTTTGCAATTAGGCATGCAACTTCATGAATACATTCTGAAGAGTGGTTATATAAATGATTTGTTTGTTAGCAATGCCCTGATTGCCATGTATGGAAAATGTGGAAGGGTACAAAGTGCTGAACAAGTGTTCCTAGATATTGGATGTGTTGATCTTATTTCTTGGAATTCCTTGATTTCAGGGTATGCTTTGAATGGATATGCAAATGAGGCATTTAATGCCTTCGAACAGATGTTATCAGAGGGGATGGCCCCCGATGAGGTTACCTTTGTTGGGATGTTATCAGCATGCAGTCATGCTGGATTAGCCAATCAGGGTTTGGATTTGTTTAAATGCATGGTTGAAGATTTTGCTGTTGAACCGTTGACAGAACACTACAGTTGCCTTGTTGACATGCTTGGCCGTGTGGGTAGGTTAGAGGAAGCATTCAATGTAGTGAAGGGGATGAAGTTGAAAGCAAATGCTGGATTATGGGGTTCACTGCTTGCAGCTTGTCGTGTACACAAAAATCCGGAACTTGGTAGATTTGCTGCTGAGATGCTTTTAGAACTTGAACCACATAATGCCTCCAATTATATTGCTTTGTCTAACATGCATGCTGAGGCTGGCAGATGGAAAGAAGTCGAAAGACTAAGGGTGCTTATGAGAGATAAAAAAGCTGAAAAGCTTCCCGGATGCAGCTGGATTGAAGTACAAAATCAGATAGAGTCTTTTATCTCGGATGATCCAGCAAAGCTGAGACCTGAAAACGTTCAGATTATATTGAATACTTTAACTACACATATGAGGGACAAATGTATATTTGACATGAAAATATTCAGATTATGCTGAATACTTTCTCTGCATATATGGTTCTGTGTTTCTTCTCCCTCTCTCATTCTTCCATCCTAGATCGAAATCAAGGTGAGCTTGCGTGTGTGCATTATCATGTGCTTTGACCTTACTCGCATGAGTCTTCAGGGATTTGTGAATGAGGGTTCTCCTCTCTGAAATTCATTATGATTGAGTACTTCCATTGTTGTCATCTTGCATTCTGTTTTGTTTTTTCTCTTCTTTTTCAGAAAAGGCCTCATATATTGATTTAAAGGAAGCAATTTCAAGTGTAGTATTTTGCA